>CM020029.1:4437500-5637500 GCA_009769605.1 Bucorvus abyssinicus
TGCAAATAAGAGCAAGATTTGTAAAAATATTTGAAAAGAAATTATTCCTGAATGTACTTATTACAATAATGTGGCATGTAGATAAGAGAAACACACAGCATTAAAAGACATTCATTTCTCCAAAGTCTTAAAATTAGCTTCTTTCTGCCATTGTGTATTAATGTTCTTCTTCAGGAATGCAGCATATTAAAGAACTGAACAGAATTAGTAATAAATTTGTTAATTACAAATTTAAGCAACACAACTGTGTTGTTTTCCCAATATGTTTTTTTTCAAAAGCAGAATTGCTAATGCATTTTAATCATTTATGTATAAACATTTGAAGATAAAATATTCTGAAGTTTATCAATTTCAAGAGCTGTTTATTTGCTGGCAAAATAGGGCATGTTATACAACATATATCTTATCATTTTTGCTCATCAAATCCCCATTTGCTGAATGCAAATTTCTCTGGTCTAAGTGCTCTTGCACCTCAATTTAAATGAATAATAGGATAGACTCTATTAAAATCGGTTTAAGGTTGCCATGGGTGACATATCAGTAGGGTTAAAATGAGAAAAAAGGTCACAGAGGCAGTCCTTACAACCTGTTTTTTTATTATTATTATAATGAAGCATATGTAAGTATCTATGTAGGTTTAAATGACAACATATTGATATTGTAGACAATGCTTAGTTAGTGGGTCCTTTTCTTTTTCTCTTTTTTCTTTTTTTTTTTTCCCCCCACCCCACAGACAACGCGGTCCCCACCAAATAGATGTGAAATTGTGGTGTCATCAATAACTCTGGGAATGTATTCAATTGCACTGAAAATTAGCGACTAAGCCTCGGTGCAATAACGCTGGAGACTGACAGATTGTGGATTTGTAGAAATAACAGAGAACTCAGAAAAAGACTGTACTTTTGCTGCGGCAAATCCGTCATTTCAAGGGAGCAGCAAGGTACTGTAATCATATTAACAAAGCAGCCAGAAACTATACCCCAACACCTCATTGGAGAAGAATTTTGAGTCTCCAGCTAACCTGATTTACGGGATTATGCATGCAGTTATTTGATAAGTATTGAAAATACTACCACTTCACACTGAAGCCTTCCTTGATCTATCTTTTTTGTGTGTGTGTCATAGTCTTATCCTGTTTAAAGCTTAAAAATTAGCGCTTCTGACCGTTCTAAAGGCATAAAGTAAAGCCACAACTTTCCTGAATTTTTTTTTGGATCCTTTAAAAGTCAAATCTATTTATTTTACTAGTCCATTTATTACTCACTTTTTTATATTGTGCACGATTTTCATTTGGATTTCACAGACTCAGATTTTTAATACAAGGAAGCTTTATGTTTCCTCTTTTTTTTTTTTTTAACCTACAATAAGAAGAAAAAATCTCCTTATTTGCTAAGGTTACAGTATTAGTTTAATTTTCATAGGAGCAGTGGAATATTTTGAAGTGAGTAACATTTACCAAGTCATTAGTTTTATGCAAACTAGGAAGGGAGATGAAAGAAAAAAAATTATCAATTATTTATAGATTGTTAAAATGTATCGTCGTGCAGTGCTACTGTATAGAAATGACAATTAGCCAAACTTACCTTCTATAATTAATAATGCATATATTATGCTCTTTGGGCGACTAATCACCAGTTCTACCAATTTGTTTGACACTGCTGAGGATACCTAGCACAGGCACGGGTTAAAACCGGAAAAGCAGAACAATGTTCTCCCATTAAGGAATGACCAGCCTGAGCAGGCTTTCGGCTATGCTTAAAACTCACGCCGCGCTTCCAGTTGACAAAATGGTGGTCTACCAAAGCGCTTGACAACCTGATTGGCACATGTGAAATTAAAATCCAAAGGCTCCTAACGGAAAAGGTCTCCCAAACTGGCGGTTTGACTGATACACTGAAAGCAACCCACCGCATTTATCACCCTCTGCCTCGACGTGAAACTTCGGAAGACGGTAACAGCAGTGCTCCTTATGTCCAAGCTACTGGCCAGGCAGGCGCAGATCAGCAGGCCACGTTGCGCAACCTGTTTCTCCGGCGGTACAGATTTGGAAACGGCAGATATAGCTCGCGAGGGGCAGCCGCTCCATTCGCACCTATCAAAACAACAGGCAGGGCTGCCACGCTTTCAGCTCGAGGAGCGGAGCGGGCGAGAGGCAGCACCGCCGCGGGTGTGAAGGGATGCCGCGCCGCATCCCGGCGGGGTGGGCTGAAGGTGGTCCAGTGCTCGCGGCCAGGTGGCTTCTTCAGTCCAACCTGCTTTTCGCCTCTGTGTCTGAAGAAGGTTCTCTTAAGTATTGGTTTTTTCCCTTGAAACTGTTTTCAGAAAGGCTTTTTTTTTTTTTTCTTTTTTGATTTATTTTTCCCCTCTGGAAATTTGATCTCACGATGCAATTATTAATGTCAGTCACTGAAATGTCACTTCTCGCCTTCCCGTTTTTGTGGGCTCCTAAGAGCATCATTACAGTTGCGGTGGTGGGATTCAGTCCCTTAGATGCTGGCAGCCAACCACGTCATGGAGCTACCCTGTAGGATCTCCATTATCCTCCAACCGCGCCAAGGTGCAAGGAGCTTCTGGGACACGTCATGCAGTGACGTCTCAGGTGCTCTAAGGCATATTAAATGGAACCTGTTCCATCATATTTTAGTATATCTATTTACCTGCTGTAGCTGAGAGTTTATATTTATTCATTTAGAGAATGTCTCTGCAGGCTTGCTCACTAGGTTTTGCTCTCAGAGGTGGGTCACACTCCATCCCTGACTTTGTCTTCCAGTACCAAAGGGCTGGGTAAGGAACATGAGGAAGTTGGGTTCGCATAGGGAATGTTGTTCCAGCAATCTTGACAAAAAAATATCTCTTTATAGAAATATTTTGATTTGTATCTACAGATCTTACAATCTATAGGGTACAGCTGCTCCCATGGCTGGAGGCTCATCTTGGATATGAACCAGCGCCACGATGAGAAGACCAGGTAAATCATCATTTGGTGTTTACTTAGCTTTGTCCCACTGATTTTACTGCCCAATTTCCAAGGGAAGATCCCCTTGCAAAACCAAATGGTTCCTACCGTGTGTTAAGCCCCGGTAAGGACTCGTTAAAAGCTTTGATCACGGACTACCTGTTAACACACAGAATACTAAAGAGCCCTTCGCAATCATGGGGGGCAGCACAGAATTATTATTATTTTTTTATTTGTTATAAGCATACTATTTGTAATAATTTATGGACATTCTTGAATTCATAAATGTGAAGGCTTTGCCAAATATTTTAACCATCCCTCCACGGCAAATTTTCTTTAAATACTGGCAGTTTTTTTCTTTTTAACATTTACTTGTGGACCAGCAACACTTGCAGTCTATTGCCCCTGGCCTTCTGTGAGAATGTTAGTTAGCAATGCTCATAAAAACTCAATTCATCAATGTGAACATAATTTGCTATGAACAGAAAGCTCACAAAAGGGTGAATTTGTCAGATAGACAGGTGGCCTGAGATCTCTCCCTGATACTGAACGATATGAATAATAGATTCTGGTAAATGTATGCCAAGACTTGAGCTGTAAACACAGCTGCCTCCATTCCCTTCCAGAATAACAGCTTCGAGAACGAAAGCACAGGAACCACAGTTCCACCTGAGGACTAAGCCTGTGCACGTACACACGCACACACAAACACACACACACACACACACACACACACACACACACACACACACACACACAATGTGATGTACTTGCAGGCTCACAAAGAAAACAAGCCCTGGAAAAAGGATATGGCTCTTTCCAGCTCCTTTTGCAGACCCTTGCTATGAACGGATTTTAACATGTGTGGAGAGCAGAAGGAGAGAATAATAGAAAACAGTTAAAATATATTTTAAAATATCTGCAGTCACAGAAATAAATCTTTCTGTGATCCAAAGGAAAAAAAAGAAAAAAACAACAAACCCCAAACCCTCATCTGGCTTTTATAGGTAAAGGATCCAGACACAAGATGTAAAAAAATAGTGTCGTAATATCACAGTCGACCGTGTATAAAATAAAATTATAGAGCTTTTTTTGCTTTGATACTACTTCCAAAGGTTAGTTAACTGTAACGATCCTAGCTAGACCTGCACAATGGTGGCGGGGGTTTTGTCGCAGGCTATTGGTATTTATTTATACTGCCTTCAGTTTTAGCTGGGTTTTTTAGGCTTAAATCATTAATTACTGTCCGTAGACTAGGTTGGAAGGATATTATATGTGCAAAAAATGACCTTTGGCTGTTCTAATGAACAGCTTTCTGCTGGATGGTTGCCCAACATAACTTCAGAGCAGGCTGAAGTCTGTTCCAGGCAATCCCAATGACCGACGGTACAAAAGGGTCGCTGTAATGTCTGGAGACCCGTGGGAAGGACCTAATCTTGGGTCAGGCCTCTCTGGCAGCACCATCTAGGTGGGAGGAAAAGAACCATGGGACAATGACTTTACGTTGCTGAAAAAAACCCAAACAAGTCTTCAAACGGCCTCAGCTGGGGCCAGTCACGTTCGTTTTGAGAGAGCAGCAACAGCGTGGTGCGAATGCTCTGATGCTGTTGACTTTAAAGGGCAGACGTGTAAGGTATTGCAGAAGAGAATGGCTGGCTGAAGTGCTTGTTCTGGGCTACCAAAAGCTTTGATTTTTGCAGTTCCAGCCGAGGACTCTCAGCTCTATTCTCTGCATGACCAGTGTTTAATATGATCCCCCCCCACACTTATGGGTATAAAACAAAGGACTTTTCCCACCCTAGCACTCCTTATTTTAGGATAAGGCAGGCTCCCCATTCCCTGGCAGTGATATAGCCCAGGAATTGAACTGGGAATTGTATCATCTGAAGTTCATACATGTTTGTTAATATCTGTTATTTAGGGAGGATGTTTCTCTGTAATGAGTTGGCTAAGGTGAGAGACATGTAGCACTGAATGCAGAACCAACACATCCTAAAGCTCCCAAAATGTGACCGCATATGAGATATTAAAGGCAAAATGGAAGTTCTGAACAAATGAAATCACTGTCAGAATAATAAAAGAGAAATGAGCTATGATCTAATCTGTTTTGTAGCAGTGTCACAGAGGAGCTATAATAAAAGCTATTTGCAAAGTTCAGAATCATTTCCCGTGCAAAGCCATTCACACACTATACGACTCTGGACAAATGGAGGGGGTCTTGGCTTTGCCAAAAAACTGTGTGTGGATAGTTTACTATTAGTTTTAAGTTTGTGCACCTAAATTTCTCAGTTGGCTGCAATTTAAGCTCCCTCCCTCTCCAAGATGGCACACAAACTTGTGCACCTGGCTTTCTCCCCCTATTTTTGGTGTATCATCTTCACCCCTTTCTGATTCGAAACTGCAAGTGTAAAGGACAAACAGAAAAAGAATAAAGTCTCATCACTGGATGCTTATCTAACCTGCTTTTGCAGCGTGCATGCTATAAATGAGAGCACAGCAAAAGAGGTATTGTGTCCTCATTGGAAATGCTCGTTCTGTTCTCCTCCTCGGAGCAATGCATGAAGTGCAATCCCAGTTATGGTGTGCCTCTATTTCTACGGCATCGTCTCCATGAGCAGTGTAAATAAAGAAATAAATAGTAATAAAAATGCCTGTTTTCTCCCTGATCTTCACGAGGAATACATGACAAGTGATACCATAGTGATCGAGGTACACCTAGAGTCAACCACAGAGGTAGTGAAGCAGCTGCTCCACATGCTCCTCCTTTTAAAGCTAGTAAAAGCAACTTCAGGCTGTTCAAAATGGTGATTGTTTCCCCGTGTTATTCTTTGCATTTTAGAGGGGATATAGGCTGGACAGCTGGAAATAGGACTGAACCAAAGGGAAGAGAATAAAGAGCAGAGCTGAGCTGACCTTGCTCTAGGCTGTGGAAAAAAGTATGAAAAGGTGGAAAAAACCAACATCCTCTGCTGATTTCTGCACAAATGGAATAACAGCACCTGAGCTCTATATAGACCTTTCTGATCTTTCTCATTTCAATTCAGCGCCTTTTACCATAAGTAGATTAAGGCAACGGGAGAAAATGAAAGAGAAAATGCTATTTCCACAATATGGCATCCACCAATTTCAGACTTGGGGACATTTGAAGTGGCGGTTTGAGAGCAGTATGGATCCCACGTGTATCTATACAAGTTCCGTGTCAATCAGACTGAAGACCCAGAGATCTACTACTGACCTGGAAAGAAATGAACCAACTGACATCATCGGGAAGAGCAGCAATGACAGCGAGCTGTGGGACCTCCTTGGCTCCCTAGAGCCTGACACTATGGCTGGGAGGTTTCCCTCTAAATGTTTGGGTGTGTGATCGTAAATGATCTCCTGATTCATAGAATCATCAAATCATAGAATGGTTTCAGTTGGAAAAGACCTTTAAGATCATCGAGTCCAACCATTAACCCAGCATTGCCTGGTCACCACTAAACTATATCCCTCAGCACCACATCGACACATCTGTTAGACCTCTCCAGTGATGGGGACTCTACCACTGCCCCAGGAAGCCTGGGCCAGGGCTTGACATCCCTTTTGGTGAAGAAATTTATCCTAAAGTTCAGTCTAAACTTCCCCTGGCACAACCTGAAGACATTTCCTCTTGACCTATCGCTTGTAACTTGGGAGAAGAGACTAACAACTTCCTTTCAGATACTCATCTTCCATGTCTCACTTCCTTCTTTGCTTGTCAGTCTTTTTTGTTCCTTCAAATATGTCTCATGCTCCAAAGTAGAAAAAAAAATTAAAAAACCCAAAATTACAGAGCACAGGATTTATTCTGTAGCAATAAATCTATTATCTGGCATATAGGTAAGGTGGAGATTCTTGTTTTCTTGGCATTTTTCTGGACATGGGAGTTACTACACAAACTGATAAAATAATTCTCTTGCTGCCTGCAAAAGCACCATCATGCAGTCAGCGTGAGTCACCAGCAAAACCCAAAGAACTCAAATAAATATATGATGCATTGCCTCTATGTGGGAAGGCCTAATGTGTGGAAAAGGCAAATATTGAGGTTTCTGTTTTGTGGAAGACAGTATTGCTGTATCAATAGAGATGACTGAGTAACTGGCTATGGGGAACCGAAATGTGGGAGCTCGCCCCATCATGCCATTGCATGGTGGACTTCACAGGATAATTTCTGACGTACTGAACACTGAAAGCTAAATGGAGAGCTTAAAAATAGGAAAGGTAATCCAACCCCACTACCCACCCTATTACGGTGCTGCTGTTATTTGTTCATAAATAATAATAAAAAAAAATCACAGAAAACATGTAACTTTTTTTTCCAAGCAATTCAGTTTCTAGTTGACCTCCGACAGAGCTTAAGATCAGGCTGTTGCAGAAAATATAAGCCTATCTATGCGCCTAAGCAAGTCTATTCTGAAAAGAAAGAATATTTGTGTTTTCTAACTTCAATATTCTTGAAATCTACCTCTGCCTATACTTCCGGAGCTTGAATATAAAATATTATCTGTATTTCTATCGACAGATTACTCTTCATAACAGTATCTAGTCTTTCTTTCTGGTACAGCCTCTCATTTCCACCTCCATGCTGCTACTTGGTTCCCTACTTATGTCTAATTATCGCACCACCATCAGAAATAACAAAAAAGGATTTAGTCAGGTAATCTTGATGTGTTATTTCTGCATGTGATAGAGCTGACTCTGCTGTTTCTGTCCCAAACCAGTACAATAAATGTATTTAAAAAGGAAAGAGTGGTATATTATGAACAGCATTTTATAAGCAAGTAGGCGCATTATTATTTATGGCAAGGAACATGCTACGTAGCTCACAGTGCACAAACTCATCAAGAAATAGGACGCGTACATAGACTTGTTGAGCTTTTGCCTGTTCCCAGAAGTCGCAGTAAAACTACATGGCTCTACGAGTAGGAAATGTCCTCAAAGCCACAGGAGGATCCCCATGTGTAGAGGAGTCCTTTGGTGACGTAAAGCTTCCACACTGATTCTTCTGAAGTTACGACTTGGAGCCGGCTCAGCTAGACCTCAGCTTTTCGTCCACTAACTCACAAGACAGACGTGCCACAATATCCAGGGTCTAATGAGGCACAAGCATCCAGTAGAGTGTTAATAAAAGCCATTTGAAAAGAAGAGATATCCTGCTCTTTTTTTAAGTTGGGAAAAGGGAATTCCAGGAAATAAAAAATTGCACAGTATATTGGGCATCTCTGGCCAAACAATGGGGAAAAGAAAAAAAAAAGATAAAATAAATCTGGTATGGTGAATGAATTAAGGAATGCAAAAAGGCCAGCATTCCTCCCAAGGATATGTTACCAACCTCCTGGAAAACACACTCTGATTGGGGAAGAGGCAGGCTGGTGCACCAGGGGAACGCAGCCTCACACCGGACAGGCTACACAACCTCCTAACACGCGATACAGCTCTCAGTAAAACCTCTAAGCTTCTGGGCAAAGCATTCCTGCGCTATTTCTCCAGCATGTTGTCTTCAAGTGAACACCTCCCTTTACCTCTTGATGTAAGAAAATATATTACAGGCGCGCAGCTGGGGTAAGGGAGTCTGCGGTCACAGACTAGAAAAGAGCTGCCTCTCCCAGGTCACCGCCAATTACTCCTACATTGGTTTGAGATGACCTCCGCTTTATCTGAACATTGTTGGGGTTTCTTTAATGGAAAATTTATAAGTGTTATGTATACACATACACACATATATATTATAAGAGCTGACAGGAATAAAGGAGTACAAAGGGAAACTTACTTCTCCACTAAACACGCGATTTAATTCCTCATCTAGCTAAAAAAACAAACCTGAACTAAAACACCACCCGTCCTTCCCCCACCAAGACCCAGCGGTTTGGCGTTGTTGAAGAAAAGCTCCTAAGTGTCCCAAGCTGTTTTCTATGTTTAGCAGAGAAGCCCGAGTGCACCAGTAAGTCTCTAACTCCACTTGAACTGTTGCACTAAACATAGAGATGGCCCTTTCTCCCCTACACCATTCTGGGCCGCGAGCTGGATGTGTCAGCAATACAGCAGATGGGGAAAATGTATACAAGGATATTAATTTTTGTGGCAGAACGCATATTTGCACAGATTTCATAAAGGATTTGGAATCTTGCTTTAACCCTTACTAGATAGATAGGAAGAGCAGGAAAGCACAGCAAACCTGTTTGTAGAGTTGGGGGATGGAAAGGAGAGGGCGGCTGCTGTCACCCCCTGCTTTGGTACCTGATGTGCACAAGTTGATCGGCGTGCCTCAGTTTACTCGCTGTGAAATATTCGTACTAATGTTATCAATCGCACAATGACTTTGCACAGCTTAATTAGCTCATCATTAATTAGGATCTTAAAGCTTCCTGGATGAAAGCAGAGCTGGGTGAGTAAAGCCAAAAAAGAAAGAATACTGTGATTTGTGGGGTTTTTTTTCAGGGCAGATCTGACGATGTACCTGCATGTTCACAAATATTCAGGTGAGCATTTGTAGCCACTCAAAAGCTCTCAAACACAAAAGGCTCATGCATGCCAGCGTGGAGAAGTGTTTCTGAGAACATTCATACCAGATGTGTGCTCATGGCCAGCCTGAAAAACTCTTCTCATTGTTTGCACAATGATTTGTCGACGAGTTATAACTGTTCATGAATTATTTGCTAAAGGAAAAAAAAAAAATTCCTTAATGGCTTTACAGGCTGGTCTACACGCACTTTTCAAACCACTTTAACTAGAGCCGTTCAGAAGCGAACGCAGCCGCTTTGGTGCGACACCCTGCTACGGGCAGAGCTGTACTGGTACGTAGGATGGAGCGACTCAATTAATTTTTACTGTGGTCTACTGAGAAACTCTAATGAGGGCCACAAATATTTTTTTCCTGAGGTTTACTGGGTAAACTTAGAGGCGTCGTGTGCGCTGGCAGCGGCACGGCAGCCCCAGCTGGGCTGGCCGGCACAGGCATCGCTGGCTGCCGGCGCAGCTGGGCTCTGCCGCCGCACGCCGGGGCTGGAGGGAGGGAACGGGGCTCCTGCAGGACCACGGAATGGCACTGATGGGCAGCCGTGGGAAAATCCACTTGCAGAGTGGCTCTGCGGCAGGCTTGTCTGTTCAAGGAAGCCTGAGGTAGGGCTAAACCTCCAAAGAATTTTTTTTCTTTTTGTTGAATAGACTGAGCTTTAAAAAAGCACTCAAGTTTTACACTGTTTACTACACGGTGGGTATTGGTGCAGTTAATTTTTGTGTTCCTGGCAACTGTGATGGGGATCATCACCCTCAGTGAGGTGCTCAGAGACCACTGGGAGAGGTTCAGCAGCTTCAGTGTGAGCGCAGCCAGCAGCCTGAACTGCCCCAAGACCCTCAATACACACAGAGCCACCAACAGCAGAGGAACCCGAAGAGCTTCTCTCCCAGATTCTGCTGGAGACATAAACATCTCTCTCTGGGCTTCCTTCTCAGCCTCTGCCTCTCTCCTGGTGGTCACGTCTTTTCCTGCATGACACCTCAACCCACTCGTTGCTCTCCAGCAAGGAAAGCGCTCGTTCACTGCGGCGTTAACGTATAAGCCAGTCCATAAAGAGACTTGAGTTCTAAGTATCACTTCAATACGATTGTAAAGTAAATACTTATAACACTGAGTATTGTATGTAAATACTAAGTACTGCAAAACTTCCTGACGTGCTCTACAGGCACCTCCTGCGTTAAAACTGAGGCAACTTTAAGATTAGCCCCTGGCTAATCTTTATCTGCTTCTGAAGTTTATGCAGATAAACTTTATACTGAGGCATGTTGGGTTCAGGTGAGACTTACAGACAGTTATAATTTTGTGGAGGCTGGTCCTAACTGTTTATTTTCTGTGCAAATTTAGGTTGATGTCACTATACATGCCATCACTATGTACATTTTTGTTCAAACCAACAGAGCCAGAGAAGGATAAAGACTGTAAATCATCCCTTAAATTTAAATCATCCCTTACATTTAATTCATCCCCAGAACACCGTGGGACTTAATGACTGATACACAGTGGAAGTGACAGACAGGAAACCCCTGTTAACCCTCAGGTCCAGAAGATAAGCTAAAACATTTTCAAAGAATTCATCGTGCCTGGCATCATAAAAGTGGTTCAGTTCATTAGGTGAATAATTTCCAGTGAATTTTTAATGCAACTTCCATGTAAGTAATGCGCAAAAGGAGACCAGGCTAAACTATCATCTGCTAAAATATTCTCCGCAGTAAATTTGCCAGGCTTAAGCAAAAAAATATTTGTATCCACTGAAACGCCTGCATTTATGTAGTACCTTACTCAATAGCTCAGGAGAACATACAGTATGCTATCTGCAGGATAGCAGGTTTTTTTTTCCTCCAGATGTCTCTTTTTCCTTCCAGAAGTTGCAGAGCATTGGACAAGCAGTAACAGATGATGAACACATGCATAACTACAAATGGGCAAGCTGATTGTTTTCAGAATTGGTATAAACATTTGCTCTTGGATTGAGATTTAGCCCATAGCAAATCTTTACATTCTCGTTATAAACCTCTGACAAAAAGAGCTTCTAATGAAAACGCTGACAGTGTGAAAACGTGGTTATGGTCAGGAAAACAAATGGATAAAAAGTGGCATTTTGTTGTTCCATATGTATACTTCATCAGGGAAGTCTTTGCTAAGTTTACATTTCAAAGCAAAAGCTTGATGATAACTGCTTCTCCTACCCTTTCTATTTAGGGCCCCCAAACCTACTGCTATTACTGCTATCTATCTATCTCCTTCACTAGCATTTGAGAAAAAACCACCGGAGGCTGGGATATGAACTTCTCTGAGAGCCCAGCGAGAGAGCCAGCAGCTGGATTTTTAGCATCTTTTTTATTTTTGATTATATAGATAATAGTAGAGCCCAACAGCCCCAATCTGGGCATGGCCTCACTGCAGTAGGGTGTTAAAGACTGAAGAATTTAGGGGGGGCGGTGGGAAGCACACATGGAGAAGAGAACTTCACTGCGTGTGTTTGTGTAGGGGGCATGGCAGGAGGCAGAGGAGGAGGAGGAGGAGGAAAGGCCCAGCACCCCAGGAGGGGTGAGATTTCCCAAAGGCCACTGCTACATCTTGGAAGGAATGAAAAGAGGTCCCTGTCCCTCTCCTGCCCGAAAGTAGGGTGTCTGGAAGGCTACGACATCTCTTCTAAACTTAGACTTGATGTTCTTTTGGGCTACTGTAATGGAAGTGCCAATGCGAGAAACGAGGAGGGGCATCGTGTTGGGGTGTTTCAGCCCTGCATCATGAGAAAAAAACAAAACAAAAGAACATCATTTAGGGTGTCTAAGACACGTATGGGGCTGATGCTTATAATACAGGACAAGGGAAGACTGTATGCTTTTGTACCCATAGCAGCAACCAGCCCCAGACACACCGTACCCGCAGCCTCGCTGGCCATGTCATGGTCCACAGGGCAGCACATAAGGAGACACAGGGGCATATAAAGACTTCCGAATATTCTTAATCATCAAAGTGCAAATTAGTGGATGATAATGGAACAAAATGTGGGTTTGCAGACACAGACCATCTGAATTTTTGGGGGGAGAAGCCATTTAATTAGGTGCTATCTGGCAGAGCGCTTATGGCTTTCTTCGATACCATCAGGGCTTACTAGGCTTACTTTAAACTAGCAACTATGAAATAAAAGAAAATGATAAGAAAACATAAGACAGAAAAAGAAAAAAAGAAAATCCTTAAACTCAAGTTCTTAAGAACCAGGAATGTCAAACAAACATGGGACCAATAGACCAGGAGGAAATCAGACAAAGCGATGGTGCAATACGGCGTGCAGGGCAGTAAAATCTGGCACGGTATTTACAGTGGCATCCCTGTTGATGGTGGGGAGGGAAGCAGGGTCACCTCTTCTTGACCAATGGGTCCTGTCCAGGTCCAGAGTTATTACGAGAAAGACACTGAAAATGGTCAGGATGCTCACACAACCCAAATCCCTAAAACTAAGTCAAAAAAACCCAGTCTTGGATCCTGCGTTAGATGCAACGATGTATGAGGTGGGACAAAAAGGAGCTTGGTTACATCATGACTGAGGATGCCAGAGGAATGGCAATGAACTACTAACAACTGAAGGAAGCAACCACGAGGGATAAGACGGGGTCTCCTCTGGCGCCAGCAAGAGTTTCATCTGTGAATTCAGTGTGACCCAAATTCTACTGCAAGGGGACAGAGGAAATGTTCAGCACAACAAAGAGGATATTGGGAGTAATGCTTTGGCATAAAGGAAATTAAAATGTAGCTGGATTTCAGGAAGACCTCCTGACAGCAGGATTGCCTGTGGAACTGGGAAACCCTCGCGCTGCCACAGACAGTAAACAAATACACTGCTCAGGAAGATTTTGCTGGCTTGTGGTATAATGAACGCAGAATTATATCATTGCAACAATATACACCCGCTGAATGTGACTCCACTTGAAGAGATGAGAGCTCTTAAGTTGCTACGTTGAAAACAATTTAATTGAACCTGGCTAATTAGAATATAACAAGTAGTTAAAAATTATGCAATGCTTTAAAAATCTTTTAATTAATTTGAAATTCTGGTGGCAAATTGGTAAATGTATGTCAGTTACTTCCTGTGCTTGACTCAATACATCACATGCAAAAAAAAAAAAAAAAAAAGATATATTTTGTCAATAGGGACACTTTGAGGAAACATACACAAGTAGAAAATAATAACGTAGAGTAAGGAATAATTAATTAATTCAAGCTTCAAGATAAGAACACTGTGTCCTGCTGACCCTACACGTTAATCAGTTGATTGATTAATTGCTACAATCATAATAATTATAGGGTGTAAATCTAAATACATTTAATGATAGTTTACACTTAGAATAAAAATGTCTTTTATGTCTGCTTATCTTCATCATTTCTTGAAGCCTAGTCATATTTTTTGTTTGCCATTAATAAACCTGAAGCATTTTTAGATGTTATCTTTGTGATGAGGTAGGTTTATACTTCATTCATCTGATCAGCAATATCTTTTGTGTGGTCTCCACCTCCTGTCTAATGAAAAATATGTTCCTAGATGAGAAAAAATTGATTGTGTGCAGTAACCAACACAGCTTCATCAAAATCTCATCCTTAAATGAAAGGCAAGGGGACACAGCAATAAGGCTATTGTGTAGTTATAGACTGTCTTTAACCAGAAGGGTTCCATGTACTGAACAATTCTTCCTCCACATAAACTCAGTCTGAGGAGAAATGGTAAAGCAGATCAGCAGCACAGAAAAATATTAAACAAGCCAAAGAAAGTCAAGAATTCTTCTGCTGAGTTCTGATTTATAGGCAATGCAGAAGATCTTGACATCTACATAAACTTTGGATTTGTGCTGTTTCTCGTTAAACCTAATCGTGTTCTGTGACTGCACTATCCTGGTATCTCACCTGGCATAGCTAAAATCCAGTTCTCTTCTAAAAAGTACATGAAAAGAAGCAGCAAGGTTGACTCAGTTAAATCTGTTGAACGTTGTTAAAATGAGCTATTAAAGACTCGATCTGAAGTTACTAAGGCTCCCCAAGTCAGTAATGAGGTGTTTCAGCAGGAGTGACGGGTAGAAGTTGTAGTTCTTTGTACTCTGCATGTCCCACGGATAAAACCTTCTGTTTCGATCATTGCCAACCCGGTTAACACGTCCTACATGTCTGATCCTGACTTCTACTTACATTATAATTCCTTTGTGTTTCCCTTGAGGTGAAAAGTGGCCTGGAGTGGGAATGTCATTTCCTTCCACTTAAACTGAATCAAGGCTCCAATTTCTTTCTGGTTTTTCACATTTTTAAAGAGAAATCTTAATTTTCATTTCATTCTTGCCGTTGAAAAACATTAGGAAGTCTTAAACAAGCGTGTGGCTGGGAGTTCCTGTTAAAGTACAGACCTTAACACCAGATTTCGTGACCGCTTTCAATTGTGCAGAAGTTTTGGATTCTCTGCTTGTAGAGTTGGAATCCACACACTGCTTTGTGACTCTCATTTTTGCAGTGATATTTGTTAAATAAATCATGCTAGGTTAGGAATTAGAGCATAAATATTTTAAAGAGCCACTAAAGCATTTTCAAAAAAAAAAAGACTAACCAGGCGAATTCCAAGTGAATGAACTTTTACAGCCTTCAAAGGGTTACCTGACCTTCTACTTTCACAGCTTGCTTGACTCAAAGTTACAGCAATGGAGGAGATAACAGTGAAACTGTACTATAAAAATAAATTACTATCATGAATATTAAGCAACAAAGATATAATAAACATGACTGCTTACATGATTCTGATTTATTGATACTGATTTGCTAGTAAATTATCACACAAAATCCTCATTTTACTTCTTCAGGAACATGTGCAAAATAAAGCTTGGTGGACACTTCCCAAAGACCTTGACATCTGTCACTGAATTCGTACTTTGGGATTCTTGGTGCCTGTTTTTCTGGTATGTATTGCAGTGGGCTATTTGCTTTTCCTTTCCACAGATTTTTTTTTTTTTTTTTTTTAATTTATTTTATTTTTGGCTGCCTGGCTTCCTTAAACTCTGTCTTCTAGCCATGCACAGTTTTTAAAACTACTATCATGGAGGTTCAGCTCTGACACAGTGGAACAAATCCAGCTGCAAAATCTCCTAAAGGCTGTTCATGCTTGTTCTGTTAAATAGTGCTCACTTTGAGTCAAGAGGTTTCATTACTATATTTATGAACCTCTTGGCACCAGGAGTTGGGATTTCCCAGTGCTAAGCATTAATGCATTTTGCATCACTCTTTAGCATCGGGAACTTGAGATCACTGATGCTGAGGGGTTAAAGACATTAAAAACCCCCAGATCTTTATTTCCAGATAGCAATCTTGAGTGCGTGTGTGTGTGCGCGTGTGGGTAGTCTGAGCAGCCATCAGCTAGCAGAGGTAGGAAGCAGGGTACCACAGTCACTAACTCCCAGGAATCGCAGGGTTTAGGGGATCTCAGCGTTAACAGCCTGCTGCCTATATTCTGCATCAGATATTTGCTATCCAAATTGATGGAAAATATCCTATCTGAAAATAGGATTATTCTTCTTTAAATTTAAAGCCTGCTTTGTGCTTATGTGGCTTATATCACTTCATGACATGGTGTGTTATGTCAAACCTAAGATTATTTTTGGAGATTTCTGAGACAGAATCTACTTCATTTTGCCTGTCATCAGCCTAAAGCATGTGCCAAAAGACCCCCCCCCCCTTTTTTTTTTTTGAGGCAGTGATTCACAAATACCATCTGAACTAGAGGACAGCTACCACTTCAAAGCAAAAACACAGATCTTGGATCAAATTCCACTAACAGCTCCTGAAGTGGTTACTCTCATCACAGTTTTGATACTTCGTGGAGGATTTATAGCCACACGGTGGGGTAATTCTTTTAACAAACGTTAATACACCCAAGCGTGTGAGCAGGATTGTAGCCTCCTCAGGTGCCCTGATCTGTGCTGTAAAAATAAAAACAATCAACGACCTCAGCTGCAGAGAGTGTAGGTTAGTTCTGGCTGCATGTGAACATACAGATGAAAATCAAAAACAGAGCCAAGGAAAAGGCTCTTCGAGAAGTGGCACTTGATAGCCCAGGGCTGGAGCTGCAGAAGCGTATATAAACCTGCCTGCCAGGCAACGCTTCTGCTTCTCCCATTTTGTTTTTGTTTGAAAAGGAAGCTAAAAAGAAAAAAAGAAAAAAATTTTAAAAAGGAAAGAAAAAAGGGAAAGAGAAAGAAAAGGGAAAGGAAAAAAAAAGAAAAAGAAAAAAAGGCGAAAAGGAGAAGGAGAAGGAAGGAGAAGGAGAGAAAAAAAAAATAAAGAATTTTTTGCAGCTTGTACACTCAGTTCACCCTTTGCATGAGCAGGCACCGTGTAGGTACCAGGATGATTATACCCCCGCGCCTCCTCACTTTCAGTGTCACCTGTAGGAGCATGGAGAGAAGATGCACAGTGCAGTTTAGGTTGGGTTTTAGCCCCGGTCACTGCTCACCCCACTCTCTGTACGTGCAGCTCTTGCCCTTACGTGACATCACAGCAGTGCCAGCTTGGAAAACATTTCCCACGTTCACCAGGGCTCTCCTGTTAATGAGTTTCAAACACCGGGTATTTCATACGACCTTAAGCAGATCTCCAGTTCTAGGCCACCTTTTAGGTTTCTAAAACCTTGGAGATCTTCAGATTGTACGCTCTCTATGAGTGATTAACACACAGTTTGTTTTTCTAACCGTCTAAGCAAACCTAAGTGAGGAGTTTTTGTGCCTGGCTTGCAATTTTTTTTTTCCCCCAGTGCAACGCTATCACTCAAAAGTGTTTAACAGTGAATGAGTCAGACCATGAGCTGTCAGTGAGTTAAATTGTGCTCCTGATCTTAGCGAGATTATCTGTGTGATATACTACCTTCCCCGGCAATTAAAGCGTTAGTGCTTTGGCCAAAACGTAACAACAGGCAGGTTAACAGGCTAATGAATTTCACAGAGAAGGGAGCCAAAGGCAGCACTTCGACTCTTTGGGAAGCGAGAGAAATCGCATCTTATTTTAAATTTGTGGGCATTTCAAATCCAATACCTGTGCTGCAAACACAAGGCAGCGGATTGCGGGTCAAGGTCAAGGAAGGATCCTTACAAGTGGAGGTTTTGCCGATGAGTTCCTCGTGCAGAAGGTCACCTCAGGGCTGCACGCTCCCTGGCACCCGTCTAGGAGGAGGAGGAGGTGCAGCACTCCTCCTTGCTTCCATTCCCACACTATTTCTTACTTTACTTGACTTCCCTTTTAGCCTTTATCTGGTGCAGCTGCTGCAGTACAGCTGCTAAAGACGCTTTTCCGCAGCCACATTACCCAGTTTTCCAGCACTACTTTTTCACCATTTGTGTCCCTCAAGAGACATTACCAACCCTATTAACTTTGAACTCTGGCCCAGCCTTGGTAAGAACAGCAGCCTGCCCTCTCATTTAGACATCATCGCTTTTCCAAAGCATTTCAGTTTGCAACCGCACTTCCCGTGGCAGACCCAGATCTGCTCAAATCAGTGGCGATGGGAAGCCAGGCCTGCGTCGAGCGACGCCGCAAGGCGATGCTTTCAGGGCAGGGGACCTTAGTCTTCCACCCTGGCAAATCCGTGCCTCATTTGAACCCGTGCCTTAATTTTTCTGTGAAATTTAGTGAGGATTCTGTAGCTAGTGCTACTGTTATTATTCCAGTCATATTATTGTATTTTATCATCTCTTTGGCAACGCGGTGCTTTTCTTTTCCAACCCCATATGTGTGCTATTATGGTAAACTGTGAGGATTTTTTTTTTGACCATTCATGACTTGATTCTGTGCCTGCCTACTTTGAGAATTTTTTAGAACATATAATCTCTCTTCTCTTTCTCCATGCCAGTTTCAGACCATTTCTAGAATATTTCTGCCTGATTACTGCTTTCAGGTGGTAAAGGTACAGATAAAACAGGGTCCACATTACTTAATTTTGCTTCTACCAGACTCTCACCCAAAGGTTTGTCATAGTCCTAAGTGTGAAGGCTAAAGTTTCTTCTCACTCGTTTAATGGATTATTATCAGGAGTCTCGTCTGAAGTTGCATGATGACATGGTGCTGTGTATAATTTTCATCATTGGAAAATAATATTTTATAAAACTGCAAGATAATGATCCATATTAATGTACATTTTATGGCTGGTTTTACCTGCCAGAACTTGGAGACCTACAAGGTTGCACAATGTGGTTGCGAAATTTCCAAACGAAGAGTCTGACGTTGGCAGCTCTTGGGCAACGCGGTCAGAACATGCTGGTGATGGAGAGCCCTGAGAAAGTCCCTTGAAAGACTGTAAAGTGAATATAGCTTAAGTTTACTGGGGCCAAAGCTGCTTAAAGCATGTAGGATGCAGAAAAGTACTCTGTAAGTGCCTTCTCTGAATGCTGTACTAGTCCAGATCTTCAAATATCTACATGATGCGGACCAGAGAACAACCCAGTTGCCATCTTTTTCCATCAAGACATTATCATGCTGTTCTTTGGTGCTTCATATCCAACATGCCACCATACAGACATGTGTGGTGTTACTCTTATTTGGGGAAGGTAATCACTTCTAGAGAGTAAGAAGGTGTATGGAGAGAGTAAGACAGCATAGCACTACAGGTGATGACTTTCAGCATCCCCTTCCCTTGTTCTTGAAGGTTCTCCTTTTCCCTCCCTTCCTGGTCTTCTCCTCCCACTTTCCCCACTCCCACCCCCCAACCCCCATCTCTTCCATTTTTGCACCTCTGAAATGGTGTAACTCGGGCATTACAGGCTGCTTCTCCTCCTGTTATTACTTGCTCCGAGTGGAAGCTTCACTCACAAGCCTGATGAAACATTTTTCCCCTTGAACCCAGAGTGCCAATTCTCACTTTGTCAAGAGCTCCAAATAACCTTCATGAGAACTTCCTCTCCCCCTGCCTCCCGCAAACACTCCAGGTTACAGGGATCTTGTCACAGTCACTAAAGAGTTCCTTCTCTCTCTTCTTCCTTCCTCTTTTCTGCCCAGTGCTGTTGCTCACGTTTCTCAGTTTCTCTTTGTCTTCTCTTTCACCATTCTCTCCTGCCCAATTTTCTCTATGAGTTTCTCTTATGCTAACCCACATACAAATTCTCAGTTGGCTTGCTTCTTGCTTCTGCCCTTTATCTCCCCTACAAAAAGATTCTCCTAACCACACGTTAAATTTGAGTTACACCAATACTCTATTTTCCACGATCAAAAATTAAGTAGAGGAGGACCAAATTGAAACCCGTGTCTTTTTCCATTTACAAGTTCTTGATGCCACACCAGCAGTCGGTGTAAAGCTAAGAGAGTTACCGGAGTCTCAGCAATTAATCAGTTAGTTAGTTACAAAGGGAAACAACTTTTTTGCAAATTCGAGAGAGCTACTCTGCTTCCCAGATGACATTTCTACCAAGCATCCAATGACTCCTCCAGCTCCTCATAAATATTAATGCTCTGAACACTGGTGTAAAAACCCAGTAAAAAAACTTTCAGCCTTGTTAGTGTTTGTGCAATCGAGGACAAGTCACAATTTTGAGATAATGCTGCCTAGTAAGTGCTCTTTGCAAGTCCTGGCTTCAAAGCACTATGCTGGACCTTCCATGTACAGCAAAGTTCTTGAAAAAGGTTCTCGCTGAGCAGATTACTGCAGATTTGTAGCCAATAATTTATTGTGTGAGCATTAAACCCTTCATACCACAAACACCTGTGCAAGCCAGTTGGCCTAGTCAATTCTTGTTTAACATTTAATTATGAATATAATTAGCATGAGTTAAGAGACAGGCCAGGCATCCGCAATCAAATTTCCACTCTGCTAAAAAAATTGTAACTATAATCACAAAAAAGACTAAGCGGGGGTAGAATATGTCCCTCCCGTGCAAACTTTTGCAGACAGCAAAATTCAAGAACAAATTCTTCTAAAACTTTTTCATCTCCTTTGATGATAACTGTAAAGCCTCCACCAGATTTATAAGACAAAATTATACGGTTCTTCTGTTCCTTTAATATGAAAGCAATTTTCAACCCTTTTAGTGGGGTTCCTCAGATTCTCCTCTTTCCTCAGAAGGTAAATTAACTAATTTGATGGTGTCACTGGAACATTGTGTTAGGTAAAGTTCATGGGGCAGGAAAAACTAGTTAAAATATTATTTCAGTGCACATTATGAAGTGCTCTTTGTAGCCCAGCAAAACTGTGTTCTAATAGAAGAAAAGGATTAGTGAATTTCACAACATATCTCGTTTTAAAGAAAAACGCTCATGTTTAGGGGGGAAAAAAAAAAGCAAAGTCAATCTAGAATCAGGCTCCCTATGGACAGGTGTTACCTGGGCATCCTTCACAGAGCAAAGCCCTGCAGAGGAGCTAAACCTTCATGTGTAGATTTTCTTTTCTTTTCCCTTCCAACAACTTAATTAAAACTTTCTAAGCAAAAAAAAAAAAAAAAAATAATTTTTTTTTTAAATTTTTAAAAATTAGGAAGAAATATTTTACCCACTGATTTTCTTTTCAGTGTCCTTTGTTTCTGAACATGCTGGGCTATTTTCCACCTCAAAAGAAAAAAATCTATTCATAGACATGTCCTTCAACTTTTTTTTTCATTTTTTTTTTCCCCTAAAACAGTTGCTTCCAGACCTGGAAAGATCTATTTATAAATGCCGTTGAGCAGAAACAGTTTGCAACTGTGAAGGGAAGGTCATTGAAAGAGAACTAGGAGGTTACCGGGGCATATTGTTCCTTGACACCTCCTGGGAACAAAAAGCCTGGGATGAAGCTCTTTAGTTACCAGTTGGCTGCTATGACAGCCTCCATTTACATCTTCAGTGGAGATACGCTTCCTCACCAGCTCGAATTGGAGCGGGGACCCTGCTAGAGTATGGTAGCTATAAAGGCTTGGAATACTGCAGCTTCAATATATTTGTAGCCAGGTTATACTCCTCTCTTGTGGAATATAGTTCTTTAGTTTAAACTGCATTTTCTCATCTATTTCTTTTCTTTTTTTTTATTTAATTATTGGCTGCACTCAGGATGATCATACAAAATTTTGGTCTATCTTTTGTTAACACCCCTAGATTAGAAACCTTCTCTTTTAGTCTCTCTGTCTCCTATATCATCTTAGCATGTCTTAAAAAATGTGAGGGGTTTTTCCTTTCTGTTCCAGTATCAGTTAATCATTTTTGAATCAGAATTTCCCACAACTTTCTGGATAAGGTTTCAAAAATCCTTCCAAAATGGATTTAATAGTTCTCAATCTCCACTGAAAATACGTAGCAGCACTTTCTGATCGAGCTGTTGGTATTATTGCTGGTGTTACTGTGCTCGGGAGAATACACGTCTACAGATACACCATACACGTATTCACATATTTACATGGATGGATAACCCTGAGATTACACTACCCACAAAATCATTCCTTTTTTTAAGAAATCTTTTAAAAAGTTGCACCTCAACTTTCGAATGTTTTTTGCTTCTGCACGTTTTTTGTACTGGTCACATTTAATTTATAGATTTGTACTCCCTTCTGATACCTAGATTTGGCCAAAAAGGTATTAATTATGATATATTATGGGAGATATATTGTGGTGACCTTGGATTTGTTTGTAAATCTCCACGTTCACATGAAATTGAGGCTTTCTGATGCCATGCCAAGCCCCAAAACTTCCTTGGACAAGTAAATGGCGGATGGGAAAGCGATTTCAATAGGAGGCTCGCCAACTGTGAATCTGAAGGCAGTTTGATTAGGACTCGAAGCCCACAGATTGAGATTATGACAGAAATTTGCATAATGCCAGAGACTGATAAGATTTGGTTTCTCAGGAACCTATTACGTGATGATGTTAAGAGACTGTCATGGATTTCTTAACAGTGCAATATGCTGACTTGTCTTTCCAAGACGAGTTGGCCTTGAGCCTTGTTCTTTGTAAGCCTCGAGTGAGGTTTCTTTAGATGTCTTTTGAAAATCTCTTTAGACATCTTTTGTAACTTTCCACCAAGATGATACAAGGATGTTATGACTGTCAGAATAAATGAATGTATTTACTTCCTTTCTGTTTCCCAGTTACTATTTTCATAACACTGCATAGTAGTTTAGAGCAGGTCCTTGCCACACTGTTGTCAACCAGTGTAGCTCTCTGTTCCTTGATCATGATTATGTATTGATCACTGGATTTGTTTATTGCCTCCTGACACAGGTTGGGTTTTTTGTGGGCTTTTTTTCTTTTTTTTTTTTTTTTTGGCTTGATTTTGGCGCAGAGAGCTTTTGTGCAAAGTCCTCCAAAGTTGCATTATTCAGTGCAAAATTGCTATGGCCTCCTGAAGACCCAAGCGTCATCATTGCCCAGAGAGATGTGAGTTTCTGCAACATGTTGCTCAAGCCACACAGGCTGCAGGTCCTTGGGGGAACTTTCTGAAGCAGGATTAGAGCCAAAGCTCAGAGAAAACCCTTTTACTGATACCAGCCATCCTGGAGATGAAGACAGCTGACCAACATGGAGAGGACTGACAACTACAGGTAGCGCTGTGGGTTTAAAAAAGTCTATAATTCTCACGAAAGAAGAGCTTATTGCTTTGCTATGTTATCATGTAGATTTTGTCAGACAAGACCAGTAAAGACCAGTATCTCATACCAGCAAAACTGTAATAAATTATTTTTATCTAACTTCTTTCAATAACAAAAGAAGTTATAAAACTCTATCTTGTAAGATGCTAAATAACCTTCTTCAGTCTCCATATAGTAGGGTAACACATAACATTACAGGATTGATAGGAACGACATTGTGAATTTTGCTTAGCAAGCACCAGGATACCCTAACTGATATATCGAAAGGAGATGTGTGAAATCAGTTGAAAAAAGTATTAACGGTCTGTCAGAGCAATAAAAAAATTAGAAATCCAGATATTGAGAAAAAACCCCAGAATTATGCGAGTATCTAAGGTGGAACTTAGGTAGTGTCTAGGCATTTAAATTCACCCTTATAATTCTGAAAAACCTTATCAGCTGCCGTCTGCCCCTGAAGGTGCATAAACTAATTAGATGCTGCGATTGTGGCCTTCGAAGAACTTTCGGTGCCTATGGCTCTATGTCTCCCCGTGCAGAGAAATGCTTCCTTTTCTGCCAAAGCTGAAAAGCTCGAGATCCAGAGGTGGGGGATTGCTTTGCCTAAGTGTCTGGGGAGGCTCGATCCTGGGGGGCAGTGCCAGGACCTAAGCCACGGGTGCTAACGAGATGTGCTGCCCTGCAAATGCCGTCCCTTCTCCAGGGACCTGGCGGCTGATGTGGATTCCAGGTTTTCTGCTCCTCTTACTGAGGTCTGAGGTATCTCATATGAGATTGTGGATTCCACTTGGAAGCATGCAAGTCAGATTTTGCAACACTAGGTTTTTATTAATCTCATTCCTGCATTCATCTGCGTTAAGTGGGAAACCCACAGCAGTAACTGATACCTTCATTCAGAAATCTGTCTGCAGAAGAATCATAATTCCGGCAAAAGGATTTCTATTTAAAGTGTGCATATATATATATCTATCTGATTCTGTGTGTGCATCTTAAACAGTAAATCATCTATTTATCTACAGTACTTATGTGACACCTATTAAATTCATATCAGAGATAAGGAGCTGAAATGAAGGCATAATCACTAGACCTCATTGAAAAAATCTTTCCAATGTAATAATCTTTCCAACCTGTTGCAGAGAAAATCAAAGACCTGAACTCAAGCCTTCCAAACCAGAGACAGATGTTGCAGCTTTGGGAACTGGGTGGAATTTTCCTTTGTGGCAGATCAGTGGGGGTTTTTTTGTAACTGCAGTTGGACAGATGCACTATCTGTACAGATGCACAGTCTATACAGCTTTCTCCAGCTGAAAAGAGATCTGCAAGGACTTGTCGGCATTTGAGTATTTCCTATGCTGTGGATATCAGTCATCATTGCACAGAAGGCTATAGCAGACAAATTTCTATTTTTCCACGCCTGCTGCCTGAGATCTTTCAAGAACACTGCTTCAATTAAAATAAAGATCTATAATCAACTAACATATTTACCTGCTAATATTTCTTAACAGATTTTGGGGGTAGACGTTCTTGTTTCAGTGGCTGAAGTCCTGGCATAAGTTTGTATGGCCATGTGGGTTGAATTCTGTAAATAAGGTGATTAAGTGTTTCAGTTATTGGCACTTCTACCACCTTCCTCACATGAAACACAATTGTACTTGCAGACAATCTGTTGAACCACGTCTGTTGATCTTCCAGAAAATCAATACAACTATTTGCGGTGCTAAGTAATTTAAGTGTGGCTGAACCTGACTTCATAGCAACATTTGGGCACACTTTAGAAGTGCATATTTCATCCAAAATACCACAAAATGACTTGCCAGTAATATACTAGACAAAGTCCTTGGAAAAAACCTGCTTTCCAAAGCCTAAGAAACAAAATTAGTATTAGGTCAGAGGTCTTGTGGCCTTCCATTTATGATTTATTAATTCTCCAATATAAGCGATATGGACAGTAATTATCCATCTTCAGCCTGGCGAGCAGAATTCTGAGATTCCATAATGCCCTGAATTATCTTCTAATATTCTGGTCATATCCAACTTGTTCTAATATTACGGCCATATCTGAAGATATTTATGGGGGAAATTGAAGGTGGAGAGTAAGCACTTCGCCTAATACACAGTACTGTAAAATTTGGTTCCCATGCACGTAATAGAGATGTTAATTAAAATGGCATCATCCAGGAAAAGTAACACTAAGCTTACGGTGGATTTTTTCATATAATCTTTAAAATAGCATCAGCATAAGGAGTCCATGGCACTTCTTGTACTCACTCGTCCTGAAACTTCTAGCTAAATAACTAAATCCCCAAGAAATATTATTGGTAACTTGTTACTACCTACTACACTTAAGTTTTTAGACCACTTCACCTTACTTACCACATGTATGGCTCTGACTAAGGGGTGCTTGGTGCTGAACCACTGGCAGTGTGGGAATGTGTCCTAATTACCTTTTTCCTAGGTGTCCTCAGGTTGGTTTATATCTCGCATTATTGAGCGCTCCTTCTAACCGTACTGCACACCCATGCGTGCATGCTAATAAACCCCATTTTTGAAGAACAGACAGAAAAGACAGAGAGCCTTTTTTTCACCATAACCTGAAGAAGAAGGGAAATTTTCTAGCAGCTCGGTGCTGACCAGGCAGAGTAATTAGCCCAAAGTAGCCAAAGAACCAGCTACAATGGAAATTCTATTGAAGTAATGAGAATTTTTTCCTTTGCCTCAGGCCTATTAACATACAGAAGAGCTCCAAAACCACTGAAAATACCTAATTGTTGTTTATAGATGTTTTTAAAGTAGAGCCGGTAAGAATACGGATTTGTAGATGCTATGGCAGTAAAGGCCAAATAAAGAGAAGATTGATCGGAAATCATAGATTACTTTAGACAGCTGGATTAGGCAGAAATCACCCTGATGTGCAGGAAAACAAGCAAGAAGAATTAGGGAATTGAAATAGTGCAAAACATGTCTGAGAGCGCTACCTTTTTCTTCCTAGGAATAAACTGTCTTAAAATCCCTCTATAAATGACTGTTCATTAGTCTATCAATGCGTACAATGGCTCTCAAAATCATCGTAAGAATTAATAATAGTTCAAATAGAAGAAAAGGACATTAATTTCTCATTCATGAATATTAATACTTTAGTAGACAGTCTCTTTTCGACATGCTTTCAAACTCTTAATTCACAAGTCTACTACTGGTTACCTGTTATTTTTCCCATCAAAAACCTCCTCACCAGGCCACCTAAAGATTTCAGATCAGCCTGACTTGGACCCCAGCGGAGGGGATGACAGCAGAAGGCAGCGTGAAGGATGAGATCATGGTGTCCTGATAATGTTCTTCCGAACACAATAGCGTTCGCTCAGCCGAAGCACACACCAAAGGGTAATGAAAAGTAGCGATAAGGGGGAGGAAGACTATATTTAGCCCCAGAAGACCAATATGATGGTGGATTATCAGGAAGAGAAAGCGCTAATGCCAGAGGTATTAAACACTCGACTGCAGAATAAGGTGCATTAAAAGAGACGCCAATGGCTGTGCCCTGGGAACTGAGTGCGTCCGCTTAAGGCATCATATCTCCTCCTTTCTAAGAGGACATAGCAGGTGGATGGAGAACCACCTGAGGAACATGTTCAAGTGCTGGTGCTTCAACGAACATCTTGTCCCACTGCATCACAGAAACTGAAGCTGGACAGTAAGAAATGCTTTATCGTTTTTCCCCTCTTAGCACCGCAGGGACCGTGCAACAGGAACTTATCTCGGGAGATGATGTTCTCCATCTAGTTTCCCTTGAAAGGAGAAGAAAGTGAGCTGAAAGAGCAAACTTTCAGGTAATGCATTTCTTTACGTTGTGCATTTAACTGCACTGCATCTCTAAATAACCGAGACAGGAAGGATCTTACGAGGTGTATTTAACCTCATCATATCTGATCCCGGGTCTTGAAAAGCTTTAGTAGAACTAAAGACTCTTATGAGTATAAAATAAAAGCGAGCCATACACTAAGGGTCTGATATTCTCTGACAGCGGCGCATGTGCGCACACAGCTCTCAGTAACAGGAGTGACAAATGCGCATGTCTGTCGTTCAGAAAACCCACCTCTAACTACTTGCATTTGCTTTGGTTTCTTCCTAGAGATTTTTCTCCACTGGATCTTTAATTAACCTCCTACCAGGCTTTTTCCCTTCACGTTATCCCTCTCCCCCACCCCTTTCCAAAGGGAGTAAACCTCCAAATCACTCTTATTTTTTTTTCAGTCAAGTTTTTCCAAGCTGATACAGTTTTACAAAATGCACCTGCATGTGTTAAACACCGAGAGGGTTTGCAGCACAGAGACTTGTAAAAAATTGAGAATAAATGCCTTGGACTTTGAAAATACTTCTGATGCCTGCCAACTTAAAAAAAAAAAACCCACAAAACCAAAGAAAAATAATAAAGCAAAGGTAGATGTGAAAATGAGAACACGAATGTTCTTGCATTCTTTTTGAGCAAGAGTCTGCAACCTTGTGGAACAAAACACAGGCATTTCGTGCCGATGATTAACATAAAGACAGCCCCTTCTAACGCGATTCACAATTACTCGTCTCTCTCCTGTGTTTGGGGATATATGGATTATCAGCCTAGCATATTTTGAATACATACACATTTTAATTCCTTTCCTAGAGCATTTTAGGCATTACAGTTAAATCGCATATACAAAATTTATAGATCAGTAATTTTAGTTAAATAACTAAATGCTGCAGGAGATAAAAGGCAGTCAAAACAACCAGTAAAAAAGCAGGACCACGGTCGGTGGAAGGTAAGTCAGATCTGAGCTGCCTCTGCTCTGCTGGTTTTAAGGTCATTACTATTTTTCTCTAACAGGCTATTTCACTAGGTTCTGCCGTATCTGAGGTACTTACTTATCGCCTCCACAAACTGTTCAAAGAAGCAGTATGGGAACAGCGGCTCAGGCAGCTCTCTGAAAAACATCTTGAGTGCTCCGGTGACAACGTGGATGTCCTCCCACTGGCTGTCGTCCAAATTCAGCTTCTCTTCTGGGAAAACACGAGGAGAAATGGAACAACTGGTTTTAATGAAACAATTACAAGACACTAATTATTATGTTAATGTTTGCCTACTATCATCAGCAACCGTTAACAGCCTTCTGCACCTAGAGGTTTGGTGCTGTGCATGGGTTTTTTTTTTTTTCCCCCCCTCTTTTTTTTTTTTTTTTTTGTAGGAAGAGAACATTTTCAATGGAATACCATCTGTAGGAATGCAGCTCACAAAAAAACAAGAGACACAAAGAGACAGTACCATTGACACAGTATGTCAGATACATTTATTCCCATAATGCATCAGGATGAAAATTAGCATCACAGCTCAACATGATTCAAAGCTATTTGGTTTTGAGGCCGAGGGGCGAAGAGTTGCCAACGATGGCCGGCTCAAGGGACCGGCCTAAAGGCCTTGCTGAGCCAACAGGAGACATATGCTAAACATGGCAATAGAAAATGAGTTATTGCTTTACATGTGTTAGCCCTGCTATGTACAAGGGAATAATGGGTAACGCTTTGCTCCTTTTTTTTTTTTTTGCCTGAATGTAATGTCAGCAAGGAATAGAGTACTGTGAGAGAAAGGATATTAATTCCTTCTTACTGCTTCAAAAATATTTTGTTTGGTTTTCATCTCTGGGAGGAAGATTTGCCCAGCAACAATATTAGACAGACCCCTGTTGGCCTACCTAGGCTATGCAAAGCTGTCAAAAATGATAACGCACTAAAGACAAACCACAAGTGCTTACAAAACTGTTTTGCAAACAAAAAAAAAATGTTTTCTTTTGAAGCTTGACTGAGCTAAGGAATTTAAATATAAAAGAAACTAAATGCTAAAATAGAGTTTCTAATAAAAATAAAACAAGATTGGGTGATTATTCTATTTTCATTTGCTTTTGGGTTGTGGGTTTTTTTTTTTTTTAATTCTAGTAGTGTGATACTGTTAGAACATAATAAACAGTGAGATCATAATCCATATAAAACTCTAGGAAAGTGCAAATCCTTATTAGTCCAAATTAAAATGACACTCACTTTCTCCAAGTTCTGTTACTCCAAAAATGGAGTTTGCTTTTTTTTCACACGTGCTGTGATTCTTTTTTTTAGAAAATTTCAGTCTGAATGCAAATCGGGGGCCAACCATGTAAACTACTGAGCAAATTTAATTTGAAGCAACATAATCCTGAAATGTTTTACCAAATGTCACTGAAATTTCATGTTTAGCAATTCAGCTGCCTTCAAGAGCAGCCTCTTTATTGAACTGTTGTTAAACAAAATGGTAAAATTATTGGAGACACATGGACACCCACAACTCCAGATCCTTGGTACTTTAATGCTGCATTTCTCGCTATAGGGTTTACTTTTGGACAGAAAATCTTACCCAAAATGGAGTCGCCTTTCAACTTTGATTTAATAAATTTTATTAAACGCTTTCTGGATTCAGGAAACGTAGAGAAATAAAGGAATGGACCCAATTCCTTAACTTGGAGTAACGTGAGTCAAAGCTGGAACAAAGGCAGACTTGTGCATTTCATTTAGTTGTCTTAGTTGCTTCTTTGGTTCCAAGCCTTTTATTTTTTTCCACACCCCCCCCCCCCTTTTTTTTTTTTTTTTCCATTGAATTACCTCAATCATAAAAGTAATGATTTGATCTCAAATGAGTTACCAGAGGGGATCTTCTTTAGACTCTGAGATCATATTTGATTGATCGTATTTCAACAATTAGCCTTTTATTTTGCCACACACTATTGAACTAGATCGACAGCATCTTAGCAGGCCAGCTTTAAACAGTCAACTGTTAACAATAGCATCAAAAAGAGAGACCTGATGGGGTTTACTGTCACTTTAAAGAACAGGGTGGGTTTTCACATTGTTGAAATCTGTCAGATATTTTGAAATGTCCCTCTCACTATGGTGCCACACCCCCTGCGTGCCCTTATAATAAAATTGGTTTTACTCCTGATTAAATCATTTTCTCCCTACCCACTACCATACTTCTCATAATGGACCTGTGTGCTCTACAGCTGGTGTTCTTCCCATGGTACCAATTCTTACTTTATCTTTTAAGCACTTTGCTGCTAAGATCTCATGCAGAGTGCTTATGTTTTGTTAAGAGCTTCATTCTTAGAGAAATAGCTTAACACATGTTCTAAAAATGTTGTACAACTTATTGCTTAAAACACATTTAGAAAATGTATAAGTACTGTAGCTTTGGCACAGAACTTTAAGTAGAAACCTTAAAAAAAAAAACAACCCAACTTGTTTTCGCCATGCATTTGTCTTAAATGTCTAAAGTGGAATGCTTGACTTCTAAGGCTTTATAGAGACTTATCTTACCAGATTTTTGCACCATTTCCAGCTCTTCAAGGAAACGTGTTAGGAATGTATCATCGTGAAAGCAAAGGGTGTCAATTTTCCCTCTAGCAATAAGAGAGTTTTTAAAAATGTTTGCTAGAAGGAACAAATGCCAAGTAAAAAAAAAAAAAAAAAAAGAAAATAGAAGTCCATTCAGTGTAAGACTCTCGTTTGGTTCCCACTGGTTGGAATCTCTCACATACCACGGCGATAGGGCCATAAACAAACACACACACGCATTTCAGGCTAGGTTTAAGGGGAAGACCTGACTTTTTGGCTTTACTCAGACCTAATTCTTATTGGGGTGTTTTGCTTACATAAAGATTAAGTCCCAAATCTGGTATTTAAACTTGACAGTCAAGGACTGCTTTCAGTCAGGAGATACTGTATCTGGGAAGATGCTCAAAATCTCACAGTCCTAAAAATTTGCTTTAACTTGTCAGTGGTATTTGATTAGTTCAACCGTCACTGCCAGTTGATATCATATATCTTAGATACAGACACAAATATGCCCAGAAAATCCCATAAAATTTATGTTAATACTCGGGCTGAAAATATAAAGACCACATTAAGGAAAAAAAAAATAGTGTGGGCACTTGTCAAGATTGTTAGTTAAAAAAAATCGATATACAATCCATTTGTGAAGGGAATGTGTGTTTTACTGTGTTATTATTCTTCGTAAATCAGCCTTTTCAGCAATACACATTTTTAATGGCACTCGCAATGTCTGCAGTAGAACCAAACAGAGGTTCAGCTTTGGTTTAAGCATACCAACATAAAGTTATCCTTGTTCAAAAAGGAAGAGGGTAATCTTTGGAAAGATCAGCTAAAGGGAAAAAAAAAAAAGAAGAAAATACAAAAATCCACCAAGAGAGCTGTTTCGAAAGAAAATGGATGGGGTTCCTCTAACCACATGTGCTGCCTGGTATGTAGACTAGTCTCTAGGAGCAAAATACAGTCATTTGAAAGCACTGCTTGTTCATTTTTCTTTTAAGATAATTTACACAAGTATTTTCCCAGCTATATATTGTCTTCTGCCCACGCTGCCATTAAACGCCAGAGCACCACGTTCAGAAGTCCTGCTTTGCTTTCAGTGCAAGTGGTCTCGCAGATGACCCCAAATCACGTGGACAGCAATTCCTGCAAGCTCAACTAGCAGTCCCTGGTCTGCTGTGGGGGTTGTGCCCTCAAAAAGCTATCGGAAGACTTTGGTGAGAGATGCCGTATTTGGTCTCCTACTGAAATCCATTTGCTACCTTTGCTACCATTGGGATGGCAATGCCCTGCACAGTGGGCACCTGGACACAACAGCTGCCACCTCCGTATTCCTCTAGAAACCTTTGTCATCTGGGGTGTGACCAATCCCCAGCTCCAGCGTGTGAAACCTCAGAGCACTGGAGTCTCCATGCCAGGGGCCAGTGGATATGCCAAGGGAGATCTCCCCTGAAGAAAGCCCTGCACACCACTGGTAACTAATGCAAACAATTTCCCTCACATCAGAATCTTTGCAGAAGAGCTGGGCGTGCACAGTGCATTCCCAGCTGACTGAAAGCTTGGGAAACTTGCTGGGCTCGCTCATCCCAATAGGCAGGTTACTAGTGAGAGATCCAAATCAGAGTACTGTGCTTCAAAGAGAAGAAAAAACTTCCTCTTGTACATAATAGAAAAAGACAAACTGTCCAGAGTCATTCCTCTTCTTTCTCAAACTGGAAGACACTGCTTTTTTATTTTTTTAATGGTTATGTTGTTCAAAAATAATTGGCTGGTCATGATGGTCTTCAATAAAAAGAAAAAAATAGAATAGACTCAAGCAGAAGTTCTTCACTTCCATCAGCACACTCCTTCATCGCTATATCTGTCTGTGAGGGCTGTTCTCATGACTACAGCACAAATACTAATTTGTACACTGAAAGGTGTGCGCGGTCAATAGCTGTACCTGCGTTTTACAAGCCACAGCTTCTCTGATCACTAGTGCAGAGACGTAGCAGCCGCCTTGGGGTGAACAGCTTCTTTCAAAGGGATCACACTTAATTTAGAGTATTAGAGCACAGAGGTGTCCAGAGACACGACAGCAATGGGATGCTGTGAGATGGTGAAAGCTTTTGCTCATCATATGACAACCAGCTCACCCCTTGGCAATGCGGCACATGATGCTTAGCTTCCTCCCCTGCCAGCAGGGCAAATCCCATCCTGACACTGCATTTTAATACACACTCCGAAGTGCACACAGTGCCTTCAACTTTGATTACACAGTCCTACAGAAGCCTCAACTCACACAGAGCAAGACTTTCCGCATTCAGCCAGATTTTTGTGAGTTCTCCTCCTGACAAATAATTCTTCCTCTCTCCCTTGCTAGGTGTGGGAGGTCCACTGTCCTGCCTGCACTCAGTGCACAGTCCTTCATTTCCAAGAGATTTTAAACAAATCAAAGGAAATGCCAGCTAAGCAAATCATTATATTTTGTATTTAATGTCTTTCTAAGCAGCTTCTGCTGAATCCATCCAATGCTACCGTTGAGGCTTGCATGCATTACTTCTTCTCTGCTAGAGGAACACGGCATGCACTTTTAACAGAACATTTAAGTCATGATGTTCTAATGCCTGAGCATTTGTCTATTATTTATGTGCCCATTTCCATGGAGTCCAGGCGCAAATTACTGGGCGACTTAAGCTAAAAAGCAGAAGATTTCTATGTGCATCCAGAGTGCTGTTTATTCCAGTTCTCTGACATGACAGTTCGCTGACCTGGGGGCATGCTGGAACAACCAAGTACTGCTAACTTAAATCTCAGTCTGTGCCAGAAAAATAGAAGATTTCTGTACTTGGGCACACTGGGTCATATTCATCCTCGCATAATTACACAGAAGTCCACAGAGTAAGAGAGGGATGAACTATTTCATTGTTTCCGTGAAAAGGATCCAGTACATTCAAGAAGGTCAGAAATGGTACGTCATGAAAGCATGCAGAGTAGTTCAAAGGTTTAGAAAAGTGGCTGGCTAGCGACGCCGTTGCGGCGGGGAAATTTGTATGCTATCAGTTGCTGTTTGAAACTGGAAGCATAAAAAAATACAGTGGTACTGAAATGAGAATCCTTTTGGTGGCCAGAAACGGGTACCATCACAAAGACACTCTCATACATCCTTCACTGCCAATACCTGCTACAGGGTTAGATACCAGCGATATTAGTTTTGACTTATCATACTCCATCCCTGTAATTTCAAGCAATAATTACTGTAATAGGATTATAATTACAAGTACCTTTAAAATTCATTAAATTTAGCTGTATCAACTATTCCGTATGGGAAAAGGAGTGATTTTAAATATAGAGTAGTTCCCCTCAAGATGCAGCTGAAAGAATAAATAGCCCACCTGCCTAGAGATCAACATACGTCTGCGAGACTCGCCTGGAGGTGACTTGTTGACTACAAGTAGGAGCGGACATACATTACCGTTTCCTTCGGGGGGAAAGAAGTACTCAGATACTTCCCAAAGTTAAAGAAAGGGACAAGGAAAGAGCACCGAGGAATTCCCACCCAGCTCATACCCTCCCACGGTGTGGAGGTTTTTAGTCTCGAAGCACCAAAGTTGCCCGCGCACAGGGATGAGGCTGGGAAGGTTTTCTGCAACTGAGAGAGATCAGTTTGCTGTGCTGAGTGAAAATTTCATTTGTTGTTCAGTGGTAGGAATCTGCCCTCTAATTCTTCCTACTTAGTGGTTAAGCAGTAACTTCAGCTCCTTCCTCTTAGTTAACACACGCTCTATTTTGGGTTTCTTTCTGTTTATTCCTCACTCTTTATTCTGAACCAGACGAACAACTTTCTCATTTCTCTGTGCCAGCTAATGGATTTTATTCCATTTTCTGCATGGATGCTGGTATTTCTGTTTCATATAGTCAAGGCTGCAGAACACAAACATCAAGTACTTGCCTAGACCAGAAACTTACTTTTCGTGATACATTTTGTTATTCAAAGCCCATTTGAATTCTGCTTTCGACTTCCTCACTTAAGTCATGTGTTGTGTATACGTACATTAGTCAAGGTAAATATCTCTCTTCCAACTTCAAATCTCTTATTAACATTTTTTATTGTGTAATTGCTCTCCAGTAAGCTTCTCCGAAATCTAATTTTAGAGGGTTTTTTTTCTTTTTTTTCCCCCCATTTACAGTCAGGTCTTTTATCAGAACTGTGGGTATCAGTGTCCACAAATCTACATTTTAAATAAATTGGAGGCTCTCGAGATCTAATACAGAGAGGAATTGGACAATGACTTTCTATCCCGTTTTCATACTTCAAAAGTACGTTCATATTCGTATCTTTTTAATTGTACTACTAACTCAGCATGCTTTAGGATTCTGTCATAGCTCTTCTGTTCTTCCCCTTCTTGCTGTTTCTAACGCTGCTTCTATTTCCATTCTTGTCAAAAGCCTTTTCATAGTCCAAAAATCTGTACACAATGTTTTGTAATATTTGGCAGACTTATCTGAAACCTAATTCACTGCCTCCTTGTGATTCATGGGTCATAAATTATTTCATATGTAACGTACCCCAAAAGGATAAAAAATTCTCTGTATTAAATTTCAACCGGACAATTTAAGGGGTGGGGGGAAAAAAGTATTTTTGAGACACTCTGAAAAAGATTTGACCTCAGTCTATGATCTAGGGTGTTGTCTCCCAGAAGCGGTATTTCAGTATCCTTCAGTAAATAGATTTCAACATGCTACAAGTGAAAACGCTCTTGCCGTAACGTGGGCCAGTGTGGACACCTTTAAAGGAAAGAGGCACAAAACATGTAGCGCTGGATCAGACTACTGAGGCATTAAATCACTCCTGTCTCCAGCGATTGTTAAACTGAAAGGGTCTGTACGAAAACAATTCAAAAAACAAGATTACCCAATCCTTACTCACTGCACATAGCCAAATACATTATTGGGACTGACCCCAGTAACAATGAGCTTGTGCCTCAGTGAGTGAGTTTCAATAATCAAAGGAAATAATTAACAAAACAATAAAGATCATTATGACTTCCTCTATGTAAATGACTTCCAAATGTAAATAGATCAAAGCTGAAGCTAAAATTAAGCAATTCTCCTAGTCCACTTGCAATACCGAAAAGGAACGTACATATATGATTGTTTACAGTTATAAGGATTATCAATGAAATATTATTGGTTTATTAGAAAAATAGAAGTTCAAACAATTCTCAAAATGTTATTCATCTATTCCTCATGTCTGTAATCACATTTATTTTAATGGGGCTATTTACAAGAGTAAAGATTACCGTACATGTAAACCTCTGTTCTGACACTCCAATTTATAGGATGTCCAGAGAACAAATGCTGGAAACTTTTATTTCCTTCAGTGAAAAGGCTCTTTGAAACAGACCAGCTGACAGGAATATTCTTACATGAAATCAGGTATACATAAGCTCTGCAAGTGTCAAGGACGAAACATTTGATTTTGTATAGAATTTATCTTTTGGTTCACTAAAGTCAAAACACTTCTGTTCATCAGAACTTTTATAAAGGACTGTTTCATAATATGAATCCATTTGGATTATCTGACCAAAGATAAGACTTCAATGGACTCACTATATCATTCACCACTGTACCAGTGCCACAAAAGGGAATTACAATTAATTGGATTATGTTGGTCTCCACCCGCTGATTGTAGAAGAGAAAGTCTGGAACTGTAACTATTTCAAACGGACCATATCTCCCATCAACCATGGGATTTGGGCTTTAATTTACCAATAAAGCTTAATTTCTTCTCTATAGTCTCTTCTGGTTAGGAAGAGGTCATTTAGACACTTTATTCAAGTTATTCAAAAGGAAAGGACAGCTTTGCTAAATACTTTCAAACTAGCACTTTAATACTTGCACCTTGCCTTTAGGCAACACTTATTTTCTCTATTAGCAATAAAGTGAGTTGTCTTGAGAAGGCAAGTGAGAGAACCCGGCATTTGGGTCATAAAATTAGTTCATAATCCTCCTCCCCTAGTTCAGGTCACGAAATTTTTGCTGAGATTGTTACCTAACACAACGATTTGTTATCAACTGTATGATGTGTGACACCGTACAGGACAGAGATGATCTGCGCAGGCATGAGGCCGTGAGAGTTTTCAGTAGCCAAGTCCCACATTGGGTGTTGGCTTGTCTGTATGTCAAGGTACACTAGGAAAGCTAAAGGTACAATTATAAATTTGACACACCCAAATGACTCATTTCCTTAGAAATAGCCATATGCTACATTGCAGTTAACTTCATCTATTTTAATGTGACTTTCATACCAAAACCCAACAATACTGGTCTTTATTCTAGATGTCCATATACACAGATAAGTCCATATCTATGTGTCTAACAGTTGGGCTCGATGATCTTAAAGGTCTCTTCCAACCAGATGATTCTATGATTGTATATATATTTTATTTCTGCTGTTAGTTCTGCCTAAAAGCTGGTTTTCTTTGCTATCCTTACTGGAAGGTTATTTCAGTGCCTAATTCCTTCTAGTTACCAGCCTAAAATATTCAACTTCATATACTTTTTTAGTAATTATTACTATCAGTAACGTTGGTTTTGATTTTTTTTTTTTTTTGGTCAAACTTTTGCATTCAGCCTAAGAAATAAAAAGTCCTCAGTCAACTTACTTCAAAACCATGTTGCTTAATTCACATTTGCATTACTTTCTGCTAATATCTGAAGCTCTAATTCCATTCCCTGGATATTAGCAGGACTAGCTATGCTGTTAAAGATAGGAATGCTTCTAAGTGCTTACTGAATCAGGGCATATGAGATGATAATTTTATGTGTTTAAAACAAAACTTTAGACAGGAGGGGATTATATTAGTTGTTACAACAAATATATCTTCAAGTGCACTGAAGGACTTTCAAATGTTAACGAAATGTCCTTTGATAGTAATAGCGTTAATAATAACATGATTTTTCAAAGATTTTTGTGCATTTTGAGAATCACGTGTAAGCCTGGACAGGAAAGATTCTTGGCAAGTGCACCGTTTTCATAGAAATTCATCACCTCCAGAGCTACGTCCGCTCTGAAAGCCGCGTCAGCTGAGAATCAGATACTGGAGCATGTTCTGATCCAGTCCGTGCGTTTTGTCTTCTCTTGTACAGCGCCTGCTCGCAAACACTGAAATTTTTGTGACAGTGAAAATAGCTTTTGTTTGAAGAATATGGTTCCTGTGAAAATACGGAAGCCCGAAGTTTGCCATCAAACCTGTGATCACGTAACGCCTGTAATTACATGCTAGGTGGAATTAAGAGCTGCGTGCACAGAAACATTTGAGACCTTGCCCAGGTCTTTTTAGCCCAAAGCTTGACATTTTAAGGCCAATGTGGACTAAAAAAAGTGCCTCCATCCACCCTGCCACGTACAATTCCACGTGGGCAGCTACACCTTCTCTTACTGCGCCTCCGAAGATGCATAAATACCACGGGGCACATGTAAACACGCTTGTCGGTGTTTATGGCTCCTCCTTGGCCGAGAAGGGGTGTAATGAAATACGGGTGACTCAGTGGCACGATGTTTTCCGTTTCCCACACACGCCTCGCAGTCTTACGTGGAAGGAGGAGACGCGGCCTCTTGCGCACCCACCGAATCGTTTCTCACATCACGCCTTTTCCTCCATCTCACGCACACATCCACGTTCTGCATTTTCACTTGCTCTGTGATAGGACCCAAGGCAGATTTGCCGCATCAACGCTGTGCTTGTGCCTCCCTTCCCCTTTTGCAGGGTTTATCTGGATGAGCATTCTCACTGTAATCATTCCAATTCCTCTTATTCCACCTAAACTTATAGTCTTATATTCCAGGAGAGAAAAGTTATTCTTCAAACCAATTGTTAAACTTTACAGTACGCAGATTTTTCCCGTTCTTCAAACTAGTCTTGTGACTGGACTTACAACAACAGGAGGGTTTAAACTTAAAATAAAGAGATATTCATGTCTCTTTGGTTCCTTGAGATACAGTCAGGTTCCTCCCATGAGAAATATATTAAAATATTGATTAGATTAGAGCAACATTTCAAACAAATGGAGATTTATACTTCCTTTTGGATACAGAATCTTAGGAAAAGTTTCAAGGCAACGCACAACAAAGTGGTTGACAAGAAAGATAGCATCTGCTTTCCTGGCTATTCAAGCCGAAGTTTTTCATTCTAAATGCAAGCAATGTTTCCGAAGTTAACATAATTAACTCATGACAATCCTGAAACATCATAATATCAGATACAGATGGAAATTCAGAGCTTTAAATGTGTCATAGAACTGCGAGAGGATTATCATTTTTTAACTGCGCAAATCTGAATCCTAATTAAAACAGGTGTTTTTATTTCAAACGCTTTTGCACACTGCGACATTACTGGGAGGGTTATTTATGTATTAGTCTACTAGGAAGCATATATTGCTGGAAAAATGTGATTTGTGATAATAACGAACGTATGAGATAAAAGAATGACACTCTGTACTGCTTCCTGGAACAATAAAAGACCAGTAGTTCAATTAGTTGGTAATTTCCGTGTGACTATTTGACAGATTCTACTAATTGTTAAGCTCCCACCAACTATTGCTTTACATAATTAATTATATTCAAATGCGCACAACAAAGGCATGTGGGCCAGTTGCCCTTCTGAGGATGTTTTTCGCAAACTGATTTGCTCACCAAAAATATTTTTAGAACCAGAAGATACTAATGTGAAGTGGAAATACACATCAAAACGTTGAAGCAGCTCTGCATTTTACCACGGTTATGAGAAAAAAATTTGGATTGTTTAACATATCATTTATGCTGCATGCATAATAGCTGAAGTCTTCTAGCAGAGATCTTTCATATTAATTTAGCATTGCATAAAATTCATAGTAACAGGTCCAAGGGTCAAGCATCATTCATCATTAGTTGAAGTGACATTTGCAACCCTTCATATAGCAGCTGCTTGAAAGGGGAAAAAAGGTATTCTTTGGAAGAATGGGGGGTAGCACACAATCCTCGCTCTATCTGCGGAAGGGAAAACAAGGTGCCACTATGTCAGCATGGTAATGTGCTTAAATCTGGTGATGTCATTCTTCCCTAACCCCCACGAGTCACAAGGCACAAGGCAGCTGCATTCCTGAACTTAGTAGTTCGGGTGGAGATAAGTAATAACTAGATGTAAATGAATTGCATTACTGTGGTTGTGAACATAGCTCTGTGCATCTAAATTATGATTTATATCAGGATCCTATCTTGTTTTTGAGAGTTTTCTACTTGTTAACAAGGCAGCCCTTGTTCTCATGGCATCCTCCAGGCATAATAGTGTCTGGGAAGCCAAATAAGATCACTTTTGAAACTGCAAGACAGCATTCCAAGACTTTGCAGCAGAACACATTGGCCAAATTAGGACTTCTGAAGACTGTTAACTAACAAATAAAATCTTTTTTTTTTTTTTTTCTTTGTGGCGTGTCTTGCCTACTATAAAACATTAAGATCAGAACGGGAAATGTGAGCAATTAAAATGAAAATGTAATCATCTGCAAGAAAAGATAAATTTGTATTAAATGGCTAATACTTCACAGTCCTTTTGATATTACAAGTACTTTTTAAGAAAATATATATTTTATGTCACAGTAATTTTTATTATGTGAAACATGTGATCTCTTTGGAATTATGCACATTTTTAAATCGCAGTCATTAAAACAGCATGCAACACAAAGTCGTTAGGTTTTGGAGCTTTGCTAATATTTGGTGATTTTCCTTAGCTTTGCTATTATACCTGAAATGTACTTAATTTATTCGTGTCGCTAATTACCCACCACTATTTAAAGCACTGTGATGATTACTAACCTAGACGACTACTCCTCCCTTAAAAAGTTCCATGATTTTTACAAGGGAAACCAATGCTTTTTAAAGAGTCACTTAGAAGCGCATGAAGAATGTTCAAGGACATCGCTTGTTACACACTGCAATTCTATGAGCCGCTATAAATTAAGCTCCCAGTCAAAACACTTCTCCCAGCGAGAAGTTACTTCTCCGTACTCTGTATGTGCGTTATGGAGGAGAGGGTGCACGGGCTCGCCCTTGCGTGGAGTGAAAATACGGCGCTGCAGGTATTTCATGGTGGGATCTCATTATAGCCCGCGGCAGCACTGGGCCCTCCCATTGCACGGCAGCTGCGAGTTTCAGACCCATCCCCAAAACGGTTCGCAGGCCCAGTCGGTCCTAAATTATCTTGTCTAGAACATCAGAAGGACATTATTCTGTGAGCGCGCCATCCCCAAATCGGACAAAAAGCATTTCTACAAAGGACAGGTGCTACTGGTCCATTACTCTTACGGCGCCTCACCTTCCCATGGAATTCAGTGGCTGTGCAGACATTAATCACGCGTGTAAAGATGTTATAGACACCAGCAAGGCAGAATGGCTGTAAAAGGAATAGAACAGCAGAGGCAAGATGACTGGCAGATAGGGTTGCCACATCCCCCTTAAAGAGACTGCTCCTTTTCCACACCTTATGTCTCTTGTACCATAAAAATATGCATAGATGTATGTGGGAGCATCATAGCAGATTTCTTGGGATGCGTGCCATGCATCTGAGCTTCGAAGCTGGCTCCACGTTGTCACCATTAAGTCGCAGTGTACACAGCAACACTTCAATCTAATTTCAATTAGGGAAAAGTTACACAGAAACTTCTTGGAGAGTACACATGACCCTACACATAAATACCAATTAAATTCAGTATCATCAGTGTCTTTGCAGTGAACATTGATACCACCAGGGAGAGGAAGGAATTTAAAATGAGGCAACGCTTGATGACATTACCTCCATCTACAAACTCTGCCTGTGTTAACTAGTACGTCAACGATTAATGGGATTAATCTGTGAAGAAACGGGGTGAAAAGAAGTAATGACATGGAATTTTCATTACAGGCAGTTTTTGTGTGACACGAGGTAGAGTGTTGCATCATTGTGCAACAAAAAATACTACCTCATAAATGAATAAAAACCTGATTGACTGAGAAGCCGCAGATACCAGGAGCGTTAAGGAGTCACAACAGAGACAACAGGAGAACTAACTAAAACTACTTCTCACCCCAAGGACAAAGTAACCTCCTTAAACCAGTTGCTTTACAGGTCTAACTCTTCCTCTGTCCTGAACTCAGACAATCTGAGTGTAAAGGGAACTCCAGTGTCAGTAAGTGGGATCGGGGAGATCATACCCGTTCTCGTGGGGACATGCAGGGTATGCAGGCACTGCACTTAGAGTTGTTCCGTTTTCTTTGTTTGACAGGTCTTTTATTTAGAAACAATGGAACAGAAAGCGCGGCAAGTCAGGGCTGTAATTCTCGACAACCACTTTTTTCATTCAGAACTTAGAAGATTCCTTTAACAGAGTTAGTCAAGTTCCCTAGCTTGAGGGAGATTTAAATGTCCCCTTTAAGCACAGAACGAAACAACCTCGCCCAAACCCAACACCCCCGAATCCTGCAAGAAGTCCAGGAGGAAAAGTCATCCTAAAAGTGTTAAGACTCCTTGCACACCATCACTCATTGGTGACTGGGGAGTTTTTACAGTCTTTCAAATCTTTCAATCACAAGATGCCTTAAAGGGACAGAAGGTCTTAAAATGTGCTCTCTATCTCCCTGGTTGAGATAGATACATCGAAGGGGGAGGGAGGGGGGAGCCAAGCGGCAACACAAAAAGCATTAATGCAAAGAACAGTGGGGTCTCTCCCTAATTTGACTTTCTCTACAGGTGGTCTGCAGCTGCATCCAAACAGGTTACACCACCGCCTTCCCATGGGCATTACAACAAAGTGGGATCTGTATTCACAGGAATACATTTACTAGCATGGGCTGATTCAGGTCTAAAAATAAGAAAAAAGCATTTTTCACAATCGCCTGAGGTAACTCTCCGCGCCAGCAGAAGACAGTAGCGTTCTTGTTTCACTGGCTGTGCGTGATGATAAAGGATATCAGAAACCTGCTTCATGTGACTCACGGAGGCCCACAGCCAGCTTCCGATTGATTCATTTTCTTTGTATTAGTTTGCTCTCCATCGACTACACAACAGGCTAGACCAAATCAATAAGCAATATTCTGTTTTCTATTGACTCGGGGGTAATTCGTGCTGGGTCCTGCAACTGCTATATCTGATTTTATAGTCCTGGCTCTCATCATGGAAACGATGGAGCTCAGAGACTGCTTAGTGCAGAAAGAAATGGGAAAAAATTGCAACGGCAAGGTGAGATATTGGCTTTTAAGCTGTTAGACCTGCAGGAGGAGGTATGAGCGGTCTACGCTACAGCTGCGAAGGCTGCGTGCCACGATGCTCTTCCAAGGCATGCAGAAGGTATTTCACCGTATAAAGTGATAAACACACACAAGTCCACAGGCACACGTGCCTTTGGTAGCATGCAAAAAGTGCTAGCCGGATGAGGTGAGCATGTAACTACTGTGCGTGTCTCTCAGTGCCTACAAGAGCTCCTGCAGCCCCAGGACAAGGCAGTGAGGTGGTGCCGGCAGCGGGGCACCTCAATGGGGTTTGCAGAGCTGGAGCAGAAACCCACCAGCTTCATGCTGCCAAAACCCCTGCTGACAACACTGCAAAGTGCTGCTGCTGTGTACGTGCAAAAGAAATAAAAACCTCGCTGAGCTTCCTTAAGGAGAGAGTTATGGCTGCTTAAATGGATTGCAGTGCAATGAGGTTAAAACATGCTGTCCTAGAAGTTTTTAGTCAAGTTTTCACTGTTTTTTTCCAGCCTGTCCATAGCACCTTGAGTGGTGAAATCTAACTAGACGCTTCCAAGTACCTTATCTTTGACCTCTTTTTTTTTTTTTTTCCCTTCATTTTTAAGGCTTCCTCTTCTTGCAAGTTGTGGCTGCTTGGAAATAAAAGAGCTTTTACCCCAAACTGTCTCACACTTCTGCACGAGCTTGCTGACGTTCTCAATATGGGAGCAACATAACTGTCATTACCCCTACACAGACGACGATCGAGACCCTGACCGGACTGTAATATGGTCTATCTCTCCTTCCATAAAACCTGTGAATCCTTGCCCAGCCCCCAGTCCCACATTTCCTGAGCTGCTGTGCTGCGCCTTACCCAAAGTAGAGAGCTGGCTTCTCAGTGTCTCCGATAATATTGCCTTTTCTACACGAGATGATAGAAAAAACACGCTGGATACTGGGGTGGGTGTGTGTAAGGGGTGGCAGAATACGGCCCAGTGTGTTCTTCCTATCAAACACACTCGACAAACTTTAATGAAAAGTCTTCTCTACTTCCTACTAACAGATGTTTCCAATTTTTTCTCTCTCAGCACTTTAAACCACCATCTTTAGTTTTCATGTCTAAGAGACATTATTATAGGATACATCATAATGATATACTGTACATTCATATACAGTATCCCATACAATGACTAGTTGATTTATAATTCAGATCCAATAAAGGGAAAAATTGATTTAACTGATGACTAGTGAAATACTAAATGCATTACAATGTTTGAAAAGAACATCCTTTTCTCGCAATGCTAGTGACATAATAAAATTAAATATGGATATAAGATAATGCCCATTATTATTAGGCAAGTGGAATCAAAGGGAGCAGGAAGAAAAGCAATCTCTATGGATCAAGGAATGCCTAAACTTCCTCTTCAAATGTACAAAGACATGAACAGAAATGAAAAAAAATTCACAAATAAATTCAAACAATCTTAAATTACAGTATAAAGTTACTTTTCTATTAACTGCTCTCGGTCTGTCGGAACTTTTAGTAGCATTGTCACATCTGTGTACCATCTTGGGGGTAATTGTGAATTCCAGGGGTCACCAATCTTATTTTTTAAGCTCTGTGTTAAATATTTTATTTCCTCATTATCCCTAAGCCCCTATAGCAGCGTGAAGGCACCATTTAGCCCTGCATCCAAGAAATTCATGTCCCCTTAAACGCCCTATGTCTCACCTCTTCTTCTCACTTCTGACGTCTTCCTTCACCCCATAAAGCCCCTATCGAGGTTCATCCCCGTAGCTCACCCCTTCCCAGACAGCCCGCTCTCCCAGAGTAGTCACGCTATGTAACATCAGGGTGATGCAGCCACTCATTTCCATGTCTCAGTCAAGGAGCTTTACAACTGCTCCCCTTTCCCAGGAAACTGCTGTGCAGCTGTGTGGGCAGTGAGCCTGCCGGGGTGGCGGTGGGTGAGGGCAGCAGAAGGAAGGGAGTGCAAAGCCAAGGGGCCAGTGAACTTCCTCATCATTTAGAAGAGCTCTTCAACATATTTTACATTCCCCGATCTGAAATCGAGGCCAGGCACCTCAGAAGTAGTTGGGTTTTTAACTTTCTTTGAGCATCTGCTGGAAGTCAGTCACTTCAACATTTGCAAATATCTTTGTTCTTCCAGATGGGTAAATTGCTCCTAATACAAAATAACTTCTATTCGGAAGCGGCTGTGATTGCTCATACAGACTTGGATTGGTGGTCAATTTTTTTATAATCCTGGTGCAGTAGTTTTTCCTTTAGGAACATGTGCATTTTGCTTCTGGAGAAACAGTGGCAGACAGTAATCGCTCCAGAGCCGGAGCCAATAGAGTTTATTATAATATATTGAAAGAATCATATAGTCTTAATAACCAAAATTACACCCAAATACTGGCACTAATCTATGCCTCATTTTACTTGTGCATCAGTAACATTTTAAATGACTTCAGTAATCTCAGCTATTTTGCAGGAAAGTTATTATTATCTCAAAAAAATCTTCGGGGATTTTAACCTATACGGTGGAATTCAAGGAAATATTATTAATCAGCTCGCAAAAATGCGCCAGTAAAATCGGTGGGTCACCTGATTTGCGCTTAAACACCTACATTTGCACGTGAAAGCTGGATAATTATGCTTCTAGTTGCCCATTCGTGTGTACAGATGGGTGCACGCACAAGTTTTTGTGGGATAATTTTTGGAAGCCTATAGAAAATATGGTCTTTAAAGATTTTTTAATAAGGTTGGCAAAACATACTTTCTTTGCATAAAATTATGTAGTTCCCAAGTCCAAAATGACTTTGATTTAAAAAATGAAAATTGGCAAGGGATTAATCCATAATATGGTCTAATTACTTTTTTTCTTAAAAATTAAATGGTCAAGATCTTAACTCCGAATAGCGGTTACTGTTCACGGACTGAAACTAAGAAATAGAGCTGAATAAGGAATTTTATTAGGTGTCTAAATATGTATTTAGCTAATAGAATCCTCTTACCTTTGGCTGAATAACAGGTATAATAATTATGAAAGCATATTTAATTTATACATCTGAAGCATAAAGCTCTACTAGTTATATTCTTATGAGATTGAAATGCAAACTGGCCGGAGCTGGGAAATGAAAAGTAGAACTGACTTGCCGTCACTAACTTGCAGAAACACATTCATAAACACACACACGCTCAAACAAATAAAGGGAGAGAAATACGGACAGACAGACAGAGGATGTTGAAAGCAGATAATTAACACGTATTTAGGCCTTTACAGCTGGCATGGTTGGCTTTTATTTAACCTTTGCATAGTTTGAAACGCTGGAAGTTTAATTCGTGTTTATCAGACTAGATTCAGCGGCGTTCCAAGGGTATGTGCCAGTTTGTAACGTATAGGGCTTGCAAAACATTGCTCAATGAACAGATCGGGCTTTCAGTCAGGAAGGAATTCTCCCGGTCACGTTCAGTAGGCAAAAACAATCTTAAAGCAAAGATACTTCTTTTTGCTCGCTGGTATTTTATTATTTCTTTGTGCGCAGAGGTTACGTCTATCAGTAAGTGAGTAACGCTGTGAATTTCTCTTTGTCCTTCATCAATCAAAACCGGTCAATTATAAGACTAGCGCAACTCGATCAAAACTCCAGGCTGTGTAGTCATATTACCACTCATATTATTACTAAAAGCGCATCTATATTCCAAACTGGGATACCATAACCCCTTTGTCATTTTCCAATAAAAAAAGACCATACCAAATAGGCAGAGCACACCGTAATTAGCAGCTGGCAGAGAAAGCTGTAAATCTGTATGAGTTCTGAACGATTTGCTTACATTGTTGCTTTGTTGACAAATGATGCTGTACATGTTAATGTTCCTGAAATGTCCCCATTGCACCTGACGTGCCAATAAATGCCAGCCAGCTGTATGAATTATGGAAATAAGATTTTTGTTTATGAAGGTATCCCAGACATTTATTTTACTGCATGCCTCTTGACAGATTTAATGTCTGGAGTTACATTGAGAAGATATTTGCTACCTGACATAATGGATAATGGAAACTTTAAAGGCTTTTTTTAATGATGAGACTAATATATTTCTTTAATTTTACCTTGTGGCTACGCATTTACTCTCGATATAAAGCTTGCATATTTTAAATGAAATGATACTAAATTGTTCCTAACGTACAACGAGTTGGATGAAACCAGCGCTGCAGTGTATGAGAAAACAGAGGAAAAGTATCTCCGACAGCTACTACAGCAAGAACGCTACATCCAAGTTTACCTATTTTCTCTCAGCTTATTTTATCTCCTGCGCTCATTTACTGGTACATCATCAGTGGGCAAAGGTAGCTGCTAAGACTGAGGCATTTCAATGTAGGATAAAAATCTTTTAACAGATGTATTTATAGCAGGCTCCAAAAAACATTCATTTAATATGCTAAGGCAAGACACAGAGAACGTGGAAACATGTACATCTACCAACTATATTTCCCTATATTTAACTGGAATCAGAACCAGAAAATCTGTCGCTGAACTCCGAATATTTTAAAACAAGGTGTATGCTCTTAAGGCACACACACAGAAAAAATTCCTTTAAGTGTCAGGGACACAAAAACTCTCATTTCCACCCTGCTTTCAGCAAGCATCCTTATTCTGGCCAAGGAAAACGATGTCAGGCATCGATCTCTGAAAGGTAACTCTGATGAGGCTCGTCTAGAGGCAGGTTTGCAGGTTACTCTCGGGTTCCTCCACAGCCCATGCTGGTTCTGCTGAGCTCGCTGCAGAAGCCACCCCAAAGCCCTCCCAGCACCGGGGCGGGCAGCAGGTGCTGGCTCCCAGGAATCCCAGCACCGCATTTTCCCTGCCCTGCGAGCGGGGAACCTGATTCCTGCTCCAAAGTGGAAAAATTTAGCCTGGCAGAAGAGCCTGTCCTACGCAAGCTCTTCAATTCTTCCTCTATTAGCACATGTTAGTGTATTGTCAAGAGGAACAATAGCAGCCCCACAAACTATTTATTCCATCAAGAACAATTTATTGTCTTTTGTAAGTTCATTTCCAGCTTCTGATGCTCAAGAGGGAAAAATCTGCTGGTTCTTTAAAACTTCAGATGTTAGGGACTATTTGTAGTCATCATATAAATGGGGGTGGTAACCAAATTAACCAAATTCATTTTGTAACCACAAATCATTCCTATTAAAACACTCCCTTCTCACCCCACCTCAAAAGAAGAATAAGAATAATAAGAAAAAAGGGAGTCCAGATGGTTAAAATTATTTTTAAGCAAATATTTAGTGGTTACAGTTGAATTCTTCTGGCACACATTCTCCACTACAAAAATGACACCCCACATTCACTGTGTTAACCATTTTCCAATGTGCCAGCCAAATGAGTGCCTCAGAGAACACACACACACACGCCATGGAAGCACTATCAGAAACGCTATAGTTAAGGCTCCTTTGCACTTTGGCCGTAAGGGAGGCTATTTTACACTGTGTGGTAGGATTTCATCTCCAGGTATAACACGCAGCTCCTCAACAGACAGCTGAGTTTCCTCAAGCATTCCCTGTCTTGAGGTAGAACTATTTTTTAACCTATTTCTTTATTGCTAATGTCACTGGAAACTCTGTTTGGGGAGCGGGGTGGAAGCGGGGGGAAGGCTTCTAACTCTGTGTTCACAGTAGCTGTTGTCTCCATAGTTTGCACAGCTTAGAAATATTTCACTGAAACACAAAAAGCACATTCCTTTATTTCCCATAACCTAATTTAGCCTGTACAAGAAGCAGCCCAAGGAACTTCCTCTGTTGCTCTGACAGTTGCTTTAATTCTCCCGTGTTTTTTTCTCGGGCTCGTTCACACGTTGACCCACGCCACTCGGAGTACACCCATCTCCCGTCCTTGCATTTTCTACCGATTTAACAACCACCACCACTGCACGCGCGCCCCTCCGCGCAGCCCAGTTGATGTCACGGAGCAGACTGGTAGGAGGCTGATGGGTAGAAGCAGGAGTACTGGCGCCAGTATGGGGCTAGCTGCGGTGATGGACGGCTGGGGAAGGTGTCCCCCTGTACAGCTCCTGCAGACTGGTTGCTCCAGTCTGGCATCCCAGGAGGCTTGCCAGATGGAGAACCCTTCTCCGCAGCAGAACTGCAAGCTGTGCTTCTCGGGAAACTCCAGGCTGTAACCCTTTCCCTCTTCCTCCACATACCCTGTTGCTTCCAGATTTCTTTCAATGCCTACATATAAACAACCGAGACGAAATCTTATTTCTCAGGGACACACAGACTCAACTCGCTCTTAATCCTTTCTATTCTAATCCTAATATATTTGGGAATAGTAGTTAATTCATTCTAGGTCAGAGCTAAAGCCATGCATGTGATTCACACCAAATGGACGTGTGCATTGTGGTTGCTCACGTTTTTTAAGCAGAAGTTTGCTGTGAAGTCGCAGTGCTTGGGTATCATGATGTTTGCATCATCAGACTTACAAGTGGGTTTGTGCAGATGTTAAGGTTGGTTATCTGGTGATCTTCTGTATCTACCTTTGATGAAACACGGCTAATAAAAACCCTGATAGAAACATCAATTTAAAATCAACAAGGGTTTGTTTTGGTAGAGTTAAGGTCTGAACTGTACCTGTTAGATGAAAGGAAACGCACGTCTCTCTCTACATGTCTGTCCAAATACAGACCTGTTTTGCATTGGTGTAACTTCTCTGGTCTTGGTGTTTTACATCAGGATACCAAAAGGTAAATCTGACCCACCCCGTAGATTCTCTGAAGGACCAGTTCTCATGATTTTTCTTACGAACGTCTATATTTTGCTCAGTGGACGATTATAACAGAAGAGCAACGTAAGGAATCCCACGGTAAGTTTCCACCCTCCTTTTGGTACCTATGCAGTGGGTAGTACAGGAACTCAGGCTCCACTATCCATTTTCTCTTTCACGTGCACGGAATTCACTGGAAGTAATGGCAAGGAAATTACAGTAGTCTCACAGGTCTCTTGTTAGAGATCACTGCATGGAAAAATGTGACTTGTCAAGAGCTACTTTCTTTGTATTGTTTCATGAGAAAATACACCCTAAAGAACAGCTGTAATCTAAAAGCTTTGCATTCCTCTTCCAGCATTAAATCAAACCAGATATCGGTAAAAGGTGCAATTTTACTGGAGACATACCAAAAGGTGATAATATTCCTATTGACCGAGGCCAGTGGTTGGCGTAAAACACACGCTCTGTTTCCAGTAAATTATTCCATAAATATTTGCATTCTCCCTTTGCAGTTCACCAGTTAAGTAGTCTGTTTACAACCAAGAAACTAAACACACAAATATCAAATAAACAAAGGAAAGAGACATAATTAAAGGCTAAATTTACTCACTTTGGGGGAGCACTTATTCTCAAGCATTCCTGCTCTTTCCTCATAGAGGTGGGAAATCACCGCCAAGGAAGAAGAATACCTCAATCAAGCCTGGGGAATTGGTATTTGTGTATGAACAAAACAGCACAGGTATTCCGCAAACTTCCACACGTGTGAAGAATGGAGGGGGGCGACTGTTAAACACCCTGTGAAACGGCAACGAGGAGCGCAAGCTTTGGTCGAGTGGCACACTGTGATTGAAAAGAAAACCCCAGGAAGACGTCTGCCTCCGCGCAAGGTGGGTTTGCAGGCAGCCGCCAGCGCGGGCACCGCTCTGCATTATCTTGTTATAGAAAACATTACCTGCCCTGCTCCCTATTACTTGTGTTCTGCGCTGAAGAGTGGCACATTGATTAATTACTACTCTAAAGTGCTTATAAAGCATCAGTCCAAGGCAGGTTTACTAGGTTGGGGCCTCCCATGATTTATTGACTAAGGAGAAAAGCAAAGGCCATTTGTGAAGGAGCATTTTCTTCGGGGAGGTGGGGGAGAGTAATTTAAATTACTCATCCTCTGCTCCCCCAAATTAAAATGTCTGACCCCAAAGAGTAAAGCCAAAGAATTTCCTCCTCTGAAACCAATGCAAAAAAATAAACAGCAACGGAGTTTTACTCCTCTTCTCCTTAAAAGACACCTGGCAAATGTGACCAAAAAGAAACAACCTGAATCGACTGGTAAGAAAGGTCTGAAATATTTTCTTTTGCTGATATTGGGAGCTTATGAGAGAACATTAAAATAATTAGTGCATTTCTGCTCTAAGACTTCTTGCTTTTTCAACACTGTTGCTGGGAAGGCAGAACAAAAAGCGAAGCACAAGCACACTGACACACGCACGAGGCTAGTAGCCACAGGAAGGATTCATTTGGTTTTAGTTTGCCTCTCTTGCTCTTTTGCTTTTTGCCTTTTTTTTTTTTTTTACCGCTAGTAAACTGGCACTTTGGGTTTGCTGCGCTTCACTTACTAAAGCCTTTTAATAGTATATAGTGCAGGAATGTGAGAGAAAAAGATTCCCATATGACAGAGATCCTTTGATACTGCTACTTCAACCAAAACTTTGAAATACAGTAGCTGGTTTTGTGTGTCGCATATGACAATTTTTCCCCAAGTCTTATAAACTTTGATTTACTTAACCGCTGTCACTGATGTGACTCACAGAGAAAGAAAGCACGAGGAGATTGAGAGAGAGAGAAATAGCTAATGTATGAGTCTATTTGATGGCACAGGATTATATGGTACAATAATTAGTGCAGTCTGTATAAGAAGTCTGCAAGAAGTATTGGTATCAAAGAAATAAAAGAAGAAGATAATGTCAAATACTCCCAATAATTTTATCACAATTTCAACACAGTGTTATGCAGGTTTTCTAATAAAAACTATTTCTGTGTGGTGGCTAAGGTTACACTAAGATGAGAGAAAAAGGAGATATAACTGTTCTTGCCAATAGCAACATGGCAATTTCTACTGGGATGGGTGGGATTTTCACCTGAGGAGCTCACACTCATCACCAGGTATTCTGCAATAACATACCATAATATCACACTAGCATTACTTGACAACATCATGCAGAATGGTGGTATTACAACTTCACAAAGCAATGTGGTTGAGGGTGGCTACCTTTCTTCCGGAAAAATATAGTACACAATTGATAACCTTTACTGGCAAGTAAACACACAACCTGCATCTCAGCAGAGCATTCAAGTGTGAAGACCTCAAAGATGCCCTCAGGAATTGCGAGTGGGATTCTTAATTCCCTTAGAAGAAATGAAGATTTCTCCTGGGGACAGCAAAGGTTATTTGGGGATTTCCTGCCCACTCCATCGCTGACAGTCTGTGCAGTCCCGACTCTCCAAAGCAGACTGAGGTGAGCTCTGGACGCAGCCTGGAGAAGGACACCAAACCTGTACAGGTGGGATCCAAATCTCCTGCCTGCGTTGTCATGTCCCAGACGTGACCGTGTACTCAACCATGCAACCAACATTTGAAGGGAAACACAGCATTCGCAGTTCTACCACATGCATTAGGAGGTATTGAAGCCACAAAGCTGAAGGAGGGAAGGGTTTCCTCCAGACCCTGCTCGGATGCCTTGTCCTTAGTCCGCATGCTCTGCTCAGGGAAAAGGAATTGCCTCTTACCTCTCTATGGTGTAGTTTACCTATATGTGAAATGAAGACAGTGCTTGCCCTCAGGGGTACAAAGAAGCTTAATTAAACAAAAGGTTTTTAGCCTTAATCAGACTTCTCTCACTTGCTAAGTACATGAGAAATCCTTCAGTTTGAGAACAAACTTGACACCATGACAAATGAATCAGCTTCCTTACCGTTTTGCCTTTAGGAATTATTTTCCTTGGGACTAGATATTTATAAAACAATAAAAAAAAAAATACCTACACCTCCCCCGTCCTCCCCCCAAACCTCCACATTTCTATCACTGCTGATGTTTCTCATTCGTATTACATGTTTCCTGTAACTCTATTTTATCAGGGATCTTGTCTTTGGGAATTGGTTCCGTATTTTGTCTAAACCCACAGAGACTGCAAAGCTCTCCTTTAATTTTAGTACAGAGGTAAGGACACGTATGACACAAGACATGCTAGGTCTGTGAGATGCATGTGGGCCAGTCCTTCATCCCAACTCATCCCCCAACCCCAACCCCTTCCCTCTGTGGATACAGTGTTTGGGAGGGGAGGGACCCCATCACCGTCACTGGGTTTAATCTCTTGCCACAAAGCACTAAGCATTAGTCGCACAGAGGCTGGACAACTTTGGTGACATCCACTGCCTTCTGTATGTATGATTTGAGAAGCTCAGAAGAATTAAGGTGGCATTTAGAAGCACGCGGGATCACATCTGTTTTAAAGCCAGTGGGCTATTTTTAAATGGGAGTTGGTAAAGGCAAGAGAGTTCCAAAAAAGTAAAATCTCAATGATTTCACTGAAATATTATCTATTTGAGGAATAAATAGATGTGGAGCCAAATAATTCTGAAGTATCTAAATTCCACCTTCCCTCTCCCACTCACAGAATCTGCTTTAAAGCACAAATGCCAAATTAATACAGGAATGATTGTTCTCACAGTATCTCCTGCCAGGCTAAGAAGGTACAGAGAATACGCTGAGAAACTAGTCCTAGGAAATATTAAGTCCGGTTCTAGAAGTTATTAAGGGTCCATAAAATTAAGAGAAATATCCAAAGTTTTGGTATCTGACTTGAATAAAGTTTGAACTCTGGCTTGTGAGAGTAAATCAGCAGCGTGCACGTGAAATGTGTTTTCATTCCCTCCTAAGCAAAGTATACCAGCAGATCAAACAGAGGCAGAAGTTTCAAACATAGCACACTCCTTTTGACCAATGGGTGCTCTTGGATCCAGCTTCTTCTGCTCTAGCACCCGCCTCTTGGGAGGAGATCTGAGGCTGATGCTTGAAGTCAAATGAATTTGGGCCAAGTTTATTCATTTTCCAAGTGGTGATCTCTGCAGTGCCTTCCATTCCCATTCCTCCTGTCCCAAGATTCCTCTTGGGTTTTGGGTCTTCCCCAGCCCTGCCTCCCCCAGGGTGCTCCCGGACACGAGCCCTGGCTCCATGATGGTTCCCCAGGAGACCTGGCTGACAGGACTGAAATATCAGCTTATCACAGGCAAGTCCTAACTGTTTTACTCTTCAGAAGCACCAGAGCTGGGATTATCTGTAAAACCTCCTGGGTGCACCTGCACCCTGCTCAGCTCCTCCTCCTCCCTGGCTTCATGGTGTATGCAACCGGGCAGCATCATCCTGCTTTCTCAACCCCCAAAATGATTCTCCTACCTCTAGTAATGGCAAGTCCCTCCAGAGATGTCCTTTCCAGCCCCGGTTATTTTCTGCCTGTGCTCCACCATCACATTTGCCGGTTGCCCTCCGGGTTCCCATGTAGGCTCTATTGCTCCTCAGGAAGGGGACGGTTAATCAGGAGACAATTACATTTAACAGTCTCGGGCAGTTGTTCAGATGGTTTCAGCACAGTGATCGACAAGATGCTGCCTTTGGTGCTCAATGCCTGCTAAAAACGCTCTTGCCCGGCCCTACCCGCTCACGTTGACTTGCTGGGCTGCACTTCGTTGTCCCCTCCACAACCTACAACCGCACCTACACAGCCAAGGCTGCGTTATAAACTGGGTCACTGAACTGATCGAGGTTAAAAATATCCCAGATATTCTTTAATGAAGTGTCAACAACTATTCTCAGGCTGAAGAGCGACTGGAATACCTCCTAACAATCTTGCTTACATATGCAAAAACTATGCCCTAATCTAAAATGTATTTATAATATAAAATGGAGTTCAACATTTGACCCGAGTGTATCCCACTCTGTCACACAGACAAAGGAAATAAAAATGTGTTGCTGTAATTTCCTTGACAGCAAAAAACCAAAACAAACAAGAAACCTCACACATATATGTCTAGGCCAATATATATGATAATGTGAAACAATGAGTAAGATTTTTCATGGCCACGTTGAAACTCATCTTATTAGTTCTAAAACTGCAGCACATAAATGTGATTTTTTTAAAATATAAAAATCTAAATAAATAAATACCTCCTTAAAACTTCATTCATTAAAACTTTTACTGACTTTCTATAGAGTTTGGACTGAGAAGGCTTCACAGCCAGGGCTATGAACACCCTTCAGAAAAATAGCATAATGATGATGATGATGATTGTTTTTATTGGTGGTGGTAGTTTAATACTTTCATTATTATTATTATTATTAATAGTGGCAGTATCACCATCTGGATTATTATAACCACAGTAGTGACAACATGCCCTAATGAGATTCGTGCCCCATTGTGTCAGGCATTGTAAAAGCACGTAGTGAGAGTGAGAAAAAGTTTATAATCTAAGCAATTAAGGCAGATAAAAAAGGTGAAGTGAGAAACAGAGGCACGAAGAGATGAACTGACACAAGAGCCCACGGAGAGAGCCCACATTAAGCCTCAGATACCCAGAGTTAGCATCTATTTAAAACACAGACTTGTTTGCCTATACAAATATCTATGTATTAATGCATATCAGATTATCCAGCTTGAAGAGTGTATACCAGGATTACCAGGAAAAAGGGGGAAATTGTGATTTGATGCTGTGTTTTCCTTAGGTAGAAGATTTCTTAATCAAATCCGGACAGACTAAAAGTGGTACAGCACAGAGCAAACATGAGATTGAGCTTCGCTGGTGACTAACCTCCGTCAAAGCAATGTTCAAACCACAACCCATTAAAAAAAAAAAAATTCAGAAAATAACTATTTGCAGGATCCGATCCAGACTCCAACAAGCAATGGCAATGTACTTTCTAGTGGGGTATGGACAGCAAATAAGAAACCTGGTGGTGTTCCAGCTGATGAAGACTCCGGTTAAAAGAAGGCAGACAATGTGCATTTTCTAGCCCCGAGAAATCCCTTTCAGCTCTTACAACCGGTCGTTACGTATACAAGTTCAGAAAAGCCTCTCTTGTATTTTGCATATTTGATAACAATGAGTTAACTACGAAACAAAAAGGAACGTTAACTTTTTTAAAAATTATTTTTCTTGTACTTTGATTTTGATTTGTATTGTAATTTAAATACTTCATATACTTGGCTTTACTCACTTTCTCTCACATTTACTTTTTCGGTGCCTTACAAAGACTGTTTTATTGGTGGGGCTGCTACAATTAATTTTTTTAATGATAATATTTTTAGATTTGTTCATGTTTAAATACACCAGATAGTTCAGCCTCATTTACAGATGTGAACATGCCCAAAATATTTCAGCAGCTTAAAGCCCTTTTTCTGAGTTGCATTGAAACAGTCAATTTTTGAGAGCTGATTTTTGTCTCAAAGTTATTTAAAGTCTTGTCATTAAATTACACTACAAGTAATCCAGAGTTCAGATTTGCACATGACAGTTAATAATTTTAAATGCTAAAACAGAAGAATTCAAAATTAAGCCTTACGTTACCTAAAGAAAAAAAGAGTGGTTTGGTTTTGTTTTTAATCTATGGAAAAAAACTTAGTCCAAAGTGGACCTGCGAATTTTTTAGCAAATAAGAAACTGCTATAGCGTTCAGCTCAAATTCATAAACACAAATACACAAAATGACATTTAGCTGCAAGATCACATTGCTGCAAAGACAAACTGTAAGCTCTGCACAGCCATTGCTACCAACCGTTGTTTATCCGAGCTTTAAATTCTGCTCCCAAATTTGAATAGACTGCAGAGCTAGCAGTGTTGCTGAGGAGCAATATCAAAATATGTGCCTCCTGGGTCTCAAAACCACAAGTTATTTTGGCTTCTGCTAAGAATGGAGGGATTTTTTTTTTTTTTTAAAGTTGACTACAGCAAGTAAATAAATAAATACATTATCTACCTTCGTGACCTTTCTTTTCCTGAGAGCAAACAGCGTCCATCATTTGTAACTTGACTTTCCATAAAAGTAACAGTTCATAAAAATCTGTGAAACTACTACCGGGAACAAACAAATTAAACAATGACAATGTAATAAAATAAAACTGCTGTTATACTCCTATACTAGAAGAATGGTTTCTTCGCTGGGATTAATACATCTTGCAGAAAACAATTTTAAATAATGTGTAACATATGGATTCGGCTTTTATTATTCTTCTAAAAGAAGACAATTATATTTATGTGATAAACTGTTCAGCGTTAGCAGCATAATGTTTATATTACTGGCCACTTAAATAGTCTTTGGCATAGTTTTATAAGGAACAGAAGCCTCCAGATCTTTTGAAATCCATCTTACAAAGTAAGTCCTGTCTGTTACTGGAATGCAATGGTTTTACGTAGTTTTCTGGCTGGAAAAAACGTACTGCAGGTAATCTCGTTGTTGAACTGCATGCGTGAAAAACTTTCTGCTGTTTTAGCTACCATTCCTACGGCGTTTTAGGGCTTTCTAGTGAAAAGTATGACAGCCTCGCAGCTGTCAGGAAATAGGAGGGGGGGGAAAAAAGCAACTTTCAATATTAACTTTTTGGAAATGAATGATCATGATCCTCTGCTTTCTACAGCAAACCTTTTCAAGGTGTTTTTCTAAATCTCCCCACTTTTACGAGCAGCAAGTTCCTACACTCTCTTATTTTGCCGGGAGACTACATTTAAGAAAAGAGTGAGTTTCGGGTAATTTTCAAGGATCTGCTTTTGTCCCCATTATATTCCAGATAATTTTCAAAGGGATTACACAGATACCATAGAAGTATTTATCTTGCAATCTTCCAGGGCTTCTGAATCGAAACTGCATGCCTTTCAAAAAGGAATAGGAACGTATTACCAAATAAATATTTTCTGTTGCTGCTGTGTACAGAGATTTTTATTGTAAGCATTGCCGGCAGCAGCCTTTCTGCATTGCTGGGATCCTGCTATCCTGTGTGTCACCCAGATAACAAGATCATTTGGAAAAATTATGCAGGGTGAGCGATTATATATATTTTTTTTTTAATAAACCTAAATAAGACGGGGATAAGAAATAATAATATCAGTTTGGGGAACGTTAGCGTCCTCATTTTTCACTCCCGAAGTACAAGTTTAGTATTTTCAATTCTCCACTTCTCGATTGCTTTAAAAGTTGGGGTTGTTAACAAAAGATAAAGTGAAGGGTATGGCAATTTAAAGAGTGTAACCTAATGGAAGTGAAATCTGCATATTCAGTTAATTTGGGATTTATTATCCCAGTAACTAGACTTGCAACTGTTCTAAAATCATTTTGACTGAAGTCTTGAGAACAGTGCGAGTGGATGGCTACCCCCACCCCCATTCTTAAAAGAAAACCTGTGCCTGCTGCTTCCAATTTAGTGCAATCATGCCTCTTACTGGCCAATACAAGATGCAGCATTAGCTGTCACATGCAAATGAGTATTCATGGAGACTTTGAAATGTGCAATAAAGAATAAAGACGTGCGTTCTGTGAATAATTGTTTTCTTTTATAAAACTGGATCCAAAAGGGAGTGCCATTTCACCCAGAGTCTATAGCCTTTCTATGGTTACAATCTGCTGTTGAAGCCAGATATTAGAAATGAAGTGTGGATAAATGGAGGACTCCAGTTTCCCGTGCTGTCAATCTTTCACAGTACTACATTTGCTTAACAAGAAGTAATCCAACACATGTTTGCATTTCTTGCTATCTTGCTTTCTCTCCCAACTGGGACTTTTAAATGCAGCGGGATGTATAATGAAGTTGTCCACCTTATTTTAGCTTTTTTTTTTTTTTTTTTTAATACAAAGCCCGACCTAAATTCTCCATTTTCAACAGCACAGACAAACAAAATTCCATAGCAGTATGAGCTCCACTGCAAACCTAAAGCCTTTCAAAGCTCTCTGATATCACTTACCAGGATGAGAGAGAAAGAATAGCTCAGATTTTTAGGGCCTATTTAGACGCAGGGTGGAAATAAAACCCCAGATACATGCACACAGTTGTGGAGCTGCGAATAGCCGAGCTGAGTTCAGACACACACACACTCCTATTCGCCAAGACTGCAGCCAGAATGTCTGTTAGAGACCCAACAGCCATCGACCTGTATTTCTATCCAGTCATGGCATTATGTGGCTCCATCTTCTACTGGCAGAACCCCAAATGCTCAGTCCAGCAGTGGGAAGAAAGGAAGCAGGGGCCTGAACTGCAGCACCTTGGCGGTGAACTGGGGTAGATGAACTGTGGGAAGCACTACAGAAAGTCCAGACTTGGCTGTGGTGGGACCAGAGATGGATAAAACTGGTTGGCCAGCGAGAAAAAAAAATGCTAAGGATATCTGCTGCCTGTACCACGAGGAGGACTGAGCAGCGCAGGCATGTGTGGAGGGTCAGCAGAAGGGAAATAGCTCTTGTAGGTCATTCAGTGCCTTGGATTATGTTTAATCTGGAAACTAGAGGAGTCCGGCTCAGCCAGAGCAGGATGTGGCCCTGCTGGAATCCCAGAAAGGCAATCAGAGGGCTGGGAGGCGTTACATTTTCCCCCTAACCTAACATAAATAGCCCGTTGTTGCCCTGTTTACCACATACCTTTGCTCTTCAGGGGCAATCTCCTGAAACGCAGGCACACACACGCAAACACTGAAGAAATTAACCACTGATGTTATCATTCCAGCTGATACAAGTGCTGTAAACAGAGACACAAAACTGCGAGGGGCAAGCTGAAGGTGTTTCACTCCTGTGAGGAAGGATGCCTGCCAACAAGGGCTGAGCACGCTGACCAAACCCATCCCTTGGCTGTCTGCTGTTCCTGCGATCCATGGTGGCAGGAAGACAGCCGGTCCTTTGTAGCTTTTGGTCTGTATTTTGCATCCTAAGGGAGCTAAAAAGAGGATGACCCTGGGGGTAGGGCAATTTGAGACAAGGAGATTGGGTTTGTATTCCTGAATCATCACAAACTTCCTCAGGCATGTTACTCAGCTCCTCATTTTCCTACTTGCCAAATATAGCTCGTAATATTTTGGTATCTCACAGAGATGTTCGCACAAGCCCTTCAACATACATATCTGCTCATATATTATCTCGATGCAGTCATTTTCAAAAGCGTCTACAAAAGACTCAGTGCAAACACATAGCTCCATGAGGCTTAGTCATGCAAAACACAATGTGCGGTGATGCATCCTCAGGACCACAGGGATGAAACCCGGGACCTCACGCACATGCTGCTCCTCAAGGACTAGGTCCCTTTACTCTGTAGCCTCAGCACTGAGGAATTTAAAACAGCTTATTTGCGGATCTTTGCACCGCCGTCCGTTGCACAGGTGGCCCTGCGCTTGGAGGTGCATCACAAGGGAGACCTGCATTTGAAGAGCTCGTTTGGCTTTGCATTATTCTGAGCCCAAAACCCGCGTTTCAGAGGGCGACTGCAGCCTTATCTGCAGTCTCTGAACACGGTAGGCACTTGGCAAATGGAGTTTGGTGAAATGGCACGGCACACTACGTAGGAGCCCGACTATAAATCAACAGATTTTGGCTCTGCTCCTGGCTCTGTCACTGATTTACCATGGAAACTTGGGCAAATCTTTTACTCTCCCTAACTTTCATTTTCTGTACCCATAATGTAAAGATAATGATGCTGCTTTGCAAACTCTTCTGAGATCTCGAGATGTTAAGTGCTAAGTGCATTTTATTAACATTAATAGCACCCAACCGAGAGGATGTTGTATAGCACTAGCCCGGCTGTCCCCAGAAAACAGATTGGTGTGGGGAAAGTGGGCATTTGTTAAGCAGCTTAGACGTTTCTCATTCCCATAATACTTCCACAGCACACGGGGACAAGATCTGACCTACTAAAACAAAAGGGAAAAACGCCATAAGGAGAAAAATTTCTAATGTGACCTGTCATCTTATTTGTAGCCCAGGAAAACCTGGGGATTTGCTAGAGATAATCAGTATTTCTGCGTGTGGTTATTCTGCTCAGCCACAACCACGGTGCTCACAACTTGTGGTGGAGACCACGTCCGTTAGCAGGCATTAATCTCCATTTTATACACTCCCGTTCAGCTATCCCCGACAAGACATTTAGTAGGTGCACTTAGTTATATCCTATCACACTTTATATGGGACTCAATGTTAAAGTAAGTTAATTGTACTGAATTATATGCTAGTTCTTGTATTTACAGGACCGCAGCACGCTACAATGGATATTTTTTAAGCGCCATGGCACATGCTTTTTTGTTTTACACTTCGATTTTCAATGTTTCTGCTCAAATATGTATCACAACATACACAGCAGAAAGAGTTATGAAAATTTTATTATTAATGCATGTTTTTTCCTCTGCTGGAGATAGAAGAACTTTGTTGTGCATGTTATAAAATGTTAAATATTAGAATTATTTAAAGTTAATAGGATGCCAAAGAAAATGACTAATAATACATTATACAATTAGATGCCTTTCATATTAGTGAATCCATTAACAAAATAAAATACATTCAAACAGAAGAGTTCTGATTTGCAATTTTTAGCAAGGATTGCCCATGTGTAAAGATAAATTATTTATTCATTTTAAAAAAAAAAACTGCTGGGTACATCGGTTTGCAATTATTTGCATTATGTTTGAATGCTTTATCATGTGGCTCTGATTCAAAATACGTATCTAAGTTGCTTTAGCATCTTCATTTGTGCAAAGCATTAAACATGGAAAAAAGAAAACTTTCTTTCCCTGGATTCAGCAGGACAGCTGATGATACCACAAGCCCTTGCTCTTTCTGCTGCTTTGGGGTGTCTTTTTGTTGTTGCTCTTTAGCTCAGATGTCCTCAGCTCTAGTTTGCCCTCTCAAGTGTATAATTTAAGTGGAATCAATCCCACCCTGTCCCCCACACACAGATCTCAAGTCCAACATCATACAGCTTTACCTAAAGTTCTCCAGATGCCATAGCGACTGTCTTTCTGAGCACTAGCTACTACTTATTGTGAAAGTAGTTATTCTGTCTCCTCAGCTGATGTCAACACTACCCTTGGAAAAACCACTGAGGAAGCAGATAACTTTTCTTACAGTAAGAAATAGCTTTTAGCACTAAAGTGATATAATCGTCTCCCCATTTTTCTCCTGTATTTTCCTTCTCCCTTTGCATCGATGCTCTGTCTCTAGAAAGGCATGTGACACCAGCTAAAGAAAGTTCCACCAAGAGCAAGTAATCTCCTCCTCACATCCATCTTCTCTTCACTGCTGCTATCTACTTAATTAAGTCATTCTCAGTCTTCTGTGTCATAAGCACATAATGTTGGTTGATGGAAATGTGTTTTGAAATCCCTGTTTGTTTGTTTTTTAATTATCTGATTACACTGGGGGAAAAAAGAAGATCTCTCTTTGGTATACTACAATAAGGATAAATCCAGCAATAGCACTCTATCTTCTTCTGTTTCAAGAGATTTATTTTACCTTTTAACAGTCTACCCAATCCAGTCTTTACAGTTCATGGGATTTAAAAGTGTGATGAACCCAGTTGCGGTCAATTCTGGTAACATCATTTCAGGTTAAAGATGCCTCTTACGATAATCTTTACTCAGCTTGCAAGAGGTGAGGAACGCTGCGCTTAGCGTCTGCTGAGGTTTATATCAGGATTTTGGCATAACCTAACCCCAGGCTACTGTCACCCCAAAATATCTCGTGCCCAGATGTGTCCCAATGTCAGCCCAGGGTGCAACTCATGGATGAGCCACGTCTCCCACATTACCTTAGTTGGTAATAGGGGAAAAAAAAAAAAAAAAAGAGCTTGCAACAGGGACACAGAGAAGGATTATGCACTAGCAGATTTGGCTTTATCTTGGATGCTGCTTGTGAAGGAGAAGGGCAAAAAAACACTATAAAATATTTGTCCCACTATATTCAGCTCTCCACATCCTGATTATTTCAAAATTTTACCATCGTTATGTGGTCTAAATAGGAATAGTAATTATATGAAGGAGAGACAAAGCATTGAAATTAGAACCACGGATTCACAGGTTGATTTCAAAAGGCATCATTCTCACAACTTGCCCTGAGGTGTTTGTCCACGCGAAGGGTTTTGATTAGGCTCAGATTATTACAGCAGAGTTGGGAAATCGGACCTTTGATCTCAAAGAGATCTGAACAATCCCTGTTACTTTTGCTGACAACAGGCACACCACAGACTGAATCGTGTTAACATTCAGATGCGAGCTGAAAACTCAAGTGAGAGCTACGCTGCGTTCTCACTTTTAAGACTCTGGTACCATGCATAACTTTGAAATTAAAATACAGTGTGACTGCCTCTCTAAGTGTTTAAATTAATATGTTTAATAATCCCTAAAATAATAAATGTAAAGTGCAAATTAAGACGTGGAAGAGAAGGAGGAAGGAATGTCTCTGTATTTATGTGGTATGTGTTTGTGCAGGACAGTGGGATATGATGCTTTTCTATATCAGGATTTCTTAAAGCTCCTTTAAAAAAATATGTTTTTCCCACTAAATAGATACACAATATTTTTATATGCCCATATATGATGGGATTTTATTTTTTTTTAAATGGAAAAAGCCAATAGTGTAGTCAAGAAAAATTATTCATTTGCTTAAATACAGGCATCTAATGCTTCTTAAATCCTCTAAGACATCTCATCCAACATTCAACTTCCTAGGGCACAAGTGTCCTGTATACCCTCTGCTAGACCTGCCAGCCTTTTGAGGGTCACTCAGATACTCATCATTCACTCAAGTGGCACTAAATACCAATGATCGGGTAACAGAATCAAGCCCAAAATGTCCAGAGAATGTGTTAAGGGAAGATGCTTTCCAGGACCATGTTAATTTTATGCAAAAAATTCCACTGATTTGTTTTTTAAACACAATAATACTTAAAAAAATAAAAAGAAACAAAAAGACAGGAATATTCCATTCTAAATCCATAAAAAATGATGGTATGAGTGACTTAAATTTCTTAAGAACAGTGATTTATTTTCAGCAGGAATATATTTTTAAGAAAGAATGTATCCACAAATGAAGCAGTCAACAGAAGACCATTGCTTTCCTCATAAAAGCAAACGCTTCCAAATATCACAGAAGATGTACTTTAGATTTTCTCTCTTTTTTTTTTTTTCTCCTCTCCTAGATCTTTTTCATTTGAACGTTTCCCAGTTTGGCCCCCAGTGACGTCCCTGTTTGGCTCCCAGCACTCTTACCTCCCACTGAAATAACCAACAGAGTTCAACAGTTCAATGCATTACCAAAACGTCCTCCAAACAAAATCACTTGCTCCTCACAACAGTTCTGTCTACCACAGTGTTTATGGTTTTCCCAGTTCTCAATGTACAGAAGACCACAAATACCAAGATAAAGCCTGATTCCACTGTGTGGTAACTTCTCATCCCATGATGCATAATGTTATGTAATGTGCATCCACGGATCACATCACCCTTTTTGTTGCAGACCCTATAAGCAAGTCGGTATTTGTCAGCTGCTATTACATACAAACCACAGAACTACAGATACTGGCCACAGAGGAGAAAACCATCCCAAATATTAGGCCACACCACGATCTCGTAAGATATTGAGCATGACCAACTTTAAGTAGGAAGCATGCAGCCGAGGTCTCCAGGGTATCCACATCCCCACTGCACAAGATCATCCCATGAAAAATACCTTTGACGCTTAGTTCGGTTTTTCTGCAATTAAGCCTGGCAATCCCCAGCTTCTGGAGATTGTACCATCATCCTAAAATCACAGTTTAGAAAATTATCCTGGTAATACTTTTAACAAATGACTCGATAAATTGTTTCCTTTCCTTGTTATTTTGGAGCTCTGCAAAATGGTATTTCCTGAAGCGTTACTATCAGAACAACAAACCCAAACAAAGAGTCACCCATGACAACGATGAGCATCCCACCCACCCCCCAAAAAAAGGGCAATCCCTTGCTGCAGCGTGTGAAACTATAGTCCTTCTCAGCGCCTAAATAACACTCCTCGAGGGGTTATCAAGAAGCTCTTCAACTTCTTGAAGTGTTACTAAGCAAAAAAGCTATTGTAACGCAAATAGTGCTGTGGTTAGAAAAGAAATAAAAGGCGTGTCTGAAATGCTTGATCATACAATACATGCCATAAAATCCGTGGTATGTTTGTGGCTGACCACACTAACCTAGTTTACTGCCTCTTCTGCCCCATTCTACCGACTTATTCATCACACCGTTGAAATGAAAAACATGACAATACCATTGGTAAGAAAAATTGTACAGTGTCTAGAGCTACAAATTGGGCAAATAAGATTTATCATTCTGATTGTCTTTCTCTTCTTTTTTCCCCTTCGTGCTGAAACCAAAATAAGCTATATTGGAAAAAAACATTAATATTCTATCTATATCATCCCTATTTGTGTATATGATGCACATTATTTACAAAATAATTCAAAGAACTGGTTGCAAAAATTACTCTTTCCATGAGGTTTCATCACCTGACTTATATTTAGAAATCATTGTTTGGGGTACTGTACTTCCTCTGTGGAAGGAGAAGGGTAAGATGTGGAAACGACACCTTCTTTTGAATAAAAAATAATAAAAAAACCCCGTTCTGTATCTTAAAATAGACATTCAGACAGAGAGAGAAAAGGGAAGAACCCACACCAGTAACATACACATATTAATTGATTCACCAACCACTGTGGGCTCAATTAAAGTATTCTGTTGTCAGAGTTATAAAGCTTGGAAAAAAATTTTTAAAAAATTAAATTCTTGGCTACAGCTTGGCATATGCAGGTCTTAACCCAGAAACAAGCTGTTTTATAATTATTTCTGAAAAATTGCTTCAGTCCATTTTATTTTCCATGCTTGCCTGGGAAGTGTGAAAACGAAAGAAAAAACTATTTTTGACTCAAGGCTTTCAAGACGTTTTGGTTCACAGCTAGCAAGTAACCCAGTTTGAGCCCGATATTTCCAACGTGAACTTTGGACCACTCTTACTGGTTTCTGAGTGAGACTGGTAACGTGAATAACTGCTGGCAGAAGCGAGGAAGGCTTTGCTGACTGGGCCATACTTGGTCACCTAGAGACATCACCAAAGCTGGAGGGTGGCTCTAAGGTTAGACCCCAAGCAAGACATGTTCACATGTTTCTAAGCATACTCCCATGTATGCCTGAAAAATACAATCAATAACCTCCTAAAACATCAAAAAAATAGATGTGATGTCAGGATACAATGGGAAATCTCACTAATGCATATGCACAAGAAATTAAGGACCCGCCAACAAAACGAAAAGTGACCGCAAGAGAGAACAAATTCCTCTTCCCCGCCCCGCACTCCCCCCCCTTTTTTTTTTTTGCAGTGATCCTTGCTGCAATTTTAAAATAAAGCCCTCCGCAATCCTGCTGGACCTTCATGTTTGTAGCTGCTCTCTGGAAGCTGGCAGCTGACAGAGGACCTGCTCTCCTCTGCCCACAGAGCCTTTGTTAACAGCAGGACCAGAACTGCTGGCTGCCTTTGAAATGGATATATCGGGTCAATGGGAAGACTCAGGTATTTTTGAATGGAGAGTTTTGTTGATTTGTTTGTTTGGTTTCTTTTTTTCCCCCCACTTCTTTCTTACTTTAAAGAAATAAAGCCATGAAAAGGAGCTGCTGCTCTTTCTTTTTTGTTTCTTTTTATTTCCCTCAGTTCCCTCCTCCCTTTTTGCCTCCCTCGTCTTTTTTTCTTTCTAAACGCTTGCTTCAAAACCACCCAGCCCATTTGTGTTGACCTGGTGGCTCCGTTTCAAAGGCAGTGTCAGCTCCGTGGGCTCTGCCCGCCGAGGCAGAGCCAGCCGAGAAACCACTCTGGTTCCCGATAGCCGAGGCTCAGACATATGGTCCCAGCAAGCTCATGTAATCAGTAATATTAAAAAAAACCATAAAATCCCAAGATTTGTTCCTCTTTTTTCATAGTTCATTGATAAAGAACATGTCAGTATGGTTGAAGAATCCTGCTGGTTAAAGGTATCATCCTTAGCTGCTCATATGGTCTGGGCTCTTACTTGTCAATTAGATTAATCCAAGCCATTTTAGAACAATAAATAAAAGTACAGATGGAATACAAACATATTGAAGATTACTGGTTTTGACGGCTGTTGTTTATTAATTCAAAAATAACGTTGCAGCGATGATTTTGTTGGTATTTCAAACGGAAAAGTAAATAGGAATTAGGTATTCCTTAAGAAAGAAAAAAATTAACAAATAAAAAACGCCCCCAAAGCAACAAACTACCACACCACAACGTCCAGAACAGCCCATGGGCAATAAAAAGGTGATGATTTCACTTAAAACACCACCTATAAGCTACCTTTAGAGAAGGGATATGGCACCTATAAACTCAAAACAGTAGGTATGTTGAAATCCATAAAATTTCCAATTACTGCTTCAGAATTTATTGTGCACATATGGAAAATAATACTTGTAAAAGAGAAAGGGGTTTGTGCCTGGTGCTGTCAATACTGTGAAGGATGGGGTGATTATAAAGCAAATTAACAATACTTTTAAATGTGCATTCACTTATCTTTCCAATTAAATCCTTGTTAAACAACTGCACAGACAGTAATGGTGCTTCTGCAAAGCACTGATCAAGACAGTTTTATTGTAATTTTTACTCTGTAACAATTAATCAAGTAGGCATTTTCTTTATTATTAAATTATTTAGTTAATAAATATTCGCAATCAGTTCACGTATTTGTGGTTTAAATTTTACTTTTAATTTTTCTTCAACTGAATTATATTCCAGCATATTCTCATAGAAGTAACCACGGAAATAGCGTAATTCTTTTTGCCAAACCGGTTTTGGTTAACTCGAGGTAATGTCGGGGTAAGGTTAAATTCACTTTTTTCACCAATTTGAATATTTTTGGCTGTTCTTTCCCACCCACCAGAAGAAACGCACCTCTCTGCAATACAGTACCATTTAGCCTCTGTAAAAATTCACATGATGCCCCCTCTTTGGTACACAAGTCTAGTAACGGAGCTGTAACAACACAGTAATTGACCTTTGGATGGTACGTGGTGTTCCGCAGTGAACGCACCAGGTATATTCCACATGAAATCACGGGATGCAAAGGGCATCTGTACAGCAAACACCAAGCATTTTGCAAACAAAACACTGGATTTAAAGACAATTAGGAGCTCTCGTGTATTATGTATGAACCAACACTCGGCGAATGAGCCAATGAGTGTTGAAATTTGTATTGCTATGGTTAGTTTCCCTGAACATATATGCATTAGGATAGAATCCTCGTGTTTCAGCAATGGCTTATGAACCCTTTATAGTTCCATTTTTTTCAGTTAATTTAGTACTCATGGAAATTGCTTGTTTGACAGTTGTAGAAACGGAACGCCTTGCCGGCTACCCAGCAGATTAGCACAGGAGCCATAGAGAAGTAAGCTTCTACCTCCCCACCCACGTTACCTCTGGTCTTCAAGCACAGAAAACAATTGAGGATTACCGGGACAGGCGCATGCAAGCAGCACAGGGAAACCAGAGAGTTTAGCACAAAGAACATCCTTACCCCATTATATCACGGTGTATCAACATGATGGGTTCAACCAGAGCAGAGACCGCACCACCATTTCACACTCTTTCTCACGAGCTAACACCCTTCTGGATGAAGAGCCTTCCCTATTTTTGTTTTACTTTCTCCAGCACTTTTTGCCTTGCTGTTGGCACTTTTTATGAGGTCAGAAGCTTGGTTTTGGAAAGCATCTCCCACCTGTCCCTACTTTCACATAATGGTGCCTTAATGGTGTTGAGCAGCCCCACCTGGAGCTTCTCCCACCCCTGCCCATAGACCTGGGGCCCATCTCAGCCCCACCCCGCAGTTTTGGGACAAAACAATTGATCATTTCAGTAGCATCCTCACACCCTGGAACTGCCAGGACGCTTTCCATGGCGTAACAGACCCATTTATAGTACCCTATCCCTTTTTCTACAGTTGTGAACTAAAAGAATATCCTTATAAATAGGTGTAAAGGCTTAAACTTACTGGTTCTTGCTTAAAATCAGCAAAAGTCCTTCAAATTTTTCAGAGAATCCCTAAGAATTGCCAAGTACCAAAATTTGGTTTTAATTTTTTGTTTTCAAATATTGCAACTATTAGACTTAATCAATAATATGGAAAGCATAAGAGGAATGGACATCTCTCTCTAATGTCTCGGGCTATTATAGAAGCCTTTACCACGGGCCCTCACCCAGAAATATTGAATGACTGGTAGCTTGGCTTCTAAAACCAAAACTCTTCCAGCACTTGTAAACTAAGAAAGGTACGAATTTCCTGATGTCACTTTGGTCCAAACAGCTTCTACTGCCTTGATTCAGTGACTTGAAAAATGATGACTGAGAGTCTTGAAAGTGCTGAGAGATGTTATAGCCTGGTCCTCTCATGATCAACTGATCTTTTCAGCTCTTAATGGGAAAATAAATCATAGATAAGAGATAATCCTGTTGCACAGAAGCAAAAAAGGTGTGATATCAATAGACTTTTACAGAAAAAGAAAACTCTGTGGAAAGGATAAAGTAAATAAGGTAGTTTGTTCTGCTGATGCTCATGTTGGCAAGGTCAAAGCCCTCTTCAGGAGCTGCCTGCCTCAAGAAATGAGAGTGAAACACGAAGGATATTCAGAGAATTTGAAAAGGTGCAAGGCATGTTTTCTATTGTAAACACATCCTCATCCCCAAAAATGTAGAATTTCCGGGGTCTTTTTAGATTTTTACTGTTCTCATTTCTTCTTTAACGATAAAGCTGACAACTGTTAGTTTGTTTTCCTTTCATATTCACCAACTCTCTCTTATTTCACTTTGGATGCTGCAGATGACATTAACAGTGTAGGAAAAGGAGCCAACTAAAGCTTTGCGATATCCTAATTAATGATTATTCTAATAAAACACACTTCGATATGGCAGCCAGCCTCGAGTGCCTTCTACGATCTTTCATGTTCAATGTGATACATATTATTTATAGCCTATAAATGTAGGTGTAACACAATGGCAAAGCAAGAAGGAAGAGCCCATTAAGCATTTGGCCTGTGTAAGAGCACAGTCAATCTCTGCAATGTAAATAGGCTGTTCCAGAACATTTGTTTGAATTTATAATTAAATTCAACTTTAACTAAGATTAAAAAAATACTCTATGGGAAACTCATATATATATATATACATATATACACCGCTTTCCCACTGTTAACTACAGAAAAATGGAGGTACAGGGTTTGAGCTGAGGAGTTGACAATAATTCCAGAGTGAAAGTGATGCGGGGAGAGCGTGTTATTAAACATCGTCCCACTGCAGAGCTTTAGAGGACTGGTAAATAAGCAGGTTGGGCGCGTGTACTGGTTTTCCTAGGAACTTTTGTGACTTCATGGAACAGTCTGAAAGGGCTGCTCTTCTCAGCGTCTAATTGACAGGGGACATCAGGCTCTTGGGGACATTGGGAAGAGACCGCTATCGACCTCCCAAGCACATGTTAAATAAATCCCGTTCCCCCCATCTCCCAGCGGTGTTTTTCGCAGGTGCCCCGTGACTCGATGGGCTGTTCCCTGCTTGCAGGTTCCTGCCTAGCACAGAGAAAGGATGGTGTTTAAACAGTTGAAGCAGTGGCCTGCTATCTTCAAGCTGTTCTTTGTGTCTGTGGCACTTCTGGAATGTTCTGATTCAAAATTATTGGATTATTCTTTGAGGACTGAAGTGCTAGACTCTCCCATTTCCCCTCACGTGGTGTTGGTGTCACCCCTGAGGACCGTGAAGTGGCATTAGGGTTAACAGGAGAGCAACTTTGGCACTTCTGCATGCATTTACCTGAGGAAAGGCTAAGGACAGACCTGACAAGGTATTTTTACAGCTGGGATTTTAAAGGACGTGTAGGACGGGCTCAGATGGGTAGTATCATTTCCCACTGAAAATCTATTTCGATATGAAATGCATCAGTGCTTAGTTGTATCAATAAAGACCAACACGAGAAACAGTTAATTATCACAACTGGTAAGATGATATTGCAGTCCTGCAGGGGCACTAGTTTTCTTTGAAATTTCTTTGGTCGCTCAATAGGCAGATTTCTTCCATGTGCCCTAAGTAGCCAATGTCAAAGTAGCTTTCATGTACTTTTACATATTCATATACATATACATTTAATGTACCTTTATATATTCATTTTTCACAGTAGTATAAACCAGAAGAAAAAGGTGCCTGGTACCTCTGTGCTGCAAAACGCCAGCTTAGACTTCTGACTAGCTTTACTGTATCAGCCCATCTGTTTTAGGTGAACACTTGAGCAGTAATGTTAACCTCAAGTACGTTAACCTCTGGATGCCACGAGGCATGACAGACGGCACCATTATTTTTATGGCAAATTTTTTCCTGATCAAAGATCCTAGGCAGTGAGGAAGGATAGAAAATGCTGGTTTTGCCTCTCTGTCTCCAAACAAAATACAGTGTATGGTCATTTGAAAGCCAAGGCAGACTACATTATCGACACACAAATACCCAACAACTATAAATCTACGGGAACTCAAGTAATGAGTCAAAACCATGAGGCTGACGATTTATTCAGCCTCCCTGAATTTACTGGCATAAATACTGATGCCTTATAAACCAGAGTTCACCCTCCAGTTTCTGCTGGAAACAAGACTGATCTGGAGCAGCTGAGGAGGGGGCAAACATCTACCGCTGCCCTGAAACCTTCCCTAGAGATGTAAATAGAGGCTTAAAGGCGAGGATATCTTTACGTCGCTCGTATCTCTCGATTTCATGAAAATTTTTGAGTCAAAAGTCTTAGTTATATTTATGTATAGTACAAAACTAATTGAGGAAGTTGTTCTCCAACAGCTATCATCTCCAAGAAACCACATGCAAGACACAATATTTAACAGTTCTGGTAATAGTCTCCAGGTAACTTTAAAAGAGTTAATAAAAAGTAGGAGAAAATGTTGCATCAGCTTCACATTTGTACTTGATGAATTCAAAATTGTATAAAGTCTTTAATGCAGTTTAAGATTTGGGATTTTTCCTGATTTCTGAGAAGCTTAATTTTATTTTCTCGTTAAGTAGTATCAGGAGGTTCCCTATCATCGATGATATTTGCTAAGCTGTTAAATGTGGGGAAATTTAGTAGTAAGTAAGCAAGCCAAGAGTAGGAAACTCTTCAGAGAGGTAAATGCATTTGTCATTCATCCTAATTAGCTACCAATATCAGCTTCCACGCCTGTGACAGTATCTATTGATCAATGTTAGATTCGTTTAGGCCACAACTGGGAAAAAAAGTATTTTGCTTTTGTATTTGCGGAAATACACTCCTTATACGTGGAATCTGTGGAAATCTGTAGGGTGAATATGTACAGGTTGGTTCTAGTTCTGGTTCTCAGGTCACCAAAATATTCATCTTTCTTCTTCTCATTTCCTAGGGTCAAATCTGTGCCTTTGACAAGCAGTGGTAAATCTTCCACTGACTTTGACTGAGCCAGTTGTCTACTCTAGTATTTCCTTTTCAGTTCATTTCAGCACCTTTTTCTCTTTCGCTGTTTTTTTTCCTTTGGATCCTTGTTCTACTTTTGGTTTTGTTTAACTTTTGACATCCAAACAATCTGCTATTTTTCCTTTTAATCTTTTTTTTTCCTCACTTTGATTCTTTGGTTTGTACATACGCTTTGGGTTTTGCCACCTTATTTCATGTATTTATTTTCTCCTTTTTTCTCGTCTTTTTTTTCTTTTTGTTTGTTTCTCATCTCCCATTTAACTACTACTTTCCTCTGCTTACTCTGCTGTTTTTCCTCTCTCCTAGCTGACATTTCCCTCTGTGCAATATCTTTCTACCTTCCCTTTCCTCTCTTTTCCAAAACACGACTCATCATTCTATGCCACTAATGTATAGCAGATTCTGAAATACTGTCATCTGAGACAGTTAAGTACTAAACAAAACATTACCAGGGTGGAGGAATCACTTACCCTGATTGACAACAAATCGTAACTTCTGTATTGTTGCCAGATTGCCGCTAACTCTGTATATTCCATCAACTTCTAAACCTGAAAGAGAAACACATATTTCATTTTAGATCATATAAGTATTTTTCTTTGTACGTCTGTCAGGAAGCCAAAAGCGCCCTAACAAGTATGAAGAAGAGCAGCGAGGCGAGCGACTGAAAAATAATCCACCTGACAACGACCGAAGTGCCTCCTGCCTGATTAGAACAACAATGTAAAATAAAAGCGGTAGATTAACGTAAGTGAATACAAAACACCTAGCTATAATTATCTCGTAATTCTGTCAGCAGAATACGGGTCCGCAAGGGTATTTGCGCGTGACGAGGAAGGAAGGGTGAGGTGGCTCTCGTGCTGGTGGAGAAGGGCTGTTTGTGATAGGCACGATGCTATGCTAGCCCTGCTTAAATGTGGGGTGTTTATATTAATAGCGCCGGGGAAACTTCTCAGCCCGGGGCCCGCGTTTTCTAGACGTGAATTTCTGAGGCTGTGACCTTTCTGAAAATAAAGCGGTGAGATGCCCACTCTGAAATCGCAACGTGCATGAGACTACGCACAACTACCGTTTCTCCACTATATTCTTCATAGCAGATTAGACAAGTTTGAAGACGAAATTAAATATCCCAAATAGCATATGCCCTGGAGTACATTTCTTCATTAATATAGGCCATTCTTTTCAAGGACAACCTGACAGTCTTGTTTCTCCCTGCATATCTACTCAAGGTTTATCTTCTAGGTGAAACTAGATGTCATACTCCCTTTTGTGACATATTATCTCCTACAGCAAGCTCTGCTGATATGGCTGTTTAAAATAGCACTTCCAGCCCCAGTTGCATAGCTGTAGCATTTCAAAGCACATGGGAACGGCTCTCCTTTCCCTGGAGAATGAGCTATTGTGCAACAATGACCAAATCTGCATGCTTAAAAATCGAAAACACTAAACCGTACATTGTCATTTCACGTTTAAAACTTGCAAGTGCCTAAGAAGCTAAGAGAATCTACGCTAACCAGGTTTTTTTAAGGCTACTGAATGCTTGGAACGCAAGTTTTAATTAGCTTTTGGCAAGCAGTTACAGAGAAAGCCTTTCTCTTGGAGAACGCTAATTTGTCAAAACCAAAAATCTTCAGGAAATATTTCCTGACAATGTAGCTAGGGAGAATTTTTTCTTTCCATTTCAGGGTGGGGAAAAAGGAAAAGCTGAAACTATAGGGAAGAGACAAAACAAGTCCAAGGAGCCCAGGTGTAATAACACTTAAATAAGAAGGAGCTGAGGTTCAAGCCCATATTTCAAAGGTACTTGTGTCATGCCTCGGTAGAGGAGTGCCATAGCCAGGGGACTCAACTGCTTGGAGATATTCCTCACTGATCTTGAAACATTTTATAAGATTTACTTTTTTATGCAGACCAAAACCAAGTAAAGTCTTTTGTTTGTTTGTGTGGTTTTTTTCTCTCTACAAAATAAATTTCTTATTTTATGTCTATCCTGCTAGGAACATCCTGATTTGGTTTACATTAAATAATCTATTTTACACATGACTAATAATCCCACATTATACACTGGTTATCTATGTCTTTTAGTAGACTATTTTCTACCCTGCACCTGTGGATGTCCTGCAACATAATACTGAGAGGGTTGCTTCATTTCAGGAAGATCCCCTTTGGTTACAGAGGGATAAAGAAAAAGTTTATTTAAGAGAAATCAAAAAGGCTTTGGTAATCAAGAACACTTGGAAGTTATCCATCTACTGGATATATAACATATGAACAAATGGAAATTACTAAAATGTTTAAGTAATGCAATTCTATCCTAAATCTGGAGAGTCTCATTCTGGTTTAGTAAGGGGAGAGTGAGAGAGCAAGAGTAATTCCCAGCACAGGAATGTAGAACTCTTGTGGTAAGGGACCAAGAATTGCACCATGTTAATCGACCTTTAAACCAGAAAGTAAAGACGAAAAGTAAAACAAACAAACAAGCCCCCCATCAGAACGTTTTGTCTGGATCTTACTCAATTCAGTTCTTCACCTTTTTGGATATATGGAAGTGGAAACGATACATGTCGCTTTGGGTGAAATAGCTATGGCTCACATTAATAGAATGCATTTGGAACCTGCGTAAATTATCCAGATCAAGTGAAAATGACAAACTATGTTGTAAATTGGTGGATATTACCTCTTGCAAAGTGATCTGGAATATACAACTGCATCATTATTGTTATAAATTTACTTTGGTCCAGAAATGAGGTCTGATTAGCATTTCATTTGGATACTATACAATATACAGAAAGAAAAAAAAAATCCAAGAATATCAAACCAATTATAGTGTTCACGTGCCATCAACTTTCTGCTCCAAGAAATTTGAAAGTTAAGCCAAACCAAACCAATGCAAATCGGTGGATTTGGACATCCTTTTCATGACCACATTATCTTAGCTGGATAGTTAACAACTTATTTTGGAAACCCAGTTAGGCGCAAAAGAGAGAGAGGGAGAAAAGTATGTCTTTGTAGTACTAATATCTTGATTCTATGAACAGCTTTCAAAGCAAATTCACTTTTAAGGGCACCTCTATCAAGAATAAAAACACCACTGCACTCCTGTCAGTGTTTCTTCACGGCAGGCTATACATACTTAGGGAACAAGATGAAGCAAAAGCCTTGCAGAGTTTCCTCTCTGGTGCTGGCATTTAAGTATAGTGGTAAAGAACTTTTCAGAACAAATATTCATTGGAATAAAGTCCAACAGTTGTTCACTTATAGGGTGACCTTCTTGTGTTCTGGAGTGGGTTAATCTGGGAAGAATAACTGGATTTTGCCCTAGAGGAGAACAAGTATTTTATTTGCTTTATATCCCCATCCCCAACTCTGTTGCTGTTTGTTTTAATGAGGAACCTGAGAACAAGATGGACCCACAACTGGGAATGATAGCCAAAAGCATGGTAATGACTTCAGTATTTCCATCCTAAATTTTTGTAATGGTATAAGAAATGTAGGGGAAAGGCTTACTCAAGAATACATCGGTCTAGCTGCTAAACTACAGGAAATTTTAACTATTGTCATTTAACAAATTATACAGGTACTCCTGACAAGAAAGTTAAAAAGCAACTGAACTCAGGCTTGGTTGCGACTCATGACCAATCAAGAATGTTGTGTTCACTAGGTGTAACTGCACAGAAGACGTTAGAAGAAGCTTCTTGGAAGAACATTTCTTGCTCTCCTGCTTCTAGCCAAAATGGAAATAGCCATGGATGCAGGTGAGTGTCAGCTCCAGTAGCAGTTTGGGCTGGAACCAGGTATTGCAGAGAAACATCAAAAACACAGCAAAAAAAATCAGAGCTTAGGTGATATATTTATCCAAATGCCTGTTTTAAAATATTAGACTTGGATATTGGTTCAGGTAGTCCCGATGCTTTATGACTGGCCTTGAATGAAATGTTCTCATTAATTCTTTTCTGTTGCATAGAAAAAAATCCCTCTCCCAAATAACTTTGCATCCTGCCTAAACTTAATCTGTGTTTGACAATATCTTCAAACTGAATACAAAAGGAAATTCCCCGTGTGCAGGGGGTAGGGGCGCAGCGGTATACAGAAATTTCTCTCTCTGCCTTTTAATAAGATTTAGAATTTGAAAGATACCATTTGAAATGGTACTAGGTAACTTCCTGCACAGAAACCCACGAAACTTCCACAATTAACGTATCCTGAAATAGGTGCGGTCCCCAGGCCTGGTAGGAGTTTTGTAAAAGAAACCATCATGCTGGATTCAACAACAAAGTGAAGCACAAACTTGAAGAAAGGCATTCTTTAGTTAGTCCCTTCATTTAAAATCAGTTATGTTCAGGGCAAAAATATTGTATTTCAAAGGAGCCTATTATGCCTTCCCATAAACAGAAAGATCATACGTTTTAAAACTAAAGTATCATTATGTAATCAAGCTGTTGTATTATAAACTATTTTGTGGGCTCAGATGCCCAGGGCTATCTTTACAAATATTTAAGAGGTCATTATCAGGGTATGTTCTCCCTAAAACTATAATTCTTTCCTCCTGTTTTCATATGCATCTTACCATTAATACCTGATATATAAACAATTTTTTTAAAGTTTACTAAGGGCACAAAAGTGAGGCATGAAGTCATTTAAAGCAGGAGAAGTGGGTGAATGCAGCGAATACACCGACGGCAAGATAATGTATTGGATGAGAAAAACACCACAAAACAATGCGAGACAAAAATAGTGTTTCGCAAAAGGATCAATATTCGTATGCCAGTAGAGGGGAAATCACGAAGAGCAGCTACGGGTAAACCCGACACATTAAAATTTGACATTAGCACTGTATCTGGATAGGGTTACAAAAGGTACCCAGAGTTTCAGGTGCATGTTGGAGCAAAAAAAAAGGTTTTTTTTCTGATGTCACGGAAACCAGAGGAAGAAATGATGAGAACAACAAAACGAACTTGAGTTACACCACAGAGAGAAAAAACATAGAGTCATTAACAGCAAACAAAGGACACATGGATGTAAAATGCAGTGCAGAAGTGATGTGAGCTGAAGACACTTGAACCAGCAAACCTGGTATGCAGCTTCATCAGCTTGAGTTGAAGTGAGCACCAGCTCTTTTGAAAGTAAGACTGTCTGCATTAAGCGTGGTTTTCAGCAGTGCTGACATCCTGGTCCTGCTTTTTGGTGTGGTGTTGGGTCGGGTTAGGCATGCCCTAAAGCCCCTGGAGCGGGGCTGGAGGCTGACACCAGGATTTGCTCTGCTCTACTGGAAAAAACTTCTCTTTTGATCATCAGAGCTACCCATTACTTGCACTCCTTCCAACAAAAGATCACATTCGAGAGGCGGAACTCGTCCCAGACAACATCTGGTCCATCCCTAGGTCCCACCGCTAGTCCAGAGAAGGTACTCAGCTGCCATGTAAGTGGGTGCTGTACAGATGTTGCATTAAACAGTTCTACGAGACAGACCAGGATAAACAAACCGAGGAGACCAAACAGCAGGTGATACTGGAAGTCAATTTGAAGGACACAGGCATAATCACTGGTGTAAAAAAATCAGTTTTCACTTATCAGTGCTCATGACATACATGTGTTTCTCGCTTGTAAATTAACCGTAGAGTAATATTTGGAAATCACTAGGGCTGGGAACAGTGGCAGAAGAGTTATTCTGATATTGCAAAAGCAGAAAGAGGGATGCACTTGGAGACTGGCTAGACTGACCTCAGTCCCAGACAATCAACTTAAATAATTAATTCAGGACTCTATGAACAAATAATTCATAGCAAAATACAATTAATCCCAACTCGCATGGTTGCACGGAAATCAGGGCCTTGTCTAGCAAACTTGTTGCATTGTCTGATAGGATTGCATTTTTGACAGCTCTGGTTGATAGAGGTAATGGCGTTGAAATAGCATGTTTGGCTTTCCATGAGGCTTTTGACTTAGTACCACATGACATTTTGATTAAAGCACTCGCATTTTATGGAATTAACAGGGCATATAATTCATGGATTAAAAACTGGCTCAATGACAGACCTCAAAATGTGGTCGTTAATGGGAGATATCAGCTAACAAGGTCGTAACCGGCAGAGCTCTCAAGAGCGGAGCTCAGTCCGGTGCCATCTAATACCTTTATCAGAGACGTGGACAAGGAGAAAAGAAGTTTCTGTTGGCAAAGAAAGCAGATGACACAAAGATCAGGAAGATAGTAAATAATGATGAAGACAGGTAAAGTTACAGAAGGTCTGAACTGCCACCTTAAATGGTCACAGTCTGGTAAAATAAGTTTTCATACGGGGAAGCACATGGTACATCCAGCACTCTGGATGTAGGTTACAAAGGACTTGAGGGTTATTTTGGGTAACTAGCTGAACATGATCTCTCAGTTCAGGGCTGTAGCAAAGAGGACTAATGTGATCCCTTGAATTACAGAAAGAGGAGCATCAAACAGAAGCAGGGAAGAGATTGCACCTCTTCACGTGCTACAAATAGGATCTCCAGTGGAGCACTGAAGTTGATATTGAAGCAAATAAAATGAAACGTAGAGTATATGCCTTGTTGCTTCTTATTAAAGAGAGGATGGAGAGATGCCCTCTCCATCGGTACTTTGCACGTGATGTGCAGGTACCGGACTCACGACCAGCACCGCCCAGCTGCGGGACCTGTGACAGACAAGCCTGAATTCAAGGTAGCATGCACAAGATTTTCTTTATTCTGTTATTAGTAGAAATTCAACGCTGCATCAGAATTTAGTAAAGGCAGAGATAGTGGGGGAAAGAAAGGAGAGGAGAAATTGTACTAGTTCTTAACAAGCTAAGGAATGACTCTAGAGGAGGTGTCTGACATGAGGTTGGGAGAATCTCTTTAGGAAATTAGCTAACAAGAAATAATTCTATGTTTGACTGCAATAATATCAAGAAGATGAGGGGCATTCCTACATAAAAAGAGAATCTCATTTTTTCTTGCAGTAATAACTTCAAGATGCAATGAAAGGAGAAAAGCTTGACTAAGATCTTATTGTTTTCAAGACCCTGTAGAAACTGTTTAATGGAAGCAATTACAACACTGAATATGAACATTACGTACTGAGAATAAGTAAGAAGTGAATATGACGGATGATATACTTTATTCTGTTTCATATCACTTGATGGTAGACTTTCCACTTAGATATTTATATACAAATAAATAAGGGCAGCGACAGTACAAAGCAAGTGCAATTTAAGCTAGCACACAGTTCACTGCTATGCGGGGCTGCTGTTTAATGCCTAAACCAAGCTTGCTATGCCTTCGTCTTCTCTATTGTGTGGCACTGCCTTTGGCATTCAAGATGTTTTATGGTTTAAAGGCACCAGGAACAAGACTTACTCCCTGTAACACGAAACAAAACTAAGCTTTGAAGCTATTCGTTTTGAATGAAACCCTCGGACATGTAGCGTCTTCACTGTAATTTTGCCGTTACCTCCAATATATACTTTTGCTGTTCTGATAGTCCCACTTCTTGCAGCTAAACAAAGTGACCTCATTGCTTTCCACTGTATTTTCTTTTAAACATTGGCTGGGATGATTGAGATTCAGGAATGTGGGAAAATGGATTCCCAAGCCACGTCCATCCCCTTTAATTCTGAGCTGTAATTTTTGGCTTGGCTTGAATCACAGTCATCACATTTCAGTCTGAATCTCTCTGTAAAGTGATCTTTCTTAAACATTTCTTTCACTCATCATGGGATCAGAAACAAAGCCATTCTAGTCTTTCAGCGAAACACTTACAAACGTCTTTTTACGGCGACTCACAAGAGCTGAATTTCCCTCAAAAACGTTTGAAAAAGAGGAGGTTTTCATTGCCTGATTGTCCTCTTTGTGAATCTTGTCATCTGTATGCCATGAGCTACAGCTATTTTAATCTGGTTTTGTTTGCAATCCATTTGGTGTCCGCCCAAGAAAATGCAGGTGATTCTAATTAACTTCCTGCTGAAGATGTGGAAAAATCTCAATTGTGCTACAGAGAATTATACACTTAAAACCTTCCCTCTATTATTTATAACGGCTTATTAATGAAAATGATTACATGAATATATTTACCACCTGATTCATCTTTGTTCACTTTTTAAACCAACAAGGTTTATGCTAAAGGGGAAAAAGTCCCTACAAAATACAGACCTCAAGTACACACTTCAGCTCGCTGCTCTAAATGGAACGGCAGTTTAAAAGGAAGTAACACTGTCTTTATGCAACGCAGTATAATATCTGAAATTATCAATGTTTGGAAACGGCCATTCTCTCTCTGTTACACATCAGTATGCAATTTTGTGAATGTTTGTTTCTTTTTTTCTCTGCTTGTTTGTCTTCTCTTTTAACACCACCTCCTATTTGCTCTCATTTGCTGCAATTGCTGCTTCTCACGTATGGGTTAACAGGTCCCTTCTGACCAATGCTTAATTTATCTGAAATAAAACAGGAGTTCTGTAGCTCTCTGCTACTTAATCAAGTAAACTTTTTTCCCCCTGCTTGACCAAAAATTTCTTTCAGGAGTGTTAGGAATCTTCAAAAGCTGAATGGTCCTTCACCAGTAACTCTCACGGGATATAATCAGTGTAATTACTCCAGAGATGTGCTGCTTCCAATTCTTACCTGTCTGGCGTTGTGGCCATATGACACTACGGTGACCAACAGGAGGGAATTTCAGGTAGAGAGACTTGAGTCATTTGTAGGAAAACCAACAGATGTTAAACACCAGCCCTGAGTGTTTTTCCACTAGGTACGGCTACCAATGGAGAGTTTACCCCCTTCCATCAGTTGCCATACGCTGGGCTATGCTGATTCGAGTGTGATGACAATGTGGCTAATGGAGTTTATTCTGCGGAGGATGAGAGCCTGAGTAAAGGTTATCATTTCAGGAGAAGCTGACGATGGAAAAACTCATCCACAGTGTGACATGATCAGAACAGCTGGGGATGTAATGGGGAGGGTGGGGGAGAAGAGAGCCAAGGTATTTTGTGTGTTCAAGAAATATATACAACACTGCCATTTCTTATATCCCAGCTGTGCCTGTTAACTTCTGGAAACACATAGAGCTCAGCAATAAAGCATACTTGACTGATATTTACTGCAATGTGTGTTATAAGACATTTTCTGTCACACATCACGTTCTGAAAGAGTTAAGTAACATGAAAAATACGGGCTCAAGATTATATCTGTCATGGATGAAAATACTACAGTTATGCCTCATTGTAAGCCATTCATTGGTTTATGGACCCCAAGCCCTCCAGGGAGTGTCACAACTCCACATGATACTGCTGAGAGCTGTATTTTGCTTTTGGATTTCTGATTTAGCTGAAAGAAGTTTAAAAACACATGTAGCCTGACAGCTCCCCATTGGCTATACAACTGAGGAGGGTCAAGAGCATAAACTGTTCCAGCAAAAGCCAGCTGTAACTTATGCTCACTAAACTGGCTGAAGATCTGCCCGTTACAGACAGTAGCATACAAGAAATTTATGCATTTTGCTAAATCCTCCCACTTTGGTTAAACTGTGCTTCATTTGGGGATCCATCATCACCAACACCATGCCTGTGTTTCTTGAGCGAAGTCAGAACGCTAAGGGAAATTGCACTTTGGGGGGTCTAACTCTCCGCTTAGGACTATATAGGACTTTCGGTCAGGGCCACTGACATCAGCAGGAGCTGTGGTTAAAAGCTAAGGGACAGATACAATTCTCCAAACATCCCTGACTCCCAAGGCTGATTTTAAAGAGAATTTAGTGCACAGTAGGGACAAATCTTTCCCTGTCTTTCACAATAGCGAGAGATTAAATTAGACCTCAGTAATGTCACCTCCCCATCCTGGCTAGTACCGCTGCTTGTTGGACTTCTAGCAGTTGGAAGTGGAAGAACGGTAAGTTTGGGCACACACAAACTTCAGCCAGAACGGGTAAGGAGTTTGCATCTTCTCTGGACTGTAGTGCCTTTGCTTGGCAAAGAGATTTATTTCTTTTTAATGAAAGTGACTGGGATAGGAAGTTTAGGATGGAAAAAGGATATTTAGGATGGAAAGTGAAAAGCATAGTACTGCTTCTTCCAGTATCCCACGGCTTTTTAGAGAGAGTTGAGGAGTCCAGCTAGGCCCAATACTCTTCTTGATAGCAGATCCATTCTGCACTCGACAGCCTGAAGCTACACTCTGTTCAAGCCTAGGGGTCTGCAGGTTATCTATCTTGTCTTCAGGAACAGGTCCTACCTACCCGTCTGTGGGCACTTCCTACAGCTGTTGTGCACTGCTGGGGAGCAGATGTGAAGGCAGAGTTTAACTGCTATGGTTCAACAACAGTTAAAGAAATATCAGCGAGGCACTTGTCAGCACTTGTTTCGTTGCACAACACAGAAGGTTGGATCTGTTTCTTACAGTTAGAAATTAGACCAGCTCGGTTCTGGTTTCTAGCAGAAGGAACGTGCAGAACCCTGCTCTAAAAATGGAGTTTGGGCTCTCACGTGCAGTGCTAGCGGGCTTTGCTTCTGCGTATCGGATTGTAGGCATCTATCTTTGTATGTGCTTTTTATCTTTAAGTGGGAGAAAACATTTAAAAGTCAGATTCTTTAGTCCAAGGCACGCTATCAGACACCTTTGGGTGTTGCAGTTCGTGCCTGCGTGGAAAACTCAGAGGCTCTCCTGGAAGATAAGTGTACGTATGGCTATCTAACACCAACATACTGGATTCTTGGCATTGCAGATCTGACTAACATATAAATGTGATAACACAAAGGTGTGTGTGTATGTGCACACGTAGATAACTTTAACAGTATCTTTCGCAGTGTCTGCTGCACGTCTTTAAAGCCACAACAACCATTAAAATCATGGGATTCCACTGAATGTTCTTACACCATTTTGTGTGTGATAAACTCCAGACTAAAAAGTGAGCAAAATTTTCTTGTTTTTGCAAAAGTCATATTTAGTGTTATGAAACAGTAACACTAAATAGTACAAATGGAAATATTAATTTTAATGTGACACAAACCTATTGTGCTTAGATATTTTTTCACTTTTTTTAACCATCTTACCTGCAGGACTCTACAGTTATATATGTTACTTTTCCTGTCATTCCCACTGCATTTACTGTCCCCAAAAAGGTTCACGTATATTCAAAAGGTTTTTTTTCTGTCTCCACTTAATTGGAGCAAAATCTGAACCATCACCAAAGCAACACTCAGCAAAAAATGTAGTCCAGATATCTACAGAAACCATAAAAATCCTAAACTGGGCTATAAAGAGTGATAAGTACCAAAACGTAGAGGACTAGCACGCACTTCATTGCTTTGACAGAAGCAACCCCATAGTTTTCATTTTATGGTTTGACATGAATCCCATGACACACTACACTAAAATAGCACAAAACTTGTGTATGAGTTGCTCAGGAACTCCTGGGAAAAAAAAAGCTGTTCACGTATAGTTTGAAATGGAACAAATTGCTTTCTACTTTGAAATAGGCAAAAAAATACCAATAATATAACTGGAACACAACAGAGACATGTAAGAAATACAGAAAAATACTGACTGCAGGTAAGAAAACCCCTAGTTGCTGGCAATAAAATGCACTGGATATCAGTTAGCTGTATTTCTGGTGAAGTAAATGCATAAATGTGAGTATTGTTTGGTATTTTCATGGAAGATAATTATTTTAATATTTGAAGCTATGGGAAGAATTTTGATTTGAATTGTGGGCTTTGTATCTTAATGCTGACTGTGACATGGAATAATGTAAGGAAGGTAGAAACCCAATCTCACCCCTTTTACTTGGGTTCACACAGTATTTCTGAAGGCTTGCAAAGGCAAAGTTGGCATACAGCGTTTTCCATATCTAATTTCCTTCTTTGGTGAAAATTCCAGTAATTATTACTGACATTTACTATAGAGGCATCCAGGACAGTTGCAAAGTTTCTAACAGAAACCCGTACTGCAATCTGTGCTCTTTGTGTTTTTACTGTATGGCGTATCAGAATACAAAAATGCAACTGAAATAGAGATGATAAAAGAAACCATTGTCAACAATTTATAGTGTGCAAATTCAGATACTTGTCAAACATCGATATCTCATGACTCTTCTAAAAACTTTCTATCTCTGCACAGTGGTGGTAGAAGTGCTCCTGTGCCAAAGGCTCCATCACCGGATCAGTGCTAATTATGACCAGGGAGTGGACACTGTTGTGGGGATGCTCCTACAGGTCAAAGATCAAGGCACTAAAGAAAGTGCTTTGTGAGCTCCTCTGTTTTAGCGGCAAAGTAGGAAAAACTGACTGCCTAAAGAGCACCCTTCCAGCATCTTCCACCCTCCCATTGGGATTCAAGTCTGGTTCACAGTTTAGCTGGGCTGGAGAATCGGAATAATTTTGTTCTCGGTGCTTAGAGAGGATGCTCAGCTTGTTCAAAGTTAAGTTTACAGGCTAAGTGAAAACAATTTTCATTAGTAGAGGATGTATATTATCTTTCTCCTAAGGTTTATTAAAAATACGTAACACCTGATAATTTAACACCAAATGAGTGGCTGCTAAATTTCCCCCGTCTCTCTCTCACACGTGCACAGACATACAAATAGAGGAATGCTTCTCCACTGCCAAATTATGTGCCAAGGTATTGTTCACTTTAATCTCAATCATACGAGTTAGAGAACCATGAAACAAAGTTTCTACCAAGTATGCTGACAGATTTTGAGTTCTAGTGGCTCCACAGGGCATCACTACAAGTCCATTAAGAAACTTTTCTTATTAAAAGATTTCTGAGCTGATCTGTTTTTCCATTTAAGTCAACACGAGTAGTATGACCATAAAGAACTCAACACTTGCTAACTGATACCATACACTCATCAAAATTATTTCATTTCTAAGTAAACAAAAAGTTGTGGTACCTCCAACACCATTGTGTGGTTACTGTTGGCACAGGAAAGCCATTTGGTGGCAGCTGCTTTGGTGTGTTATGTCACGTAACACCAAGTCAGTTCAAGACTGACAAATGTAAACATATGGTTTGAAATATTGGGGTAATTTTTTCCAGGGAAGATGGGCGGAAGAGGCATGGAATAACCTCTTTCTGTCTTTTGAGGACTTATTTTATGAGTGAACATCTCCTTGGTTTGGAGGGGTCCATGTTGGTTTGAAGAGTCTTACTGCAATACCTGTAAACGGCCCATAATTTGGGGAACTGAACAAGTTCTTGGTCTTTGTTTTTAAATCCTGAGATAAAATCTGATTTCCAATCCAAATTTACAAAGCTTAAGGCCCTGATTCAACAAAACACTGAAACATTTCCTCAACTGACTAACCATTGACCACAAAATAGATCTACTCAGGTCCCAAAAGAGAAGTCTCTCTCTGTTTTGGTGGACAGAGACTGGTATCAGAAAAGCAGGAGGTATAGAAAGAAATAACCTATACCCATTAGAAAGTAGAATAAACGTGAGAAAGCTGTTTCTAAGAGCAATAACTCTCCCTGGGAATTTCAATTATTTGAAATGCTTCATCTCTGATACCAAAAAAAAAAAAAAGGTGCATGAAGGAATCATGAAGAACGATCTGGACTGGGCTGGCTGGAGCTTTGTTATGAAACAAAATGGCCACGTTTTGCTCTCATTTACATATATGCCATTCCTCCCAAACCAGGGAGCATTGTTTGTCCGCCTGAAGACAAAAAGAAGTTGGTTTGCTATATAATTACATCCATGATCCGTGAGGATCCCGATTACAATAAAACACTCTGCTGAGCGAATACGCAACTGGAGATCTTTGAAAGACGTGTTAATTCCTTGGGGGGGTTTCATGCAGCAGCCGATTTAGGGACAATTCAGTCACGAGATTGTTAACAATGCCGGTTTCATAAATTCAGGGGAGTAAAACAAGCTAAAAAAATCTTCTTTTAAAGAGGTGAAAGCCTCAACGTAAAGCCTCCTTTCCAAGCTGCCCTCTCACTTTGCCCTCTGCTTTCTGTTGGTACAATTTCTCTCACTTAGGTATCAATCCCATTAGACTGCCATATTATATGGTTAAAACATTGATGTAACACAAGCTGCTACAGCAAATAATTGAAGTAATAAAATACAACTGCAGTTATTTGCTCTCTTGAATCGCAAGCAGGACAAAGGAGGCAGGGTTTTTTCAAACTGACCCCATAGTGTTGCATACAGACAGCAAAACTTTTTTTTAATGTGTTTTCTTTTATTGCTATAAAACTTTTTTTAAAAAAATAAAATGTAGTTGTAGCAATTTATTTTTTTCCACAGGAAAAGCAATTAGTCTACTTTATGGAATCATGCCTTCATAATTTTATTTAAAAAACATGACTTTATTTTTAAACAGCAGGGTTGTTGAAAGAGTCTGAAACTACAACTACCTCTTTTTTCCCTCCCCTAAAGGAACTTAATGGACTTAACTTTTCTGTGTGTGTGTGTGCGTGCGCGCGTGAACATCTCTAGGCCAAGACTCATTTTGCCAAGTGTTAGCCCAAAGTGTCCTATTAATGGCTGAACTGTGAAGTCCCACTAAATGGGGTTTGCAGTGGAAATACTGCCAGCTCCGTGTCTGTGATGGCATGTGTACCGTACTAGGGCACAGCGCCTCATGGTCTTGGTTTATTTGGGAGGAAAAGAGAGGATTTTTGTGTCTATCTTTTTATCTTTTTCATGGCTAGGAGGTGGATACCCTCATGTGTGAGCTGCCCTGAACCCGACTCAGACCAAGGGGTATGTCAGGACCTTCAGTCCTTTGGCACCGAGCAAGCAACAGACAGTCAGCTGGCTTCAAATTTCCCTAGACTTTTTGTTTCAGCGTGTACAAATGTCAGCGGCTTGATTTACAAAGTATATCAACATTATTTTAATATCAAGAAAATGTTATTTCGTTCTTTTTTATTTCACAGGTTAAGTGCTTTAGTTTATTTATTAAGCCTATTGAAAAAGATTTTATGGAAAATTCTGAAGACAAAATGCCCTGTTTCCTTCCACATGTTCACTAATAGATATATTATACAATGCTAGAAAAAGGCAAAAGGCCAAACTCATCTCTGGTGTAATTCCAGTAAAAGCAATAAAATTACACAAGGCATGAATTTGGCCCAGCCATTGTAAATGTTACTCTGGTGCACACTGAGTGTCTGGTTGTTGTTACTGGCAAGGCTTAAAATACAAATCCCCCCTTTTTTTCATAGAAATGGATACATTTCTCTGGAACAGATTAATCAATGAAACAGGTATCAGGTAACTACGGCAAAGACAGCAACTGGTTCAAATGCCTGCCTTTTTTATGGCTTTGCTGCCTTCTAACTAGCTTACAGCCTCTGCTTTCAATTTTTTTAAAATACATATTTATTCTCTTTTGTGCATTGTCATTGCAAAGCTTTTCTTCTTTTTTTTTTTTTTTTTATTTTTTCCCTGCTGTTGTCTCCTTTTCTCTAATTTGTCTTGCATGCCCTTCCGTGATGTTTCCTGTTGACACTTCTTGATATTTTTTCTAACTCAGAATGTGGCTTTCGAGCAGACACAGAGGCCCCAGAGTGAATACCCGTCAGAGCCAATTCTGACTTGGACCTTGCACAATGCTATTAACTGGCTCTTACTCTAAGAAAGGTGGCTATAGCGGGATTGCCTGAGCCTGAAGACAGAAACGGTTGAGGAAATCTTGCCAATATGCTTGCATTACATTCAACCACTCTTAATTTCTACTCAAAAGAATAATTAAAAAAAAAAAAAATTAATCACAGACTTGCAAGGGCTTTTCTCAGAACTTGGTTGTTTTACGTTGCATTCATCTGCGCTTTTAAGTTTATGCTATTATTTGGCCACTTTAAAGTAAACATAGTTCAATGCCCTCCGAAACAGTTTTCTCCAGCCCACCAGAATTCCCTGGAAAAAGGCTTTATCTGCTGAACTGCTGGATATTTTCATGTCCGTGTAATTTTTTTTCCTATCAGTTTGTTTTGTTTCCCTTTTTCTTAAAAAAAAAAAAAAAAAAAAATTCAGTGCATATAAAAGTTGGGAGCAGAAGCCTCCCTGGAACAAGATAGAATCATAAAAGACGTCAGGAATCTCATCACAAGCTAAACAGTACAAATTGCACATTCTTCATGGAAGTATTAGCTTTTAGTGCGTGCCTGGATCCAAGCATAATAGATTATCCCAAAGTGGGAAAGAATGAACAGCACAAAATTAGCAGAACTGGGAGCTCAGATCATTTGGTGGAGCAATATGATCTCTGTACTTTCAGGGTACTGAATTCTAAAGCCACGGGAAACAGTCTGTAAAATTATATCAGAGTAAGCAAGGAAGCATGCGTAGGCCTGGGAGAAGGAAAAAAAAAAAGTTTGGAAAATACCTTTCCAGAGGAAAGTAAGTGCTGAAAAATCAGTGAATGAGCTTGTAGGAAACAAACTGCTATTGGTGAACTAATTCTTGCTCTGAGGATAGGAATATGTGAAAAGATACAACAGAGAGAAAACACAAATAAAACACATTTCAGCGGTTGTTTGGGGGCCAAGTGCTGTTGGAGAATAATGCTGCACTCAGACAGAAATATAAAACTGCACAGGATAGGTCGGTCTCCCGAGGTTTCCCTTCTCAAGAAAACCTTGCCAGGACAAACCCGTTACGCCACCAGCTGATGGGTTTGGTCTAATCGTGCTGGGAAGTAGCCCAGGAACACTGTACATTTAATGGCAGCTCAAAGATGGTGGTGAGCACACTCTGGCAAAACCACCCTGTACTTTCTGCCTTCTTCAGGTCCCCAGGAATGGCAATGAATTATTTTTGAGAACCAAATACATTTAGCTAAACACACCCTGGAGGAGCAAGTTGCTGAACACGACTCTGACTGATACGGAGTATTACAGCATGTACAGGGATATAAGCTGCTAGAGGTTGTATGTAGTGGCTATTGATACATACCCTGGCTGATGTCTTCGACCATCCTCGCTGTGCTCCTATAACCTACTAATGACACCATACCAAAGAGAGCGAGCCCAGCATGGGAGTCATCAGCTTTAGCACATGCTTGGCATTTTTTTTTTTTTTCAGTCCTTCTGCAGCGTTTTCTTCCATTAGAAAATGAGATAGCATTAAAGTGTTTTAAAAAGTCTTTTTTTCCCTAGCTATATAAATGTATTCACAATGCTTTACAGTTTAAAAACTCATTTCCTCTTTGCTTAACTCCTTGAGATAAGTGAACTCTCCTCTGTGTAAACTTTCTACCAGAATACTGACTACCTTCTAAGCGGTATATGATTTAGAAGGTAATGAAATATCACTTTCTTTTTTTCTTTTTTCTTTTTTTTTATAAATAGGTTTTAAAGTGCTTTTAGCTGCACTTTAGCTTTTAGATTAAGAGATAAAACTGATGAAAGGGACACAACCTTCTGTCGCAGAACAGCATGGCATTTGGGAGGTGAGGTAGTTTAAAATACCATTTTAATCTTCATTTCTCTTACTCGGAATGACTGTATTCCTTTACTACATCCCATAAGGTACTTTGTCTTTGCCCATAAAGACATTTTCTTCCTTAAACACTGTGGTAGGAGACACTGTGTGTGCATGTCTGCAATGATATTCTGTCCAATCAAATCGCAGCTATAGGTATTAAAGCCAAACTGAGTCTGGATTTTAGGTGCTTCGGGGTGTCGAGCTTCGAACACCTTTGAGAAATCTGATTTTCAGAGAGCAAGCGCTTAAAACTTCTTTCAAAACCAATTCTTGTTAAAATCGCACACCCAGCCTTTCAGTGCCCGATGGTCGCTTCTGAAGCCTCGCTAGCGCTCCCGCTCCTACCCCAGCAGATCAGCCCCCCCACACCAAGAGCCCTACGCTCAGAGATTTTTTTGTCTCTGCTCTTATTTAACATGATTTGTTCACTGGGGCTGAGAGCAATGAAACCCAGTAAATAATACATTGGACAAACAGAGAAGATAACAAAAGGAAATAGTTAAGGTACTGTAATAATTTTAGCCATTCTTTTTTCAGGTCACTATAATCTGCCCAAAGATAACTAATTGTTCAAAGTAAACATTCCACTCCGACCACAAAAGGAATCCATTACACAAACATATAATTCACAGTCATTTTTAGTGGGTTGTAAACAGTTTGGAATGAGCATAAAATGGGACAAAAATCAAAGTGAGCATTTAGAAATGAAAAAGTGTTTGCTACAAAAGGTCAGTCCCTTTACTTGGCAAACTATGTAGAAAAGCCTGGGAAAATGTTGAACACACAAGCAGTAAGGGAATTTTAAAGCCAACAACCTCCCTGTTTCTTTAAACAGACATCGGAACCTATAACTGGATCCTGTCAAACAAACGACAGCAAAAAAACATAACAGCTGCTAAGAAGTAAAGTTGAAAGATAAAGTTTTCTAAGCTAAGAACCTTCTCAGAAGTGGACTAAAGGTCTTTCTTAAATCTTTAAGCAAGGTTATGGATCCCAGGGTGGCTTTTAGGCACTGAATCAAGTATGTAATTTTGTGTATCATTCCTGTCAGAGCATCCTGTGCTCCAAGAAAAGCAACAGAAAACAATGTCTGCAATGTCCAGTTCAGAATGGAAACGGTACCTGCAATCATCGACTTTGCTGCCTGCGGTGTCATTTTTCAAGTCATTTGGGCTGATTGGAGAACGCTAACTTGGATTTGGGAACGGAGGGAGAAAACGAAGGACGTTTCAAAAAAGAGATGAAAGTTAAATTATATTTCCCCGGAGCATTAGGACTGTATTTCTTTACAAAACCTAAACTGCACTGGTTACCCTCGACAGGTTTAGGATACTGACTGCTCGGGGGGGTTCATTTACTCTGTCATTAGACACACAGACAAATGATCCTCCCTGGAAAAGAGTTTAGTATCAGATTGTTTTCACACGATAAAACGTTACTATGAGAAGTACTGCATGGCATTTTGTTTAGGTACAATGCAGACTGATATTTTTATTTTTTTTAATGCGTTCTACTCGTGCCTTTCACATACTTAAAAAAAAAAGAAAAAAAAACCCCAAAACCAAAACAATCCAGCCAGGACTTTTAAAGGGTCATGGATAACAAAATAAATAGGTGACTCCAGAAAATGACTGGAAATAATATCTGGCCTAGAAACACCAAAACTCTTGCAATGGGCCCCACCCTTGGCAGGATTGCGCGGCATGTGAGTTATAGTACGCCGGGAGGATTGTCCCAGGCTTTCCTTGCTGCGCCGCTCAGCTCAGGGTTGGGGCTGTCTGTCAGACACTTTCTGGGGACAAGAAAAAGCATGGAATATAGGTTGAGAAAGTCGGGGCAACAGGTAGCCCCAGAAAAGCCTGAGGTACATGCAAATAAAAGACTCTATGGGAAAAACAAGGAATACATTGTCCCATTAAAAACTTTCCCTCCGAGTCCCTGAGAAAGCAGAAACTGAAAGAAACACTAGAAATCTTGGAGTAGATGCTGTATTTCTTCAATTTGATCATTGCATGAATTATTTTCTTATCCTCAGCGGGTCACATCACGTACGTGGGAGTTGTTTCTATTTAGGATATTGCGTTAGATACCAAGGGTGCAACGCTCTTTGCCTGGACACCATTGACTTCAGTGGCCCAGCTCTGCGTAGCTAAATACTTAGGACAAGAAGTTCATCAAAAATTATGAATGAATAAATAACGCAGGAAGATTGACCAAAAAAAAAGAAAGGGGGGGGGGGCTTGCTTTTGAAAAATAAAAAAGAAATTAAATGTGACAATTGTTCTGCAAGTTCACAAGAAGGGGCACATTTTTATTGACTCTCCCTATTAAACTCCACTACCAGCTCTGCGGTATGGCTGAGTAAACGTATTTCGATAACTACAAACAGCAGAAGAAGCTGAAGAAATGGAATTCGCTCTTGAACAAGTCAATCCTTGTCGGATAGATTGATACGCAGTATGGTGTGAGAATTTTCAGACCAAACCTGACAAAGCACCTCTGTCCTGAAATGGTGAACAAGCAAACAGTAGCGAGGGGATAAATGACCAAAATCTGATCTAAGCTGCAGCAAAATAATTTAAGAATATTTCCTTTGATTTCAATGTGGATATTAATTTTAAAATAGTGTAACTCAACAGGAAATCTTGCCAACAGTTAATGACACCCTCTACATTTTTAATCTGTGGGAGAGTAGTACTACACTTGGCTATTGAATGTAACCTCATCTACTCAGGAAAATGTACTAATTAATACGGTTTATTCAGATCACTGCTAGACTTCCTTTCTGTGCACGGCGATGGTATTTTAAAAATCAGAAAAACAAATAGAAAGTCAATAGGTAAATAATAATTAAAACCATGAGCTGATAAACAAGAACGTGGCAGATCGGCAAAGTATGTAGGTTTTTTAAGACATTTAGGGTTAGTCTCCTAAGGTCCTTTTTCCTTACAATCCTCTATCTTAAACAAAGCACACAAGTAACATTCTTGGTACAGTTACAGTATGTAGACGATATATTTTCTAAATAGGAAAAAAAGCTCCTCTACAACAGCCAGTGTGCCAGCTGTACGGAGTATCTAGGCCATCTTACTAAGACGAGGAAAGTAAACATAGAGTTTTCATTAAATGTGCCTTTCCCATAATTGGTACATAAGTATTTCCCATGACTCTGCAGTTGAGTGTCTTGGCTGGAGGCGTATCTGGCCATTAAGAGAAGGGCTTCAGATCTGTTGAGTCTCAGCCATGCCGGGAGACTTGGCACCTCTACATACTGCTTCCTAATACCAACCCCGGTATAAAATGTCATCAGAAGCTTGCATAAACATTGGACTTAGCTTCACATAAATTACTGCTGTCCTGAGATAGTTTATGCCAGAACTTAGTAAAAACAACACTTTGAGTAAATAGAATGTGAGTAAATGCATCTTAATCCAAGAAAATGATAATGGAAAAACGGTATATCAAATATAAACTCATAAATACAGTGATAAAATGAAATTTTTATCTCCTGCCCTATCATTAGCTTTTGTTTACTAAAAGGGGTAGACTCCTCTAAGTCACAGCAAGCTTGAAGGAAACACAAGAACAATAACGCAATACTAGGAAGGATGAATTTCTTTGAAGAAACACCGATATTTTCATTTTCCTTCGTGACCATTTCTCTGATCATCACACAGACAATAAACATCTAATCACGTTTCTCCGATTTTTCTATTGCAGCTCAGCAGTGCAGAGACCTCTGGCCTCACTTCTGCTGGAGGGGTGGTCAGACACCACAAAACATCTATGAAATATCTAGTAAATCTTTTGGAGAACCCGCGCTAGGGTCGAAAGCGAAGAGTCAGTCAGACATGTTCTGCACGGCGTGGCATTTTTATAATCTAATCTCTGCCTTTCCTTTTCATGTTGTGAATTTCTCCTCACAATTCCTCCTCTATTAATAGTCACTTCAGACTCTTCTCCCCTCTCTTTGTCTCTTTCTTTACCCAGCCTCCAGCCTGCCTCCAAAAAACCAAGGCTACTATCTCCCCCTACCGAACGAGCTCCAGTTTGTTAGGCTCTGACTTCCTGCCAATCATTCTGGGAGTAATAATATCCCAGTGCTCTCTTTGCTGGATAATTAAAGCATGAATTTCCCGGAGTTTGAAACTCCAGGGTAGTTTTATTGCACCTTTCCCTATAAAACCAGGTAACAAAGATGGAATTAAAATAGCTTTTTCCTTTGTGGTTAACGGTCTAAGTACCTTTTTATTTTTCATTGGTTCTTTTGTTCTGAGACTCCAATACATGGCAGTGACAATGGGTTCACCCAGCCTTATTCTGAAAATAAATTTTCTATCTTTTGCAAGATATATGTTTCCCCAGATCCCTGGAACAAGTTGTAAACTTGTAACAGATGGTGATGAAGCCTCACATTTTTATACAATACATTTTAAGATTCTGCATCTACCGCATGTACCTTCCAAAGAAAATGACCTTCAATGAGAGAAGATACACTCTGCAGAAAGGAAGGCAGGCAACGGTGTTAAGTACATCTTTTTTATACTATGAAAATCCTTATTAATCACAACTTTTAATGAGGATGAATACTCATTCCAATTTTCTTAAGATACCATGGCTTTTTAAAAAGACTGTAAAAATTAGACACCTGCAGGCATTAAAAAAAAAAAAAAATGGTCACACTAGAATAACACTTATTTTGGTTGAATACAATTGCGGACTTAGGAAAAAGTATTGGCATTACACTCACCAGAGACTTCAGAATGAAAGTCATTGACATCTTATTGATGTTTAACATTTGCTTACGCAGAGAAAGATGAAAACAACAACATATCAAACAAAGTATAAGGAAGAATCAGCATGAATGGGTTCTATTAGTGCCTTAGCACATAAAAAAAAGAAGATACAGAATGTGATATAGCTGAGTTCATAACTATATTATAAATTGAACTGCCTGCCCTGGTATTTTGAGCAGAATTACAAGGTTAAAGTTTTTATTACTAACAGAGAATGAAAAATAGTCTTAAATATTAAGGTACTCACCTCTTTTTTCAACAGCTTTTATACACAATCTTACAAACTGGGGGACTGTAGATTTCTCGTGCTCACAAACCAAGTGCAAGTGGGAGCCAAAAATTTGATCTACATATGGATAAAAAAAGAGGAAAATACTTCAGGGCATATTAGTAGCGGTGGGATTTTTCTCTCTTATGGGCTTATATTAATTAAAAAGTCAGCTATCAAAGATGGACAAACAACGTCGGAAACAATTCTTTTTGAGTCCTAGCGGTCATTAGCTTCTGCCCCAGAACCAAATCTCAATATCTGCTGCCTGTAGCGCTTGGATACTTCTCCCTGGGTTGATGCCATTTACACCTTGACCTTTAAAAGGCTTGGACGTCTCTGGAGATTGCTTGGACGCACCATCAAAAAGTGAAGGCCATTCAGGAGCTACAGCTCCACACCATGTTGAATCCAAATCCTACATGATAGTAACTGTTGGGCCAACCTTGAAATTCATGGCGTTGGGTAGCCTGTTTCTTTCACACATACAGATTTTCACTCTTGCCATAGGGTAGCGTAGGGGTGCGAAGGTATCATTTCTTTGCATCATTAGGACTTAGCACAATTTCATCTCATCTTTAGAAGAGGGTTTTTTAATCATCAAGTTACCTGTTTAACAAATAGAAGGTACTAGATATCTTTTGATGAGGATTGCATCTTGCACCAAGCTTAACTTTGTGATGTGTGTTTTCTTTGATGAATTAATCATTTAACTAGATAATCTTGTCTTTTAGTGATTTTTTATGATTTTAAAGTTTTAGTTTGAATTTTGAATGTTGATCTTAAAACATATTCGTATAACTCTTCAGATTACTAATTAGCTTCCTCCATCTCATTTCCACTCTATACGTTTGAGAAATCAGGAAAAGAGAAATCTGTAATGGGGCCGTTGTCAGCTGAATCAAAATGAATCAAATAGATGAGAGGAACAACTCAATAGGAGCCAGTTAAATGCTCAAATAATAGGAGTGTACCATCATCATTTACCCAACGAGACAGTCTCCATATAGCATTTCAACAGAGCACTACATGCTGGAAATTGGTGCAGAGGCTTTCAAAATTTTTGTACAGCTAGCTGAAGGGTGCACAGCAATCCCAGCGAGCACTGCTCACTTGCAGAACAGCAGGAGCTCCTGCTGTCCTCTACAGCTCCTGTGGAACTGGGTATTTCCCCCATAGTCAGTCCCACCATCTTCCACCATAATCAGTTTGAGTGCTTCTTCCTCCAAGCAGAGCACCTATTTCTCACTAACAGGCAAAGAACTATTCGTTTATTTTCTGCTCTGCGAGGAGCTTTGATTTCCTATCATTAACCTCTACTACGCTTAGATTTCAAGAGCAACTCAATTGCCTTTTCTTTCCAAATACCCCAGAGCAGTGACGAATCAGGGAAACAAGGTGGGATGCATGGGACAGTTTGGACTTCTCCATTTGTATCAGGGAAGTTTATTCCAGCACCTCCCAATGCATGCGATCTGCATTCCGGTAGAGTACATCAAAGCCTGAATTTAAGTTAGTCGGAGTTTCGGTTGCAGAAGGGATGGAGGACCGGGTTCACAGAACTACACCGAAGAAGGTTGTGTGCATGTGTGGCGTTAAGCATTAGCGAACAGTCTGTTACATGTTTTGGGGTTATGTTTCTGACAAAGCACAGTCTGGTTACATTTTCTTCATAAAACATTTATAGCTGCCTTCAGTGGCAATTATATATACAGAGATTTATGATTAAAATGTACTAGCACTTCCTCTTTTGACATCTTAATTGTTTTTTTAAAAATTTTAGCAAAGACCTGTCAAATTCTTTGCATAATACAGAATGGTCTACACTGTAAATTATGTTAAAAAGAAGTAAAAATGTATCTTGTTTGGTGGACAAAGACACTTGTAAACAATTTCAGAAATAAACCAGGCAAAGTACTGCACTGTGTTTAGATGGCGATACATGAAAAACTGAAACAAAATTAATTCATGGCTGTTCAGCATCTTCTCTATTACAAACACTTTATAACCCACTCCCAGGATTATTTTGTGGTTACTTTTTCAATCCCCAGTATGAATGTAAAATACTCGGTATTCCTGGAGGAAATTTTAAGGCGAGAAACTCTCACGCCATTCTCCCTGAGTCCATTACCTCTTTTCTGGGTGCAGATCCTCTATCTTCAGCAAGATGTTTAACCACGTTTTGTGTACCTTTCAGTCTACTCTGAATTCTGGGTACTCCTGAACCGCAAACTCCACGACTCTGCCTAGTCCGTTGATTTTTTGCTGTATCTGTTTCTGCACATAAACATGGGAATGGCGGTAGTTTCACTTGCCATATTTACACTCTTTGATGCCACAGGGGTAGTTGAGGAAAACTCAGTTAAGATTTGTTTGTGCAGCATTTTGAAAACAAAGAATGGCAAATTACTAGTTTAGTACACTAGATTTAGGTGTAATTGAGATTAAAATATTATTTTTTTATTATTTTATAGGTTTTTATATTTATTTTAAAACTAGTTTAAGTGGAAACTATCCAGGACTTTTTTTTTTTTTTTTTTTTTTGGTAAAAATAAGAACTTCTTCCCAAAAGCAAAAAAGGCTTTGTTTTATTTATTTGTGATAAGGCCCTTCAAAAATTCATTTTTTATGACTTAGAAAAAAAAAGAGTACACAACACTCCTAACCTCCTGTTATGACAGTTTATGTTTCCTATCCAGCTTATTTAACTCAAATGCCTGGGAAATAGACACAATTACCACCTTACGGAATGCTACTTAACTTTAAATGCTCCCCTCTGAATAGAAATCCACTTTATCTTCTCAGACTTATTCCAGTTTCTCAGGAATTATTTCCTCTATAGGCTCCTGAAATGCTCTTGTTTCATCATTTAAAAATTTAAACTAACAATTGTTCAGAAATATCTTTTATTAGAACAAAGGCAATTCCCATACAGTGGATTCTGTTCACAAGAGCTCGTACAAAGGAGCTGCATACTATGCCCATATACAGCTTTAATCATTCACTCTTTCAGCTGTTATCAATTTAAAACCAATGAAACTCCCACACTGAGTCCATTTGAGCAGTCAATTTTAATATCTTGGGGCATCTGTAGTTATTCTGAATTGGCTGCAAAAGCAGAACTAACAAGTTAAGCTCTAACCATAAGTCTACATCAGGCTGGTAAACCATACATCAAACGCAGACATTTAGTCAATACTGTAGTATGAAAAACCAACAAGCATTTTTAAGAAGAGCAATATATTCATAATATGTTTGGTGGTATGGTTTACATTACACCTCCCCGCTATCTGCGCAGGCAACTTTCTGCTTAGGATGGGGGGGGCGGGTGTGACAGCTTTGCACATGGCTATAAAACGAGGCACCAGAAGAGGAGGGGATGGACATTCGCAAGTTGTAGAACATAAAATGATGATTACAGCTGCAATGAATTGCTCGTTCTGGTGAGCTTCAAGTCTTCCCTGAGCCTGACAGAGCTACTTTTTTTTTTTTTTTTTTTTTTTTTGTTGAGTAGCTCTCGCTGGCTGCAGCAAAGCCACTAATTCCGAGCTGCAGAAATCTAGCCTATGGGAGACAATACTTCTGGAAAAGAAACAATTAAAACAAAATCACTAAAGCCACATCCTCACTGAGAATGTCATTGTTTAACTGGTTTTGGTGTACATGGATGAGATGTGGCCATGCTTGGAAGGAACTCATTCTTCAGTGATTTTTATTAAAAAAACGGGGAAGGTCATGGCCAATACTCCCATTTCTCGGGGAGAGGCTCGGATTCTGACGCGGGAGGAGAAGGTACAATGGTACAATGCCCAAGGTTTTAGAAATGTGAATTATATCTATGTAATTCAGTGCCTTCCAGGAGCAGAGTTAACTCTGCAACGTCTGGGTTTGAAGGGCTGGACTACCAGAGTTTTCGATCAACATCTAAGAAGTTGTTTGTTTTCTCTGCATCTGTTTGAATGTTGGGAGGGAAAGGGGGTAAAGAGAACAAAAAAGGCAAATTAAAAGAGGAATGTACGGAGAGAGGGACAGAACAGGAGGCACCACAGCAGTGAATTTTTTGGAGGGGGAAGGGATGTGGTTGGAAAGGGCCATATTCTGAAAGGTGATGTCTTCTAGCTGCTCAGTCTGTAGAGTCAGACATATTAAGTCAGACATTAAAATGACACTGGTCCCAGACCGGGCTCCAAATAGTGCCACGATGCTTTTACAGTAAGTGGGCCAGGTCCTCAGCTGACTGAAGTCAGCGAGGTTGCCAATGGAGATCCCCTGATTTATTCTCACTGGGAATCTTGCCAGTCCTTTTAATTTAGAGATTTACTATATATCGTTGATCTGTGGTGGTCATCAATTTAAAAAAAAAAATTACATTTGTGAACGGTTATTAATAAGTGGCATATGAGCTACCGGATTTGTTTCACATTCTCAGAAAAAGGAGGGCGGGGGGAAGAGTACTGCAGACACTGGACTTCCTTCTTGAAAGAAATGATCATGTTTTATTGGGGACAAGAGCTAATTTGAATTCAAAGAGAGTGAGTCTGCTGCACTCCTCAAAACAGGTATCCCAAAACAAGATAGGTTAGCATTCTCTGAATTACTTCTGACCATCATGTCAAGCAAAAAATAATTACTTTGTCCAGTGCTCGGCCACCCATATGGTTTGGGAAACGTACTTCCAAATGCCCATGTAGTGGTCAAAGAAAGAAAGAAATACCCTTGCTGTCCCTGCCAGTCAAAGGAACATGTCCTAAAGGTCCCCAAGTTATTATGGGCACCCGATCGCTTGCTAAATCCCTGTCTAACTCAGAAGACTTACAGAATACACCCAAGGTAGGTCTTAATCTACTCTTGGACTTCTCATGAGCATTACACTCTTTGCATTGAACTACTCCAAGGTCCATTGAGACATATGAGACAATAAAGACAGCTTCCCTTGTCTGGAAAAAAAATGGTTGGTGATTTCTGCGCTGCTATGTGCGCAAACATCACCATATGCTGAGCCCTGTTCTATAGGCTATCAAGCCAAATCACAGCTAGTTCCTTTCACTAGCAATTGAGTGGCTTTTATTTTCATCCTGAAACAGTTGTATCCATTCCAATTTGTATGCTGTTTTGGTTTTTGCCTTAACTTATGAAACAAATTCAATGAAGTTCCTTTGGTGTCAAGCTTTTGGGAAAAAAAAAAAAAAAAATCCACCCCCAGAAAAACCTAGATTAATTTCTTGCCAGCTGCATAGCTGTATTTTCCTCATTTCCCACAGTGTCATTTATGCTAAGTTGTTACTCATGCTTTTTTACCATTTACTGAAAGTGTATTTTGTCTATGACCAACACAACCACCATAGCTTGAAAATGAGTTTCACAGAAGCTTTTTTTTTTTGTGTATGTGTGTGTATGGACTAGAAAGGCTCAGAAATCAGGAAGTTAGCAGGCCAACCTCAAGTTGAAGGTTGGCAATTCATTGTGGGCAATATTAAATCATGACAAAGCTCAAACACAAAGATCAAAGTTCAATTATAGACTATAAAGTAGTTTTAAAAGAGAAGATTTATATATTATTTTTCTAGCATATTAGTGCAGATTCTGTGAATTCTGAGAATATTTCAATCCCGAGGAACTGAGGACCCCTGCCCTAGCATATAAATTTGAACACAGTTATTATCAAAATAACACAATTAAAATGGCAGACATGGAACATGCCTCTTATTTAGTCTTTCTAGGGCATGTGTGGATATCTACGAACTTAAGTGTGCATATAGACACATCCACATTACGCAAAAACACTGCATCTCACGTCATCTCAAAAATGGTTCTAAATGCTTCTAGACCAAAGATATTTTCTGTAAGCATGTGTGAGATGGAACGAGTTGGTCTGACGGTCTTCATTAGAGCTCTCACTGGAGCATGAAAAGCCCCGTCACCAGCTCATCGCAGTGAATGGAGACAACGTATTGTTCCCATTCTGGCTTTTACGCAACGGACTAGAAAGCAAATGGGACAGCGATGACAAAAATAACTTTTTTTGTCATGTAAAGCTTTGGCGCATCTTCATTTTCAGATCAACATGCAACTAACACTTACACATCGGTCTGCTACATTCCTTTTGCCTGATTATCATCCTCCTACTTCTTAGTCTGCTCATTTGTTAACTACCTACTTTATTGACCACACGGACATTTGCTACATCCTACAAACCCAAAGTTTTGTTAAGAGTTAAACGACAATCACATAATTTCTAGATTTTCTGATAACAGTGTTGGCAGAACAAAGTACCCCAGGAGATCAAACTGCTATTTAATTTTGAAGCCTCTATTCCCAAATTTGGTTAATGCGGAGAAATGTGTCGAGTCTTCTGGCCAAGTGTGTACACATCAGCGACCAAGAGAGCACAGAACTGTGCTTAAGTGAACTTACCACCTTAAAACGTATTTACTCATGACTATAATTTACGTGTTAAATTTATTGGAGTTTTGGTTCCAGTGCGACATACAATATAAAAAATCAATATGGATTTGAGAGCTTTATAGTGCCCCTGGCAAATATGAATAGCACTTGATGAAAAGTGAAGGTTTTCACAGCACCTACAGCGCCACTGCCTTGGAGTAATTAACACCACACGCTTCACAGATATTTATACCAATTCTTCACTCGCACACCGAACAGCTCTTTGTCAGAAATTTGGTACCGAGATGTCCTGCAAGGCTTTAGACACACTTTTATTACGAGCCCCTATTTTAAGGGATTTATAATTCCGACAGAAGTATTTCCCTGTGGGATAAAATTTAGTATGCATGTTCTCAGAGCTGGAGGAATTTTTTCTTGTAAAAATTGGTTAACATTTTTTCCCTTAAGAAACGAGCAAATAAATAGTTTTGAGAGGTCTCTGCAACCATTTAAGTCACCTTTAGAAAAATAAATAGATGCATCTTATAATACAAAATTTGGCAAGCTTTTCATTTTCGATCTGGAGGGCTGCATTTTGTGATTTAAAAATATTCTAATGTGAGCCTCAAAATTAACATTTAAAAGTGGTCTCTGCATAAGCACCGCAACTGCATTTTCATAACATTTTAACAGATTAAGGGATAAACTCTGGTGAAGACAATGAAGGAACCTTATCAAATGAGCATTTCACATAGACTTACCGTAGATTGGAATTAAGCCGTGCTAACGAATCCTGCCTCATTTGCATGGCCAAAACCTAATCCTAATGCAACTTCATGGTAGATAACTAACATGTTTTCTTCACGGTACCATTAGTTTGGTAATAAAGCTATGCTGCGTACCGATTCTGAACTACCGTGTCACAAGTCATGCATCTTCATTATCTGTGGAAGAGTATCCCAGGTAGAACCAAGCTATGTTTATGAATTGATAGCTTAATGCAACTGTAGCCAAAACCAAATGCATCTGGCTTTCCTAGAGAGATATATTAGAGGATGGATTTGAGTTATGCTAATGAATCTGGATTTGTTAGCAGGGATCACATCTGATCCCTATGTAACACCGCAGGAGATTCATCAGCCACACTTTATTAAACTAAAAAAAACCCCCTTAAATCCAGAAATTAAAAGACTGTAAATTACTTCTCTATTACTGTAATAATTGAAACAAACTAATATGATGCATTCAAATCCCACCCTCAACCCACAGAGTACTTCAAAGAGGCAAAACCCTCCAATGTATTAAAATCAGATACTATGAATGTGTAAGGACAGACCCTGGAAGTTTGGAACGTATTTATCTATTCGGGACTTTTTTTTTTTCTTTTAAGTTAGAAGCAGTTAGAAGCAGAAGCCCATCACTAAGGCTCATAACGATTTCAGACAATGAAGAGTTCCTTACAGTAAACCACATTGCACTGAACTTTTCTGCTTGTATGTAAACCAAAGAACTTAATTCATAAAATCTCCTTCTCTCCAGACATGGGTCCAGCTGGAGTTTAACTCCTGTGGCTGCTTTAGCTTTTGCTGGCTGGGATCAATCTCTTGGCTCAGGACAGACAAGTTTAATACACACTAACACCGCTCCTTGCCATTTTTGACACACCACTGGAAAACTCACACTCCAGAGACTGACAGGGTCTGCTGGCAAAATGCCTCTTTCTAGTCAATTTGCATGTGCAGTTGTGGCTTTCACACATAATAATTTGGGAGTGCGTAAATTTTAAAAGCGTTATTCCAGACAATATTTGAAAACATGGCTTTGCTTGATTATTAGTGGTCAGAATGCTACTGCCTTCAAGTTAACTCCCAGCTTCGCAGCAAAATGCTTACTCCTTGGGTAAACTGACAAACGTATTTTATGAAAGAAACAATTTTTTAAGGCTGACCACCTTAGCAAGAAATTGGAGTAAGAAAAACTCACGGATTCAAAGAATATATTATTCACTGGCATATATTTTAAATTATTAAAAATGTATGTTGATTTTACAGTTCAGCAGCATAAGTTTTACAACACAGAGCGACAAAACCATATCTAAGTAGTATTTGTCCAACGCACTTATTCATTTAACTGAGAAGGAAAAGAATTGGTGAATTTTCACTTTTTACTCCAAAAAAGTATACAAGAGTGAACACACCTTTAATAAGTCCCTTCTCTTGCAGTGTTTTCAAGGAGGGTCTTCGGGAGATGAACTTCTTTAATCTGCTTTTAACTCGGTTTCTGTCATTCGTGTCAGAGGCACTGTAGTTCAGTCTGAAAACTAAAGGAAATCAAAAGAAAAAGCTTCAGTGAAATGATACTTTATTTGCTCAAATATCCTTGGAAAATAATGGCCATGACCACGCTAGTAAAATCCTGTGGTAGGTCAGCAGCGTAGCTGGTTGGATAGTACAAAACATCTGATTAATACTTTTGTGAATAAACATGATGGTTATTCACAGAGTTGTATTATTTATTGCCCATAAGTATTTGGATGGTGACCAGTTTACCCATGAAATGTCCACGAATCCCACAAGTTTCACATGGACAATTTTTCAACTAAAACTCTGGACTCAGAAGTGCGCTATGCACTAATAGCTATATGCTACTTGTTATGAGAAAGGAGGGTTGGTTACACCACTCGTGGAGGACCGAATTCTCTGGCCAAGATGGATTAAGCGTTATATATATATTTAATGCACTTATAGAAAACATGGCTATATGCCATGAAATGTGTGCAAGATGCATTAATTTATGGAAAGAAAAGTATTCGTGTCCTAATGATTATGTTTTATTATATTTAGGCATTTACCAAACTGAGAAACATTTTGAGCTCAATTTATTCTTGCTCTGTGTCAAAAAGACATAGAAACCAGCTGCAGAAAATCCCCTGGAGAAAGTTTCAAAGGCATAAATTTCAGTTTTTCTCTGCTGAGGTGATTACAGGGCACCATCATAGCTATCAAAACAGGCAGTATTAGTAGGAAGGAGAAACTCAACATACTCCAAAAGCAGCAGCGATGCCATGGGAAGACCTTCTCCAAAGGGCTCCCTGAACAAGGAGATTTTTAAAGTTTTCTAACAAATTACCTGAGCTTCACCACCCTTGAATAACCCTTGTCCTGCGCCCTGGGCTCTCTCACCCTGCCCATTCACCCAAATGCTGGGCAGGCTAACTGGGTAGCCAGAGCTGGCCAGCCTTCCCTGGCAATGACCTCCAGCTGAGGGAGGGGTGGCTTCTGCTTTCTGAGGAAAGAATAGCGTGAAAATCTTCTCTTGAGCATCAATCAATCAATCAGTCAAGTCATCAAGCCACCAAAACAGAGTATTCTCCACAAGCTGAACTCACAGGAGTTGGTCCATTGTCCCTTCGACAGAATTTCTAAATAGTTCCCTGGATAATTTAGCTGTGGTTACCAAGATGCTCCCTGATCTCCCCATCCAGACTGAATCTCCCCTTCCTTTAGGGGATCCAAGGGAAGGGAGAGAGCAAAAATAAAATTATGATCAATATTATTGGGCTATTGTTTAGCAAGAAGTTTTGCATAAGTTATCCACAGAACCAGCATGTTTAAAGGTGCACGATTATAAAACAATGACAAGCTAAAATAACTGGTTAAGCAACAGTAAAAACCCTGGAATACTGTGGTTTACATTACAAATCTGATTTTAACAGCCAAACTTATAAAATGGTTTACGCTTTGCTGTTGTCAAGGGAGAAAAACTTGCCAAATTGTTCATTTTAAGTAAATAGAACATAGCCAATTAAGGAAAGCAATATTTAAACGCGAGCCTGCGATGATCAGAGCATAGTTTGCTTCTGATTTCACTACTGATTTTAACAGAAGAGTGCTCCATTTTCCCACAGCACTAAAATGACCCCACACATACTTCCACAAACTAGTAATCACACAGGACAAATAAAAGGACACTTTACTGGAAAATACACAGCTTGGTACAATAATCCATCACTTATGAAAAGCAGAATTCACATATTTTAATGGTAGCATTCCTGGAGTGATGTATCATAGAACATAAAGATTAGCATTCATTTGATGGTTGGTGCTTTTTTAACATTATACCGGAGGACTTTCTGTTCGAAATTGAGCAATCCTTGGCAGGGACAAGCTAAAATTCCAAGTCTCTTGGCTGTGCTATAAAAAGAACAACAAATGGATGTTTCTAATTCTGCATCTTCATGGTACTTTGAAACAGCAAAGTGAATTGCATTGAGTTTGGGGACTCTCTTGTTGCTGAGGGTCAGTCTGTCCAGAGCGATGCATATTCAGGTTTGGTTTTTTCCTGACTTGAAGTGAAGCTTCCCCAGTGAGTGAAAACATCTAAGTCACTTCAGACGCCTGCCACATTTCCCATTCTGCGGCACTCGGAAGGATTTTATGCCCACTTGTACTACAGGCTTGGCTCCGAGTACGCACCAGCTTTGTTGAGATACTCAAACTGAAGGGAATGTGGTCACAGTGTGAATGGTAGGATGGGGGATCCATGACCTGGCAGCAGGGTAAGGATCTCTCTGTTTAGAAAGATGCATAAACCCAGCTGGAGGTTTTATACCTGAAACAGCAATGATGGTGTTAAAACTACATCTAGAGGTAGGAATAATTATTGTCACGTTCTGTGTTGAGTTGCATAGCACATAGCTAAAAACAGCAGCAAAGCTGATTTTGATGAATTTCTTTTTTTATTCTATTAAACATGTGTGAGTCACCAGAGGGAAACTCCAAGCCTCCCAGAAATTCAAGGGTGTAGATTGCATGTTCCAAACCCAAGCTTAGTCAGAAATGTTCTTGTTGGGATCTCATTTAGAAATAGTCCTTCTCTTGCCAAACCATTCTTCTCGCGATATCCCCACATTAAAATGACTTTCCTCTTATATTTGGAAATACAAAGAGAACCAAATGTTACTTCCAGGAGAAAAAAAAAAAAAAAAGTAGTTATACAATTCAAAAACCATAATAAATATTTTTTAGAGTACTTCCCTTTTTAAACTTCAAGTTCTGGATTTGGCCAAAAGAATCCTCCATGAAAGAGAGCTGGCAAATTTCAAACAACATAAAAAAGTGGAAAGCAGTTTCATACAGAGGTAAAATAGGTCACTTAAGGATCTAAGTATAAAATAATAGGGAATAAAATTTATTAAAATAAAACCTGCTTGTTCCACTGTATGTTCCCTGGCACAAACTGCACAGGTGTGCCATTTGGTTCATTCTACTGAATAAACTCACAACCTCCATTTCTGAAGGTACTCACTGACACGTCCACCCAAAGTCTTCAAAATCACGGAAGAGAAGGAAAATTCCCCTCCCTTTGCACAGACTCTTCAATCTAGGGTTTCTTATATTGCACTAAGAGCTTCTGAGACAGAAAAAGGAACCACGTTCTTGCTTTTGTTGGGCCAGGGCTCTTACAGTCCAGGCAGAGGGGAACCCAAGAGTCCAGTATTATGCTAAATTCCTTCTGCTGGCACAGACGGGTGCAAGGACACTTCAGCAGCAAGAATATAACCTGAACACTGACTGAGTTTCAAGTTTGGCTGGAAATAAAGCTGGACGCTCACATCTAGAAAAGCATTTCTGATTACTTTGGTCACTTTATTCGGTCTCTTATCTATTCCCCAGGTGGGAAAGGTACGAAGGGACAAATGAAAAAAATGGCAGGTCTTTTCCTCAGACAATTTGCTCTAGAATTAAGATTATTAATTAACTCAGAAGAGCTTATCAAATTAGGGAAGTGTAATACAGATGGGGTACAAAAATAAAACAGTATAAACACATCGTTAGGCATATAAGAAATCACACATCTTTGGCCCTTACTCTTGGATAAGACTGTAATAACATCAGCTGAATTAGGAAGATAACTATAGGTTAAATTCTCTGAAAAAAAAAAAATAAAAATTGCACCAAGAAAATCTGACCTGTCTTTTTTTTGAGCCTATATAAATCCTCTGAATGCTTATTCAATGCCACAACCCTAACCTTAACGTCCCTAATATATAAATAACAGGAGTATTGTGTAAAACCACAAAATAAAGTCCATACGAGAGTTTTTTGCACCAGAAGACAGGTGGAAGGAAAGAATGCATTACCTCCAAATTACACAGTTCTGCAGAAATCAAACCATCAGAGTCAACGGAAGCTTTGAGATGTACAGATGGAGAACTACTTGCTATAAATTAATGCACCAAATTGTATATATGACGCAATGAGAGTAAACATATAATAATTTAAGCAGGATTGAGCAGTGGCTAATATATTTGCAAGGTGAAGTTACAAAAGCCGTTCTCCAGGGTTTTGGCATGGCCACAGCTGTCAGAACCAGCCAAGGCTCTAACCTTTTCAGGGCAAGGATCACAATTTTTATGTGATTGCTCTCAGTGAATTTACTCATGTGCCTAGACAATATATTTCTAACAGACTGTTTTTCCTGGGTGTGATGTTCTGGGCAGAGCCTGAATGATTCAGAAAGTGAAATGTTTTAAAATGTCCTAAACAGCACCATATTTTATTGGCAAGGTTTTGTAACTCCATATAACACGATCTCACATTCCTCCCAATGACTTTTATTTCACTCTTGATTTACAAAACATTCATACGTAAACCCAAGGGTTTACCTATGATTAATTCCTGCCAGGTACAGTATATCTGAACACTTCTAACGTGTTGAAAGCATCGGTTTTTGAAGAACTATCCATTAATGACTTTCTGAACTGTGACAATGGATATTGACAGTGCTTGTCAGACTAAAGCACTATTGATTGTCTCACATCATGTGTATTGCAAAAGCAATTTCTTCCAAGTACCTCTTCCTAACTGAAATACATTATTATGATGCCTTCTGTTTATTAGAACACCCAAAATTATTGTATGTAATTCATTTGGATGGAAAGGGCTCATGCAGACGAAGAGGAGCAGTGGGAGTGGAGACGGCATTGAGAGATTCAAAGCTTTACATTTGTACCTTCTCTTCCCTTAGCCTTGGTCTGCAGGAAAAAAAACCCTCAACTAGTCTGGACCATGCAAATTTTTTTAAATAATCCTGAGGACTTTAAAGTTTGGGGAAGTTCTTAGAAATGGAGATGACTTGTAGTATAACGATAACATCCATAAACTGAGATTTAACAGTTCTTTTCCCGAGGAGTACTAAAAGCTTGACCATTCAAAATACAGAATACACTGATCAAAATCCTAACATCAGCTTTCTCAAAACACATACAAACAGATCTATGGGTTTAACTGTCATCTCTGATGTCTTAAACTAATAATTTTCTTAAGTGCTTTACAGACTCATATCCAGAGTCCTCGACAGCATCTTGCAGGACTGAATCAAAGCTGAGATGGCAAAAGAGGAGGTAGAAGTAGGTCTCTGAGACTTTGGATAATGAAAGTGCCAGTCTGATGGCAGAACTATCACATATGTGCAAAAATATTAATTGAAAGGAATTAATTAGTTAATTAATTAGGGTTCAAGTAATGGGAATGTTTAATTGCTGAGTGCCACATCCTCCTGAAGAAGGACATCTTAACGTGTGGAGGTGTATGATTATGCTATGGAATGACTCAAGATTTTAAGTTTTATTGGAGTTCATTGCAACGCACAAGTCAACATTTTTTCAGGTTTTTTTTTTTTTGCCTAAAGCAGATGTGAAACTACTGCTAGTCCTTTAAGGAAGGAGCAACATGCAGAAATGGTCAGTTTTTCAACTCTCAGGTTTTGAGAGTAGCAAAGCTGAGTCTCTGCCTCCTTCCTTTCCTTTGTGATGCTCTGAGATGGAGTCAATAAAATCCGCTCGCTAAGGATAAAGGATTCACTTCACCTACTTTATTGAGCTAAAGGCTTTTGTCAGTCATCCTACTTTATCCCTTAGTGAAATTCCTGGGCAGGGCTCAGGAGTTATCCCCACACTGTAATTACTAGGTCTTTTTTTGTAAAAGAGTAAAATGAGAGGCTGACACTTGGTCTGCTGAAAGGCTCTACACAAATGATGGGTGGGGAAAATGCAGGAATCAGGCATTACCCCTAATCCCTCTGTTTATGATAAGGTTTAAAACTACAGGTTTTGTGTCTACAGAGCATAGACCCAAGAGCTGCAGCATCAGCTGACAGAACGGGTATCGCTGGCCAGGAGATGCTAGGAAGATTTTGTTGGCATGGGCACCAATGACCAAAGTCATTCCAGGTTTATGGTCTTAAATCAGGTATTTGCCACAGCAAGTGGCAAATAAATCTGCTTTTACCAATGCTTATGAAGCAAGCTCAGAAATAAGCAATAGGAAAAAGAAGATAGTGATTATATAGCACAAAAAACTTTTCTATAATATGACAGCCTAAGAACTTAAGTGCTCGATAGTGTCATTATACTTTGTGAAATTTGTGTGCATTTGTGGTAGAGATTCAATAAAAGGACTATATCCTTCATATCTTATATCAAGCTCTTACACATGGAAAGTTTTAAAAAATGTTGTCCCTCACTAATAATAAATGCAAATAAATGAATAGTGTGTTAAATATCACTAAATAAATAAATATCACTAAATAAAATAAATGTCACTAAATAAATAAATATCACTACGTGCTTACATTGTGAAACAAATTGGCACTTCCCACACAGCTCTTCTTAGTGGCATTTGTGCATAAACATTTAGAGAGGTAAAACAAGATTTCTATTGGATTTATAAAGGAAGACCATACCAAACTAACCCAATATCTTTCTTTACTAAAATAAATGTTGTTGTTTTTTTTTTTAGGAAAGGAAAATGCAACAGATCAAATCTATCTGGACTCCATGGATTTAATTTGATGCCAAATGAGAAATTACTCGTTAAACCAGAGAAGAGGTAGAGAATTAAAACAGTAACAGTGAAGTGACTAAATAGGCATTAAAATGAGCTTTGTCAAAAGGAGAACTACTGTATTGAAGGAAAGTTACCAGTGCAAGTCCTTAAATATCCTTGGAACTGATCTTTCCGCTTTCAGTAACGTCTTCAACAAAAAAAGTAAGAGCATTCAAAAAATACTTGTTGGTGACTCGAGGCTGGGAAGCATCTTCAGTTCAGACAAGAATTGGGATATCAGACAAAATATTAGTGAGTTTGGGACTGGAAGCTGGAGAAACCAGATTAGACTTAATACGACCCAAAGCAGGGTTAGAGAAGGATCAATAGAAAATATTTCTCTCTTATCAACGTGCAACCTTGGATGCTCATGTGTGAGGTAGAAATTCATGCCACAAAAGGTGCAGGCAGCGGCCGTGAGAAGCACCAGGAGAATGGGGCTGCTGAGCTTTCGAAAGCAAACGGGGAACTCGTCATGTTTGCCCAGCTAGAAAATGGCTGAGAAAGGCTGTGATTGTTCTCTACAAATTAGCTTGTGGGGGTGGAAGAAGGAGCAGGAGAGGAGAAGAGGACAGCAGGGAGGGAGAAGAGCTGTTTAAACTGAAGAACAATGTTGGCACAAGAATAAATGAGTATAAACTGGCCATAATACGAAGTTCTAAAACACCCTTTCAAAGAAGTCATGGTGGCAAATAAAACTAAAAGAATTTAAGATGAAGCTTAACAAATTTATGAAAGGAGACACAGAGCACGGTACCTTCTGACAGGACGGACTGGACTAGATCACCCAGGACATGCCAAGCCTTTCATTCCACGATTTTTTTGGTATTGTCACAATATTAGAAATGCTATTATACACACTTAACTTGAATATAAAAACCACAATGCCAGAAATCAATGAGTTTGCTTTATTCATACAGTATGACCAGTTTATGTTCATCTAATGTAAAACATGTGGGACTTGGACGAGATCTGCCATAGTACACAAAGTCAGACCGTTCAGGCTCTAGGAAGAGAGTACAGCGGGCTTGGGAAGAGGAAACTGGTCTCTCCAAGCTCGTACCAGGTATTAGGACTCTTGAGACAGCATCTTTGCGAAAAGTAGCTGCAATCCTTTAGCCCCTGTGAACTGATGAGAGCAGTTTTGTACGAGCACAGGTCACTGAGGACTTCCCTGATCTCAAGCCTCCTTCGGCAGCTGCATTCTGTAAATTTTCAGGTAAAGAGTGATCTACTTACAGATGAATATGGGCAAAAGACAGGAGCATGCTGAAGTATCTTTTTTCTATTTGGTGTACTTCCCTGTTTTAGAGAGGGGTGCTAAAATTCCCAGGAAAATACTCAGTAACTGGGATGGTCTAAAAGATAGGAGCTGAAGAGTGCTCCTTGCCCTTCGCTACCTTGGTGACTCAGTGCTGCTCTGTTCCAGTGTTTTCAGCCAGAGAGTCTCATCCCACCCATATAAAATACAACAGTTATAGAGGGGAAAAAATGCAATATTTTAATTAACGACTTTTGAAGTTGAGATATATAACATAAAAATACAATTTAAGCAGACTTCCCAAAAGAAAAAAAAAACATGAAATCAAAGGTTGAGGAAGACAGAGAAAGGAACTGCAGACTATTTCCAGATCAAGTTGAACAAGTAATTTACAAGTAATGCCTTCAGAGATTTTTAGAATATGGAGTTCTGTTTGCTTTCCTCTGTTGCCGAGTACATGTCAATAACTTACAAGTCTTTCTGCTTACCTCCTGATTTAGTCTAAAAAAAAACTTTTTTCAACCTTTTTCAAGTAGTATGAATAGTCATCACACTAAGTTGCTTGGACAAAAGGGCAAGAAAATGATACGGTTTCTTTTTCTACCAGAAGCATCAGATAAACTATTATGCCAACAGAAAACCCTTCTGAGCGGCTGGGTATTGCCGGCCATGTGTGCACTTTTAACTTCAAAACCTACATGTAATTCTGCCTTATGCTTTGGAAAACAAACTAATTATCTGTAGAGAATAAGGGACACTTGGCATTGCTGCATTTGTATCACCCCTGTTGTACAAATGATTCATATATTTAAATTTAGCCACGCGCTTGGATACCTTGTTGAATCTTTTCTTCAGATCCGATCTTATGGGACCTTTCCAGAAAGAATATCATACCAAAGAATTTGCTTTTTATTAGGACTCTTATCAGTTATATTTTGTACTTCTAAATTTAAAAAGTGAATTATTTTAAAATTTAATTATATTTCCATTGCACTCAGTCTCCAATTATATTCATAACCTTATATTTTTTTGACCCATGATGAACTTCTAAAGGATAGAATAAATTCATAGCGCATAAGTTATGAAAACCAACATGCTAAAATTGTTTATTGCCAATGAGAAATGCTAGTGACATTCAACTGCATATTTGTTGTTTCAAACTACAAGTTCCAGTATATTTTTCTTATTTAATCCAGCAAATTTAGTACTTTTCCAGTGAATGTAGATGTGATGTTTTCCAAAGAAGCAAGGCACACCCATTATCTTTAAAGTAATCAAAAAATATCTAGCCAAAGACCTGAAGTCCATTTGCTGTACTCTGTTTATATGTCCACTCTACTTTATCAAATTATCCCTACCTCAATTAAATCATTGCAGTAAGTATGACTGAATGAAAGCTCACTCATGAGCTCATTTGTAAAAAGAATAAATCAACGGGTTTCAGAATCCTTTTTACTTCTTACCTTAAGAGAATGTTCTGGTAAGAATCTCCAACACCTATACCTACATAAATATAAGCCTTGGACATAGGGACCTTTACTTCATTTTCTGTTTCTATAGAAATGATTTCGATTTGTTAGAACACAATTCATACTCAAACTTCTCAGCAGTTACAACTCTTTGCTTACAAGGCAGTGTCAGAGTTGCACTGCAAGGACACGGGAAAGACTTCCATTAAAGGTGCTTCGGGATCTGCGTAAAATAAACATGAAAACACGAAGCGTAACAAAGGGAGGTGCCGGCTGTTGTGTGAGCCTACCCAATGGAGGCTGTTGGTGGGAGAAGGTGTCTTGTGGGATATGCTATGGGTTAGCCTCTTTCTTGGGCTGAGATACTGTAATTACAGCAAGGAAAGGAAAGCCCAGAATGAAGCTGCTGGTATATTATCCCCATATTATGTTATAATAGTTTGTGTTGTAAGTTGGACTGCTTACCTGAAAGCTCTGAGACAAGTGTGTTTCAGCAAGGTATGGGCTTTTTCAGCATTGACTTTAGCAGAAGGTGGTGGCAAGGGTTAGAGCTGGTTAAAGCTGGGCTGGCTACTAGATGAATGACAGGTCTGATAAGGTCATAGAGCAGACAGGAACGCTATGTTTCCGTCTCTCTCCCTTGGGCTACAGAACACAGCTTTGGCCAAGGTGGTCTGGGAACTACGCTTCTGGCTTCTACAGCACCCACCCTCCCCTCAATCTGATGGTGGATTCATCTCATCACACAGGCAGCCTGAGAGAAAGATCTGGGTTGGTGCAGTTAAGACATGAGCCCACAGAGGACACATAGATGTGGTCAGTTGAAAGCCCGAGTAACTGTCACCCCAGAAACGAACATGTTCTACACTGCTGGTACAATGAGTTTGCTGCAGCAGCAGCTGGGACCTCAAGTCCACCTGGCCCTTGCATAGGGCCTCAGACAGGGAGACCTCCAGAGACACTGCAGGGCATGTGGTGACATTTAGTACTTCATCCAGTCTCCAGAACAGCTGCACTGGAGCAAGCTGCCTAAGCAGGCAAATAATTACTATATATAACAATCTTCTCCTGAAATAAAATCCGGCCAGTCATCACAACTTTGACACACTTCCATCAGCTACATGTGGGGTTTGCATGGGTGCATTGACTCGATGTTTGACCAGCCATAGTTAAAATTCAGACAAAATGTTAAAAAGATACAACAGAAGACTGATTTAGCTTTAAAATTAATGTTCCAGCTGACAAACGGCGCAGGGGCTTAACCTACTTCAGAACATATTTAATAGCATAATTTAGTCTCTAAAAAGAAAAGCAAAATAACTAATGATGGACAAATTTAGAGGTCGAATCCAGTTCAGATAAACATTCAAAAGTTCAGATGTTTAACCAAACCTTATCTTGTCCATGAAAAGCCTCCAGCGAAGAGCTCTATCAAATATAAGCAAAGCACAGACGATTGTGGAAACTTTTCCTTACAGAAGGAAAACTATTATCAGGAACCAGCACCTTATTGCAGCACTCATGTGTTAAGCAGTTAAGCATCAAAGCAAAAGCAAAACATTTTCAGAAAACTGCTTCATGGAAGTAGTAATATTTGGATGAAATCCAATACAGAGAAAAGAAAATAATATTAAGGGGAAAGATAATACAAATGCAATTAGACTATCAACCAATAAAACTTAATCTATGCCTGATAGTTGAAACCTTCCAAGCTTAGAGAGAATAAGGAAACCAGAGATCAGAGGACTTTGCCTTTTGAAGTCTTGCTGTCCAGATCCTGGGGACCATTATTTAGCTGAGTATTTTAAAGATATTATGAATATTCTGTCATGTAATTAGAAAGCTTTATTGTTATGAATGACCTGTAACTTGAGCAGGAACAGCTACAGATGAATTCCAACTAAACAACTGTTTGGAAAAGGTGAATTCTGCTAACTTAGTTTTCTGGACTAGAATTTGCAAAATAGAAGATATGTTTCAAAAGAGCACTTTCATTGTGGGTTATTAATAACAAAGTATAACTCTAACGGATCCTCTCCATCCGAGCATCCACCAGTTACCAATGACATTTAAAAACGTGTACCAGATGAGATGAGACCACTGCTGTGTTTTGCCTGGCACTGTTTCTCATTCAGCGGGCAATATCTGCTACACTGCCCCAGAGGAAAGCAAAATTCAGACAAATTATGCAGCAAACCAAAGGTGCTTCAGGACCCTTTCATTTTCTTTCCCTTACCCCATGTCACCACCTTGACTCCTCTCTGCTTAAGCCCATTTCTCACTTTTCTTCTGCCTCCACCCCTCAAGCCACTTGGGAAATGAACAGAAAATTTTACTTTTCTCATAATTGAATCCCAAATTCAAATTACCAGATGCCCCAAACCTGAAACCCAGTAAAAGACTTTTGAAGCAAGACTTAAACTTTCAGTTCATAAATTACCAACATATAACTTACATTAGGAGCAAAGTTGTGACAATAAATCAAGCATCTCACTGTTTGTAACTGTGCCTTAATGTCTGTCTTATCCTTGATCCACCACACTCAATGATCTTCAGATAACACTGCATGAAAATTCAGGTGTTACGGTGTTTTCATTATTTCTCCATTTAATTTTTAGTGCTATCTTCTGATTTTCATTCAAACACATCAACTGAAATGCCTTCATATGAAGGAAGGTGGGTGCGTTACAGCACCCTAAAATAGTCACCCATGATTTTACATAGACATGAAAGATACTATACATACTTTTTGACACAAAAATACGTACAGAGCTAATTTTTGCAGGATCAGAACTTCTTAACTTCTTGGAAACCATAGCAATAAGACAAAGTTTTTGATTTAAGTGAACGTACCTACAGCTCAGATAGAAGACAGTCAAAGCCCAATCTGGAGATTGTCACCTGCACTACTTAATTTTTAGGCAACTTTCTGGTCTTTCCAACTATCTCTCCACAAAAGAAAACCTGAATGCTGTTCAGGAGCCAGTTTACTCCAAAGACTCCTCCCGAAAGTTATTACAGACAAGGCAGCCTGAAGTTTCCTTACCTCTTCTTTACTTTGCCCTTTAACTCTTATCCCAGAAGGCATTTTACCTTCAAGCATAATATTCCATGTCTACATATCAGACATGTTCACCACAAGGTTTTAAAAGCACCAGGCTGGTGGGATGCATATAACCATCAGTTCATATCAGACACACACACACTAACCCCACCAGGCAGCACAAGGTGACCAGAGATCCACGGAAAATCTTTATCTGAATAGGCCACAGACAGCCTGTCACAGAAAGAGCAAGCACAGAGCAATGTGGATGCAAACCACATGTTCCTGCACCTTGAATTAAGTCTTTTATTATAGATACCCACCAACCTCAATGTCAACTTGCTCTGATTTATTTTTTGTACCTCGAAACCTGCTAAACGGCAAATGTATTAGCACTGGGGTATTTTAAATTGTTTTGATTTCATTTATTTTAAATATACTGTTTGAAAAGAGTTGCTCAGCTTTATAAGAAAGTTACTTTACTGTATAAATTGAATACCTTAAAAATTAACTATAAAAACTGTTATCACATGTAGGAACACATTTTATATGCTATGGAAAGACCTAAGGCAGGCTCACTCTTTGGTTTTCACAGAGAACACATTGGTTGAAAAAGATTAAAGGACAACAGGATCTATATGTTCTGGTTGTTTGCTTTTTATCTCTAAAAGAGTGGCCATGAAAGATAAATACAGCGCCTAGACTTCTCAGGTGAGCTATTTCCATATGGAAGAGTGAATACCACTTCCCAAGGCTGTGGGAAGACCTTGCCTTGAACATCCATGTGCAAGAAATACCAACCAAAACTGGGGGAGATTCAGAAAAGGGCTCTTTGAGAAGATCAGGAAAAAGAGCAGCAGCTCCTTCCTCATAGGAAAGACCACTACCCATCTTGGCTGCCTCAGCCCTCCAAACCAAGCAGGAGAAGGAGTGAGACTGCTCTCTGTAACTCTGTTTGGGGAGGCAGACCTGAGACAGAAAAGAACTGCTGGAAATAAAGAGCTCACTAAATGCTGACATGAAAACTCCTTCTTACCACAAGCCCTGAAAATTAGAATGCTTTCAGCTTGAAAACTGAAGTTTTGGAACATTCTCCCAGCCTGAGCTGAGGGGCAAAAACATTACTACTGAAATTCATTAATTATGAAAGGAATCAAATGAGGTAGTTGTTTTTGAGAACTGGGGAATTGATTCAATGCTACAAAAAGTCTGTCTGAGGCAGATAATGCCACGTTACACTTTTCAATAACAGTAACGCAAGTGAATTCCTCTTGGGTGAATCCTGGGCACAGTTAAGACAATGGCCAATGGAATTAATTAAATGGAGCCAAATATCCTTGGTAGTGAGGGGAGCTGCTCATATGTCATAGTATTCTCCTCAGCATCAATATTTAAAGCCAGCTAGTTGGAACCTTTTACTTAATTGAGAAACAATACAGCATTTAACCCTTCAGTGGGATTCCACCACTTTGGCTTGCAGAGGCACGATCTGTTTATCTGGCACGTCAGCAGGCAGCTGGTGGAACAAATAGGAGATCCTACAAAGCACATTCCTTTTTAAAGCGTTAATACACTCTGTCCAGGAGACAGTACCAAGCCGGTCTTTAAATATTTGGGATCAAAGGTCATAATTTAAATTACATACATTGTCTAACCTGGAAGGTACACGCATTTAAATGATTTCACCATGGGGAAAAGGTGAGTCTGGGCAGCAGGTATTCCTCTCTAGAGCCTGATTTACAGTCTCTCTAATTGAGCTTAATTTAGACTTCTATAAACCGAAAGCCTCCTCATTTCTGTCACATTCCTCCCAGAGTACCAGGAGGATTGAATCTGGATTAGTTATAAATAGTAGTGAAACCTCAGTGTTGCGTGAGAATCATTTTTTCTGGCTACAAGCTTGCAATCAGGATAGTCATTTCAATAATTACCACGAGAGGCTTCAGAATTAGGCTCACCGGAGCGATGGAAAGCTGGGCTGGCTCTTCCTGCCCAAAGAACAAAGCTCAGCAAGTCCTTCTCACTTGCTCTAATTCTGACCTCTCCAATGGCAGTAATCTAAAATATTTCCCGTTGCAGTGAGAACGCCTGCACCTATCTAGGTGTCATCAGTTATCAGCCTATATTCCTTCCCTGTGGAGGCAAAATATGGAGATGTACAAAAATGGAGACATGCTGATCATGTAGGTGATGGAGGGGGGTCAAGCAGACATCACTGCATTGTCTATTGCGTTAAACTATGAAAATCGACATTTTGCACAATATACATCAAACTTTAGTTTTACTTCCTAATGTAAACGGTCTACTTAGAATCATAAAATCATTTAGGTTGGAAAAGACCTTTAAAATCATCAAGTCCAACCATTAACATAGCACTGCCAAGTCCTCAGGAAGAAATTAAGAGACTGCAGCAAACCAGTGCAAGACATGTTAGACAGTTGGGCTTAAAGGTGGTAGAGTTAAAGTAAATATCTTTTCCTCATCACAGGAGTCAATCACACTATTACTACATGCAATGGGCTCAACTGCTCCAACAATACCTAAAATGCTCGTGATTTCTTTGGGATTGCTTTTTCTGAGGCAAGTGTATGTTTGAAACAACTGCTACACATGCAGTTTTCTTGAACAGTGTGTCAGGAAGAAAAACTTAAAGTAATCATGACCATCAAGTCTTTTCTTGTCTCCATATCAAATTTATCTTGAGTGCACCCGTACGGGTTTATTTTATTGAGGAAAATATATGGTGTGTCTCTCTTTTTTGGAACAAAGAATAAATACAGATTTGTAACCCTCTTTTTTTTTTTTTTCTTTAAACTTAAGTCCTTCCATAGTGTTTTGAACAAACCTAAAGAGATTTTAAGACAGACATTTTATATTATAACATTCCCATGGGTCGTGTGTACGATCGTCTTTACTAAAGCTCCTTTCAGTCCCAGTTGAATAAATATGCATTTTATTTCACTAATCTTGAAACAACAGGAATAAAGTTTACCCAGGTCTTTTATACCTCAGAGAACAAAACAAATACTACAAATCTTTAGAGAGAAAGGATATACAAAAGGGCTTGAGGTGAATGTTTCAAAGCAAATACTCTTTAAATGATGTGCAAATTATTTCAGCACTTGAACATGATTTATGAAAGGGGATTAGCCCACTGAAACAGGAACCTGGTTTAAACTGTTGGGTTTCAAAGTCAAAGATGAGAAGCATTTGCTGGAAAAGGCAGAAGAAACCGGATGGTAATCTATAGTGAGGATTTCTGATTGATTTTCTTCGACTTACTCAATCTTATATGAGCTATCACTGTCACTCATACTGAACTGTGGTGGGCAGTATAAAATACCTTCTTTTATGATATAATTCTCCATAAAAATGAAGTACGCAATAGTGATAATTAAGTAATAATGAGGTAATTAATAACTCAGTGACTAGCTCTCTATTTACTAGTATGCCCTATAAATGAGCATAAGGGATATGCAACAATTAAAGATTATCCAAGCTCAAACAGATAACTTTTTCAGAGAGTTGAGTGTCAGTGAGCAGACCAATGAGTCACAGGTCACATCTATAATAATACATTATATTATATTCTAATATTCCCACATACTCTTCACATAATGGGTAAGAGCTACTCTTAAGTACTATAAAAATGATCACTTTTATGTAATTGTAAAGATTAATAAGTGAGCTAACTTCTCATGGTTCTGTAATGACCCTGCTGTTCTAGTAGGTAAAGGAAAATTTAATGATCCTGCTCAGATATGATTAATATCTAACTTTTTCCTGACTAAAAATCTGGACTTGGTTCAATAAAAATGAATTAAGTGAACATGCACTGATTTCCCTGCCAAATGTTTATATGGAAGTTGGTTATGCCCAATTTAAAAATATGCTTTTTCTACCCAAATAGTAAACTCTGGAAGGATTTTGGAAAGTGGAGTAGAAATAAAACAAAGAATTAAGGAAACATTATATTATAATTGATGGAAACAGGATATTCAAATTCAGGGGAAAAAAAAACCCCAACATTCTTTTCTGAAGAAATTGTCGCAGCCAGTTGAGATTTTGGGTGCAAGATAATTTCCTATTATCAGTGGAAGTGACACAATTTGTTTCTGAATTTGGCGTGTTTTGTTTCCAAAATGCCGATACTGTCATTTTTTTGTTGCTGAATGAGTATTTTCCTAAGCTTTAAGAAAAGAGCATACCTACAGGAAAGGTTGCAGCGGAGCGGGAGGGTAAAAACATGTCCAAAACTAAGTTTAGACCCTGTAGTCCAAATGTCTACACTCCCCACCAGCACGTTGCATTTTCTTTTTGTGGGTTTTTTTCCCTATCTGAAGCTGACTGCATTCCTGCTGATGCAATAAAACTAAATGCCACAAACATACAAGCTGCAGAGTGACAAAATTAACATTGCGGTAGGAAACTGCGTATTTGCATGTAATTTTCATTGTGCTTTCTGTTTTAATCGTTGTCAGCGGTAATGCTGCACTAATATACATTAATGCTTCGTATTTCCTGGTCTTATTAAAAGTAATAAAACTGACCTATACATAATGCTAATGCTGTCATGTAATAATCCTCCCTAAACAGCATCCATTTGGCTTTGAATTTCACATCTAACTAAAACAAATGGGCTGGGAAGGGGAAAGAATTCAGACCTCATCAGAGGTAACAAAAACCGAGTGATTTCCCACTTCTGCTGCTCTAATTAGCCCCCTTATCACAGAAGTAACCCTATGCGGGTGGAGGACTCCGTTAGCTACCGCAGGATCTGGCCCTCGACACGTTGGGCTGAGCCAGTAAAACCTCCCCCTGTGTCCCAAGATATGCTCTCCCAACCTACCGACCTCTTCACGTCTTAGAAAGCAAGAGAAAAATCACACCGGCTCCTCTCTCAGCACTGCCTGCCATTAGGTGGCCTTTTTCTAGGATCTCCAAACGATGCTTTCAACAAAATAAGTTTTCGGCTTTTTTCCCTCCTGCTGTTATGTAGCTGAAGCCGTGCAAATACGTGTGTTTGTGCCCTGGTAACCACCCCTTCCTTCTGCAGAGAACAAGAGCCTCGGCAAGGTGGGATAAGCCACGGAAATACCCAGTTATGTGCGGGGACAAACTTTGAACCCTCGAGCAAGCCCTCAAAAGACGCTTTAGCCAGGGAAGGAGCAAGAAGCACACGGAGCTAGAAAGGGTTAAAGCTCCACTGAATACTCCAGTTCTTCCACCACGTCCATTGAGAGACCAAAATGGATTTCTGCTGCTGCTTTTTTTCCCTCCACTCATTGCACAGTCTTAATTATCTAACAAAATTCAGAGATGATTCTGGATGATTTAGTAATTGGGAATAGTTACACGCCATGCTTCGAGTTCCAAAATTCACCCTTCTGAAGTACAGAAAATCAAAAAAAGCAACTTTGGGCAATTTTAGAGCACGCACACAGTCCTTGGCTGAACAGTACGGATGGGGTGCCTGACTTAAACTGCATCTTTCAAGAAACCAAAGCAGTTTTCCGATCCCAGATGACTTTGTAGCAAATACCTCTGAAGGCAAATCAAAATCATGATGCAGAGGTTATTATTTTTATCTGATTAAAAAGATGCTAGGAGGTACATTCCCGGACGTTGCCCCGTGGGCATTCCCCAGAGAAGCGCGCGAGGGCTGTGGTGTCCCGGAGCGATTCATCGCCCTTTGGGACTAAAAAGACCCATCGCTCCCAGTTGAAAGTGCAAGAGGAATTTAGGTAAGGAAAAAAATCTCTGTTTGACTTGGCGAGTGGCCAGAGTGCCAGGGCTGAGACCCCAATCAGAACGAGGAGCAGAAAGGAATCCCAAGCCTGCTGTTTAATATGCATGACATGTCGGCTTTGCTGTCAACTTCTCCTTCCACCCCCTGCTTTTGTCTGCTTTTTCCACCTGTTGCAACTTGTCCTCATTCGGGCTGAGAGCTGGAATTGTCTTACTTGGGTGTCGCATTGTGTCTGGCATGATGACGCCCAGATACCCAACTACCCCTACTGAGACACCCAAGGGATCATGAACAACAATAACGCTTCACAGCCCACCAAGGATTTCCTTTTTTGTGCATATATATATCTACACACAGATATTTATATCTATATTTTTTTAAATTTTGGTGTCTAGTTGTGGAACCTCAAGCTCGAATTCAAATATGGAGGAGATTTTCCAGGATCTGTTGCAGGGCTGCACGACTAACCGGGTTTTAAGTAAAGCGTTCTTGAAGAGAAGAAAAACATGCGAGTAGAAACAATAAAAATAATGCAATTCAATCTTATCAATTCAGGCAGTTCCAGCTTTTATGTGGCAAACAAGGAGATCAAATTGCATTTATCTAATATCACAGATTTTTTAAATGTCTAAAATATTTAATTATTTTGCTTTGGCAACCTAAAGCTGAGGAACAAATTACTGTTCCCACTACATAAGGAAATAACTGACAACAATTAGTATTTATTCTTGTTGCTTTTGTAATAAAAATAGAATTCCATCACTTTCAAGGAAACCTAAAATATTAATAAGAATGTGATGAACTGAGTAAATGTGACGCCATAAGGAAATGATGGAGAACAGGTTGGAAATATAGTGCTTGGGGAATGGATTGCATTATCAAGCTTGTGATTGCGCATTTTGACAAGAGCAGCCCTCAGATTGATACGGTAGCCAAAGGGCACTCTTCCTACTGCAAAGCCGTTTGTTTCCATCCGGAAAAGGGGGAATAGAAGGGGAATTGATCCCTTCCGACAATCGATAGCGGCTCCAGCCCAGGCTCTTCCACAAGAGGTCACTCCTGAGTGACAGAATTCCCGGACGATTGCAAAGATGACCCAAATGATCCCAGATGAACCAAATTGCAAACCACAAAGCGACCATGGATAGAGAAGTGATGCTGAGCTTAGGGGAGAGCGTGGAGTTGGTGTCATTGCTCATAACATGACTTTCCTGTTCTCCAGGAAGGTCTCTTGGGTTTTGGAGAGCTGAACTATTTCTGGGAACCTTGTGATGCACAAATCCTTTCCCTACCTCCCATGCACCGCCACAGCATCTCTACTTGCAGTCTAACGCAGGTGCCTGGTTTCATGTGGTATAAAATTAACGTGGCAGACCACCTACCAGCAGACCCAATTATAATTGCTGCTAATTAGGAGGGATTTTTGGCAACCTTAGGAGAAAAAAACCCAAAAACCTACAGTCTGAATGATAACTAAATTACTTGGAAATTATGAAGTCTGCCACTAATTTTAAAAATTATCGGTTTAGAACAACACTTATTTGCATAAAAAGGAGCGGTGCTGCAAGGCGGCTTCCTTGCACCAAATGTATATGTCTTCTAAGGGGGGAGGTTGCTAGGGTGAAAAACATGTTCTTTCTGACCCAGCATTAGCTGCATAAATTAAATCTGCCAAATAGTTGGCATCATAAAATAAAGACTCTTCCCATGTATTTGAGAGCAGGATCACAGTTTTACATATTTTGGTAACGTTCCCCAAGGCCATACTCGGTTGCTTCTTAGTTCACGAAAACTTCAATTAGAACATGACTTCAGTCCAAACCGGATGAGAAGCCACTGAAAAGCTGCGTGACCAAGACGACGGACGTTCTGCAAACTTTGGAAATGGAGCCTGGCAGTTTGAGCCCAATTTTCAACGAAATCAGTGTCTACAGCTCAAAAAGCATAACTGAGAATTACTATTTGTCCTTGTAGTGTAAGCACAAGCAACTAGGATTAAACACAAAACCCAAATTGCTGCTACTAAGTCTCTAGGACCAGTCTCCCCAGGTTTAAATTAAAGAGCAAATTACTAGAATACTTTGGGTAGAATATACCTGTCCTTTGTATAATTGTGCTGCTGAGAAAGCCCAACGACAGAAGTACCACCTCTAAAAACTGGCCATTATTTTGCAGCCCTTAAATTGCAGAGAAGGTAAATACAAATGAGTCTGAACTGTCTGAATATTTCACTGAAGATTATCGGGGGGAGGAGGGGGTGGCCTGCTAACGCATCAGTTACTCATCTTCTGTGTGAAACTGGAGGGGTTTAAAGCCACCTAAAAAAATCTCCTTTGTTTGGAATCGACATTGGCAGCAGTCAATAATCCAAGAGCACTGTAAAATCATGAAATTGCTAAACTTTGTACGAACTTTATGAACACACTTGCAGATATTGCACATATCTTCTCTGTGCTCCGCAGTCAAACTGGACAATGAAACGACCACCTGTTAACTGCTAACAATGTGTCATTACCAGTTCTCATGCCTTTTTAAAGCAATTTTGGCTCTGGCTGCCGATAATTCTGGCTACGATACTTGTGTGAACATTAAGGGCACAGAAAGCCAAAGGCAGAAAACTGACAATACAGTTTGTGCTTAGACTACTAATAAGCAACTGAATAATATGATTTTTTCTAATTCCACATAATTGCTTGATCTCAAGGGGCCAAAAAAAAAGTTCTGAATACATATTTTAGAAGCAATCCAATCTACAGTATTTAAATGCAGGCGTCAATTCAGTGAGATTTCACAGCAGATATTTTCACATTTTTTTAATAGTTTAAATAGCCTTTAACAAAACGGAGGTTATGTGGGATTCTCTAAGGTTTGAAAAGGAACGTAGACTATGTCTCTGTCACTGCTCATATTCACTTTTTCTGTTTTGTCTGACAAATTATCATTTAAAGATATGTGAGAAGTCTAAATAAATAAATAAAAATTCCCCGAGTGCTGAGACAGATTATGGGCATTTTGCTACGAGCTACAATAAGAGCAGAATCAGGCCCTCAAAACTTACCACGCTCTCAGTCTTATTTTTCTTCCCTCTGAGAAACGCAACACAACACACAGTACAGAGATATTGGGACAATTTTTCACAAGCTGCATTCAGGCTACTTTATATTTTATAACAGAAAGAAAAACCTCAAAAAAAAAAAAAACAAACCAAATCTCCAAGATAATAGGAAAACAACAACAACAACAACAAGCAGCTTTGGTCTGCAAAAAGAGACTATTTAATGAATCTCTGTAGCTGTGTGTATATGGGCGCACGCGTGTGTGCATATATTTATGATCGTGTGGATAATTCTCATTAAAAATAGCTATTTTGGGTCTTTTTAATGCAAGCTTTTTCTTAGCATCAAAGGCTTTGATCCTGCACTGAAATGCACGCAGGCAAATTCCTACCCAGCGCTTTGGTACCTATAGGTATCCCGAACCAGCACGTGGGTCTAAAGCTGTCACCAGCACTATGTGAATCTCGCGCCAAACAAAGAAGAAAAACAAAGATTCAAGAGAGGGGCTGAAATGAAAAAAAATGCTGAGTGATTCAGGGTCACCACCAGCTCCTACTGCCCACACTATCATGAGGATCTCGGCACAGACCGGCGAAGTCTCAGTGGAGTAAAGCACATCCCTGCTAGTTTTAGAGCACTTTCTTTTCTAACCATGCAGACAAAAATCAACCTCGATCCCTGGAATTTACCTTGTATAAAATTATAGATGCGCCACTGATTGTCGGCTCCAGAGGATACGACATGTCTTTCAGCAATTCAGTGAGTCAATGCACAACAGACAAAATTACTCCGGCTATTTGAGGTATTTTACTAAAATGGAAACAAAGCAACTGCAACAGACCATTAACATAGGACTCATGTTGCTTATTTTTAAAAATAAACGGCTTGAATAAATATCTTTGCTCCTAAACAAATTTATTTTGCTTAGGAGAGAATGTCACCCTTTAAAAGTGTGGAGCTAGTAACTGTCTTTACTTAAATGCAAGTTATGTATATCAGCACAGAACACATTCAGCTTTAAAATCCTCAGTGATCTTCCTTACATTCTGCATGTAATAAAAATTATCCTACCCTGTAATGGCAGAGCTATTTAAAAAGGAATGGAAGAAAAAAGGCAAAAAATCAGAAAAGAAGAAAAGCCTTACTTAAAGATTTTCTGTGTTCAGGCTTTGGTTCTTTGGATTCAGTGTCTAAGCTATTCAGTAACTCGATGCTGGAGGATCTTCTGAGTTTGAACTCCAAATTTCTCGATGTACAGCTCCGCTCTTTCGACTGGGAAAAGAATATATATTTATACATATGTGCATGCTTTTAATAAAATTATTATTCGTGGGAATGAAGCAAGAGCTTACAGAATGCCAGGACAGAACCAGAAGCTAACAGACACACACACAGCAAGCGATGCAGTGAGTATATCATTTAAGGATACTGTAAAGCAAAATTTGTCATATGCAGAGCTTTTATGGCCCTGACAGACTGATCTTAATTTCGGAGATAAATTCCCATTAAAGTGAGGAAAACAAAAGGCCTACTTTAGGCTTTAGAGACCAAAATTATTTCCACATTGCAAGCTACTTCCAAATGCTCGCAGAGAGGAAGGTTGTTTAAATTGCCTTTCTGGTTTAGATAGTTCCAGTAAATATTCTTGCAAACGCAATTGTTTCAAATTCCCTCACGAACTTTGGGTTGAATTCTGCTGGTCTGAGCTTTGGGAAGAGGGGGGGCTTTCCTCTTGCTCTGGTTCACTGGCATTCAAAGTGAGAACTAGGAACCAATAGTGGAAAAAAGAAAAAAAAAAAAAACCAAAAAGGAAAGGAGATGTTTTGGGTGATCACGCATCTCTTCCCATGGCATTGGGTCAGGTGAGATTTAACCATCCCAACAGCCAGGAAAGCCACAAGGCTTTACGCACTCATTCAGAGTTTCAAAACTGAATTAAACAGCACTTATGAAATGGCCACCGAGTGCTCCGTGGTGGCATCCTGTCCTGCGCACGGAGCAGGGGCACACCTCCGCTGCCGGGACAAGCCCTGCCCTCGGGTACCGTAACCATTTACAGGTCGTGCCCCACCAGCCGCTGCTGCTCTGGTTCACCGCACGCCCAGAGCTGCTGATGCCGCAATCTAACTTTAGTTGCACTAAAAAAAAATAATCGGATCTATTAGAAGTTTAGCTGAATAACATGAGAAAAAATAATTATTCAGAGTCTCTGTGGGAAACTCCACCCCAAAACCTTCAGTAGGATATCAATATCCTCACACGCCCAATGAAATGCACAATATGAAGACATACATCATCAGATCAAACTTTCCTTGGCTGATTATAGCCTCGGGGTAATATAATGTTTGTAGCTCTTTAAGGAAACAGGAGCCGTGTTCAGGTTAACCCTTTCAAAGAGGCTGCCTCTGCCCGCTCTGCCAATTCCATTGCAGCAAACCCCCTGAAAAATGCAAGAAATGGGGATATTTTCCTCTCACCAGATTCTGCAGTGAACAAGGAAAATCAGTGCCCTCTCAAAAAAACATGTTGTTGGATCAGGCCGGGATAGGAGGAAGACGTTTGGAATTTGTACTGAGTGGCAAAAAAGAAAGAAAAAGCTACAGCTGAGTCTAGTTTGGTAATTAAAAACTGTTTTAATAAAATGCAGCCCCGCTTACTTCTAGTAGAAAAACCCCAGCCTTCCTGGGAGAATAACAGCAATCAGTTACAAAGGAATATTATTTGCTAGTGTTATTCTTGTGAATAAGTAATACAAAAATTCATAAAAGGCTCAAATGTATTAATAGTTCTATTGAAGATCATATACTGTAGGCTGCATAAACAGAAAATGCAAAAATTCATTAGTTATTAAGTGCTTGTGTGCTTTTACAACCCTCAGCAAACCAATGTTATTTCAGAGAAATAAATGTAGCGTTCCGTTTCAAGGCAAGAATCAAATGACATTTTTGTTCACCAGCCTTGTTTATCTGACATTTTTTGGTGGATTTGCATACATATTTTTATACCCTTCAGAGAAAGGAATGTCTAGCTAGCTGCTGACTGCCTAGAACCTGCAGAGATGCCTAAGCAAATGAAGTTGGAATTGCTACATCTTAATTAATAAAGGTAACAGCCAAAACAAATACATACCAATCTGTCAATTGCATTTTTGATAGCGTGGAACCAATCCAATATGAGAAAGTCGATATCCGACTGGAGGAGGAACTCGTTTCCTGACACCGTCGTGATCTGGGGAGCGCATGAGCACACACAGGTAAGTAAAGCACACACCGGGACAGCTGATTTTCTTCCCTTTCCTCTCCCCCACACCCAAACGCTTTCCTTTTGTCCCAAGAGTTATCTCCTGGAGTCTTGAGTTACTGAGGAGTTTTGAACCTCTGTCTGAAAACTGTTTGGAATATGTCACAACAAACGAGATATTGTCTCAGCAATGCAATCACCAAACACAAATAGCGCACAAACAACGGGAAGGTGACAAAAGTTAAGAAAAGCCGGGAAACTCGATGGTACAAGACACAGTTCGAATGTAAATCAAAGCAACCTGAAAAGAAATGAATGCTTAAAAGATCTAATTCCTGTTCTTTTAGCTTTCCATTTCTATTTCGGTATTATTATTTTCATGTCTGGTACCTCCATTCTCGAGTTTACACGCTTATTATATACCTGTGAATCCAGAGTCCACTTCCAAGCATTTTGGTAAAATTAATAATGTCACTCTTTTTCACATTAAAAAAAAAATTACCATCAAAGATGGCTGTAGCAGAGTAATTAGGAGCCCATTTATCATGAAAAAAAATCCCCAGTTTGTCAGAATAGAAGCCGATTTACATTTTTGACCCACTCACTGGGAATATTTATCAAAAGAATATTCAATCCCCTGACAATGATGCTTCACTGCCTAACAATATTTGGTGGAAATATGCATGTATATTCTGTTGGTCTGAACTTCTGTAAACCACCATGATGATAATTAATACATCACTGGTTTTCTTTACATATATACATATATACACAGCTTTTCACCAGGGCAGGATCTCCAGGTAGATTAGACAGCAGGTCAAAACGACCATTTTACAGATGGCAAAACTGAGGCACAGCTCTGCCCCGAGGTTATTCAGCAGAGCCTGCAGCACGTGCCCATGGAGCAGGACCCAGGGCACAGCAGTTCTGCATGTTTACAGGCAGGTGAATGGAGAGTTACATCTCCACCATGTTTTCCAAGGGGCAGGCGCTCGTCCTGCTCATGCTCCAAACCAGCTCAGCTCCTGCCAGCTCTGAAACCAAAGTTCTTTTCTTATTTTGTAGTCCAGAGTTGCTTGTGCAACACTCGGTAGCATCCGCACGTGGGAATTGCACGCTTGGGTTTCAGTGTTTTGGGGATGCAGGTTTAGTCTGTACATTTTGATGCTCCGTGGGGCATGGTATTATTCAGGGCCAAAATCTTTTCAGGTATTTTTTGGGGAATGGCTGAACACAGTGGAGAACAGAGATTTCTTTCTGACCAAAGTGTGAGGAAAAGCAGAGCAAAGCCATTAATACCTGGTGCAGCCTATTTACGTAAATCCATCAACCCGAAGTGCTGCTGTTTCACTGCATCTGCCCCACGTCAAGAATTTTTACTAAAGCATAAAAAACCCAACAGATCCTCGCCAGCCTGGGTACTCCCTCTGTCTTTCTTAAAACTGAAATACTACTGGGGGGGGAAAAAAAAAAAAAAGACAAAACAGCTTAATGTTTTATTAATTGTTCTATAACCCTCCCTTTATTGAGGAAATGCCTGTAAGGAAGGTTTCCAAAGTCATCAGCATTAAGGAAAATCCTGTCGGCACAGCAGCTCCAGCGGAGACATCCTGTGAGAGCACTGCGGAGAGTGTGGGAATGGTCCCCTGGCACGGGCTCGGAGGCTGCCCGGCTGCAGATGTTCATCCCGTCCCGTCCGCACCCGTCAGGAGCAGACCTCCAGCCACCCCATTGTTCCCCGTGCGCATGGGAGTGTTAGTTATTGGGGAAATTTTAATTGCTTTATTAGTCCACAGCCATGATGTTAATCACTGCTCACACACTCACTGTTCCTTTTATCAAAAGAAAAAAAAAAAGTCAAAATTCAACTTAAGGTGAGCGATTGAAACAACTGCCCTCCAGTTCTGTGCCCGGCTCACCCAGCAAGGTCTGGGTTCAAAATGTATTATAATCTATCACAATTTATTAATGTATACGTGCAGATATGAATTAGACTAAACACAGGCAACAATTCAATCTAATGCCTCTCTCCCAGTATAAACAAATCATTACTAAAATTACAAAATGGAATAACATTTTCCAAGTAAGAGCAACATATATAATTAGATTCTCTGTATTTCGGGGGCTTAAAAAGGACAGAACATAGCTCAGTCTTCCGTTCAGTAAATTCGGGCTTTATTAAAATACAAAGTATTCAGCACTGCATAAACATTTGCACTGTATGATATGCAGAAGAGACACTCCATTGCTAACAAGACTAAAGCAAAATACAGTTCAAACTACAGAAAATAAAGTTTCTCTGTCCGAATGTGTTATTTTGATAATCATTTATTATCAGTGGTTTATGAGCAAATCTGTAAAAACAGATCTTAGAATGGAGGGAAGAGAATTCCTTCAGAATATACTTTCTGTAAGATATAGTTCAAGTCCTTTTCTTTCTTTCCTCAGACTAATCTTTGGAGTAACTAGACAGTTTCAAGAAGACTGCTACTGCTCTCTACAGTTTAAATGCATCCACTCCTTAATTACAGTCAGTAATTGACTTTGTTCTGCTCCATTCCAGTCATTCACAGGAAAGCAGTTCCAAAGGCTTTGGCTGGTAAATCCCATTTAATGTGCAGGTTTCCTACCATTTTATATATTACCTCCTTAGGATTCCTGATAAATGGTTCTTGGAAGGGATCGCAAAAGCATATTTGCACTTTGAACAACCGAATACCAACACCCTTGGGAAAAGACATCAGTGAAGAATGCAAGCTTTGACTAAACCTTGCGATTGAACAATTTATGATCACAGCCCGAAATGATGTATAACAAAAAACAAGCATAAATTGTTCAATACTAAGGCGTGCTAACACACCGTCCCTACATCAGGAACTGCTGAAATAAACAGCGGGACTGGAGAAACAAGTGGAAGGCAAATCTGGGGGGGAAAAAAAAAAAAGAGAGAAAATGAAGTGCTCTAGATAGAGCTGCCAGTCTCTATTGTGCCAGGTACTTCACTTATTTAAATATTTCCTGAAACCCCTCTCTCTTGGCCATATTTTTGCAAAGGCTACAGTCTGGAATTAGCTTTACCTTACCAGGCACAATTGTGATGCTGCTGTCGGCAATAAATCCCCACAAAGAATGACAACAGATATTAACCCTCTTATTTGCAGAGGGTCTGCCCTTCAGGTTGCTCATAGAAGAGCCGGGACACCTGAACTCTCTCTTTCTTGCTACGGTACCTTGGAAAAAAATCCCTTCACAGGCTGAACGCACTGGCGTGGTGGTTTTACAACGATCTGTAGCGCAGTCCTGCTGTTGAGCATTGATCCTCTGAAAGTATCGGCTCACCGCAGGTAAACGTGTGTTAAATTCAGTACACTGCTGGGCTGCCAACAAAGTGTGGGAAGGAGGGGGGCAGGTGTGAAACACTTTTTATGATACTCGTGGCTTATTAAGGATTTCTCTTGTCACCTTATAAAGCTGCAAATGGAGGGATGAGCTTCTTTTGCATGTCATCATAATGATGTACCAAGGTTGTGTTCAACAAAATCCTGTTATTAAACAAAAAGGTTCCTATATAGCTCCAGGAAATACGGGACACTGAAGCTAATTAATGCCATTACCATTTTATAATATATAAATACACCTTGGGTCCTACCCAGGATCAGCAGTTCTTAAAAATCCTACAAATCGTATACTTTGCCTGTGCTAGGTTGTGCTCTGGGAATGCTGCTGCAGGACTTCCAAACCTCTACAGATCAGCCCCATCACCTTTCAGAACATATCTCAGAGATTCTTTCCTTTCACAGTATATACCTAGAGCAACGGAAAATGGGAGATAAAAGCCAGAAAAGAGCCATGGGATAAGCCCAGGATCTTCTGACCATAGTCTTGCTGCAGACTTTGTCTGGGAATTATTGCACTGCTGTGAAAAAAAAAGCCTCCTTCATAGTATCCCTCTAGTTCTTTACCAATAGACATTTCTACAGACACATTCGTTTCTTACATTTATTTTAGCTGCAGAATGGGGATGGAGGCAATTTTAGCAATCCTACTGATAGGCACTCTACGGAGATACGGAAAGGGGCGATAAATTCACACAGCAAAACAAAAATACAAAACCGTATTATTGATTCCCTCACTTCAAAGTGTACTTATGCATCTCTGGTGGCTATAACTATTATTTGCAGTGATGAACTATTTTCAGACAATGCCAAGAACAAACTTTAATACAGGAAGTGAAGAATCCTATGGGGAAACAGAAATGCAGCAAAAAACCGTCCCAGTCTGCGCCCTGCAGCAAAAGGGAACAGAGAAACCAGCTCGGGAAGCATATGGCTCACGTATAGCTCATGTCCACCAAGAAACCATCACGCAGTTATTACTTCAGCCAAATACTGAAACAAGCCATTGTTCAACGCCCTCTGAATGTGGGACATCAGGAAAAAATGCTGCGCTATTGGGGTGAAGCTTCATATAACCTATCCCAGTAGTTCAGCATTGGATTATTGGACACTTCTGGACCGTGGAAACCCCACCAGATGCTAATCCAGTGCAGAATTCAGCGCAGAAAACCTAAATTTTGATGTCACCTGGGATTCCCACAGCTTGTGGTGAAGACTAAGTGATTTAAACTTGGATTGACAGATACCTCTACGTGCAGAAATTTAATAAAATATGTTCCTCTTGTTGCACTGTGCATTGGGATTGCTGCCCTTGATATGTGCAAGAAAAAAGGAAATGTGGAGCATTTCTAGCTCAAAAGCTAACACTCTTCCCCCTTCCACTGCTCCCTTCATTTCACCTTGCTCTCTCACAAAGGTTTTCTTCTTCCTTGATCATGTTAATTGTCCTGATTCCCCATAATGAAGAATAATCTAGGCTTTTCCCTCTATTTTCCTGAGATACTTCTGCAGGATGGGATCTAACCTCTCAGCCCATGTAACACAGGACACTCCGCTCTCCATCAGCATGCCAGCCACCAGGGCTGGGAAAGGAAAGTGGAAGAGAGTAAATAAAGAAAGGGAAAAGAAATAAAGACAGAAGATAGGAATTTTCTCTCTCTTTCTAAATCTTAAAAAGGGGGAAAAAAGAATATCATTAGACTATAATACAGCTTGAGAATAAAAACATAAATCTTAGATACTCATGTGTCCACACCCATAGCAGAAGTAGAATTAATTGAAGTTGGGAGACACTACGCTCCTTACTGATTTAATTAACTGGATTTGAATTAAACAGGGACAGAGGTACATAAGTTTTCAAAACCATGTCAAAAGTCTAACTGCATTTCCAGAAGTTGATCTTAAATTCTTTCTCACAGATAATCCAGTCTCTTGGCCATGTTTATGCTGAATGAGTGAACAGCAGAAAGGATAAATAAAATATCTCTCTGTGCTGTACCGTAGTGAGCGGAGTCCAATATTCAAGAAATACAAATAAAAGAAAACAAAAAGATCAGTATTGAGCAGCCTTATATTCATACTGCCTCACATATCCATTGTACGATTCAGCCTATCAAACAGAGGTAGTCATGGTTATGCTGATAGTTAAATTACTTAAAGGACTCTAAGATGTTTATGACTACCAAAGAAATTTCATTATCAAGCAGATTGTCTGTCTCGTATTACAGTCTGGCTTTACCGATCTCGCAGTCCTTTGGATGTCGAGCAAAGTTAACATTGAAGTGATGGGGAAATATCAGCTTGAAAGAAAAGGTCTTCAACCAATCTTTCAAAAAAAATGATATTTGTTAAAAAATTTTGTGAGAAAGTATCTGCCTTGTGTTCCCAATGTTGCTAGATGTTAAGTAAATATATGCTGATGGCAAAAAAAAAAAAAAAAAAAAAAGTTGCTTTGGCAACTCTCTTATTAAAATGCATTTGTAACCCCCATCTGTCATGAAAGTTTTGAAAAGTTTGTTTACTTTGGATAGCCGCCTTATCCAGGGTTACCCCAGCACACAATGATAGCAGTCTTCAGAAGTTGTGTGAGGAACAAGCCACTGGGGATCCATTTTTGTTTTAATTGGCACACACAAACACTTTTCTGGTCTGTCAAAAAGATCAAGCTAATATGCATGGCGGGTGTTACATTCTCAGCTTTTGGGAGTAGTAAAGCTCCCTTTATTTAAGTAATTTAAATGATAGACTGCAAAAACTTTGCAAGTCAGAAAAATGTTTTATACTTTCTTTGGGAATATTTGTTTTAAGCAACAGAAAATGTTCTACATATCTAAAGATGTTGAACCTTATGTTATAATTACCCTGTTTCTTCTGACTCTGTAAAAATTGCTGTGAAAACCAAGCATCGCAAAGAGGCAACAAACAGATCCCGTGTTTTCACAACTCTTGCAATAATAGCAATTGTAAGACCAGTTGCTGCCAGATGTTTCTAAGACACGTCCTCAATTGTGTTGCCTTGCGGTGTGACTGAATTGCACATCCGTCCTGTGGCAACCTTCCTGGGGTCATCGTATCAAAGCAACCTGCTCGTATACAAGAAGTGGCTTTTTAGCGAATTGAACCTCGTGTTTGGGGTACACACATCAATGGCCCCGAAATGGATGCAAGAGTCTGAAGTCTGGGGCCAAGCTTCCAAAAAAGAATCGATCTTCAAAGGAAACTGTATTTTACCTGTGATGAACAAATAATATTTTTCCTGGTAAATTCCTAGGACTGGCTCCTTCAACTGAATTTGATTTTAATCTTTTCCTTTCCTTCCTGGCTGTGAAGAATCTCAGTTGCAGAACTGATTTATATTGCTCATGAGGAAGATACTGAACAAACAGGAGGTCACGATTAAAGCTGATTAGGCCATGAGAGGCCAAAACTCCTCCAAGGTTTGGAAGAGGAGCTCAGGCTGGAGGTGCACAGAGCCTCCCTGGAATGGGAAAGGTCCAGTGCTCTGCCATGGATACTGGGATGCTCTCACTGATTTCAAGGAACTGCTTGTCATTCTCCCTTTTTCACCCAACAGTCCAGGTCTTATTTCTTGCTGCCCTTGGAGATGTTTGAAGAGAACGTGCATGAGGTTTGCATGAAGGGGAAGGTGAGGAAGAGTAAGTACTTTCTGCCAAACATCCAAGGAACACATTGGGAGGAAGTATTTCTGCTACGCTGGTGTTGTGCCCTACGTGAGACACAGCTGGACTACTTGGATCGGCCTCTGAAAAACAGGAGTTTCCTTCAGAGGGCAAAGAGTGAAAAGGGAAATGTGAGACAGGCAGCAGATTACCATCCTGGATATCAGACACCTGCACGCAGCCTTCCACGTACCCCCTGCCCATATCACCCTCTGCTCCAGCCCCATGGATGCACTGCCCTTGCCACAGGAGCAGGATGGGTGGACTTCTGCCAGCCATTAAGCCAAAGTCAGGGGAGATGGAAGTCACCAGACTTGGGAAGCAAGAAAGAAGTACCCCCAAAACTGGCTCAAAGCAGAGAAGGGAGAGATAATAATTAAGACACAACGCAGTGGTGTCTGTGCATAGGGGGAAGTCGGGGAATAGACACTAGCACATTTTGCCCATGGCTGAAGACTAAAGGCGATGTATGAATACCTACTGCAAGCTACTTTTCTCCTCGGGGTAATATTTTACTGTTATTGCCTTTGCAATCTGAAGCCATATATTACACAGCCACACACAGAGATATTGGCAACAGTTTCTTAGAGAAGTCCTGTCTTAGTTTTACCAGCTGGACAATACCTAGTGATGAATGGGCCTCCTGTCCAATTTTATATGCGTGTTATAACACTTTATGATATATGTGAGTGAGACTCCACATAATAAGTCCTTGCAACAAACAAAAATATCAAAGGGAGAATGAATGCCGTGCTTTCAGTACAGGCGAAGATATATATTTAAAATATATATGTGCCACGTGTAAAGATTTCATTTTGTTGACTCTTATTTTAGCCAGAAATGTATTCATCGGTGGCAGAGCATTTTACAGCTACATTATTTGCAGGCAGAAGCCGGTAGTGGCTTTTAGCATTCCATTTACTGACACATGTCTCCTATTAATAAGTGCTGAGATTGCACAATAAGAAAAAAGAGACGTTGCTATAAGTACCTTTATACTTACAGTAACGTGTTTGGCCACGATTATAAGTGTTTATAAAACACCCAAGAATCGTTCCTTGTCTACTTACGCTAATGGGAACACCTGTTAACTTCAGGGCTGCACAGACTTATTTGCATCGAATTCAGGTTTTTGCATACTGTACATCACTTTTTGAAACAATTAGATGTTTACAGAGAAATATAGCTAAAAGAAGAACAGCAGCTTGAATGCCCTCCAGCCCGAGTCAATGCTAATCCTGGTTCGAGCGAAAGGCAGAAATCTGCTGGATGATAATGCTGACACAAATTCGGTTAGCAGCGAACAAAGGTGTACCTGCAAATCCTCCGATAGCAGATGTTACTTGTGGGGATTGATACCCGCTGTTGAATGAAGCATCGCTTAGAGATGAAACAGCGCTACTGAATGGGATTGTTCATTGTTATCTTTACCATTCTCTTTTCATTCAGATATGTTCTTTTTCTTTCTTTTTTTTTTTTTTTTTTTTTGGTGGCTTGGAACCTCTCTGTGTTCTGAGCATGTAGGACACACGGTTATTTTCCAAAATAGCCGTTTACATTATTTTATCGACTTGCCAAAAGCCAATACAACACCGCAAGAATCCTCCTACTGCCAGAGATCCAAAGCACCGTCTCTGCAGTAGAAGGTTTTGTGGCCTGGGGCAAGGAGGTAGGAGGTCCCTTTCTATAAAACCAGGTCTACTGAACCTGTAAGTGTAGTATCCTGCTGCTACACGATCGTGCCAGCTATTGTTTAATAACAATGGAAAAGATCAAAGTTGGTCCATGATCTGAACACATACTCTGCCAGCTGTGTCAGGTTCCTAAGTGCGGCAGGCAGGAAAATTGGATGGTTACTATCTTCCCCTGCATGCAGGGAGCAAACAATGCAGAACATCCTTGATTTGCCCCTTTCCGTCTTTATTTGTATGTAAATATTAGGAAAAGCTAAATGGGACGAAAAATGCTTTGAATAAGGCTATTATACCCATTTAAGAAAACAAACATTTCCAACTACGGCAAGATTTCTATTCAAAAAATTATTTAAGGTTTTAATACAAATGATGCTGTTGAGTGCTTGGACAAAGTTAAGCACGTTTTGTCATCTAGCTGAAATCAAGCTTATAAGGAGTCACGACCTTGTTGGACAAATTTCACGGGTGGTACCATACATACAGTCCTTCACTCAGTGCAGAAGAATATGGATACTTCAAATACAGTTCCTAAAAGGCTACAAGACTTTGGACACTTCTTACACAGTCATGTTATTTTTTTCATTTGGGGATGAAGCTATTTTAGATAAGAAGCACCATCGCAGTATAGACAGTGTTTTAGTCAAAGACTAATACCCTCTAATTTTTGTAAAATTAGCAATTCTTTTAATTTGAAAAAAAATTGAACTTGTTATTTCTCAAAATTCTTGTGACAGTTTCAAATCAGTTTTCAAGTGTTCCTGGGATCTTTCTTTAGATGTTCTGGAACTGCCCTGACAGCACTGGAAACGCACTGGCCTTTATATTTATCAGCTACTCTACGTAGTAGTGTAGTAGTGACAGAAGGTTACTCAAAATGATATTTATTAATACCTCATAACTAAAATATCAAATCATCTTTTCATCATAGCTGTCTAAGAGGAGCTTTTCTAGAGAAGGAGAATACAGCTCAGAAGTCAGTGAATTTCTCACACTAACTGAATTCAGTCAGCTAGCGGTAATGGGGTGAAAAACTGCTGAAATATTTGACTATACAGCTCACAAACAAGACAACCTACTGGATCAATTCTGTAATGTATTGGATTTTAAGAAATACAGTGAAATCAGAAAAAAAAAAAAACCCCACCATAAGAAACGTACTTCCTCTTTGGATGCTTGAGTTTCTGGGACGCACTGGGATATACCAAATACCAAACATCAAAAGCAAATATGTTATTTTAAAAATATGTATAGTTTTTACAAGTATCTGATTTTTTTTTAATAATGTAGGCCTTTCTCATGTATTAGGGCATGATGTACGCTGACGTCTGTCAGTCAGGCTTCTGGCTATCACACTGGACAATCTGAGGGACGTGCCACAATGTGATGTGGCATGCAGAAAAATTGAAAAACTCCATTTTTCCAAAATAAAAACCACATCTTCTGGTTTTAAATAGAGAGAATGATTGCAAAATATTTGGCCATCAAGACTGTAAAGATTGAGGTTGGATAATCAATAACGTTTGTGGTTGAATTACCCACTGATAACAAGTAATTTCCTGCTATTCGTGAGGGGAATTGGGAAGTGGGTTTGGGAAATTTGGCAGGCGCTCCCTCTCTTTTCTAAATATGCTGTGTCGGAAAGCCTGATATTCTTTTCTATCACGAGCTTTGGGAGGATGCGGTACAGGCGAATGCAGGTTTGGGGTGACAGCTCGTTCAGGAACTTAGCGATCTAAATATAAGAGAAGCTAAAAATACGCAAAATTATCAAGCACAGGAATGGCTGGGTATTTGGGTTTTGAGTCCTCCATGCCGTAATCATCGGACCACATTTATCTGGAAGCCCTGCAGCGCCGTGATTGTTGCCCCATTTCTTGTCACCGATAAATGTACAGTACATATGACAGGGAAACAAATAGTGTTTTAAAACGCATTACGGCCCCCTTGTCCAAAGACGGCATCATCGCATATTAATTCAAGCACCGCGGAGGGGCCAGGAGACTCGTGCTTATCCAGCAACACAAACTGCGGATACAGAAGGGCTGTTACCAAAGCATCTCCCCACAGACCCCTGACCCACACGGTCCTTGCCCTTCCCACCACACTGCTAGAGACACCGGGTATGCTATCACTCTCATTGAACGCAACGGCATGTGACAGCTCAAAGGCAACATCCAATCGGTAACACTTTAAGCTGTGAAGCAAAGTGGAAAGTCTTAAGGAAAGTGGAATTTGAGACTCTGGTTTCTGCAAGTGTTGTGTTATCCTGCATTACAGTCCCACCCACAACCTAATCCTTGCACCGTTCTCCTGCCACTGAGGTAATTAAGAACATTTTCAGACTCTTGACTCCGACAAAGGAAATTGAGAAGCTACTTCTCAGTGATTTGGGGCACTAACTCATTAGACCGGAGCTGGAAGAGCTGACGCTCTCTCTATTACTCATGTCTATGAGCAGAGACATGTGAGTGTGAACTATAAACAGAACCAATTACATTAACATTTCCCAACGCTTTCAAGAATAAGACTAGGAGCTTTTGTTTGTTTTGCAAAACCATGATCCGCTATGCTAATAAGTCTAAAATTTGATTAAAAGAAAAACATTCAAAGCAGAACCTGGCAGTACAGCTTCTCATGTGCTTTTCTTTCATCTGCTGGAACACGGCAGCCCTGATTCAGCAAGGTACTTCATTAAGCAATATGCAGCTTCCAGAATACGAGCGCTCGCGCCGTTTTTAGTCACAAGAGTGAGATGAGCAAATCAGTCAGGGCAAAAATAGTAGAAAAGTTATATTTATTCACAGAGCGAATATTTCAGGGAACAAAAGATATGCTAGTGACAGTCAGTAAGAGCTGCATGTAAATTAACAGCAGAACCACAACCAACAAAGTTAGCTCTCACTTCTAAGCCTAACAGCAAAAGACGGCTCTACCTTCTAGCCCAGCTATCCAAACCACCTCCACTAGTAGAAGCAAACCCAAACTAGCGACCTTATCTACCTACTTGATGAACGCAGTATCAGAAGAGAAATGTGATTTTTTTTTAACCTTTGACTATATTAGTGAAAACACAGCCAGATCACCTTGGGAAAATGAGAGAAAAATAATAACTATGTAAGAAATTATACTTAGTTTTCAGCTAAACTCTGAGCCTTCAATCGCCAACAATCCCCATAACTCCCTCCTTTCCTTCTGAGAACAGATGAACAGATTCTTTATCACAGCCAAACTCATAATGTCTAAGATTAACTAGAAGTCACTCACTTCGAAGATGACCTTACAAAGAGTTAAGCCACAAATTAGATACTGCCAGAACTTGAGAATTAAAAGAGGAAAAAAAAATTGCTGAGTTCTAGGTGTTTAGAAATTCAATTATACCATTTCATCTCTGATTGAATTGCAAACACACAGGCTGAAAGCACAGAAATGCACCATATCTCAACACACCAGTGAGAAATACTAAAATAGGTGAATATTTATCAAAACCCTCACTTAACAAAGAAAGCGCGCCGCTATCCATGTTATTCGGGAAAGCTGCTTTTATCGCAGGAGAGAACAGGATCTTGGTTTCACGCTTAACTCTGAATGATAACTCATTCCCATTTTTCACTGCTTTTGCTCGATGACAGGTCATTCACCTCACTACTGTCATGCGTTACAAAAATTAGCAACCAAGAAAATGAATCTAGATCAGGTCCTACGTTTGAACTTGCTCATTTGCTTATACGCTCTATTTCCTACTAGAAACCCGTGTACTGCATCACAAGACCAACTTCACAGCCGCCACGGAGCAAGAGGGATGGAGAACCTTGTGAATTTTCCCAATGTATCAGACTTACAGAAACACCTGTGCTAAATAACTTTGTGCTGAGCTCCTGTGAAAAGCTGCAGTGTTAAATAGCAATCACAGTTTCCGATTTTGCACTGAGCTGGTTACTCTTCTGCCAGAGTCCTCCGAGCTGTCGTGCAGAGCGCGAGCGGCACCCATTTTAATCTGATTGCCTTTCTCTTTGCTTGCATTGTTAAAGTCACGAATTTCCTTATTTATCCTGAAGTATCATTATATCAACACAATGGGAGTTGAGCGGTGCCTGATAAAGTTGAAAACCACTCTGTTTATAAACGCCTTTCGTTTCTGAAGTGAAACCATTCATTCGCTGACTGCTGTGAGAAGATGAGAGGGGTTGAGGAAAGTCTTCTAAGGCTTTTGAGTTGATACAGGTTTACAAGTGTTATGACTCTTCTTTAAAGAGATCCCAAATACGGTAAGGACAAAAGTACTGTAAAATTAAATAAACTCAGGGAGTGGCTGCCGATCCATCCCTTATTAAGAACTGTAGCATTTATGCGAGAAAAAGCTCTGATTTCCATTTTACAAGGAAACCATGGCCTTAAATCTACCCGAGGTGCATTTGCATGTATACAGAGCTCATTAAAGGCTTTAAGCGTGTTAATGATTAAATGGAAAACTTGTTCAAACAAATTATTGACTCTGGTAGAGAAGATCAGAGAGACGATCAGGCTACTGCAAGCAGGTAGGGAAAGTTGCACTTTGGTTTGTCCAAGGATTATCTCACTTTGCTTTTGCCAGAGCGGTAAATAGCAGCAGCCCCAGGTCTGGGAGCAAATATCAAGGACCTGCACATACCTTCACACCTCGGGGGGGGAAGAGCAGGTACAAACACGTGCTGCCTCTCACGGCAACATCGCCACTACCAAACACGCTTCACCTTTTACATCTGTAACCCCTTGAGATGTGTTTCCTACCTACACAAGCCACTCTGCCGTTCTTTAGTAGTGGCAGCGGCATCGCAGGAAAAGCCCAGGAAAGCGGGAAGCGAGCTGCAGCTAATAAGGATTCATCTTCAGTGATGTCTGCATCGGCACGAGCCGAGACTGGAGATACGTGCAACTGCTACACTCAAGCTAGAGTGAACCGAAACAAGCATATGCTCAGCCAAACCTTTTGAAACTGGGCACAAAAGAAGAAACTTCTTGTTGAAAAATTACTGCTCTCTGTTTTAATCAAAATTTTAATTCCTGATTTTCACCAGACTCCAGGCAGGAGCGCACAGCTCATGGTATTTAAATGAAGCTCCCACAACATTTTGCGGCAACACGATATTTTATGGCAGCGAGTGCAAAACACAGCAGCGGCACCACTGTAAACTTTGAGACGTTTTGGAGAATATCAAGCACCAACTGCGCTGCCAATAGAGTTTTAAGTACAACGTAGCGAGCTGAAATTATGCAAGCAACCGTTTCTCACACGAGACGTCCCAACCACTGCAGACACGGGCGATATCTGCGATGAAGACGTGAATGCTTAAAAAGTGCTTTCCAGTGCAAAGAAGGTATCAAGACCCAGACTCGTGTTTAGGTAGGATTGTCTGCACTCCTGCGATTCTCATTTTCTACCTACTTGAAGCGTTGTTTCAAATCTATAATTCATACAAAGTGAGAATTTCAGTGTTTTTCTTTCACTAAAAAGCCTGTTGTGAATGGCCCCAGGACAAGTCCCCCAGCCAGGTAATTTAAACAGCAGAAAAAGATAGGCAGATAGGTTATTTTCAACAGGGTCCCAAGACGGCTCTCAATTAAGAAAAACAATTGACTGATGTTTCTCTGCTTGCTGCCAGGAAGCTCTATGTAGTATTTCTAGAGCTTTTTCTCCACTCTACCCAACATGTGGGCTCAGTGTCAAGCTGTGAGTTTGTAAATCTTTTTCAGCACTTATCAGAGCTCAACATGAATTATGGTATTGCCAAATCTGCTTTATGCAGCTTTTTCTTACACTAGAAGAAAATGTACGATTTTATGGTCAAAAAGAAACGTCTACGTACTTGCAATGGGAAAATGCAGTCAGTCGTGATTGAACCCCAGAAAAAAAAAAAAATATTTCCCCCAGATCCTGCTTCTTCACCATCGTCAAACTTGGGAAACTTCTGAGCTGTCGAGCTTTACATGGTGCACATGGTTTCTCCCTGTACCTTTATTAACTGTGTTAGCTAAGATTTTATTAACTAAGACTTTATTAACTAAGATTTTATTAACTTAATGCACGCTTGAAAAATCCCTGCTACTTTTGTGGTTAATTCACCTTACAACGTGCGTTAATCTTTAATAAAACACCTTCCTTTTTGTGGAGGGATAGTTAACGCGGAACATAAATCAGCCCTTTTGTTGAGGGCTAATAAACTTTGTGCATGTACATGCGTGTGACTTAATACCATTATAATAATATTATATGGCAGGCAAAAATATAATGAAAATGATAATTTGCCAAAAAGATTTAAAAAACACTGAGGTGTTACCTATCAAAAGTTCTCCTTCTGTCTATGATACAGCACAGATTGCAATCGTGACAGTAAATCTGGTGCTATTGTTAATGCCATGGCACTTTGGTTTTTGGCTTGCTTCAGTCCAATCTGTGACATGCTTGTGAATATCTTTCTTCTGTTCTGTCTGTATGGCATATGGATTTCTGGGATACAACGTCAGACCTATCCACATAACAAGTGTTCAGAGCACCTTATCATTTTAAAAAGCCAATTACTCAAAAAGACAAATGTGAAATGTTTCACATTTAATGATGAGCAAATCTGCAAAACAAATGCAATTTTGCTTCATTTGAAAAAGTTTAGTTTAACTGTAAATATTGCAATGGAGTCCCTAGCAATACACACCACGGGTAGGGACAGGCTCATTTTATGCATATTGTACATCATCACTGTCACTTAAATCTGCAAGATTTTTCCATGCTAAGTTGTTTTAAATAAATAGAAAGAAATGAGATACAAAAGGCTGAAATATATGCTTCTGAATAGACTGTAAAAATGTCACTGCTAACACTGAGCATTGGACACTTAAAAAAAAAATATTTTGAAAGTCTCACCCAAAAAAACGAAAACTGCATATGTCTACAGAGGTAAAGGTCAGTAATGAAACAATTAACAGCAAAAATACCAATCCATTTTTTAGAAATATTTGTCAATATATAAAGAATGTTTTGTACTGCACATAAGTGCTCAATTAATCCCGGATTAGCGGCCGTATGTCATATTCCCAGCCTGAAACGATGTCAGCTGAAGAACTTAAACACACACGGGATTCAAAGCAAGATTTTGTAAGGACTTGGGGACGGCGGAAATCGCTGCTTTCTGGTGCAGTCCTAACAGAGCTCGTGGTACAATCAGAATATTATGCTGCACTACCGAGGTCAAAATACGCCGCAGGAGAATTCTCTTTGTTTATTAAAAGATAGGCTGCAGGTATATATTCGTGCCCTCGTGTCTGCAAAATACCTAGGCACACATATCCCAGCGGCTGCTAGAGACAAGTTCGTGATTGCCAGTTATCTGAATTGTAGGTGCCGAGTACCAGAGAAGAAATGAAAATGGTTATTGTTCACGTAGGAGCATGTCGGGCTGAAAGGCTGGGAGAACCGTGATGTTGTGGGAGCTCTTGGCTGAGCAAGGCGAATGGATTTAGGTACAATATTTAAAATATATGGGAAACATATAAACAGATTTTAATATTGAAGATTTTTGTGACTAATTTGATTTTTAAAACCCTCTCGCTCAACTGAGAACGTTGGTAACAAAATACTATAGAACATGGGAAACCAAATGCAGCTGGCACTGGTAATTTTAGAAGAAACTAATCTTGATATTTATAACATCATGTAGCAAGCGGAACAGTTTTACCAGGCTGGGAATGTTGAAATACAAAAAAGTTCACCTTTCAGCTATTGTGCTTTAGCTCTACTGCACTAGCAAAAAATTCAGAAATCAGCTGTTGCAAGGCAAACATTGAGCAAGTTTATTGTGATATATAGCCATTGAGATACCTTTTTAAAACTGCCTGTGCACGTATTGTATTTTATATTAAATTTTTGTAATCCAGCTCAGGAACTTAATATATACAGCCAAAAAGTCAGTTCATAAATTATATTTTGAAAGACAGAAAATATGCTGAGCTATTACATTAGATAAGAATCTTATTTTAAATACATTCCTTATTACTCTTTTATTTTTAATTTCCAAGCACTTTCTGTTTAGAGTTTGATGTTTTTACCTGTAGAATGCCGGTTAAAATGAACTAATCACTAATGCATAAAAAAAAGAGGGTATTTTACCCTTAATCCTGGAAACAGCTGCAATAATAATCACCCAATTTTTTTTTTGCTAGTGCTGCACAATAATAAGCAGAATTGTACGTATAAACGTGTAAAAGAATGCAGCTTAGCTCACAATTTCATTATGGTATTTAATTTCTAAAATTTTGGATTGTAAGGGTAAAATAAACATTCATAAAACATAATAGACCAAATCATTTCATAAATTAAACCATATAATGTATTTAACTCCAAGTGGTTTACACCAGAGGTTAGTTTTTGCCTGTATCTTTGATACTGAGGAGCGGTGAAGAGGGAGCAATATATGATTTTAAAAGGTAGACCTTTAATAAACGTGGAGATTTTGGTTTGCAGGGGACTGTGCAAACGTGCAGCCTGCTTTTATAGTACGTGTTTGTGTTGTTTTGCTTCTCCCTTGCACACCCACTCGCCAACTTCCGCGCTGCGCCGCAGATTTGAATGAAGTGAAAAGCTCAATGGGTAATTGTCAAAATACTTCCATTTCTCCCGCTTTCACGCAAGAACCAAATAAAGGCAGGAGAGTCTCCCGCTTTTCACAAACAGCCCGAAACCGGCAGCGTTCACCTGGCGCTCCCGAGGAGCGCTGCTCAGCCGCCCGAATCTCATCGCCTTTTTTTAATTCCACGAGCACACCTTGGAAACGAGCACATTTCTCTCGAGTTTCGGGATCCGATGTCAGAATTGCCCACCACCTAGCTCATGCAAAAATCTGTTTACGCACGCTTTCTCTCCCCTAGTATTACCAAAAAGAAATGTCAGTAATAATCAAGTGAGGGTGCTGAATTAAAATCCGAAATCGCTAACAAACCGATCTGTACAAAAGTGTCAGTGTTAAGATTTCCAGACTGGGGGTTGTGCGACAGAACGAGGAGCTCAGACAGAAGAAAACAGCTCTCCACTCCACTACTTTCACCCCGTTAATCTCACATGTGCTTTGCCACGGATTTCTTGCTTTTTTCTTTTTACCCTCTGTTACCTCGTGGGAAGCGGGCTATTCCGAGGGGGCTGGCGAGCAGAGCGCTGGCTTTACGGACGGACGTAAGGCGCCGTTAAATGAGAGCCTTAAGAAGGACTTTTTCAATTTACTTTGAGCTTAAGCTGAAGAGGTTTAATCACAGCTCGTACACATCTTCTTAAAAATTGTTCCGAGGGCGGGGGAGTAGTAATAATCATGTAGGAAATCATCGCGACAGATGCTGGTTCCCATGATCCCATTTACACTTTTAACATCACTAATGAAAACCCATCCGGGCAATACCTGTGTCAGCGCGGTGTCAGGTGGTCATTTGGCAAGACGGAACCGCAAGGAATCAGATCAGCATTTTGAAAACGGCTCACTTCACTTTTTCCTTTTTGTGTGTGTGTATAGAGGGGTTGGGGGGTTTTTTTGGTTTGGTTTCTTTTTTTTTTTTTTTTTTTTTTTGCACCTGTTATTCTAAAATTTCTTTCGGTTACATTTCAAAACACTACAGTTGGGATCTCCTTGCCAACCTGAGATGGCATAAGCCTGGGTAACAGAACAAAATGTGAGAAGGTCCTTCTGTCTTTAACGCCTGTTCACCAATGAATCAGCCTCCAATTAATCTGTTTCTTCAGTAGGAGTTTAATAAAAGTCAAGCACACACATGTTCAGTCTTGTTTAGTATTAAAGCTGTGTTAACATTATCTGCCTAGCCAGGTCAAAAATCTTATATAATTAAATGCCAGAAAGCATTTCAGAATTTTAAGGGCTTTACAATTTTTCTGTAAGTAATTGATTATGCAAGGCAGGGCAGTTTAAATTTAAAACAGGATAGTGATGAGTGTGATGTCACTTTTCATTACAGATTTCAGAAAAGTTTGTTTCATGGCCAAAACTACACATAAAACCTAACTTATTAGATTTGCTATTTTGCATTTTTGTGAACCAGGGGAAAGAAAAAAAAATGCCAGCAACACAATTTTCCTTTCCACATCATGAAATATAAACCGAGTGGGTTGTGCACATCCCGACTTTCCACACTGTCAGGCAGGCTATCTGATATAATCGCAGCACAGGTTTTGCCCTACTCAGCTCTGCCTCTGACTTGGCTTGGAGAAGTCAGGTATTATAATACCAGGATATTACGATATTACTCCCTGGGGGAAGTGAGGTGGGAGTAGAACCTATCAGGCTATACCAAGAGTTAAATAACTATGGTCTTGAGTGAGAACGATACCTATAGCTCCGTGCAGGCAGTCAGCAGGCTTTGCTTGGGAATAAGTGAGGAAAGTCTGATCTCCAAATAAATACAAGGTCTCTATATCAATTAGAGTCCAGCTTTTCACCATTCAAATGTGTCTATGATTTCTGATTGATTAAAAAAAAAAAAAAGTTTAAAAGAGAAATTAAAACAGGGAGGAAACCCCCATATTAATCACAAAGACTTTGTTATGAAAGAGTGGATCACACCTAAAACTCTGTCCATAAAATCTACTTTTCATATTTCAGGTAATAGAACTGAAGACACCGTTTCCAAAGACAGTTAAGAGCAATTTAGTTCCTGCTGCCACCAAATGTTCAGCAGAAGATGTGGTTTCAGGCACTGTAGCGTGTCCTCAGTTCCCTTTCAGGCAGCCTCCGCTCCCGAGAGGAGAGGTGGTCTTAGCTTTTCCCCTTCTCCACATCCCTTTGAGAGCCTCCCTTGTCTCCCTTCCCTTCCTACAGCTGAAAAGCAGATGTACTGCAGAACTCTCCATACACAACTCCTCTCCATCCTCTGCAAGACCAGTTAAGCAGTAGCGTATTCTAATGACATAACATGATGCATAACCTACACGACAACGTGTAACAAAATGGAGACTCAGCAATCAACAACCACAGCCAAAAAAGGAATTATAAAAGTGTTAAGAATAAAAATTCAAGGCAGGTCTAAAATCAAGATTCCATCATTCCCAGGTATACGGACAAAGAGAAAGAAGAGAAGTTGAGTGTGTATGTTTAAAGAGGAGATTAACTCATGACACTAAAGTGAAACATCTTCATAAGTTTTAAAGTGTAGTAAAAGTACAGAAAAAAAAAGAATAAAAAAGAATCTGAGGGACTCGAGAGAAGGGGGGAAAAAAGCAGTTAAAAATAGAGCTACAGAACACTAGGGATGCTTATAGCAACCGAGGATGGCCAGCTTTGGATAAACAAAGACAATTTTGGAAGTGGCACAGCAAAAATAGGTCAGTTCTACATATAAGTAGAAATTAATACCATGGAAATTATTTAACAAGCCAGTACACTGTACTCCATACAGTGCCATGATCATTAAGCTGGTGAATAGGTGGTAATGTGGTAGGAGCAAAGAAATATATAAAAAGTCAAATCAATACAGCAGGAACGGACCAGCATGTGAGCAGAAATAAAGACAATCAAAAACATCTGTCCTTTTAGTAGAGTTACTCTATAAAACAAAACCGATCAATATACAGGTAGAGGAAGAAGCAGTGTAGTCACAGCAAGCTGAAATACAGGCAGGTATGAAGTTAATGAAAAAATATATATAACTCCGTTCATTCTGCCAATAGGGTCAGACTGGCTGAGCAATGCACGGGACGGGAAAAGAGAGCACTGCCCCAATAAAGCAAATAATAACATAAAATCATCAGACAGGTATAAAAATAAAGGGAAGCAGCCCTGCAGTCTCTTTTAGCCTGGCAAGCTTACACTCAGCAACTTCAAAACATACAAGTTTCTGATATTTTTTATTAAAAACATGATTAGGCTAATAATTTTCAGTTCCCATGACATGGACATCCGGTAGCCGTGGTTAATAGAAAAAAGGCAGATGTCAAAGAACTTTAGTTATGACCTCAAATGACTCTTAATATTCTGTTACTTGGTTTGTACTAACGGAAAATGAAGTGCAGCAGTTTGGAGATGTGAGCAAATGAGACCATAGGACATACTGATTTGATACGAGGCTTTATTCCTACATACACCTAAAAGCAGTTCCTCTGTACTTATACTGGCCACTGATAAAACTTTTTGAAATTTCCAGATTAAAAGCCTATTATAGGTTTTTCTGTTCCTACAGTTTTCCATATGCATTTAGCTGCATGCAATAAACCATTTCCCAGTTTGTTCTTAAAGTAAATAAATTTAAAACGAAAAGTTTGAAATAAACCACTTGGTTTTCAGTAGAGATCACGCAAATACAAAATAACCGGTCTAACAAAAACACACGAAGCGGATGTTATATCTGCTGTCTGCTTGACACAAGGACATCTGGAGATCTGGGCAGTGCATTTGCTGCGGTGCTATTTGAACTTTACTTTAGGATTAGAACAAAAATGGCAGCCTCACAAATGTCTACACCATCCTTCAGAGAATATCAGGCAACCTCCCAAGCTACAGTAATGAAAAGTTGCGGTTACAAAGCACATTTTGAGGACAGGGAAGGAAACTCTGTCTCTTTTGGACTGCAACGCTGAATTTCAGGCTGAAAGCATTTTCTTTCTCTTTTTCAAGGCTGTGTTCAAAATCTAGCTAATCTTTTGCACATCTATACAAGCGTGAGTATAACTATTACCCACCAATATGAGGGAAAGGGAGGCAGAGGATGCCACGGGCCAAGTCACCAGGGAAAGTCAGGGGTGTCACCACCCCCTGAGGACCCGCACATCTCACCCCTTCGATGCTTTGCTCCTTTGATGAAAATCAAACAAATTCCTATCATTAACACCACCAGCGTGAGGTAATTCCTTCATTCCAGGGACCCTGGATGCTAGAAGGGTGAGCGGTTCCTCCACAGAGCCGTGATGCTCAGCGCGGTCCCCGTCAGCACGCGGCGGCCGAGGGGTTAGTGCTGAATTAAACGAGTTGACCCAACCGCAGTCAGCGGCAGGGTAAGATATAAATAAAGCACGTGGTGCCTCGCAGGCCTGAGCTCTGACGGCGGCTTGTTGCACCGACTCTTCCAGAGCCTCAGTCGGCAGCCGCCGCCGCCTACGCTATCCCCTGACAAGCCCCCATCACCGGCGTTAAAAGGATGCGTACGTTAAGGGCTGTGTCTACGCTGCGGGAAGCCGGGGGATGGCGCAGAGGCATGCACGTTTCCTGCAGTCGAACCCAACACGAGTGTCGCATGGGTACGAATCAACAAGGGGAACATATTTCACTACAGTTAATTATCCCGATTTATCCCAAGAAACGAGGTTTTAGGCTGTAATCTGTGAGGAAATCTGCCGTTCTAGTCCTAAATCCTCCCCTCAGCCTGGTGATTATCAACTACATTTCTGTACAGGAGGGAATTAATGCCACATACTGCCTAAGCAGCTTTGAAGTCAAAAAGGCGCAGACCTGTAATAACTTTTGTTCGGCGCTATTGACTGAGGGGGGAAGCGAGGTGCCTGCGGTCGCCGGCACTTCCACGCCCTCCTTCCCTGCTGCCCCTCCGCAGCCGGTCCAGCCCCGCTGCCAACCCCACCATTACCTCTCGGCGGGGGACCCCAGGTACCTGCCAGCGCAGGCTGCGCCCCGGACCAGAGGTACCGCGCTGGCATTACAATGCGACCTGATTTTCCCCATCTAGCATCAATCAATACAGCTTTAGAATTTGATAACAAGGAGACTTTTCAGAAAATAATCGTGTTTGCGGTGAAAGGCTGCGCACAAAACAGAGGTAATTTTTCTCCTCAGTGCATGCGCGACGATTCCAGCCACATTTATATCTAATTTGATTATTAAACACTGTAATTTAAGTTTGACATGTATGCGAGCGCGCACACGCGAACGTTCCGCACAATGCCTGCTGGAAAACCCAGAGAAGGGTTTTGTTGGAAGCGGCAAAGAGAACAGGGAGGGGGGAGGAGGGAAAAAGAAAGTGGAAAAAAAGGGGAAAGAAAAAAGGGAAGAGAGAAAATGGGGGGGGGGGGGGGGGGAGGGGAGAAAAAGGAAAAAAAAAAAAGAATAAGAAAAAAAAGTGAATAAAAAAAGAAAAGGGAGGAAAAAAAGGAAATAAATTCCCATCCGGAGCCATGAATTTATTCAAAAGCATTTCAATCTGCGTGCACATCTTCATCACTTCAGTGATAATTAAATCTGGGAATCACAGGTGATGTCCTCGCACAGTCTCTTTGCCGGGCTCCCACCGGGCCAATGAAGCGGGGCTCCCTGTGAGGCCTGTTAGCACAGATCAGGTGGTAATGTGGAGGGACAGATGAGCTTTAGCTGACAGATGGCAGGATGACCTGGAAAACCTGCCCCCTTTTCTGGGATCAGGCAGCAGCTGACAGGTATTATTTCATAAAATAACGTCTAAAAGGAATCGCCAGGGTCTTCGCATTAATCTGAGGCTGCAACCAGCCATGTAACGTTTATGTCAGAACAAATCTGTCTCTATGCAGGAGAAGGAAAGTGGTTTTTGATGAAGTTGTTCATAAATTTTAATATAATATGCCTGATGGTGTCAGATATAGTCTCATATCTCTTTTATATTTAAAAGCTCTAGTGAAACATAGAAATATTCAATCTCCAACAAGCTACTTTTAAATAACTAAAAAGTTAACCAAGGATACCTTCCTGCTTTTCCCCATTTTCAGCAAAGAATTTGCATGTGTAATTTCCATGTTTTTAAATGAAAACATCTCAATTGCATGAAATCCTTTTTGTAATTGGTACTAAACAAAGGCACCACTAAAGCTTCTGCAAAGTTGTTTTATAGAAATGAATGAATAACTGAGGCAGGGAAGTAAAAAAACCAGCCTTACATGAAGCTGCTTATCGGTGTTGACTTAATTAAAAACACCTTAAAAATCAGTGGTTTTTTTTCTCTTTAAAAACTCGAGCTGTGTCTGCTTTGAGGAGTGAAGCATCGCATTAAAATGCCCTCTGCAGACACACGACATTTGAAAGTTTAGGCACAGATGAATATTCGGGGAATTCAAACACCTGGATCGGGTCTGGGCTTGCCAGCCCTCCGAATCTTTTCAAAAACTGGAGAGAAAGCAAGGTCGTGCTTCCCACCTCACTCCTTCCTCCATACGGCACCAGCTCGCTCAGCTACACCCTGATAAATTCAAGACTCGGTAATCAGCATTAATATGCAAGCAAGTATCAATCCAAAACCTGCTAATGAAAATGATTACACTGTTATATTCATCTGAATCTTGTATGAGCTACTGAGGGGCATACACCGGCAATAGGCACGTCTCACTGTCTTGGCGGTGCCACCTTAAAGACCCCTTGTTCACTTTTTTCCCTTTTATCGTCTTTTAGTTGTAGAGAATCACCTGCTTCAATATCTCTGAGGGTACTAGTAAAAAAGAAAAACAACATACATAACAGATGCGCGAGTGAACCTTGGGATGAATGTATTATGGCTACAGAACCACCATCACACACCTCATAATCACTTTTTCACCTGCCCATCTGGTGCAGACCTGTGGCTTGTTAGTAATGCACTCGGATACGCTAAAATGTGCTTATCTAAAAAGAACAATTAAGCAGAAGCTGGAACGGTGCGGTTAGCATGATTTACAAAGAAAAATGCGATGGGGGAAAACAGACATGGCGTCTTCCTGCTTGGAAAGGTGTGCCCCTCACTTCCATGTTTGAAAAAGTAAGAGGAAAACAGCAAGACTTTTACCGACGTTTACCAAAACCACAACGCCTTTTTCTGAAAGGTCCTACGATGTGAACCTTTCAGCACAATATTTTCCATTTATTCACCCAGCAAGCATAGAAAAGACAAAGGCAATACAAGCTTCATCTCCAATGCGCTGTAAATAGGTCTAAATTCCGACCAAGAGAACTCAACTCAAGAGCTCAAGACGTTGGTTCATCCCCTGAGCCTCTCCATTAAGACTGCAGCAATGATGTCACACTATTGACACTTTTCCAGTGGAAACCAGGTTGTTGTTTCATTGTAATCAAAAGATAAAGACTTTTAGTCACCAGTAAAATAGGTGTAAAATCAGAGAAGGACAGGTAGAAGAATTATCACAGCATTGCCACTCTGTGAAACTTGCTTTCCCTGTGGTTTGTCTTGGTAGTTTTCCAACGCGAATCCCCTTCTGGCAGATAAATCTACTGAATTTCTGGGATTCTTGGTTACTATGGATGTCTGAACAAGCAAAATCTCATTTACCTTTCGGGCACTGGACATATGACAATACACGGGCTATCAGAAGACACCTGCTTTCCTTGAGATACACAGGGAATTAAAGCCGTAATTTCCATTGATATTCATGACAGTCACTTTGCTGGGTCGACCACAGTTAAGGAAGAAAAGATGTTTCCCAGCACTATTCATCTTGGTATACCTGACCTAAAAACAGAAAACCGAATAGATAATGCTGTGGTAGTTCTTGTCTAATAGTCCTAGAGCTTACTTAGCTGCAGCAGGCACAAATGTTGCTCTTGTGTAGGAAAAAAAAAAGGAAGATTGCACTTCTTTTCACTCTGTTTCATCCTATCCAGTAGCACAGAGAAAGTAAATGAAGAGGTTTATTACTGTTTGGTTGTTTCTTCTTTCTAAGTGTCATCTCATAATTTTCTGAGGATTGAAGTAAATAAAATTTTACAGAAAAAAAATCACCTGCATTAGTTTACAATCTTTTATATGAAAAAATAGATAAAATAAAATTTGAATGCAAGGAGTTCCATCTTGCTTAGCTTTAAAGACACCTCACTTGTCAACACAGAGATATTGCACCACCTACGTACTGGGAGCTCAGGGGTTCCACAGACATTTTTTCAAAGATTCTTTTTTAAAAACTCATCCCCCTCACCAATAATGTGAATTATAACACGTGTGTTTTAAGGAAACCATTTACTTTTATGCTGAGGCATAAACTGGCCTATGAACAAGATTCTAGTTTAACGGCAACATCAAAGGGTCCCAATGAGTGAGTAATCAGAAAGTGCACGCTTCCACGGTTCAAAGCGCTATCACCACGTTATGCTGTCAAGACAGATGCAGGATCTTCAAATTTCACCAATTAATGTTTTTTCCTCACAGAAATTTTGTTATTATTAATAGAGGTAGTCAGTGAAAATCTCTGCGTGTGTGTAAGAGATAGATACAGATATGTAAATCATTATTTGCATAAGGACCTTTAGACTCCCCAAGCCAAAACTGGTTTGTTTGATTAGTTGAGTCAGCCTGTGCAACAATTGGCTCTTGCTGTCATAATTAAAAGAACAATAGGGTGTTTCTCAGGTCTGCTAGTGATGTTTGAGCACACCATAGCTTCCAAGTTGTCATATAAGCCCACAGTTAATTTTATCTCAAAATAAAAATAATATTGGAGTTCAGACTCGTGATTTCCACTGGGGAAAACTCAATGGAAATCCATTCTCCAGTGGTATAAGAAGCACTGACACAAATCCTACATACATATGGATAATTTGTAGTAATCAGACACTCCAAGCCCTTGCTTGAAAAATATGTTTTAGAAAGTGTGTATACCCTTATTCAAAACTCCAAAGACATATTTTGATGACTGATAAGTTCATTAAGAGACTTGATTGCCTTTATATAAGAAAAGTCACTAAACTGTTTGATGTTTGGTGCTTAAATTCCTAATCTAAATCCCAATCTGTCATCTGCTCTTGCTCTTTCCAGTGCATATCTACATCATACAAAGCATTCATACCCCTTGTCTTCAGTGCCTCATATTGCCCCATCCGTACATTTTTATTCAGCTAAAAGATGCTTTGACTTGATCCACCAGCCTTTTCTGGAGTGCAGAGGACAACCACTCCCACCATCAATGTCTGTAGTTACTTTTCTTAATCCCTTCACCAGATTTTACTCAATAAGGATGCAGTTTACGTTCCAAGTGAAAAAAAGGGAGATGTGATCTGTTCCAGGGACAACTATATTTCTTAAGGAATTCCAAGCAAAACTTCATTTTGTCCGAACTAATACATACAAAGCATGTTAAATTATTAACAAATAGTAAAAGATGATTGATGGCTTTCAAAAATTAAACCAGCTACACCTGGCAGTGGCCAACACAGAGTTAATCTGAAAAACGGTAGATTTGTTTTATTTACAGAGGCTTGATTGCCAGGATTGAATCCCAGTGGTTCAAACAATCATTCATTTGTATAAATTAACAACTGATCACTTTTCTCCACCTCTCCCACAATACTTTATGACAAAAAGTGAAGAACCTCCCAGTCAAATGACATTGTAAGGGTGCATAGGAAACCTGACAACTATAAAGTGCATTAGCCAGAGAAGTATTTTCTCTGTATATCAGAAAAACATCGATTTCAAACCTTCTAGAAACGAACAGAAAACCACAGAAATGTTACTCAGAAGGGAACACTGGAAGCGGTCTTGTCCAATCTCCCACTTAAAGCAGAAGCATTGCCAATGCTAGATCAGATCACCTGTGGTTTCGTCTAGCCACGTCACGAAAACCACCAAGGGTGGAGACTCTCCAACCACTTGAGGCCTCTGTTCTGGTGTTGTTCTATACCCTCACTAAAATATTTTTCCTGACGATCAATCTGAGCCTCTCAAGATATAGTTTGTGGCAACTGCTCAATCTGCCACTAGTAAAAAGGGCATTGGTCTGTCTTTGCAAATGCCCTTAGTCTTCTCCTCATCAGACTGCTCAAACCCATTGCCCTCCACCTCTTCTTTTGGGGCTTGTGCCCTAGGCACCCAGTTGCCTCTTCTGAACCTCCTCCTGTTTCTCCACGTCCCACTTGACCTGGGGGCCCAACCTGGGCAGGACACACCTGGGCTGGCCTCACCATCCTGAGCAGGGGGGGAATAATAACCTCCCACTCTCCTCTTCATCTAGCTCACTACGGGATGTGTTGATTTCTCAGCACGAGCACACCATGAGCTCATATTTAACTTCCATCAACTCCTAGGTCATTATCAATAAATGTGTTCCTTCTCCAGTTAAATAACTACTGATTGTTTCCTACAGCTGTACCCTTAATGGTCGTCCATCGCTGCGACAAGATACTGAGCCATATTCGATCAGAAGAGCGCTACCACGTCCATCCGTGGTCCCAGGGTATCTAGACCTGTAGCGATACAGGGTTGCAGTGTAATGGCCAATAAATCTCAAACCATTTCCTACATTAAAGAAGCAGGTTAGGAGTCCTTGTTCTGTTTCTTAGACAGACAAAAGATATTTCTGGCAGAACTGGGTTTGTTTCCTTAAATTTTACTTTCCATATGCTCAGAATAGTTATTTAGTTTCTCTCTGGTACTGAGGTGGCCAACAATGCAGTGCTATTCCATCTAATGAAAAAAGAGAAGTACAAGGTATGAAAACCTTATTCTAAAAATGAACGAAGCAGATGGGATATGCAATTCTAACTTAGTCCATTTGCATGTGTTTGTTGGTTGCTTTTTTTTTTTTGTTTCCTTCTTTTTTTTTCCTTTTTCTTTTTTTTTTTTTTTTAAATTTATAGTAGATTTATCTGCTTGAAAAGGTCTGCTTGCAGCAGAAAGGAAAACCAATTCTTCCAGCTTTAGGGCAGGAAAGTGCATAGCTGCTGAGAAAGAGGAGAGATTATGCACATAACATCCTCACCTCCTACATTTGGCAGCTCCCTCTGCTTGGAAGCTGTCACCCAAGGCATCCAGCCCAGGGTGTTCTAGTCCTCAATATCCTCCTTGCACAGTCTCCCACTTCCTGGAGATGAACCAACACTTTGTGTTTGACTTCCCCCACCAGCTTCAGTGCATTATACTATTGCTTTCCTCATCTCCCTAGCTGGCAGTATCAGACACAGCTTATTTCAAGTTGCAACCTTCTGAGACCTGTGTTATCATTATATTTAAAGGGTAAAGGGAATAGTGAGAAGAGAAACGAGAGCATACGAGAACTCAAACAGCCCATGGACAGGTTAAGACGACCTCTTCTGACTAGAGTCTCTGTAATTGAGAGAGAAAAGGAATGGTTTTCTCAGCATCCCTGAATGGATGCATGATGGCCTGCAGGAAGGAACAACAGGCGATGCCATATTCTGGATAATTGTGCACAAGCACGCAGGAGAAACTGCAAAAACTGAAGAGGCAAGTCAATACGGTTTCTCAAATCTCCACACAAACAAATTTTTTTTTAAATAATATTTAACTTCAATTTTAACTTGCAGTCATAAGATGATAAATTCTGTATGTCTATTATTAGGATAACGCACAATAGGAAGGAAGGGCTTCGCATGGGTCACTGACCTGTATTTTAGGCAGTAAAATATCTCTTCACCCCAATCAGAGCTTCAGAAAAATTCTCGCAAGTTCATTTTATAGACTTTCAGTGCACACTTTGCTCCGGCCAATGACTCTATGATCAGTGTACAGGAGAGTTCAAGATGCACACGGGTTGGTCTTTAGCTTTTCACTGCTTTTACCTTCAACTATTTACTAATCCTAGTGATGGTAGATACTTTAACAGACACTGTAGAGAAAGGAAAAAGTTTCTCGCTCAGCTGTCTCACATTGCGCTTTCCCTGCTTTTGTGTACATAGAGAAATATAAGAAACACTATCCATGTCTGTCCATTATTTTTTGAGCTTCCCCACATGAGTACTCAATATTTTGCAATTTGCCAATAGCCTTTTCTTCCTCTGTAGCTCCCTTCAAGCATTAGACAGAATCACAAAAAATATTTTTCAACGATTGAATGTAGTAAAAGGGCTGTTGAAGAGCATGTGTGAGAAGAGCATCACACCACCCTCTCCAGGCCCTTGGAGGGTGCCTTGAGCACTGTGAGTTAAAAGAAGAGGATAAACAACCCTGAGTGACTGTGTTACCGAGTCATTTCTTGCAGCAGTGCTGGATATCTGTAACTTCTTTTCTTTCCTTCTCATTTTAGAATTTCAAACACTTTTTTTTGTTAGATTATTATCAGTTAATGGGCTTATTGTTGGGGAGTTAAAGAACAGGAGGGAGGTATGACTATTTTGGTTAAATCTGAATCTCTTGATTTACTTTTGCAACCACAGAACAAATTGACAAAGCAGAAAAGTAAATGCAAACAAAGAAGACAGCAGCCAGCGCCACTCCAGGTCCTGTGGGATTTTCCAAATTGCTAAAAGCTGTCACCATAGCCTGAAGTATCAAGTGTGAGGCACATGCTGTTGTTAGTTGTTAAATTTAGTGCCACTAAGGGCTACTCCTAAAAAAAAAATTCAAACAAAACCAACCCACCGGTGTCTAAAGCAGTCAGCATCTAAAGCAGGTATTAGTGAGTGATTCCCCTACGAAGAAACAGTAAAGTACTGAGATGTTTTCTATCCCTAGTATCATGAGACAAAAGGCTTGTCATGAAAATCAAAATGTCTCAAAGATTTGCAAACTTGTCTCTGTGTCCCAGCAGAAACCACAGGGCATTTTTGATGGGCAGTCGAGTGACGGTCCATCACATAATACTTGCTCCTCCTGCCCCTTGTTTCGTCTGATAACGTACATTAAAAGTTGACAGTAACATACTGCATGTTTTCTGAATATTAATTCTATATATTCACCAATATCTATCACGACTGAGGATGTGGTTTGGGTTGCCAGTGTCAGAAGAGATGGTTCACACTACTACAGACGTGAGAGCAAATAATGCACGCAATATCGTCTATATTACTGTGAGAAGGTTGGAAGTTGCCTCTCAGGACCTTCTCCATACACGTTAAAAACGCTAAATACACCCAATCCCATGTGCCTGAGATGCCTGATATTTGAGGAAACGTTCTCAGCAATCAGAGAGAGGTGTTGAGAGTTTTACTGAAACTGAACCCCTCTCAAGGTGCTGGCATGAGAGGCAGAAGAAGGAACGGCAAAAGCAATAAACCTGATACGGCGGGACGCGGCGAGGACTGTGTGTGAGAAGGGTGAGAACAATCCCCGTCCAGAGTCAGAAGTGTCTGTAAATCAAAATGTAAGTATACAACACGCACGTCCCCCACCGCCAGGATCTAGCCAAGCGGTGCCAGCTGCGCAATGGAGGCACTCAGGAAGTCTAGGATTCCTCAAACATCTGCTGGTGCCATTAAGAATGAGAAGTAAATCCACACTGGCATTACTTGAGATTTATTTTTCCACATTAACCCCAGTAATAACTGCCAAGTTTTTTGCTCGTTTGCCACACAAGTAACCACTGAGTGGCATAAGAATGGAAGCCAGATGAGAAACTAACTATACGTAGAAAAATCAGCATTAGGGCAAATTAATAGAAACCGGTAAGCAGCCAATCAAATAAAGACAAAGAAATACAGGGGGAAGGAAAGCTGGAGAAAATGCATTCAGACTTCTCTTAAACTACTGCTATAATGAGAGGACAATTTACAGTTTGTACAGTATCTCTCTAAGGTCCACTCAGAGCAGGAGAAAACATCTTACCAGCGTATTTGCCCTTATTCTGTTGAAAAGTACATTAAAGTTAGGTAGCCACCACCATTCCGAGGGGCTGATAAACAAGGACAAACTCCCTTCATGAAGTGCCAGGTAAATAAAGCATAAGGGTGTTGTCTCCCCTACACAGAGCATTGCAGCTGCGTCTCTCTCTCTCGGTGTTCCGATACCCTCCTAAGCAACTTTTGCCCGTGAGATCCTCAGGAAGGCAGGCAGTGAGTGATACCTTTATTTCCTCAATTACAGGAATTTGGTTACAAATACCTCTACATGAAACGATAAAGAGATCAAGGAGGGACCTAAGTCACTTATTTTTGCTGCATCATGCTGAGCTAAAAGCTACACTAAAAAAAAAAAAAAAAAAGTTAATTCTTTAAACATAAACGTTATTTATTTTAGTACTAATAGTCCTCTAACCGTCCTTCTCCCATGCCATCAAGCTACGTTCAAAGCCGAGAAAGGCTCCTGGGTCGAGCTCCTCTACACATGCTACATATGGATGTCCCAGCCGTATTGTTTCTTACAGTTTAAACAACACCTAAGTGTCATATCTCTGTGATGCTTATTTCTAGGTCATGCCGGTTTCTTTATGCATCGTGAGTTAGGGTTTCAAAATCATTTTTTCAGCTCAACTCTGCAAACAAAATCTGTCTTTCGTGTTACCGGTCTTCACTCCTCCTTTCCCCTTGGCGTGCCACTGTCTGTTCTTTTGTTTTTCATAACTAGGAATGAAAGGACCTTGAAACTTTTTAACATATTTAAGAGCTTACACCCCTTTGTTTCATCTTACAAGAGAAATGCTTTTCTGGGAATACTGCTACAGACACCCAAGTTTTTTCTTTTTTTTAATAAGACTCCATTTCAGGTTGCTGAAGGATGCAAACAGTGTTAGGTAGGAATCATTAATGAGATAACGGACTCTAATAATCACAAAGTATTTTTTGGTAAAACACAATACGCACTGAACAGATATCAAACTGCATTTTTAAATTATAGAAGAAAATTCCCTTGATTAAAATCAATACAATATTTTACTGGTGAATGCTTATTTATGGTGCCTTTATAGCTTGTTCTTTATGAAATCTGAGTAAATTGATTAGTTCTGTAAGGAATCCATCAAGTTATGCAAAGCCTCTTCCCACCTTTGCAGCCTGCGTAACACAAAGCCTTTGTGTGTGCTGTACTTTCAGGCGATACATGAGTACGGACGTCAGTGCTTGCGATAGTAATTTTCTTCCTCCGTGGCAGAGCAGGACAAAAATCAGGTTATAAAATCATAGTAATATCACAGTAAAAATTGGTTACTTCCACTTGCTTTTAGGGTTTTTTCCTCCTGGTCTGGAGGACAACAGTTAGAGCCGCTCACCTACGAGCATCATGAAGTCTGTGTGATGTACAAAGATATTTTAGAGAAACCCTCGTACAAGAGCGTAGTCAATGAAGCTGCTGCTCAAACTTTTCTTGATCCGAGTCTGTTATAGTCTGGCTTAATCTAGGTCACCCAGGCAAAGATCAAGCATCAAGTAGACCTTTTGCCATGCTACGAACATGACAGGAATGGTATGGTACTGTACCCTGCCGTACACCAGAGCAGGACTTGTGGCATCGCCAGACCACAGCTACTGCTCTTTCGGCAGTGGCAATCACGAAGAAGCACCGGTCACAGCTTTCTTGCCTTTCAGCACTATTCGAAACTAATAATTTGGACCCCTGGATACATTATTTTTTCAAGTGAACTCACCATATCTAAACTATTCCCTATTTCTGTTCAGAAGGTACCACATAACTCCTGTAGGCTTCAGCACCCCGTCGCTGTAGCAACTGGGATATACCACAAAGAGCATACAACAAAAATACAGCATTTTCACCTTGTTTTAAGGCTTTTCCTACAACACCTAGAAGCAGACATTAGAACCACCACTCAGCTTCAGTGACAAGAAGCTGATGTTGGTGAATTAAGTACTCTGATGATGCCAGTGATCATATTAATCCACTTGACTGCAAGTGGATTCAGCATTCGTTTCTTGAAGGAGATGAAGATATGACTGGATACCCATCTACTGCTGCTTTAGCAAGTGAACGTGACTCCAGAGAAGAGTTGGTCCTTGGAAAGCTCTGTTTAAAACTGACCTCTATTAACTGCTATTCAGACATTTGCCTTGCATCAGATTTCTAATAAGGGTTGCATCATCACCACATTCCAGTTGTACCCTTATCAAACAGGATGTGTGTTTTCAGCCAAGAAGCTCAAAGTTATAGGAACTTAGATAATCTCATGTTTCATTTCTGCATATGAAATTCTTTTTTTTTGGATAAGCCACAGGATTCCATCCCAAATCTCTGAGATCTAGAGAAAAGTACTTTAAATGTATAAACAAATACACAAATCTAAATCAATAACCTAGACGAAAATCTTGGCTCAAGGGACAGACATTTCCATGAAGCTGCTAAAGGAGTAGGTATCAAAAAGGTGGATCAAGCAAATTAAAAAGACATGTTACTGTAATTCGGTATTACCAGGCAACGTTCCAGGATGAACTTTGCTTGGAAATAAACTGTTTAAATGACAATAATGGTACCTTCAACTATGGATATATTAGTATTATTTTCTAATAACCTTATTCACCAACAAATTTCACATAGAGGAAGAGTATTCAGTGCTAATAGCAAGACTATGTGTTTCACTTCTTGTTGCTTGAAAGCTCCAACTATTCACAACTGCTTTCTGGTCTAATGAAAAAGGGTTGTCTAATTTAATTAAAAGACTCAGAGACGGAAATTAAAAAGAGGACATTTTAAGGGACTATCTTATAAGGCCGATGTTGTAATTGAGGAAGGAATGGAAAGGATCTTATCTGGGTATGAAAGAGCCTAGTTCTTCAAGTATATTCTTCCCCTTGGGACGCTGATTAAAGCCAAGGTCTACTAACCTTGCCATAGACTCCATATTTATTTTGATTGCCAAAAAAAGATAACAAAAAAGCAAGTTTTTTGAATCAATTACAGGCTACAGATCCTACAGGATCTAACAAAGATTTAATCATCCACATAAGTTTGGCCAATGGTAATACCAATTAAATTAACAGTATTCCTAACTCCCTTTGGGGAACCAAAGTGACCAAAATGTAGGATGGAATTGGTTCCTGCACTGTTCAAATTAAAGCATCAGGTCAGCTCCTGTGAGAAACAGGTACGTGACAAGTATGAACCTCCCTCTTCAGAATACACAGCTACCCAACCAACAATGGACTCGTGATTGATAGAGAAATTATTTTAACTGTATATGGTTTGCAATTTAATAATATAATTGGTTACACTCAGAAGTCATGCAAGAAATATAAAATATGTTCAATTCTTAGTTTCAGTGAAGGAGAAAACCTTGTAAAAATAGTCAACACGCTCCCATACATGTGTGCGTGTTTCTTTTAGCTTCTGCCTTAACTCACCGACCTAACTGCAGCATGTAATTTTTTATTACCAAATGATAAGTGCAATCTAAAGAAATAGGATGCAATCAGAGCTATTACCCACATCAATTCATTAGCCAGTTTTTCCTCGGTATCCTTTTCTATACATAATCCTGGGTTTGAGTTAAAAGCTTTTACAGAACGCTGACTCTCAGTGGTCGAACAAAACTTATTTCTTAGTGACAAAATATCTTTCTAACTTAAAATCTCAGAAGATTGTTTTTCTCTTGCATCGTAAGGCAGAAAGGTGTCCACAATAAAGAATGTTTAAAAAGTATAATGTTTTTGATTCCTTGAGCTGAGCTATTTTTCCTATACTTCTTTCTTAACATCCAGAAAACAGAAATAGTCTAACTGATGAAACAACAGTGCGTTCTCTTCCAACACTGCAAGCGTATTGTTGCAAACATTACTTAAATTAGGATTATACTGAGTTCATGCAATTCTGACCTAATATATATAAAAAAAAAAATCACATCAAGTTTCCTTTCCCTGAATCCACAGATGCCAGACACTGAGCAGGTTACCCACCAGAGGACACACTAATTTAGAGACGACCTTGAATCCCGCTGGATGTTGTAAATTATAAGAGGTGTCACAGTAACAAACCAGATGCGCTATTTGCGTGGAGGGTGGAATTATCCAGGACAACCTGCTGGAGCAACCTATACCAATAACACATCAGTTCTTTCAGCAGGCAAACCAATGAAATAACAGGGACACCTGTAGATTAGCACTACCTTCAGTTTTGCGTTCTATTATTGTTCTGGGTTTACTAAAGGAACCACACGTGCACCAAGGCACATCCTTATTACCTTTGGGGTTTATTCACCTGTGGCTCTTCCGTGACCTCTGCTTGGCTGTGCTTGAACTACACAAATTATTTCACTCACAAACGCCTGCAGCATCTTCTGCCTAGCTTGGTTATACAAACAATTTTGCTTAAAACAAAATAAAGAGGTTAGGAATGGAGGCATCCAGGGAAGGTTGGTCAAATGTTGAGAAGAGATTCATAATCTGCTGCACTATTTCCCTGTCTATGTATGTTGTATCGGTTTGTGTAATCCATACTCTGTGATAAACCTTTGAACGGTTTAATTTTAAGTTATTCCATATGTAGGTTAAACTATATGTATCACATCATTTACTCCTTTTGAGTGCATGCTGAACTGTAAAACATTTAATAATATATATGGGAAGTAAGCCAACTCTGACTGGCATAGAAACCCTGGAGATTGGTGAATAATATATAAAACCATTTCTTCTCTGTTAGTAGCATGTGTCCTGGCTTATTGAGTCCTGTGCTGATATATCACTTTTAGGAATTCACTTTGTCAATCAAACTGAAAAATCCTTCCTAAACTTTCCCCTAGCCTTTTGCAAAAAAACAATAAGATAAAAACTTCCAAGCCTGAAATGAGACCTCTTCTTACATCTCCTTGGGGGGAATCAAAGGCTGACAGTCTGAATGTGCAGCACGCAAGAATCACAATATGGAAATCATGCCAAAATGTTTAAAAACATAAAAATAACAGATAAATAAGTAAATGGAATCTGCTGTCTAATGCAATAACTTGGCACCAAGTCAATTTTAACCTTTCAACTTTTTTAATTTATGCAACAAGGGATTCTGAAAGTATCACAGAGAAATTATTTTTATCCATGGAGAGAAGAAGTGAAAGAATTTGGGATTCAGGTAGATACTTTCTACTAATCCCTGGTTACTAGGAGTACTATCAGATCAGAGCCCTTTTAATGAGTACGGTGGATACATGAAAGGTTGGATTTAAAAAGAAATAGACAACCTAATTCTATTTTGAAGCTAAAGTGAAAATACTGCCAAACCAGAAACTTTCACAGTCATTCCTGTTTTCCCAAACACAAAAGAGGAACAGGGAATTAAACAACACTAAGCCCATGTTCCCCAAAAGATGGAGAAGACAACATACACATTAACCTTCTCTCTTGGCTTTTTACTCAGAAATTCTTGAAATAATCACAGTATTTTTCCTTTAAACCAAGAAAAAAGAAAGGAGAGACACAATGGCCAAACCCAAGCTCTGGTAGCCACCAGAGGAATGCCCTGCTACTCCTTTATGGAAACATCGTGCAGGATACAGCAGCAAAAGGAACCTGCAAAGCATTACAGCAACACAACAGGAATCCGGGGCGGGGCTCTAAGGAGCAATTTACTGGAGCACAGGTAATGTTAAATGATTGGGATTTTTGACTAGAAAAACCTCTAGCACAGTCACTGCCATAATAACACACCGTAAGCAGTCTAACGTGTCTCTGTCAGGCCATTTTTCATCTCAAAAGTTTACTTAACCTAATTTAGTCTTTTTTTTTTTTTCTTCCCCAAATCATTGCAATCTCCTAAAGAACCCTGGGGGCCCTGTCACGCAGAAAGTCTCTTGTAGCAGGGCCATGCTGCGGAGGAGAGCTCTAACAGGAGCAGTCACAGCCTTGGTAGAGAGGTTGGGGATGCTCTCAGCAAAGAGAACAACTGGCACAACTGTCCTTTCGCCATCTTACAAGTGAAGGAGGAATTAGCCTTGGAATTTCATTAACGAGTAAGAAAACAGGGCATCATGAGAAAGATATGAAATCTGAAAACACTGAGTAGAGCGCCCCTATTTGTCTAGAACTAGCAAAATTAGTGACATAAAATAAATTCACTCCTGCCATTGGAAATATTAAATGAAAAAGGCCGAGGAAAGAAAATGAAAGAAAAGGAAGCGGATGGCGAATTCAAAATCTTCCCACCATAAATCAACACCTCAACAAGAGCGAGTGCGCTGTCCATCCAGCGGCAAATGTAACAGCAGTTAAAAAGGCCAATTAGTCTGAAGAAGGACATGCGGAATGATCAAGGGAGGTGTGCGAGGTATGTAATATCAGATACAGAGGGGAATGGAAAGATTACAGGATGAAGTTGAGAGTGTAAAAAAATGATAAGAAAAGCAAAGGTGGAGAATGAAAGGAAGATTGCACGAGATGATAAAGATAAATAAAAAGACATTTTTCAAGAACATATAGTCCAAGAGGTCAGCGAGGAAGACAGAAGGTCCTCTAAGAGATGGCATGGGTAATTTATTGACAGCAGAGGTAGACACTGATAAAAAAAAAAAAAAAATAAAATGAATTCTTTGCCTCACTGTTCACAAAGCAAGCTGGGGGCAACACAGCAGAAATAGACGTACTGCACATTTCCCAGGGGATGAAAAAGACACACTGAAGGAAATTAAATCACTGTAGAATAGGTGATTGCCTATAGTTTGACAATGCTCTGGACAGACAGGGCTCTGAAGACTGCTGTGTGTAAAAAAAAAATTATCTTTATTACAATATTCCTAAAAGCCTGCTTTGAAAGCAACATCCACATCAAAACACAGGGCCAACTTTTGGCCCCGCATTTATGAGCGGGTTCCCTGTGGATAGAGGGGAGCTACCTGAATGCACGAGGGCAGAGACAAATTAATGATACGAAGCCATTTAAATGAACTACTCCACTGTCTCTGAAATCAAATCAGGTACTAGCGAAATTAGCTATGATAGATATCGGAAAACTCCCGACAACAGACAAGCAAATTTATCATCAACAACCTGAGTGAACCTGAAGTCCAAATCACACCCCTCTTACTCTTGCAAATAATCCTATTAATTTAATTTAATTATTCACACCAATAAGGCAAGGAAGGAATAAAATTTTCTTTTTGTTCATCACATTTAATAACCTAATTTCATTCTTTTCTCATGCATTAAAAGGAAAAAAAAAAAAAAATCTTAAGAGGGACACACACACACACGAGGCTTGGTTGTGGCCCCCAGCTCCGCAGCCCCTCTCCAGCACGGGGAGCTGGCGGCTTTGCCCTGGAAAAAGGACAACTTGCAAAATTCAGAAGCCCAAGGTACTTCATTTCATAAATCAGTTAAGGAGCTAAGTGAAAATAATGCCATTGTTTATCGCATCACTAACAAACCTAAGTGCTTAAAGGCAAGGAAATTAATATTAAGGACATTCATAAATCTCGCAGAAAACATATATTATACCAATTTACAGCAGCTGAGAATCCAGCCCTTTACTCTTATTCAATACAAAATATACACATGTTGTCTTATTCGACCGAGTAGTCTTAATTCTAATCTAAAAATAAACCTTATTCTGTATCAGTGCAATTTCATATGCACAAATCTTTCAGAAGGAATTTCAATTAAGTGAACATTATGCATGCATCCATTACGGGCGTACGGTGATTGGTCTCTGACAGAAGGGAATGGACATAGGCACTTCCAATACACTGCAAATGAGCAATGCTATATATTTCTCTATTATTCTTTACAAATAAACCATGTTTTCAAATGTAAGTGATTTTAACTGTCGCTTGGTTAATCCATTAACTAGTGTTTCCAAATAGCAGCATCCTTTAGAATAATACAGGTTTTTTGGACAAAGAAACAAATATATTGAAAATCCCAAGAGGCCAATGGTCAGAGTTAAGGGTATGGTGTTTACATAAATTAAGCATGCCTTTATGCTCGATCAGAATATAACTTCAACTGTGTTCCGACTAAAATGGATGATGTAATTAACTATTCCTTTTTAAAATTACTTTACATCCTTAAATGCTATGATAGATAAGTTTCACGGAAGCCATACATGATTTATGAGATATGTTTTATTTTATTAATAAAATGCTTAGCGAGAGCTTAATCTCTCAAAATTTAATACAGTGATGCATGTGCTTTAAATTTAGTCCATGGTTAAATACTTTGCACCGAGATGCAACAAAGGTTCACCTTGTAGGATCGAGTCCACGTCTATGTGCCGGGCAAAAATAAATGTTATACGTCACACACACGCACACAGAGTAAGGGTTGTGTGTATTCACTATATTTCTGTAATCTTCTGTATATGACATTCCCTTTCCCCAGATATTTACATTAAACAGATGGCACACCCTTTACTGCAGTTGACCACAATTTGGCTGTTTACTAAATATTTTTTGAAATTATAGATTTTTGAGGATCACTGTCTTGATTTAGAACAGATTAAATATTTAGAAAGGCAAGCCATGCTGTGATTATTGTAAGCAACTGTTATTTTTTCTGTGCATGAACGCCGTGCTTACCATTACATATTTGGTATCTTCTAATATATAATAATACGGCTAATATTCACTCAGGATGAAGTTAATTAAATAATTAATTAAATTAATCATCATCACACCGTTAGCGAAGATTCCATACAGTGGAATATTTTTTACAAATCCAGTTTCATTCAGTGGCTTGCTCAGAACAAATATTTTTCTCTCCCAGCCTTGACTATGAGCATCCTTTAAAAAAATTCAGCAGCGCCGTGCAATAAAAAGAAAAACAAGTTCAGTTTAAATAAGTCTCTTTTTACTAACTAGTATATTAAATGTGGCTTTTAATTATTGGTTTTGATTATTTTTGAAGATTTTTGTATTTAGATGGCACACACATTTTCAATCATGTCTTAATTACTTTTAAAAATGCTGCACTGGCTTAGGGACAAGACAGATAACTTGTTAAGCATTTGAAATTTCTGAGCTGTTTTCTCAGTTCTGGCAGTCAATACCCAAGTCCAGATTGTAACCTCCTTTCTGCCTCCAAAGCCTGCCTTGGCTGCGTGTCCAGTGAGGGATTATGGATTTAGCAAGGAAGGTAAGTGTGACTACAAGCATTGGCTCACCATCTGCTCCCCAGCAGAGTTTGGGCCAACCTGCATAGCCTGCAGCAAGACCAGGGCACTGTTCTCAAGCCAGCCCTTTCCAACCTGGCTCAAGAAACACATCACATTCAGTCAGATGATTAGGTCTAAGTAGTCCATATGTAACAGAATATTTTTCCTAAATACCAAAATGAAAACAAAATGAATGCCATTTTTTTTATTCTCCTTACTCGATACATCAAGTTTTACACAAATAAATACTCTCTTAAGGTTTATGCAAATTATAGAAAAATAAAACTATGCATTATTTAGCAGTTCTCCTATTTCAAGATCTAACAGACTTTATTCACAGCATGTTTTTCCCTAGTTTATGTTGGCCTTCTTTTCTGATTCTACTTTTTAATTCATCTTTTTAAATTATTCCTTTTTAAATCATTATCTTATGTGACTTCATAGATTTTCATGTATTAATCTATTATTAATTTTTTTTTACTATAGTCAACTTATTCTTAAATTGTTTAAATCTCTTTTAAGTGCAAACACTTGAACGGGGCAGTTTTTAAAAATATGATGCTCTTTAACATATTCGAGCAATTCTATTTGTAGCTTGTAACCTTATTCAAAAAGTTCTTGCTAAATATGTTCTCTTCTATAATAGGTACTTTTGACAGAATTATCAAGCACCACATGTGACAGGCAATAGTACTGGTTAAGGGAAAGGGAAGGAAAAAAAAAAAACCCCACGCATATTGAGAGGGGGCTACATTTTGTGTTAGTAAAAAATATGTTTGTATGTTACATTAAAACCTGACATCTGCTTGCTGAGTATAAATCTAGATTAATACACCCCCCCACACACCCCTCCTTTTACTCATTCAGTTTTCTTTACGCTGATTCAGGTTAGGGTTTTTTTATTTTCGTGAACAGCTACGAAGGATGCTGTTAAAACCAGCATCTTACTTTCTCCAGTACAGCGCTGCGCATGAAAATAAGCTGAACAAACATCTTGCCCTTTTTACTTAAACTGTTGTCTGCCCGCCTGCCGAATGCACACAGAAAACAATCTAAAATTGTATAACCCATAATAGAGTATATTAAATTACAACATTGGTCAGTAATGGAAACTTATTCCCAGATATGAATTATTTACAGCCCATTTAAGTAATCCATATTCAGGTGTGGCAACGAGAAAAAAAAAAAAAGCGCAACATAAATCTTTAATGTTGACCGGTTGAGAGAGCAGAGCTGAGGATTACAGACGTTTTAAAGGGAAGAAGAAGAAGAAATAAAAAAAAAACCTAAACGAATTGATATAGCCTGTTCAGTGGCTTACTGCACCAGCGTGCTAATAAATTGACGGATGGCATGTCAGGGGTAGGAGTTGAAATCCCAGCATTTCTAACTAGGGTGGGATCTAATATCAGTGCACCAAAATAAAGAGTTTCTGGACCTCGATGTCACAGGACATAGTCTGTGCCTCATTTGCTATATCCTGTAGGTGCCTGGCATATGTTATTGCTACAGAAAAATCAGCACTCTCTGCTTTAACCCCGTAACTGCATCAGTAATTTTTCAAAGCCACTCACAATGTATATTCATTCCCCTGCAAGCTGTCATTTTACTTTCGTGGAGTTTTTATTTACTCTATTTCATTGTTCAGCCATCACGGTCTAACGCAAACCTGTGCAGCTCTCACACAGCCCACTGCCCCAGTTTCCCTGCGACAGATACCGGGCATCCCTCACCACAGCAGGAATTAAAGCCACGAATTCTGGAAAATGTTGCCAGGTACAGTTTTGTTGTTGCTAGCGTGGCTCCCTAAAAAAAAAAAATCAGACGGCTCGGGCGCTCCTTCGAACCTGTGTGGCAAAAGCTCATGTTGGGGAAAAGCCCTCACAACTGCAATTTCTTTTGTTTCCCGGAGCAGTACCTATATTAATTCATCTTACAAAGATCATTGCTCAAGAACTAAATTTTGCATACATTAGAGAGCGGAATTAGCATCGCGCTGTGTACAACGTTCCAGGCTAACTTCTCTCCAAGCAACCATTAAAGGTCATGTTTTGACGACTGAATGGCATGTCGGCACCTTGGTTCCCCAGAGAGGCATTCCCCAGGTACATGCAAAAGGTTATTAAATTACCTTCCAAGCAACACTATCTCCTCGGATGAAAATAATTACAGGCTTTTAGAGGCATCAGAATGCTTTCTATTTTTTTAAATAAGATGAAGATGCAGTACCTAATGACCATTTTTGTGTGTGAGTCATAGAGCCTGTCAGTGGTGACAGGACAAATGAGCATAATGGCATAGCTTAAAGGGGAAAGGTTCATTTTAAATAGTGACAAATAATATTTAAATGGCATTGTTGGAGACCCATCATGCTTGCAAAATGTAGTTTGTATCTCTTCTTCATCCTTTAATTTCATCACTGTCAAACGGTATTAGCTGTTAACATGCAACATCAGGTGCAGATATAATTTTTAACTATTAAATGTGCCTATAACTAAAAAACGCTTCCTGATTGTTCATATATTTTGTGATAGAATAAATAACGTATTTTATAATTCACAATTTGCTCTGCCAAATTGTTTTGCTGTACGGTGGGGAGCTATACTAAAGGAGGACGGGGGGAGGAAGAGTGGTTTAAAATATGATACCTCCAAGAAATTTCTTCTTGCCAATATGCTGAAATGGAAATGACTTTCTTTTTAGACTAATGTAATTCACAGGTTTGAAGAGCCACAGGCAAGATCGTGAGATACAGTAAATTGGTCAAAACAGACCTGGGCAAACCAATACAGGCACATATATACCGCATACACTTCAATAAAAGCAGCTGACAAACTTAGTCGCCCTTACAATTTGGCCCTAATAGAAAACATTTCGAGCCCGAATCCTCCCGGCGCTCGTGAAGTGGCTTAGGGCACAAACAGAAAATGTTTATTTTAAAATATTGAACAACATTCATTAAGCAATATACGGCAGACGTGAATTCTCCAGCACAAAGGCAAACACATGACTCGGAAAAGTTATTCGAAAGTCAATCCTGTACTTGCTGGAATGACTCAAGCGAGCATAAAGTCACAACTCCGCAGGTAATACAATGACAACGGGGTACGCTTGGCCGTGAAACCACAACTTCTGGAAGTCAAACTTTCCGGAAAAAATCTTCTGATTTTTTAATATTTTTTTCACAGCTTCATCACGTTTATGGCTATATTATTTTCAGATCACTTACGCCAAAAATGTAGACAGTTTAGGTACCTTTGAGTTGTTAAAAGTTATAGCCAATTTTCTGAAAAATTATACCAGCTAAAAACACAACATTAAATATTTACCCTGTTGGATGTTAAAAAACGCTTACAATGAAAAATGTTCACATATTGACTATTCAAAATGGCCTTCACTTTGAAATTGTGAAATGGAAGGGATTGCAGATGTACAAGAATAAATATAAAAACAAATGAGTTGACTTGAAGTGTTGCCGGCTTTCATAAACATGCTACTGCAATAACATGTGACATTAATATTTAATTACAAAAGCACTGCTGCAAAATCTTTGAAATTAATGTTTTGCAAAATTAACATTCAGTGCACAGAAGCAAAGTCGTTCCAGGCGCGACTGTGATTAACAATGCCATTCACTTTACATATTATATTAATATATTATTCAAGCTAAGAATTAACACCTCCTAATTTAAATAAGGTGCTACATATCATGATGAGCTAAAATGCTTTTTCTTAAAATGGCCCATCTGATTTTAAGCAATCTGTGTTTATCATTTAATATTTTGTTATTGAATACTGTTCTCTGTAAAAAAACTCTTTGTACTTTAATTTCAAGATGAAGAGATCTCATTACACTAGTGCCATAAGATTCGAGGATTACTGAGCCAGTGGAGCCGTGTTTTCTTTGCCAGTCTACCTGGTATTACTCCTTTATTCCCCAGCACCAATTTTCTCACCCCCCACCTGGAGCATCTCTCTAGTTTCCCTGATGTCTACAAAAAAAGCCGAGCGTTTCCTTTCCTAAACCGTTGGCTGGATCCTCAACTGCTATAAAGGATTATAAATTCTTTTACAGCTACGTTGATTTACATCAGCTGATGATATAGCTCATATTGCCAACATTATCACGTTGCTAGTACATTTTGGGGACAGCGATTTCTTGCTGCTCTGCATTCTGTGCTGTTTGTCGTGTGTTGTAGGAGGTTAAAGACAAACCAAGGGCTCAGGGGAGGTAGTGAGTCTAACGCTCTGCCTATCTCACGCAGAGCTTTCTCGCCCTCCAGCTCTACCTTTTAGTGTACAGGAATTCAGACTCGTATTGAATTCTCAGTGTGTTGAACTACGGAGAAGTATAACTTCTGGTGGGACACGTCTGAGCAATCAGGCCTGGAGGACTTTAAAGGGGCTGACATATTCTCCAGCAGGTCAGACAAAACAGTTACTTTTGTTTGAGGGAATACTGACGAGACAGATGGGTACATCACTTTGGTTTAACCACACAGAACTTCAATTGCCATTTTTAATCTACTGTAATTGTTTGGTTTGCTTATTTTTAAAGCAGCGAAGAAATATATTTCAATGTTATTGCTCACACAACCATCTTTTAAAGACAAGCAGACTTGTAGTAAGCAAAAGCCCACTATCTGTTGCCTTATATCAATAGTTACTCATTCACGATATCCTAAAAAAACAAATATACATCATCCCTAAAAAAAAAAACCCAACCAAAAAACCCCCCAAAAACACCAGCCAACCAAAAAAAAAAAAAAAAAAATACAAAACCAAAACCCACAACAGTGAAGGAGGCCTGATCGCTCATTTTTATATACCTAATGGTGAATGATCGTAATGTTGATAAAAGTAGAATTGTTGGGAGTTGTCAAAAATAACATCTGCAAAAGATTCAAGACTGAAAGACGGGTAATTCAGGTCTAGATTAATAAAGAAAATGTTTATGGGAATGATGAAACTATACAGGACAGTTATAGACCAAGAACTCCTTCAGTCCCTTGCTTGCCAACATCTTCGATAACTCGGACTGCAGTGAGCTACAGAGAGGCAAGAGTGAAATTGCTCTCTGATTCCACGTGGGCCTTCTGCTCCGCAAGCTCTTTCTACTTGAACCCGAACCAACCGCCTTCTCCAGAAGGGAATGGCAGGAAAACTGGTCCACTGATTTTGTACGTAGATCCCAGTGCCCCAAAGATCCCTCCCTGTTTTATGACAGCAACATGAAAGCTATATCGTGCATCATTTGTTTTACAGAAAATTAGACAGTACGAAATAACAACAAGCTATTGTCTTAATGACAGTTTAATCAAAAAATAGAAGCTCCAGATTTTTCCTTCTTCATTGTATTGTCCAAAAGCGAGAAGACCCTGAGGACATTTAAACGCGAAAACATCATAATTCATCTACCTTAGTCTACCTTATAAAGACCACTTTCTTGCTAAATACCCCGTTATCAGACACGACTGGCTGTGCGCTACAAAGATCTGAGTCAAAGCTACACGATAGGCCTACATTTTAATATTTTAACGAAAATCTCCGCTCTGTTCACAACAGAAAATAATGACTCATCTACTGTTTTCAAGTGTTTGTCTGGAGTCATCGTGTTTAAAGGCCTATTTTAATATTGGACCATCAAATCTGAACAAAACAGAAACAGAAGTAAACTTTCAACTTAGAAAGAGGTAGTGGAGAATTTATTAGCGTCTACCTCTCTGAAATCCTTTCCCCTCACACCTCCAAAAAATTTATTATAATAAAATAGTGTGTACATCAATTAAAAGCAGAGACTTTTTTAGACACTGTACGTATGGCATCCAAATTTACAGTAGAATTTCCTTCTATTTTAATAAAAAGTGGCATTTCAAATTAAATTAAAACAAAAGAGATGAAAGTGAGAATAACTTATGACCTTCTTGCAAAATGTTATTATTTCTTCTGTGCAGTGAAGATTTTCAGTGCCAAAGCTCAAAATATCCACCAAAATACGAATATATATATAACATTCAGTTACTTTCCAATAAAATGCAAGTGTACCTATTCACGCAAGCACACAGAGCCCTTAGAAATTTCACGTTTTAGTTGGAAAAGCCGGGGAATAGTCATCAAATCGTTCGAATGACCTTTCCATGGCCAGTCTTGACAGCCTTGGGAAGCACCGGAATTCAAGAGCTGAGAAGAAACGTGAAGACAACTCAGGAATCAGAAGCGTCCCACTCCATGTCTGACTTGTCATTGTTTTCCTAGAAACTCAGAGCTCATTAGGCTTCTTTTTGTGTTTTTCTTGAACACTACTGTGGTCTGAAGGTGAACTTCATTCTATCTTCCTAAGCAACACAGAAACACTAAGGTAGTGAGTTGTATTGTTGATCTTCACAACAATCAAGACATCGAAAAGAGCGTGTGTTACTGTGCAGTAGCTGGTTTAGTCAAAAATCAAGTCCTTCAAACTCATTGTAAAGGCTGAAGGAGGAAAGTGCACTGAAATATTACAGACTGAGCCCCGCGCGTCCTGAAACACGTGGATCTTTTATACAGACAGTCCATCACAGGGCTGGGTCTTCCAAGAGCTACGCAGAGCAGCACGGACGTGCCTATGATGTCCAGCAGAGGCAATACTATGAAAAGACTTTTTTTTAATTATGTTTTTATTATTATTTCAGGGCCTGCACAAGCCTATTATACCCCATTTATGTTGCAATTCATCCCACAGCCCTGCTACGGCCAGGCAGCAGTTTGCTCGCTCAGTGCCCAACCAACCTTTCAGGAGATGGCCATCACATTGCTACTGTAGGAACAGTGACAGGCTTTGCAGAACTAAGTCCTGATGACCTTACAGAGAAATGTGCACTTTATGCATCTGTTTTCAAGTTTTTATCTCTCTCCTCTCTCTTTTTACACCCACTAGCTTAGCTGCACTAAGCTCAACTTCCCTGTGCCAGCCACGATAAAGTATTTGTGCAACTGGTTTATGACCCACTAATACCTCCGACTACTCTTGCGAAGTCGCCAGTAGAGAGTGCACCCAAAAAAAAGTAATAGGAAACAGCGTTTCTTATCCTCTAGCATTTTTGCATGAATTCTCACTCACAGTAGGTCCAACATTGAACTAAAGAGGTGACAGCCTCCTCTGGCCGCTGACCAGATTTTCTGTCTTCACTGAATCTAAAGAAATTTGTACTGCCTGCAGACCCATGCACTTTTAATTTATGAGCAGATTTCACCTCAGAATTAACTTCATTCCTGTTTAGTGGGGTTAAATCCTTACCTGCTGAAGCAAGGGTCTTATTTGCATCCTATGTACAATACCAGATCATTTATAAAATGAGAGTCTTGCAATTAATGGCTTGTTAAAGGCCATTAAAAATAAAGGAGGAAATAAAACCTGGGCTCATTCAGGTAGGAGTCACCATTGTTCTTTCTGTCTTTAGCTCAGCACCGTCTTCTCAAAGTATCGCTTGCTGCAGCAAACCATTGCCACTCTGTCAGCAGAAGTTTCACTAAATTCTTGCTAATACACAGCAAAACCATTGGATGACAAAGCTCACGTTGTTTTTAACGGAAGCGGGCTTACCCCATTAATCACCTGATGACCTAGACTGTCTTTCACTCGCTGTACCGGTGGATTTCCTTGACGGACTGGCTTAAGTGGACCTGCCTGGGTTTTTTTAAACCACGTAAAATCACAGAATTTGGCTCAAGGTACTGAAGACTTTTTTTAACCTACAGGCTTTATTTTCAACACCTAAAGTTACCGAACGCCAACACCGCAGCAAACAAAAATAGAACAAACATTTATGGAGAAAGAGAACAAGTTATGTCACCTTTTGTAGGAACCAGCAATGAGATATGAAACAAAGAACTCTCCTACCGTCCACAGATATTATAAATGCAACAACCAGTACACTACGAAGAAAGCACGAAACAAAAAATAAAGCCAGAAATATCCTTAAAACTTGGGGGGTGTCTGAAGGCAGCAAAAGTAAAATTCAGAGGAGTGTATGTTATTGATAACTAAAAGGATGACCTCTGTGGTCTGGCATGTTTTGTGATGTAACCTGTGATTTCTGCCAAGCACTTATAACAGTTCTCATCACAACATGAACTGATAGTGTGATATGTTAACATCACCGCTAACGTACGCCAGCATGACACTTTTCTTTCTTCCGTTAGACAGCTTTCCTTCAGGCCATCAGACACTGGAGGTCTGTACAAAAATGAACCTCTTCAAAGCAAGCAAATCCCCATGAATTTTAGCACAATTAAACCAATTCTAGATAAGGTGGTTTACTGATTCCTATTTTTTTATTTGAAATTGGGCTGACACGACGAAGTTTAGATGAAATTCCAGATTTTTAAGTTGTTTAAAGCTCAATGACGTCTACATTTGCTGTCTCTTTCAGACCTATCTATAAATAACATTCAGTAAAAGAAAGCAGATAAAAACTAAGAATTTTAATATCCTGTTTTGCCATTTTTCTTTATTCTTTTCTAATATCAGATAACCTAATAACACAACATATAATAAATATTTAAGGGGAAATAGCAATGAATCTGCATTGTGCTTTCTAAAGTCTCTTCTTGAAAGGCTGATTACTCACAAATTGTAATGGGTCTATTATACAAAATTTATCTTTCTTTCATGATGTGATTCTTTTGCCTTAATACTCACTTGATTCCCACTGATTACAATAGAGTATGTACAAGAACAACAGTAGATGGGACCAGATGGAGCTATAGAAATATTCTCTCCTTTTAGATACATACACACACACTTCAGGCCCCAAAAGCATAAACACGTCTCAATGCTCCATGGTCCTCATTACCTAATAAAAATAAACTTAATGAACGCATAGATTGCCAAAGTTTTATGCATTGGGCCAAAGAACCTTTCACCTAAAAAAAAAAAAACCCACCCGAAGAGCACAGCACTGCTTTTCCCATCTTACAACCTCTCCCGTGCTCCTTACAACGGTACCTCAATTCCTTCAAGTGCAGCTAGCCCCAACATACACGACAAACAAGTTTCTAACATTTCTCTGCTTACTCCTCTGAAGAACAAACCCCAAAACTCCAAAATCATAAACCTCCTCTCACTCATATCCCCGTTTTACTAAGGCTTTGAAATGTTACCGGGGTTTTCTTGCCACTTGAGAGGGAAACATGGATGGTTACACACCACTGGAGGCATTTGGGTTCCTGCTTGCTTTACAACCTGAGAAATGCTACGGGTTCTTCAAGAACAGTTCCTAAATCCTTATTTTTTTTCTTATATTCCCACTCAGACATCCTCTTTTCCTTCCCAAGGAGCCAATTTCCCTAACAGGGTGCCTTTAAATTCCCTTCCAAGGGTCCAGTTGGCCCTTTCATTGGTTATTTCCTCTTGGACTAACACTGTGCCTTCGTATCTCATTTCTTCTTATAAGGGACGCCAAGCACTGATTCCCCCTAAATGCATGTCTCAATGTAATACGGAGCAGGCTACTCATCTGAGGACACACACCAACACAGGAGTGCACTACTGCTTACAGCGGTAAGCGAACAAAACCTCATAGGATTTCACAGGGGAAAAAAGAGAACAAGAGTAACATCTTCCCTTGTGCTACAGGCATGCTCTGACATTGATATCTTTAACAGGTTCATGCACAGGGAGGAGTATGAAAGCATTAATACACACAACGAAGATAACAGTTTACTGTAGTTCCAAAGCGTGGTTATAGCAACAGAGCAGTTAATAATACTTTATACTTGTAAAAGCAGAAATACCGTCATCATCTGCTGTTGAAGCAAACAGGAAAACTCCATTTGCAACATGCACCTCTACCCTCAAATCACAAAGAGTTAAAATCGGAAATAAAATTATAAAGGCACCGATGATATTTTTATAACAGAGCTACCGCTAGTAAGCTGTATTTTAGAGAAACACTGCACATTTTGATGACTGTCAAAATTTACATAACTTACTCTACATGAATTAACTATGAGGTATAAAATGCAACTTTGGCTAAATAAACCCTCAGCAATTGTAAAGCAGTATTTCAAGCACCGCTAGAACAACACCAGACTGAAACATTAAACCAAAAAAAAAAAAAAAACCAGGAATATTGAGTGGTCTCCCCAATATTTAGTTATTGTTGTGAAATAAATTAAACAGAGAAGATAATCTTTAGAAATACAGAACATAGTTCTACTTGCTATATTACCTTTTAATTTTATTTTTAATGGGCGTTTGTCAATTTAGTGTCTACAATCAAAACTCTGACATATTAGGGTAATGAACTGGGTCCGGGAATTACCAGAAAACACATAAATACTAGAATTTCTTGAAAGCATGAAGTGTTAAGCGAAACAAATTCCAGTCTTTAACATCTGTCCTACAGATTCTTACCATTTATCTGCTGATCAAAATTTCGAACGGTGCCAAAAAAAATCATGAAGTCAAAGGACTTGGTGGGGGGATCTTTGTTTCTCTCTAAAAGCCTAAAAGTTATACTCAACTGCAGCACAAAGAGTAAAGAGGTTGTTATTCATATTAACTACATTTACATTCCTATCGCAACATCCAGAGAGCTAATAGTGGGGTTATTAACATAACAAACGTAAATGTTCTATATAAATAATACTGTTTCAGGCCAGCAACCGCTCATCTGACAGCATTTAGGCACAGGCTCAACATCTGTTTATGAACACTTTGCCTAATGATATCATCAGATATCATTAAGTGCGGCAGAATACAGCACAGAGGCAGGTGCAGCTGCCTTCAGTACCCATCACAGAGGAAGAAAAGAGCTGCATTCCCGATCCGAAAACCCATCATTAGGACAATTTTCTTCGACAAACCAGCCCTGTGATTTCAATCTGTATATCACCTGTAATTGTAGTTTTTAGCAAGAAGCTGATTCTATACATTTAGCGACGAATCACGTTGATGGCCTGAATACTGGAAACACATTTGTGCTACCAGCTGCGGCAGCTTTTTTTAGAGCCTGTGTTAACAAAATACTGCTAACAAGGCAATGCTTGGAGTGCAGCTTTGTTTCTCTTTCTTGTTCATAGTGTTTAGATGTGCATAATTATGGAGATTAGCAATTGATTGCTTCTCAATAATAATTGATTATTGGTCACTGAACCTTCCCCAAAGCACTTCGCTGAAGGTGAGGACAGGTGATAAGTTCATTCTCTGCAGGTCTAGGAAACAGAAAGGAAAGGTCCAAAAGAACCTCCGATTTGTACACCAGTTTCCATGATAAACAGACCAAAGGAATAATAGAATATCCCAAAGCCTCGTTTGCCCGGAGGCAAATTGTAGAGATCATAGCAAGCCTGCAGAATTCTCCCTGTGGACTATGTAAGAAACATACATCATTTTTATATATGTCAGTTGTTCTTTGATTTGAAAATATTTCTACCCATTTAATTTATCTTTTTCAGTCAGTTTTCTTAAATTGTACAATTTAAGGCTTATATCAAAGAATGAGTATCATTTCTGAATACCCCTAAAACGAAACAAACTGACAAAATAATGCAAGTCTCTTTAGTAGAAATGTACAAATATTGAAGCATCTATTGTCACTGACTTCAAAATCACTCTACCCTTTTGATCTGCTTTATATCCATCAAAATTTTGGTCTGTAGTCACTGCCTCGATGCAACGTAACATAATGTTGGGAATATAACGCGATGCCACAGCTAAAATTTAAAGGCGAATGCTCTTATTTTTGGCTTGATCACCCACTGTCAATTTGGACAGCACATATCCAATTTAAATTTATTGGAGTGCATGGAAGCCACTCCGACAATAAAGTATCCGTAGCCTTCGTGAAATGGTAAACATCATTTCTTGTCAGCTATTCAAAAGTATTCTGAATAGTCGAGACCGGTTTTTCTAACCCTTTTACGTTTACAAAAAAATGTAATTGTAAGCCTGACATATCGTTCCATCCATCTTTAGATAACCTTTTCTTTTTTTTAATGCAGAATTTTACAGGGACTTGCCTCCTCTAAGGCAGTGAACTTTACAACCCGATTCGTGAAAAATGCAGCTTAAGGTTAGCCCGCTCCATTTCTAGAAGGGTTTTATGCTAAAATGGGAAACAGATTGCACAATTATGATGCAAAAGGAAAATGCCCAAGATAGAGGGCTGAGGTTTCAGCAAGAGGAGGCGCCAGGACCAGTTGGAGCTCACGTTCTGCTCAAAGGAGTGTCTCACATAATGAATGCGCTCGCTTTTAAGAGGGTCTCGTTCAGCCTTTGTGTTGCTTTCCTCAAAAGCAGTGCAATGGTAGCGAATACTCAAATCACACATCACATACAAGATCCAATCCGACACCGAGACGTGAAGGGCTGGTCAGTGCTTACGCCCAACCACTTTTTACCAGCTCCTACATCTGGACCAGAAAAAACAGCGAAAGTGTTCAGACCGAAGGTTTGAATGGCAGCAGGTATTTTATGTATCTAGGTGTTACTCTACCAAAGACAAAAATCTCGGAATCATGGACCTAACGTGTCTGCTCGCTCACTTTCTTTTTAAAGCAGCTTTAATTCAACCTCTGTTTGTGCACACAATTAGATGAGGCGATAATTTCCAAGCACAATGACTTGCAGGTGCAAATAGTGATACAGATTACAAACTATCTGATCTCTGGGCACTGATAGATAGTTAGACATCTAGAATCCTTATGCGCAGCCATAAATAATTGCATCCTCAATTATTTACACAAATAAAGAAAGAAGGCCAGCCTAGGGAGGGGAGGATGGGGAAAGGAAGAAATAAAGAAGCAGCAAAGCAAAACAGTACTTGATGCAGAACAGGTTATTTTTAGTGCTAAGCTCCAAAATTTCCAAAATTCAGAGGTGACATTAGGTTTTTGTGTGATTGTGCTTTTTGTGCCAATTATGGATCTTATAATATTTTAAAATTTCAGATGGCAGTAGGATATGCACCACGGCAGATGAACTGATACAGTTGCTCTTGTGCAAAATGAAGGTATGAAGCAGTAATGTAAACGGTGAATTGCTTCAGTGCATTCGATAATGTTTGAAAATAGTTCCTGCTACATTTTGCATTAGATTTTAATATGACTGTTAAAAAAGTGCATGGATGCAGCTATAGAGATGCCTGACACTTTTCTCCTCCAAAAACATCCTCAAAACAACCCATTCAGAATAGACAAAGCCTAAAGAGATTTCTATAACATGGGAACAATCCTTATCATGGATTACTTAGGCATATATGTGAAAATAATATTAAATATTACATAAATTATACTACCACACAGGTTATAGACATATATGGGAACTATTATAGACACTATGAAGTTTGGAAAACAAATTATTTTAAAGTTTGTGTAATGACTGTGATCACTCCCCACATGCACATACGTATTCCAGCCATCTTTCATCATGTGAACATATGCAGACATTTTCCATAGGTTCCTGCTTCATGCAGAGCACAAATGATTGGTTTGATGCAAAACTATGCAGTGTTTCATTTTATCTCTACTACTCTCTCCTTCATTATACCACAGTATTTTGGTCCTACTCAGAATTATAAAGGTATTTGCATGCTTTGCTGCAGCGTTCTCAGAACAGAACTTGAGGGCTTACACCCTTAATTCGTTTTACAAGACCCATTGGAAATAAGACGGTGTCGTTCCCTCAGTTGAAATCTCCACAATGGGCAATTTCAGGAACAAAGGGATTAAGATCAGTAGTATCTACTAATTTGATACAAAAAATCTAGAATCTGGGGTTTGGTTTGGTTTTTCTTTCAGAATAGCGTTAGATGACATTGGGTCAGATGTAGACCCCCACTGATTTCAGCCAGGGGCTTGAGCAGCCAGAAGTTGTGCTGTGGCTTCCTGGGGTCTCCAGTCAGACCTCCAGCAAATGAAGAGCACGTCAGTGCTGATAAATCGTAAAGACAAAAGCAGGAATTGGGGATGGGAAGAGTTGATTTGAGCGCTGTGAGAAGCCTGACTCTGTTCTCCTTTCCATACCTCAACCTTTTTCATGCAGTTCCCTTCCTAATTCCTTGTATACTTTCAGAATATAGGAGAAACAGTCAAATCTCTGATTTGCCCCAAAGACTACTTTCTGTTTAATGAAGGGTCTAGGGGTTCTCTGAAAAAAGCAGAACGTGATGACATCACTGAAGGCTCTATCATGATACACGTATGTGCGTGCAGTCCTCATTTAAATTCACGTAGTTCTGATATTTCCTGACTTTTGAGTACCTTATTCAAACCACAATGACTTCTTAAATTACCAGGTTTGTGTCTTATTTCCTCTCCTTTTATTATAGCAAAAACCCCAAACACGGAGATGTTTTATCAACACACCATATAGATTTCTTCCGTCTCCCTCCACACCCAAAAGAGCCAGGACTACTTTTCCCCTTGCCCTTCCCAAGTGCTCCACTTGTACATGCAGGCAGCCATTCCCAGATTTTCCCACTCAATTTGCCTCTACATATATGTGAACTCAGTCCTGGCAATATTAATTAGGTTGGGGGTGGGGAGGGAGGAGAAGAAATCTTCAATATTTACACACTAATGGCAATGTCTTACTGGTGAGGAATAAGAGAACGTAACTGCGTGCCTGAACCTCTTCCACGGGTTACTGTATGGCGAGGGCTGAGAGGTTGTATGAAAGCACCCTTCTTCCTCTCCCTTCCTTCCTCTTCAGCCATCCCGCTCTTAATTATTTCTCTTCCCCCGCATCACCTATTCCCCTTCTCCTTCCTTTCTGTTAACAAGCTTCCCTGTGTCCTTTCCCTAAACTTTACATTTATCCCCAGAATAAAGGATTTAAAAAACAAACCAGCAAAAGTACGCAGCTAAGAAGACTGATGTCTTTAATTGTACAAGTTTCTCCTTTGTCTTCCTTTACATATAGAGCTCTCTTCAGAGGGCAATTACTCAGGGCAAAGAAAGTCCCTGGGCTCTACATGTGTATCTTGGAAGTGCCCGGCATATTTTATCAGTTACTATCGGATAAAAACCACTTAGTAATCACAGTAATTTTGTTTGGTTTTATTTCCCATGTTATACATGCAACTGTTACTCGTTGCTATGACAAAAGGCTCTCCCCTGTGCCACAAAATTTGGCTTTGGTAGCTCCTGCGATGGTTGGAGAGGACCATCAACTGACCAGGTTACCTTTTTTAATTGATAGCTTATTGCACATCATTCCAAGGCAGTCCTCTGAAAAACATTACTTCACATTTGCAACATTTTCCACCTGCTCCTCCTACTTTCAATTTCAGTGTTATATTTTAAGAGCAGATTGGAAAAATGCAGCCCACTTGCTGGACAATCCTTTGTTTAACCCCTTCCTACACAAAACCCAAAGTCTTATTGCTTTGTCTTCTAGGAGAAGGCTGGCCTCAGAGGCAAAACAGAGCGTAATATGTCGAAAACGCTCAAGCACAATAACTGATTTGTATGTAGTTCTCAAACGTAACGTAATTTAAAAGAAAACAAAAGTTACATTAAAACCTATTCTGTCCTAACACAATAGTACAGCCTTGAGGAGGGTCTGATAACAATGATTGTAAACAGTGACTCTTCACTCGAGATAGCACCCATGGCGCAAATTCAGAGGGACTGCGACCTACAACCATATTTTTTTATTTTCTTTCACAATGAAGAGGTCAAACTGCTTTTATTTTTCAAGACAGGCATCTGTACTTGTGGTAAGAGTTTAGAAAATGTGAACCCAACATTAACTCATAAAGCAACGTCTGCCAAAACGCACGAAGAACCTTAGAGCTGTTTACATTTCCAAGCTTTGCTTTTGCCCACAAGAGAAATTTCCTCCGTTCAAAGGACAAGGTTCTGGCATTGCAATGTAAACCTGCTGCTTATCTTACGGACACACCAGTGGTGGCTCAGCTGAGCTCCAGGGACAGGAGCAGAGCTGGGATTGTCTGTCAGGGACCACCTGTCCACCAAAACTGCATTTCCAATCTGCTTCAAGTAAAATCCCATTTCGGTTCTCCAAATACCAAGACTCGCCTTCTGGAAAGCAAGTAAAGCTGTTTGTTCTATTCATCTTGATTTTAGTCCTGATATTGTTAGAGGCAACTTGAAATAGGAATAGAAATGGGACAAAACAAGATCTTAACCCGGAATATCTCAAACTTCAACTGGTTTTGAAGCCATAGTTGAGGCAAATACGTATTTCCATGGGAGCTGTTAATTATTTAGAGTCATATACACAATATGGGGGTGTCACCACATTTAGGAATCCCACAGCAACAAATCTGACAATATCCACCATGGTTCTCCAGAATAGGAATCCACCTAAGGGGTTTTATAGGAATTCTAGCTTTTAAATGATAAAAATTTCTAGACTTTATGCTTCCTTATATGGACATGGAGAAAACAGAACGAATACAGATGGATTAAAATGGTGGAAGGTGATGTTAATTAGAATTTGAACATTAACATCATATTTTTCTCGTTAATCTTTCAATATTTCTTTCAAGAAGCAATACACTGTCAATACAAAGTCTCAATAGGAATGTGGCTTAATAACATGCAACTGGCTTTTTATCAAATTCCGCTGGAGCAACTTCTCTGCCATCTGAGCAGGTTTTTTGCTAAATGCCACAAAAGTGGCGTCACTTCAAAACAACACCAGAGAAGGTTTTGTTTGGTTTTGTGCTTTCCTTTTAGCACACAAGTGACTTCAGCAGAAAGCACCGCTGCCTGATAATAATAGAAACGAGATGTGGTACCTAGGAATTACCATGGTCAGATAGTGAGAGTTTCATGAAGTGTGGTCTTTTTTTCTGATACAAAAATGTCGTGTATTTGAGACCGAGATCCGTGTCATATTGTGAAATACTCCACATCAAACTATCACACGTCATGCAACTCTGCCTGCTCTGTTTGGAAACCGGTTAATACTTTTTCATTTGCTGCTTTACACGTGAAAGGAGGAGGAAAAGGCTGGGACTATCAAGTTCTTTCCCCTGTTCTTTGAGAAACTTTAGGTTGCTGTAGTAATCAAACACAGTAATATTTATTCACGAGTACATTTGAAAATAACTGACAGACCAACTGCTGTATCAGGTAGTTAAACATAAAGTGCCCTCAAATGCAGTCTCATCCACGGTTTCCTTTGTGTACTTTGGTGCACACTTAGTTTGAGATAACCATACTGACTTGTATATAAATTTAATTTACCATCATTTAGCCATAAAATGTAAAATGTTTGACAAACCCATAAAGTTAGAAGACATTATGATACCTGTGCTATTCAAAACTATTCACTTGGGAGGAACCTGCTCTGTGAAGAACAGATTAAAGATGCATTTTCATTTTCTATTGAGAATATCTCACACTTTATCGATTCAACACTAATTTTTAACAGCATAGCAAATACGCTTTGTTTCTTTTATTTAGTAGTAAAGTTGAAGCTGGGTCTACAGAAGACCATATAAAACCTTGAAACTAATAGAAAATAGTTTTAAAATGAAGCCTTAAAATCATTTAATGCCAAAAAGAAAGACATATTAATACCGGCAATTTTGATTTATACTGATCATGCTCCCAAATAACCTTATTCTGATAAATAAATCATACCAAAGATTTAGTAAATTTATAAGCAGGTAGTAAAGCTTTTGCACAATCGGATCAGAGGATAAAGCTATCTATTGTTTCCACTTCTAATATACATGTGTAAAGCATTTACTAGTGTACTGCTTTATAAACAGCACAAGATGGAAGTATCTGAACACTTAGGTTGTCACCTTAAAACAAACTGTCACACATTTTTCTTCACACATTTGAAACCCAACTTATCAACCTTAACAAGTGTTGTTATCAAAAGAATTTTGGTGCCTTTGTTCTTTCCCTTTTGCAAGTAAATTACACTTTTAGGATTTATTAAGACAAGAAACAATTTTTGAATAGCAGGTCAAAACTCTCTATGGAAAAATTCTCATTACTTTCTAGCCTGAAGCAGTATTTACCACTCCAACTTATCCATCTTTTTCCTGTTTTTTTATATATCTATATTTCCAGAATCTTGTTTCTGTGCCTAATGCTATAACATTGCAGCAGTTTGTTCAAAGCAACACTCTTATTTTTGCTCTTAGCCGGTGCTATACAAACCCTGATCAATTATTGAAGTGTAAGCCCTGAAGTAACACAGCCATTACTGCAGCAGGCAGATAAAAATGGAACACTTTTAGCTACAGTATATTTACTTTAGAGTTTCAGCAAACAAACCAACAAGTTAAACTACCTTGTCTTTCACTTTGTTTGATGTACTAATATTTCCTGCATGTTCAAAAGTCTTTCTTTTAAAACAAAGTTACAGAAACATTATGGCTGCTTGTTTGTGAGAATACCTAAGCTTAAACATTTGCATGAAACAGCCTTGAGATATAGAAAAGGCAGCATTAAAGTGGTACAAATCTAATACAGAAGCTGCTATCTGTAGTGCCATGAGAGCCTCAGTTCTTTATGAGCTGTTTGGTATTTTAAGTTCGCCAAACTGCGGAGCCTGCATATTGTAATGACATTGAAAACGATGCTGGGAGGTATCTTAAACAACAAACAACATCACTGAGAAAAGTATTCATTAAAGAAAAGGAAAAAAACAAAACAAATTAGAGGTGTTGGAAGTTTCTCATGAAAATCAACTGCTAATCACTTGTGGACTTTTCTCCTTCCGCAGCTCACTTCTTTACTCACAAAGGAGTGCCCAAGATGTAGTTTTTTGTTAAAATGCTTTCTTATTTAATTATGCAGAGTCTATCTGGTAGCGACACCAGTTCAAGACTACTACTATTCATCTTCTGATGGTGCTGCATGTGCATCTGCACACAAGATATAATGTTTTTCAGTTTAAATGTCTGGTTTGGGTTTTAAGGACTAAACGATAGTGAAGATGATTGGAAACGTTCCAGGTTTTCCTATATAAACTGCTTAGCAAAACCAAAAATTAGTACTTATGCTACAGAACTAATAATGTTTGACATTTGCATTTTATCACGTCTGATATGAAGAGCGGGAAGAACTTGTCCCAGGAAGTTTGGGGAAAACTATAAAAGCTCCATTTTAGAAACGGATATTTAAAAAAAGCTGGTAGAGTTTTGCTCAGTTCTCAGCTGTTCTTTTTCCCAGTCCCCAGAGGAAAGCAGGCTGTGTGGCTTGCAAGCACCATACGAGAACAGCTTATGAAAAATGAGCTCATGAATAGATAAGTATGTCATCACAGCCCACTTGAAGGAATTTGATAACTGGATGTAGTAGTCATGAGTGAAAAAAGCTCCATGAACTTAGGCGTTTTCATGGGTTGGGACAAAGAACACAAATAGTATTAAGAAGAGGTGTTCATGGCAGGGGGTGGGGGTTGTGTTCTTTACAGGCAAGAGCATATAACAATTGCATTCATGAGAATATTTCACTGACCTTGGCGGTACTACTTGTTTACACGTGTAGTGTGTATAGAGCCGTGTAAACAGAGATCGCATACTTTCCTCAAATAACTGTACTTCCCAAAATTTATTCTAGCTTTGAAAATACGACCAAAAAAGAACCATCCCTTCTCAGCCGCAAAGAAAAGAAAGCAGCTAGTGCTACCTGCAAATCGTAGAACCCTGGTGCTGCTCTGGTCCTATCCCAGCCGATAGGAAGCAGCCAGATGGGAAACTCTGGCCTTGCCCAGATGTGCACAGATGAGATCTCTGCTTTCCACACCACTTCTGGACGCACAATGAACCCAAACCTTTCAAACATGAGACAGACAACACAAGCACGTCTACACATGGTCATGCGCTCATACAGGTGTTGTAGATAGTATAATTCCAAGGTAAAAACAACCACAGAGGTTTTTTTAAGCCACCTCTGTGGGCAATTATTAACCATGCCAAACTGTCTCTTTTCACCTTTCACTTCAATACATCTTACTTTGAAAAAAAAAAAAAAAAATGAAAATCACAATGAATGTAAACATATTCTTTATCTTCCATTTTATTTTTATAACCAGGACATCTGAGCCTGGTAACATACTCAAGGTATGCCTCAAATCCTTGGAAGCAAAAAACCTTTTCATTTGAACATTCGATTCACTGAAAGTGAGGTAGCCAATTTGTTGTTGCAAGCGTCTGTGCTATTATTTTTAGAGCTTTCTGGCAGGCAGCTTATGAAAGGTGGTTTGTATAAAGCAGCAATATAATTTGAAAAAGTGCAAAAAGGGAATCTATAGTGATGCATGTCTTTGTGAAACTGCTCTTTATTTAAATATTGTGGTGGATAGTAGAAACAGGCTGACTGGATTTACGAGGTGTGAAGCTATGTCTCATAATGATTAACATTAGAATCACAATTTAGACCTGAGGTCACACTCCAGATACTACATAAACCTTCTTTTTTAGAAAATCTGCAGTTCTCATTATTATTGTAGCCTTTATTAAAACAAAGATGCTGTTGAGTTCAGTGCTTGTTTCACATGAGTTAGGAAAGTAGGGTCAGGTCTTTGAAACTTCACTTCATTCCTACGCTCATCCATGTTTACCTGTGCTCAGAGGAGCTTGGTATGCTTATGTGGGGGTGTACAAAAAATGCCTACTTTTCTCAAAACTTATCTAAAATAATGCAAAACACGGATAGCCTCTCTTGCAGTCACCAATTTTAGATAGATTTACAATGAAATAGCCATGGTGTGAGTTAAATCAGACAATCAGTCCTCTAAACACTGAATATTCTGTTGTTCTGGGTCATCATCCTTAACGAAAGAAAATTTGTGCTTATGTCCTGTCTTTTATAACCGTGTTCCCTACGAGGACTGGGCAAGAGCCACTAGAACAAGGGTTGCCTTGGGGAGGAGGTCGCAATGTCACACCTGAAGAACAAAAGATCCTCAAGCACAGAGTTCAGCTGGCTGGAGAGAGCTTGGGGAGGGAGTGGAAATCAATGGATTCTCTGTTCATGTGCCATCAGCAAGAACTTCTTGTTGGTTGGTGACTCCTAGAAGCCCTTCTCCTGCAGGCAATTTGAGGATCTCAGTCACAAGAAAGCTTTGAGTCTCACATGGCTACATAGACAGGTTATTCTGAGCAAGAAACAAACCTTTTCTGCATTTTCCAGGAGCACAAGGTCTATTGCACACACGTACTATAATCCTTCTGCACACATGTGGTAAATCTGGTGTTCCCTGGAGCTACCAGATTTACTCACTTCGGGCAACGTGACTCGCTCTGACCTGCAGCACACCAGCTATCTCAGACCCTCAGAAAACACCACTGCGCTGTCCTGCTCCTCTGTGTGCTCACAAAGACTTTTCAAACTTAGCTGCAAATGGAAACTTCCCTCCCAGCCCCTCACAGTTATAACAAAGGGAAGAGCAAGGTTAAAACAGACAAGGTGAGACTAACTCCGTGAGTACATGGAAAACAGTTATTGAAACAACCAACCCCACATCCTCCCTCAAAACCCAGCAAAAATATGGTAGCAAGATACAACTACAATCCTGTCATTTCGACTGTTTCACCTCCATTCCTGTTGCTTCAATTCATATTTCTTTCCCCTATAGAAAAAGAGATTGAATCAAGTAATTTATATCCATCTTTCCCTTTAGTTTCAATTTACAGTTTTACTTCTGAGTTAGAACATTAAGGTACTTGTTTGAAGAATAAAAGCAGCTAAGCAGGTGTATCATAACCCTGATCCACATTTCCACAGGTTAGTCTAAGCAAATCACAGGCAAATACTTGAGTCAGGAACATATGACTACACAAAATATTTGTCAGATACTGAAATCACTGCAGGGCACTAGCACGAACTCATCTCCCAGATCTCTTTTGAAAAAGAAGCCACTGTAGAGATATTAGCAAATAAATTTTGGATGCCAAAAACTTATGAACAACAATCCTAATGATGTCTCATGTAGCAGCTTCACTTAAAAGGATGCACGTCTTCAGGTGGTAGCACTGAATGTTTTATTGATGACTGGGCTGCGCAGCACATGAAGATAGCAGATAGGAAAACTGGGTTACTGTAGGAAGGAAGTTAAAAGGAAGTTTTCAGAGAAAAAAGGGTGAATGCCTATTACTACCTATAGATGCAAACAATCTGCAAAGACAATGAAAATATCTCCATTTTAACTAGTTGTCCATTCAAGTGACAATGGGCACTTAATTTACATTTCTCATTGACAGAACTTCCAAAGGATATACCATGCGAAAAATTCAATTCAGAAACATTTATAAAACCTCTAGATTGCACACTAAGTATTCTCTTGATCTTATGACACTTGACCTACTGTGGGTACAATGGAGAATAACTCTAATTTTGAATATTCATTATATCTTTTAGAAAAAAAAAACACACCACAACATTTTAATGTCACACGGCAACAAAAGCTATTCACGGGCCAAAGCCCAGTCACTTAGGTTTACCCTAGACTGATGATTATACATCAAAATGTCAGAAGATATGTATTTATCAAGTTTGATGAAGAAAATCTGACAAATACTATTGAAGATAAGTGGCATTTTCTCCTAATAGTTTTCAGATGAATGAATGAGAACCTAATGCCCTGCTACTTCGGTGGAGCATTAAATGGCTTCAAAAACTCATGTTTATACAATGTATTGGCGCACGCTCTAAAAGGAGAATTGAAACAGGCATGCCTGTTTATAAATGTATCTTAGGTATACGGAGGCAGAATTACGAATGAAAATGAGAAAATATACCCCAGATTAACCAATCATTATTTACGTTTGTTTGTTGTCTTTTCTCAGTTTGATATGTCATCTCAATCACCCCCATTTTCTTGGCACTGTTGTGGTTTTGAAAACTGGATATGTTTCAGCTAGCATCAGATTTAGTTAAATGAATCATGTACTACAGGTGGATCACACAGCAAAGACGAAGTCTTTTAACAGTCCTACAGGGTATGGCGATACATGCAGATATTCTGCCAAAAAAAAAAAAAAAATCAAAACAAAAATCAACCAAATATCTGAAGTTGCTGTGTGTAAGGGAACACATATTTAAACTCAAGTCCCTGCCTGTTTTCGTTGACATTAAAGGTTTGTGGTATGAAGCGGTAGAGCTTGCCATTAGCTGCAACGATGCTTAAAAAGAAATCACTACAGGAAGAGGTCTTGGACTGCCTGGTTCGTAGCATCATGGCGATAAGGCATCCCTGCACGCTCCACACCTCAGCTGTTGATTATAACTCAAGTTTCGGACATTCTAATTCATAGGTCTACAGCTGAAAAATATGGATTTGACAAAAAGCTTGTCTAAATCCAGAACAGACTTTTTTAATAGGTCTGAGAATTTTCAATTAGCTTTGAACAAATCAGTCATTCGATTTTGAGCAGCTCTGGGTAATGCTTCCTGGAATAGTCAGAATAAGAAGCTGAAAAAGCAACTTATTACAAGATGGACTTCTATGCAATAGTCAGACTTGTGAAGAACATACCAGAGGTCATAACTGGCATGTTCTTTTGAGGTGTCCAGCTGAATTTTTCATGCCAAAGAAGATTAGGTGAGTCTTGGTATTTTATTCCTCTGAGTCAGGGGCCTGCCCTAGAGAGCTACACTCGGTACTTTCAGATTTTGGCCCTAGGACAGAACTCATTTGTTCAGTGAACTGGAAGACAAAATAGCATAGGCCTGCATGAGGTACAATGAGGTGCTGGAAGATCAGAAATAAGTAGTATCAGCAAAGATATATAACAACTCTTGCCTTCCGCTGAACCTGTTAATGGCAAATATTCTCAGTCCATTACAATAATTAAGGCGTATAAAAGTTCTCTCTCCTAGCAAACTGGAAAGCCTTTATTATGTAGTTCTCCATGAAAACTGCTGTTCACCACATCATCTGCCTCAGAGCAAGGGAGAATGAGGGCAGAGAGGAGCAAGTTCCTACATAACACACAGCGTAATGTCAGTGGGCGAATGAGTATCAATGCTGTGACAAATCCCCGTTTACCAGTAGATGTGGAGGACAGTGGGAAATTAGAGATGGTCCATTCATTACTACGAAAAACAATAAAGAGCAAAAACTTCTCCCTGGTTTTCTATCATCAATTAATCCTTCATCTTCCACCTACAAAGGTCCACCAGGAGCCCAGAGGACAGTCCTGCTGCAATGCATTACAAGGGGGGATGGCACTCAGGCTAGTGGCCCTGCAGAAATTGAGGCCAGGAGTGGAGCCTACCAAACGCAATAGAAAAGTCCCATTCATTTAAATGAGACTTGGATCAGTCTCTTGGCAACTGGTGTGTCAGACGCTCAGCTGAAAACCCACTGGCAAAGTCAAGCAGCATGGCTGTGGTTCACAGCCACGCATCTCTCGGGTAGATCTGAGAGACATCAGCTTCTGACCACACCAGTTCTCATGGCACTGGAGGTGAGCACACACCCAAGTATCAAACATGAACATTTGCTACCTTGGAGGTTGTAAATTAAAATCCATCACGACTGCAACGCTGCAACTCTGCTTTTGAGATAGAGTAAGGATATCCATGTATAGGGGATGACCCTTCTATTTCGTTTTCCTTCACTGTTAGGAGATGGTGTACAACCAACTGTCTTTGACATGGAAGGTCAAATGGGTACCTCTGCTTTGCCCTCAGTGAAGGATCTGCTCTGTTGGAAGTAGTAATGCAAAATCATTAATAGCTGGACGAAGTATAATCTGCGGGAAGTATTTCTGACAGATGGTTTTCATTCTCTTTGCAAAGCCCAACGCTTTCAGCTGTCTTTTACAGTTCATACCTTACTGGGCACAAAATCATTGAGATTTTGTCCAATTATTCCTCATTGGCTCTTTTAAAATTTTTGCTATGACTCTAAACATCATATATGTGTCTCCCACATGGGTGAATGATTCATAGGCTTTGAAAAAAATGCCTTCTATAAATGCAAACATTTGTGTTCTATCACTATATTTTGTTTCTACACAATGAAAGGAAAAATTAAAATATAGCAGAGAATGCCATTAGAATGTGCTCAGTTGTGTGATCGTTCGGCAAAATGGACAAATGTCTCCTAAAGACTACATCAAGGTTTCCCAAACAAATTTTACTGGTAACATAAGGCAGGTTGGAGTAAATTCCAGCCATGAAACTCTAGTTCATTAATTTTCTACACCAACTGTCTCTTGCTAATTCCACTCACATAATAAACAGCCTAATAAAAATATACTTTCCTTCTCGGTCTACATCCGAGAATATTTATAGATACTGCGTAATATTGACAGGGATTCAGTCGTTTCTGTGCTTTAACAGAAATTTGAAAGAAGGGTTGCACTTGTATCAAAATACACGAGTGATACTGTGCTTTGTGATTCTAAGGTGATGTAATTTGTCTACTGCTGTTTCTGCCAACTGGTGACCAGACACTAGAGCTGACTTAACCAGTAAGCAGAGTCTACCATCTGGTGGCTGGAGTTGCTGAATGTACGTCCTACACATTCCTGCATCTAGATTCAAGTGGGACCTTTGTCGCTGGTAGACGGCAGTTTTCTCCAATGACTGGAGCAATGAGGTACCTTCGGTCTGATAATCTTGCCTCCCTTGAAGATTTTTTCTTTAATGTAATTTACGCCTACCTCTGCAGCAGCTTTTCAAAAAAACTGGATGAGCTTCTTGATCCTTATTTGGCCACTCTTTTCTAGTGGACTCTGGTCAATACCTCTGTGCATAAAAACAGTCCTGTCGCAGTACTTGGTGTTAATTGATCACCAAATTAAATCTTACGAAATCTTAGTATCATCCTTATCTGACAACTTCAAGGTGCTTTTCCTTGCTGTTCACTATCTCTGTTATGCAGAGATTCATTCCCAGAATCTAATACATCACGATAGGAATTGTCACTGAAATCAGTGAGCAATTTTGAATGAATCACCATTCATGTTGACAGTAAATACAGCAATATCACATTTTAAACACAAACACGGCCAAATGACCAGAGGTATTATGTATACCATTGACATACTGAGGGATAATCAGAGTAAAAACCAGGAAAACACACTTGTTCTTAGTGATTAATCAACACGTACTTGTATTTCACATTCATCGAATCATGCTGTGATTGGCAGGGACTGTGTATGATATGAGTCAGCGTAAGAACTAAGATTTCATTTATCTTTTCAGATATGCTTTCATACAAGAACAACAGAAAGCTGAAACTATCGTCACATTAAGGTAGAGGACTGAAATGTCTGCAAATAATTTAAACCATATTAGCGTATGATAATGTTGACAGTAACGAGATACGAATGACTGAACCAATCTGAACACTGAAGCACTAAAGTGGCTTTTAAGCACCTAAACAAAAGATCACTGCCAACCAAAAGACATCCAAAAAGCAGAAAAATGCGTGATATTCAAAAAAGATGTAAAGGATGACTTCATCACAAGTTTCTATTGTGCCTCTCAAAGCACGGGCTAGCATTTTGCATATTCTCTTTTCTCTGCAATGACTGCACCCGATTAGTCTCTTCGACACACATTCTAACAATAGGAAATGCTATCCACAAAATGGGTTATTTCACACAATAAAAGAAATTCTTACTGAACTATGTTCTGGAAACGATGTACAAAAGGCTATTAAACAACATGCATCTGGCAAGTCAAATGTTTCAGATGGCATACAAATAAATCCACATACTATTGCTGATTTCCAACTATTAAGACATCTGCTGAAAATCCTCCAGTTAATAGAAGCGCAAAATAGCTTCTTCCAGACTTGACTATTTCCCTTATCTATCGCGGAACCGACGAAGGAGAGGGGATCAATCACTGTGTATAACAACCAACGTGGTAGCTCTTTCCCAGCCACAGTGGGCAAAGGCATCGCTCCTGTGGTACTGTTCATTGGTACTTATTTTTCCCTGGTTCGTGTCCTGTCTCTTTCCAGGGTGAGATAAGCAAGAACAGACAAAATACGCTGATTGGAATTCGTGAGAAATCCATTCTAAACCAAAGAGGTAAATTCTCTTACGTGGCTTTAACTAGATGGAGCTCTACCTAGGTCAGGAATAAATAGCCAAAAGAAAAAGCCAGGAACATGCCAGTACACAAGTGGAAGAGCAGAAATCCCTCGGCATCAATGCCAGATCCTACTGCCTTAAGATTCATATCATCATTCCTTGGTTAATGCCTTACTATGATATTTTGACAAGGAGAGGATCTAGACACCGAGGTGTAATGAAACTGATTAAAGCAATAACAAAGTCTTACAAAGCAGCATGCAGAAACTACAACTGAAAACTACTGTCATACACTAAGTAAGAGTCATTTAAGGACACAGACATTAGCAACAAAATATTATTCATGCAAATACTGCCAAAACCCAAAATGCTCCCTCCCCCAGCGCAGGTGCCAGCCCTAACTCTACCCATCTTCTGCAGACCTTGAGTATCGGTTTGGTGGTAGGAAGGATTGTCTCATGCTCCACTCAAAATTCGTGGGGTATCTTAGTTCGCAGAGGGATACAGAATTTAGAATAATTTTTGTCCTACAGAAAGCAGAAAGGAAATTACATGATAGATATTCTAACTCCTCTCTCTGACAAGCTGTGAAAGATTACTACAAATGGATAATTCGAGGTAACTTTTTTAAAGCCGTACAAACAGTACACAGCACTGAGCCTGGGACTTCATCGTTTGCCTACTTGTAAGAGTTGTTACACTCCTATAGCTACCACTAAAGGGATTTTAGACACTATATGGCATTTGTGCTGAGAGTTATACCTGTAAAACTATTTCAATATAAATCACTATCTCCAATGAGAGGAGTTACACGATTACAGAGTCTGTACTCACACCAGGTAGAAGGCAGCTTCATTTTAATCTTTTTTTCTGAAGAACAAGAACTAATGCAGCAAGAGTGAATTAACTTAATTTGACTCAGTAGACAGAGCCATCACGGACCACTTACATTCCCTTTAATATAAGTACCTACATAGTCTCATTGGAATAGCTGGTAAATCTGTACAACGTTTCTCCAGGATTGTTTAACGTTCCCTGACTTACCAACCACCACATGTATTTATATTCTTGGTGAAAGCTATGAAGCAGGTGTGGGCACAAACAGAAAAAAAAAATATTGGGACAGATTCTACTTATTTTCCTCAGGGAACAGGAAAAGTAAAGACAACTCCAGTCAGCTTGGGTTGGCAGCAAAATACTCCAAAACACTCCAAAGTATCCCGTTGCTCAGGAATGGTACTGAATAACCCATATATTTGAATTCACCAGATTCACTAGAAACTCTTACTGCCTCAGATCCCTGAAGGAAGCACACCTAGGCAAAGATGACAAACGCTGATCAATTCTGAATTTTCCCTACGAACCGTATTATTTTTGTTAGGCTTATCGTAGCAATGCTATTTTTAAGGCTGTTTGATTCGTATCACAGCTTGCAATAGATCATCTGATAAGATAGTTGAACATTATAAAAAGGGAAGGATGAGTAGATATAAAGGTGGGGAAAAGAGAGAAGAAAGGAAGAACCAAAAGCAGAGAGAACAAAAAGATTCACTGAGTCATTTATATCTTACGGTTGAGCAATAAAACATCATTACCATGAATAAGCTCCTGATAAAATAAGTAGAGATGAATTAAGGAAGGTTCAAAGCAAGATAAGCAAAGAATTTTAATATTAATTTTGCGTCTTAAGATTTAAGGGTGGCGAGAAAGACAGAGTCTAAAGAGTTCATGGCAGCACCAGTGTTAAGACATTGCAGTTCATGGTAAGACACGCCTGTGTCCAGCCTATCTCTACACTTTCACTCACATTTGGAACATTTTTCTCGTCCTATTGCACTAAGCAACATGGCTTATCCCCTCATTCCCACGCCAGATTTGTTTTTTCCACCATTATCATAAAGTTGTTACTGCTACAGACTCTACTTGGCCTCCACGCTGGCGCACAGCTGGGCCAGAGGATGAGGGCTGGAGCATCACTTTTATGTTGGGAGTGAAAGAGCAGAGGAGAAGAGCAGTGAGATGGAATAGCTTCTCTTCTCTTCCCTTTCCCCCCTTTCCCACACGAACATGATGACTCAGTATGACAGAAGTGTAATAAACTTCTAAAAAGGCAACCACAAAACATGTTTTTTTTTTTTTTTTCTTACAGGCACAGCTACATAAAAAAAAAAAACTCACACATTCAATGATATAGGATTAAATTATCCGCTGCCAGATTTTTGGGCAATATTTAAACATTACATCCTACAATGCAGCTCAGTTCTAAACTGCTATGTCTGATTTATAGAGGTAAACAGCAAAACCTCGAAGTGTAACAGCACTGTAACATCTTTATGTTGCAGCAGAGCTACCATTTCAAAAAAAGACTCTTTTTTTTCCTTACTCTCACTCTAAACTGCACCAACCCCAGTGAGCTGGAAATTACTCCAAGCTTCCTCCTCAGAAGAAACTTCTTGCCCTCTTCTCCTGGTTTTTGCTGAGCAGCACCGTGCTTCTCACAGTCTGGTGTCACCGGCTGAGCGACGAGGACCAGGACTCACATCGGGAACGTTACCACTCCGGTGGGTAACGGACGGAGGCACCAGCTCGCCGGTGCGCTGGGGGAGAGGCGGCCCCCCATGCAATCCCACCGCTTCTAGTTCTTCAGGCAAGGTTAAGTACATGTAAATTAAAACCGCAAGCTATTTTTGTATAAAGTTGGTATTACTGATTTGTTAACTATGACAATTTCACACAGAAACCCTTTTGTTGGAAACCGAGTTTCTCATGTAATAATTAGCTGTGGAATATTACCCCAAACAGGTGTCTGTAGCCTGTCAAAGTCAGAACAGGTGATTTAGAATTAGCGTATTAAAAGAACTGTGAATTAGCGAAGCAAAAACGTGTTAATTTCTTGTTCCATCTGTTAATATGAATTCACTGCCAAATATTTTACTTTGTAGAACTGTGCTGGGATTGGCAAGAACATACACTATAAAAAAAAAGTTTAAAGGCCTGAATGTTTAAAAATCATGACATACGTTACTGCAAAAATAACTTCTACATTTGAGCAAGGTTTTTTCTTTTGTGTCTTTTAAAACTTCATAGCAAAGAATACCATATAATCCATAAGATTAAGCTAAAAGCTCTTACAAATAAACTTCAGGGCTTTACAAAACCAAATCTGATCACAATGTCTCAAGAAAATATTATGAATTGGCTTTATTAAAAACTGCAATCGGTGTCTTTATTCTGCTTTGAAATTTGAGAGACAAAGTAGTGAAATTCTCAGGATATTTGAGATGTGAATTTTTAGGCATAACACTGGTCTTTACCTGAGGAGCCCTGTCCTATCTGTACCCTAGCACCGGTACTATGAACACGCCATTCCTGAAGGTCTTTTGTGATAACGGGCACGTTATGAGCTTTTTCTGGAAGCAATGGCAAAACCCCCAGATCCTACCTATCTTATAGGACTGATTCTTCAGAGTGTTGTTTATAGCAGTATGATTATATGTCTTTTTATAGCAATATCCCCATTTTTGTGTTCCTTTATCTTCCAGCTAGAAGCTGGCAAACCCCTGAGCTAATGGAGAGTCTGGAATATGGCAGGATGGTCAGCAGATGAAACCGCTGCACGAGAAGTGGGTTTAAAGACAGATTTTAAAGGGTATATAGCTTATATTTGCTATTAGCACACCCAATGTTTTCACGGTGCTGCTGTCTTTCAAAAAAAAAAAAAAAGAAAAAAAAAGAGAATATTTTAAAACATTTTAAATATAATTATCCAGCAATATATTATATATATCTATCAACTATTAATGAAGATCAGGTATAAATGTCCAGCTCCTAATACATGTGACTAATGACTGCAATATATTTTCTCCCGTGAGTCCTTCTCTATTTTTCTGAGCTTTGCAGAGAAATGTCCAATTACGTGTTTGCTCCCCACTGTGCCTTACCCTGTCCCCTGTGCCCTTTGGAGCCTGGCCATGGTGCAGCAGAGCCTGCTCCCTGCCAAGGGCTCCTTCGACTCAAGACATAGCACTAAGTACATGCCCAACGACTAAGACCGCGAAGAGGTTAGAGTGTTGTCAAAATACAAACTGCGCCACCGGTTTCAACGGCTGGTTTCTACCGGTCAGCAGTTGCCTTAGCCTCGAGATCATCATGCACAAGTTTTCTCAAAGGTAAAGACAGCAAAGTTATAGCTCCAACCCACATTTACATGATGTCCAACTGTTTGAATTCAATAATTTGCTCATAATCCTCATTTTCCTGGAAGGTGAAAAGGTGCAGAAGCTCAGAGGAAGATCACGCGTGTGAAGCAGGTGAAGGAGAAAGCCAAAGATGTGGAAATGTAGGAAAACCTGTCAATGACCTACATCTTGGTTCATTTCTGACCAAATATACAGAGACATACAGCTAATCCTGGCAGCACTGGAGTCTCTGTTGTGCCAAGATTCTCCAAGGTAAGAGACAGCCAGCGTTTTCAGGTCTAGCCTTCCGAGATATAAATCAATTTACACTACAACTTTCTTAGGAGACAAATATTGAAGCATTCGTGTGCCCGGTCTATCCCCTCATCACACCGCCCTGACACAATTAATACAGAGACGTGCAGATATTTCTCTCAAGCTTGCATGGTACCGTGATGCAGCAGGACACCATCCTGGCCTCAGGCATGATGTTTCTTGAGCAGATTTCCACAAATTTTATTTTCAAGCACGAGGAAATCACGGAGAAACCCATATTGCCACTTGGATTAGAGGAGAGTGAAAAGACGCACCCCCAATTACCGCGAGCATTTCAGGCAAAGCTTAAAGATATGCAGCAGGTTCTTAACTGCAAATGATATGATAGGTAGTTTCTTCTCCCTAGTTTTCTGCCACATCCAAGAGATTAATACTCACATGAATCATCTGTAATGACTAGCATAATTTAGGGAAGTGAATGAGATTTTCTGCATTATTTATATTATGAACTCACAAGAATATGAATGGTGGCTTATGTAAATTCAAACCATGTTTACAGTAGCAAAGTGCAGAGAAAGACCGGCAAGGGTTAAGCTGATATTTCCAGAGTTGGAGCTCTTTGTATCAACACTCTATTGCTTATTGCTTTAGTGCTGAGTGATGTGAGTTACAGCCTATGAACTACATATGGGAAACTTTTATTGTTTTCCACATTTGAATGGAAAAATAATTATGTTGCTCACATCTTTCACATACTTAAAGTAAATGCATCAAATTCTTTCTCAGGGCGTGGGCCTGAATTCTTATATTTAAAAAAAAAAAAAAAACCCGAAGGTTGCCAAAGTTTTAACCTTCAAGTAATAAAGATTTTTTTTTTCCCTTTTTTTTTTATTCTCATGCTTGATAATTCAACCTAAATGTCAGCTTAGGCTTTAAAATAGAACACATCTATTTGCTCATAATATTTAAGAAATACAATGTCATTATGCTGTTATCAGTGGTAAAACATGTCTAATCTTGATATAGCATCACCTTTAACAAATGCTTGGGGGGAAAAAACTAGCAAATGCATAAAACATTTTATGTAGTTTTAAAATATACAATACATTAAAGTTTTAGTTGACTTATCTGAAAAGACATATTTTTGGCACATAAATAAAAAAAGGCAAGGGAAGAACTTGTCAGAAGGCAAATAAAGTATGTAAATTAAATCAAAGGTAAGGCAGCTCCACTTTTTGTATAAATAACTGTGTTAACAGATTTTTATGCATATTACAATATATTCAGATGTATTACTTCTCCAAAAACAAATTCATTGCTTCTCTCCAAAAAAAATGGATTAAAACAATTTATTTTATAAAATTTGGATGGATAGGATAAGAAATGTAATAGCTATCTATGGAAAATAAACATAAAAATTATTCAAGCTCCATCTACTTTATGTTAGTAATGAGATGCACTTCATTCAAATTCCTTTCAATTGAAACAGTGCTGAGAAAGCAGGACCACGATCCTGTAGGAAATGATTTCTAATCTTCATGATAACATACCAATATAATACAATTATTTACAATTGACTAAGAGTTAATTCCGATAGTATAACATCTTTCTTGCAAAAATGTCAGCTTTTATTGATGAAACAAACTAAGAATAAAACATTTTTACTTGTAGCCTAACTGTGCTGTTTTTCATTCTGTTAACCAAAACAACACAGCAATACTGTAAACAAAAAAAAATAGCATCAAACTGGCTGGGTTTGCATGATTTGATCAAGAATCGTAAGCAGTAGATGCAGTGCTTTGGGATTTTTAAAACATTAAAAATAGTTTGAGAAAAAACAATGATTTGTTTGTTTAGGGGGGCGGGGGGGAGGGATTATTTTATAAGATAAAGAACGTGAATTCAGTCAGAAGATATCACCAGTGTCCATAGGCAGAGCTCAGGTACCTTTCCAAAACCAACTGCGATCACGCTGTTCAGATTTTTACATGCCTAACTGCCATGGCTTTTTGGGTTTTGGTAAATTAATATAAACTACGTTGAAACAAATAGTTAACGTAAAATCTTCTTTCTGTATACTGAATTTGTGATGCACATGGCAGGACTATTTTCACTGGAGTCTCAATATTCTTTTACTCTCAGCAACTCTCTTGCCTTAGAACACTTCACCAGTAACATATAACTCCTACAAAGAAGGGAATATGGTTTAACTCCTTCTCTGCTTCGTAATCCAGGGGTATTACTCAACATCATCAAGGTCCTTTGTCACAACCACCGACGTACCGACCCAAACCCACCCCTCCACACAGACCACTTGCACTCTTATGATACACTTTACATGAGGATTCACCAAAGCAGCCTGAGAGGAAAAATATATCAAATCAGAAGAGAAATTGACTGGTTTGGTGTAAAGGACAATGCGAGGCATAAGCAATAGCAAGACATGGTGTTGGGTTGAGGACCGTTGATGAATACTCCTCTATTGTAAAATCTATTTTTTTTTTTTTAAGGTCTAGATTTTTTCCCCGTCTTCAGTTCTGCAGCTGTTTAAAAGATAAAATTAGTTTAAATCTTTTCTTATGTCAAGGCAAGTAAAAAAGCCATAGCGGTGTGCCAAGACACAAAACCATACGTAACTGAAGTTCATAATAAAAGCAGCTGCTTTGTCCCATTCACAGGGAGTTACCCTGCTGAGGTCCTTCCACTCATATTTAAAAGCATGAACAAGTATGCCCTTATAAACAAAATACAGCAACTCTGCCTTATCTCTTCTCATGGGTTGGGCCAACAAACTCCAATGCTAACACAATAAAAGGAAACAGGTGGCTGAGAGAAATATCTTATATCCTCTAAAGCAGCTGCCTTACAAGAAATTCAATCTAGGTATCCCGAACAAACTGCCTTTTCATCAAAGAGCACTTACACGAGAGGTGCCCAGTATACCTAGTTAGAACATATCTCGTATTTTACTTTCTACCACCAACTGCTTCCCTTAGATTGGCGTAATTTTGGCAGATACTAATATTTGTATTTTTAAAAACAGCATTTAATTTGTTTATAACAGGTGCTTTCTTTCCATTTGCACAGAAGAGCCGTTGTTCCCAAAGGCCGGGGATACGACTGTAAGTCTCACGTTACTGGTTTTCTCCTAAGAGCACAGCGGCCATTAACACGCCCAAAGAAAACAGCAGAAAGGAATGAGTTGGCCTCCCAAGTTTCAGCAATCTGAACTATTTGAAGTGCAGGATGTAGAAATACTGTAGCAGGTTGGACTGTGTGAGAAAGGATATATCCAGGTGATGAGTGACGGGGCGTACCGCTTGCACAAGGAGAAGAAGGTTTTACTGTGAAAGTATGTATTGCCACTTTAGTGCCCTATTATAAAGTCCGAATCCTTCAGGGCAGAATGTGAACTGTTGCACAGGTAGCAAGTCTTTCCAGCTTAATTTTAACCTTAAAATGTTCATTTAGAAGAAAAGCAAACATTCCTCTTAAACGCCACTAAAAATCTGTAACGTTGTGGGCTCATCCAAACCATTACTTATAATATTAACCATAAAACAACGTGGATTTCAAGACAGCCCCAGCCTGGAGCTTCAAATATTAAATAACTCTTTTACTTTGTTTCTGAAACATGCATACTAATCTAAATCTGCCCTGGAAAGCACGGAGAATTATCTTTTAGATATGGATAGATATGCTTCAGACACGCTTCTTTGCATAAAGAACTCCCAACTTTCTTTTTGATATTATCAATAAAATATTTTCCTTTTCCATTAAAAAGAAGAATATATGTGAAATACATAACCCTAAATCTAAACACATTTCTTTACAAATCTGCAGAGATCTCAGTGTTTAATATATGAGGGAAAACCTGTTTGAAGAGTTTCAAATCCTAAACTCGTTATTGAATCCGTTAGAATTTAAGAAAAGTTGTGACACGTGATGCTAGGAGATGAGTGCCCGTAGCAGAAGTGCTCTCCCAAAGTGGTGGAGCGGCACATGGAGAGGAGGAGGAGAGGTGCTCTGTAGGTAACTATGGAGGGAAGGTGAACAAGGGTGGACAGGTATCAAAGAAGCTCAGACTACTCTGTCGCCACAGTCATTAAATTCACTTCTACTTGTCATTGCCATGATCTCCATCCTCCCCTCACTACAGCTGCTGTGATTGACAAGAACTCTTTTATTGCCCATCCTCCGGGAAAGAGGAAGGTGGACAATAGACTAAACAGAGATTCCTGACAACGTACGAGTTACCGGCTGACAGCCCTACAATCTAGCAACATATCTGTTCAATCGAGGCTTTACACACATCAGGAAAAATACTACACATGGAACTGGAATGGTGAAGATTTTGTGGAATGAATTATACAGACACACGGTTTGCTGCGCTGGTTTTCACTGGGCCTTGAAAACCCAGGTTTCTTCACGGCACTATATACATATCTATAGAGAAATATAATTATTGTAATAGCAAAATATCTGAATTTTTGAAAGTAACTACTGATCACAGGCAGCAGCTCTTTGCTGCAGCTGTTTCCACCCTGACACTAATTCCCCATTCATTTGAATCGAGCTTAATGGTGCTGTTGTAATAATCTTGTTGTGACACCAATGGAAGTTCATGGAGACAATGCAACAATGTTAAGATTAAATAAATTGATGTCCCTACTGTGATACGTTTAGCATCACATTCTGAAATTTCTATATTTGGGGAGCTTAATTATATAGAATTTATTAGTCTGACATATTAACCTCATTTTTATGGCTTCCTAGAATGCTTACGGATTTAATTAAATAATTCTCCGAGGCTGCACAAGCTATTGACTGCTCTTGAATGTATTCATGAGTCTTCTCTGTTCTACAGAAAACGTATTGTCAGGTTGTAATGGCAAAGTATTTTTGGCGCGTCATCATCCTACTAGAAATGCAGAAGTCCAGTTGGATGTAGGTTTTTTTAAATATTACATTTGCGGAACCCTACCCTTTCCAGGTGATGAAAGAATCACTTTTTAGATGGCTGTACAAACACAAAACCTGGTTTTGTGCAGAAAGACCTAAGCAAATAGCGATAGGTGGAAGAGAACTTCCTGAAATCAGAGAAACCACGTCAAATAGAAAAGAAACACATAGACAGATTTTTGGAACTGACCACGGTACATATTATTAAAAGATACAGGTCAACCCCTCAAAACTTCAGACGACAGAATTAACGAGCATTGTTTCCACTGTCAAAAACTTAATCCGCGTTCTGATTTTATTTCCCATCTCTGCATAAGCCTTGCATTGAAAAGGATACTGGAGGTTAGCTCAATCTGCGAAAATATTGATTTCATAATCAGAATCTCAATATGGGTGAACCGTGCACTTCATTTCTAAAATTAATAAGTTTCAAAATACAGAAAGGGAGCCACAAAGCGTTTCTGAGTCCTGATCCTTGTCTGTAACCACAGGTGCCCAGTCTTCCCAAGGCAGAGGTATCTCACAGCATTTGACGAGCGCTGTAATATTCCCTGTCAATTTTACATTCTGCTTGGCAGCAGCGGAACCCTGACAGGCATCAGCAGAGTGATTGGCAGTACCATGCCTGATAATGCAAGTCAAAGCAATTGGCAACAGCACCACTAGCCCCCTCACAGAGTCCAGAATTTACTTATAATCTCTCAGGTGACCTTTGATGTTACAAGCTGGAAGGTCATGGAAAGGAGAAGACTTTTTATGTCCCTTAAAAATTATAGCTGGTGGGTTTTTTATATACCTTATTAGACATTGAACCAGAGCGGCCCCTGATGTGGGACACCTCAGCTGCAGACATAACTGCCATTACCTTGTAGGGGCTGCATGGCCTTGGATCTAGAAAGAGTAACTCTTTTGGGTGTTTAATAACTGATGTGATTCCTGGTTTTGATTTATATCTTTGATTTCCCCAACTGTAAACAAATGTAGTGAAGCCTTTCTATGTCAGGAAATTGCTATGAAGATTAATCAGTTAATGGTCATAGTGAGATCCAAAAATAAAAGTCTCGTATACATTCATCAGCACTTGATGTCTGTCCAGGCTCAGCCCTGCACCTACCGTTACGTTTCCATGTGATCACAAGATGATCACATGAGATGATCAATCATGAGTCTCTCTCAAAACCCCCAAGAATTCAAAATTTGATGTCAGAAACTCAACTTCTGGTAAACACCTTAATATTCAGGCAGAAAGGAAAGGGAAGCTTTGAAGAGTAGCGAGGAAATGGGAACTGATTTGTTTTGAACAAAACCAAACTCACAGAAAGGCTCGAGCTGTTCTTCTCTCCTCCACCCTCACCCGCTACTCCCACCGATCCTGCTGTCCCTCCCCAACGACAGCAGTTTTTCCATTGCACTTGACGTACATACGAAACACGCATCCAAAAACATCCCCGTTACAGCACAGATATTACGTTGTTTAGCTCTCATAAGCCATCACTTCATGTTTTAGCGTTTTGTGCTCGAGAAGCACTTTGTGAGTGTGTTGTAGAAAATGCTGCTGTGCTGGAGGCAGAGATTCCTATCACCGGAATGCAGAATTAAATGGGGAGAGATAACAGGACCCAGCAAACACGCCTTGTGTTGCTGGCCTGCTCTGCCAGCCCTCTCTGCTGAGGTACCTGGAAACCAGAGTTTCTGAGATGAATGTCATCTGATGTTATTTTTCAAGTCCCTAAAGCCTTTTGTCCTCACATTGCTTGTCACCAAGTGAGGCCCTTGTTTGATATCACGGTAGGCTTGAATAAACGCATTTATTATTCTAAAATATTCTGATCCCTTTTGCCCATCCTTTCTTGGTAAATATTTCCTTGTTTTGTTCACATTACACTGAAATTTAAACCAGATGAGATATCCCTGTGGTTAACGTTATCAGGGTTAGTTGGTGCCAAGAGGAATTTCTCAAGATTTTTCCCCAACTGCTCTTACTTAGCTCTCTACAAATTGGATTAGGTACGTGTTGCAGCACCTAGAAAACTCAGAAACAGTGAAGAATAGCTTAGTTTGAAGCCTGACCACTGCACATCCTTTAGGCTTTTCTTCAGCCAAGGTTTATACCCCCTAAACTGCTGCGGTGCACGTTGCAACCCATAAAGATTTAAAATTCATCAAACAGACAAAGTGTACATTTAATACTCACAGGAGGGAATACAGAATGCCTTTCAATACATCAAACTCCTAAACCTTCTACATCTTTCATTTTTAAGCTACATGGATTTTGATTTGTACAGTTTTAAAAATATTCTGAAGCCTAGTCAATCTAACACTAAAAAGCACTGTTGCACAGTAAGAAATCAAGAAATACAATTCAGCAAACCTGGTATAGTTGGTCCCCAGGGAAGTTTTTTTCCAATTCTGTTTGTCATAGCCCAGATCCATCATGTCATGCTAGCCTAACTTACTACTTCTCTCTTTCTTCCTTGGTTGATTTTTTTTTTTCCCCCTTTCTTTCTCTTTTACCCTTTTTTGGCACACTCCAACTATTTTCTGTTAAACTAGTGCTGTCACAAGAAAACATATAAAAATGCTCTTTTGCAAACATACTGTTTGGTCTCTACTGAACTCTCCAGAGCCATGGATTTCTCTCACTGTCTTTATCAGGGGTGAATGTTGACAGATCACTGAACCTTACTGTCAGCGGTGACAGGCTTAAAGCTGTTTTGTGCAAGGTGGAGAAAAAACAAAAAAGGTTTCTGTGCCTTGCATCTAGAAGGTCCCTGATTTAACAACAAAGGCTTATGTTCAAAGATGATTAGCTTAAAGGCATTTCAGAGAGTTTTGATTGTAGCAGCAGTTGGGTGTCTTGCTACTGGGTGAAATATGTATTCCCCTGAGAACAAAGGCGGCAGCAATCCTATTCTGCTGAGATGGCAACTTTAATAATTCCACGTATTTATCAGTATTGTGTCAAGATCTTAAGGATTTTGCCCTTCAGGTGAAGTCGGAGGTAGATGGAATGGATACGGTGCTGAACAATCCCACTAAGATATACATGGAAAATGTCCTGTAATGTCCTGGGGGAGAGATTGAAAAGATTCCTAAGTATCTGAACACACGTAACATAGATAAATGTCTTCAAGGTTTACGAAAAGCAGGCTGAGGTTTTCACACTGGGCTTTAGCCTATGCAGAAAGTGGTGAAGCCAGGTGCTTTTCCCCCATACAGAGAAGCATTAAAAAGAGTATTAATAGTATAAATTATCCAGCAGTATTTTCACCCAGAAGTTAAAGCAGAAAAGAAACAGGAATGCGGATGAAACATTCAATGCATTGAAAATAATAACGTAGCATATTTACTGTTGGGCCTCTTATAAAAGACGCGACTTGAAACATAAATAATGGGATTTGCTGGGAAAAAAAATAATTAGAAAGATTATTGCAGCTGGTAGTGGTGTGGGCAGGGCTTGACCGAGCACAGATGTTACACATAAACTCCTAAAGAAACAGAACACCTCTTTGCCTGTGGATACACAAACATTTTCGCTAAGTTTACTCTACGTGCCTCTATAGGTTCAGTGACACCGAGACAGATTTCACTGTCCCACAGTGATAATGACCAAGAGGGAGAAACTATTCATTTGGTGAGGATATATCTATCTCTTCATGCGCCATCAGAGAGATATAGGGGACTTTCAGAAGGAAATGCCTCCTAATTAATGATAGTTCCGAGCCTTATGAAGTGTGAAAGACTGTCTGGAGGAATGTGTAGAGTAAGCATGATTCTGAAGGGCCCGGTACTACAGCGCTAGAAAGCAATAAAAATGTGGGACTAATGCGCAGGACAGGAGGGGCAGGTAGCTGGAGGAAATCTAAGATCAGATTTTAAAATATTTGGATGCCTTAGTGATACCGTTTTGAACAATTAAAAGGTCATGGTACGTTTTTCTATGCCTTGAAAACTTCCTATTTTATGAGAAAAAACACATTTTCCTGGACCTGTTTAATCCATTAAAGTCAGTGGGCTCTTGGCCATGCTTCATTAAGTAAGATCTTATATGGAATTGCCATGGAGTCGCTGGTTATACAAGCTTTGACACTGCAGTGGTTAAATCCACCTAGTAGTAGGCAGTTCATATTAAGAATAATTTTCACACAGACTTGTAAGGTGCAAACTTTCATATTATTAAGGGTTTTTTTATATAATTGGATGGCTATGAGAGAATATCCTAATTCCTCTAAAATCAGAAAACAGGCAAATGGCAGAAATATCAGAGAGAAACTTCCCCAGTGCAGAAAGCTGCTCACAGATCAGTTTTCAAACATACCAATTCTCTCCCGACCTGTTTGTCTCATGCTGTGTCAAGCGGCAGAGCCATGCCACTGGCCACCGCTGCCGAGCTGACATTAACGTGTCCCTTGACTTTGCCTGGCAGCAGCTGTGCCTGCAGCCTCTCCAGTTCCCAGTACCAACCAGTGCTGCCAGGAGCACGGCTGAGCTGTGTGGTGGGAGAGGCTGCACACACTGGCAGTCTCTCAGTGGGTCGAGCATTTATGCCGGCTATGTGGAACAAAACCTCTGACCTCCAGGATCGGATCTAAAGAGACCTCTGTGTTCATTTTATGCGAGGTTTGGTGAGGGCTAGCCCAGAATACAGTGATAAGATCTACAGCAATCACTTGCAAGCCAAAGTCTTGTCTTTTTTATCTTTTCTTTTTCTCTTTTACAGCAAGGGGTTCTGGTGACTATGGGTGACCCGTGTTTATCAGAATTTAACTACGCTTTTTCAAATTACTGGCCCTTTGTAGTTCAAAAGATACCTGTTTCCAGCAGACCTATTTTCCATCCTGAATTGATTCATTATTGCAATCAAAGTTTTACATTGAGCCTCCACTGTAATCACAGGGATGTGGGATTACTGGGATGGCTGCAGCCGGCCCAGGAGCCCTGCGCCATGGGGCCGTTGTCCACCCCAGGGCTGTACCGGGGTAGCAGTTCTGTCGAGGACTGTGCTGAGCAGAAGTTAGCTCAAAATGGGCAGAGGAAAATCCATTTTGGGGGGCACAATGACCTAAAACATCGTTCCTCCGTATGGTTCCTCAGATATCTACCTAGCAGTCTGGGTTCAAAGCTGTTCCCTAGCAGCTGAAGACCACCATGAGCTGGAAGCTAAGTGGGAGCAGCGCAGCCTGTTCGATCTTAATATTTTAAGCCAAGGTGTGCTGTTATACCTGGAGAGGGTGATTTGTGTTCACACCTGAGCCAGGCTTTTCTCTCCCACTCCATCCCAGATCCTCTTGCAGTGGTGGCACAGATGGGGACTCTCTCGTGGAACAGGAATCACTGGTGCTCTGCCATCCTGCAGCGCAACTGCTCTGCTTCTATCCAAAGACCAGCAATCTTGTTTTCCTAAAAGCCTTTTCAAATGCTATGTGCACGTGGCATCTGTTTGCAATGTATATTTGCCATTAGAGTTTTTAAGAAGGAATGGTGGGGTCCGTATGGCACAGAACATAAGGATTGCCATGGTAATTAGTCATTATTTGGACTAGCAGAGTAACCGCAATCAAAGACTCTTAACTCACTCGTATCCTAATGTACCCGACATGAATTTTCTTTGTTTCTGTCCTTTATCTAAAGTATTTTTGTTCTGAAAATACTGTTGATATTTATCATTTGCCTGACACATTAATCTGTACTGGAAAAGTAAGTATAACATTTTTAAGAAAGTTTGCTTTTAAATTTTGTTGAGCATTACACATTTTTCATTACAAACCAACATCTATATAACAACTCTAAATCACCATGACTTAAAGGAAAGCAACTAAATAAGAAAGAGCAACACCTCCATAACAAAGCATATCTGTATCTCCAGCTGATGTAGAAAGAACACAAAAAAGATTATTTACCTGCAGCTTTTCTTCTCTGAGACATGTTTACTATGCGCATATTTCACAGTCTGGGTCCTATTTCTGATAGTCAGATTTTTTTTTTAATTCTCAAGCAGCCAGCAGGTATGCCCAAGCATGCCCACTGCTGCACGGCTTTCATGCCACCCCGGAAAGAGCGTTGCTAGCTCGAGTTCAGAAATACGGCACTGAGGAAGGCTGTGATGCGAGTAAAGGTGCATTGAAGAGGAAAGGTCATAGGTATGAAACTGTTCTCTTTCCCATATACACCTAAGAGCATTCCCCAGCTCCTGAGAAGCTGAGGAAAGCAAATGCCATGGCACTTCGGTGAAAATACAGCGGGAGCTCCAAGGGAGAGCCACTCCACGCTGCAACAAACTGGGGGTGGATGAGCCTGACTGTCCCAGGCAGCTCCCTAACAAATCTCACAAGCTTTGCTTGGTCTCAGAAGCGGGGAAGCAGTTGAGGGAAGTGGGGCAGACACTCAAGGTGGTAGGAGAAAGTTCGCAAGAAACCCCCAAGACAGACAGCACCAGTGATGAACATGGCAGGCTCTTAGAGGAGCATAAGGACTATCCTTTGAGGCTTTGAAGTCTGGAGATGAGCAAAACAGCGTTTGATGCTTAGTAATTATGCTAAGTGGGCAGGTGGGAGCCAGATGCTAAACAACAGCTTCAGATGCGAAGGCACCGGTGCCCCAGTGCTTTGCCTAGGCCCATATGTAGCCAGCAAATATATTTAACCATTTAAAAATATTGAAGATCTGATCCTGAAAGTGTGATAGTGAGCAGCAGAGCATGTTACACTGGTTACCATACTGGCTTTTCTAGAGCATTTGGATAAAATTTGTACATTTGTATATTTTATGCTGGATTATCATTTCTTACAGTTTCCACATGTTCTTTCATCAGGAAAATAATGCATGATCAAATGGTAAGTCCTATTTTTAAACTGCTTTTATGCAATTGAACTGAAAATATTAGTTTATCCTGTGCTATTCTGTCAAGTAATACTATACTGATTAAGTTTTTAAAATATTATTGATGCCGATGGAGTATACATAACCTGTGTTTATACTCCATTTCATGTGCTTACATCCTGAATCCTGACAAACTTGAAATTTTTGACCATACCCTTGCGAAGGATCAGAATGTCATAATCCCTTTAGTCAGTATTTTGAAAGGTTAATTTGAGTGAGTAATTGCATTCCAGCTCAGAAGAATATTAAAATAACTAGTTTATGTGCATACATCCAACCTAATGGAAATATACATTCCAGAAGAGTTGGAAGAATTAGCTTAATATCACTGCTGTATAAAATTCAATGACTTGAGCTTTCAGGCAGGGCTGCACAGGCAGCCTGAAAACATTTTGGCTCGCTTGGGTTTGCATCCACTGTATCTGCTTCCAATCTCAAATTCCAATAAACGAACAACAAAGAAATCAAAAGGAAACTGTGTGGCTCGCCAGCTTGAACCTTGCTTGCAGAGAAACCAGACAAAACCACACAGTGTGAGGAAACAAACACGAAAACACAGTGTAATATGTTTTCTATTGTTTCTGCCAAAAACCATCAATTGGTCCAGATCCGCACAATATCTGCCTTTTTCTGCTTAAATTTACCCCACGCTCGCTGAAGGACCGGTGAGATTTAGTGAACTTTAAAGTACATGGGGCCAAGTTCTGGTGTGACCTTCGTTCTGTTTCAGTGCAGAAATACCACACGCAGCCACCTCTCAGAATTAAAGAGACAAGTTCCCGGGCAATTAAAACAGACCCTTATGCTCACGTTCAGCTGACTTTTTCTTTTTATCATGCCTGCTACTTCCACGCACAGTTGGGAACGCAGAAGATACTGTCTGAACAGTATTAACAGCACAGCAGCACAAACACATAGGTAACAATGGAATCCTCAAAGGATTATATTTTAAGGTGGCTCCTAAGCTGGCAGCATCCGTGGTGTAGGAGTAAACCCGATGGTGATAAAAATACGTGGTCTGTATGCTGGCTGCTACATGCTGTATCCCTGGTGTCGAGCACAAACTCTACTCTGAACCACAGAAGCATTCCTCTGCAGGAGTGTAGAAAAATTATTTTACTTTAAAACCTACTGGTTCCAGGTTTAGGCAACAGGACTTACACTTTCAACATCTTCTATCAATTCCCGGCCTCCGTTCATGGACCGCTTCTTGTAAAGACCTAAACACATACCTGCATAGATACTGCCTCTGCCTCCTGAGCTAGCTACAACAGTGAGCAAACCACCAAGAAGTGACAAAAAGCCACCTCTGCCTGGTCGATGCTCTCCTGGCATCAGCTCCTGCAGCCTGGAGATGGCATTAGTCAGAAAGAAGAGGTACTTACACACCTACAGGCGTACAGCCGTATACATACAGATACAGTTGCTTCGTGTTGGCTTGATCTTGAGTTAAAAACAGAGATGGTGACCAATCTGAAGATACCGTGTGGCATGGAGTATATTTTTTGTCATGTGTTCATTTATTGTTAATCTAAAAGCCTCAAGCTTTCATAGAGGCCAAACAAACAAACAAAAAAAAATTCTTGGTAACGATCACTGCCCTGTTCAAAGTTAAATATTGTTACAGATGGGAAGTGAAGGACTTCCTGCTGCAGGACAGCGATCTTACAATGCACATCTGGAGCACGTCGTCTGCACCCAGACTGGCAGTGGAGACTGCAGGCACCAGATGCCTTTAGTCAGAAAATGTGTTAGAAAAGAATAAAATTATGATAACAGCACAACATGGTCAGATGTAAGGAAAAGCGCCATTTGTAGATTTGTTAGTCAATTAGGCTTTATTTCAAGTGATTCCCCCAAGGCTTCTTGAGGTAAGAACATTTGTTTTCCCTCATTTCACCTAGGCTTGCTACAATTCAGGGACTGTAGACTTCTATATAGTCTCAATGTTTTTATTTTCAGAGCTGTCACTCAAAGCATCACCTGTGCTTTGACCTCTCTCCCGAGCCTTACTAAACAACCACATATCATCCAAACAGATATGACAAAAAAAAAAAAGGCAGAAAAGCAGCACTGCACAAAACTGTCAACCTTTGTACTGCGACTGTTCTCAACCTCTCATTAATTTTGTGAATTAAATCAAGAATACAGTGTCACCGTTTTGGTTAAGAAATAGCACTGGTCAAGACAGATTGCTCACAACACCTGTATGAGGTCCACCTTTAGGACCTATGTGACCTTTTTAATTTTCTACTCTAAAATTGACTTCTGGAGTTTCCAATGCTCAAAAAAAAAAAAAAAAAAAAACACAAAAAAACAACTCTTCAGCAAATAAGTCTTAATATATAGAAGTAAAAGGTATTTGTGCAAAACCCAATCATTTCTAGTCTGCAGTGTTCACCTACCATTAAAAATACTTTGTTCTCCAACCACAGGGTATGTTGACTGCAACAATGCCAAACTGTGACTACCGAATAAATTAGAAGACTAGTAGAATAAGTCATAGGCTGAAATGGGTTGGCATCACCTGATTAAACTGTCAAAAAATAGAAAATAAATTCACAGAAATCTAAGTCAATTTTCTAAGCAAAAGAGACTGAAGAAGTTGAATAGTTCGCTCGTAATGAATAATCTGAGTTACTGTGCTCAGCAATTTCAGTAAAAATACTGCAGATATTTCAAAGTTACATATTTACTAGAAAGACCTTCAAAAATCTTTTTAAAAAGTAAAATGTGCGCTGAACTTTTCTGACATTTACAAAAGTAATTAATTAATATGATTAAGCAAATTAGACTGAGCCAAAGTCTGACTGATTGTAAAGCATGCTGCAAGAGCCACCTGTTTGCTAGAAAGATTAGACACTACGGTGCTGGCAGCTAGAAAAAAACCAGAGAACTATGAAAGATAAGATGGAGAAACATCTATATATACTGATCGTTCAGATCCGTCTAGTCTAACGTGCACCATCAGATTACCTCAGCTTTACCTCATGAAAAGACTGTCCATAAGACAATTTGGTTGGAAGAAAAGCCCTACAGATGAAGCTAAGACATGGCCACTGCTAGCTAGGTCCCTGTTTATGAATCTGATTCCTAATTAAGCACCTCGGCTCCCCTGTGGGTCTAGGCGGCCAGTTCCCAAGGTCTAGGAAAATCCTCAGCACTAGCCACCTTCTCTCTAGTTCTGCTTTCTTTCACCTTGAGGGCAGCAGAGTAGGTTCCTGCTGCAGAGATACAGTATCTTTGCCAGACTTAACATTTGGCATTTAAGAATCAAACTTCTGGTTAGCACTAATTGCTACGAGATGCTGTAAAACGTGCAATTATAGTATATTCATCCCTGGTCACCTTTTACAGCTTTAAACAAAGCTTGAAAATGGAGCAGAAAGATGCTTTCTTGTTATCTTATTAAGTTTTTATAACTAGTATTAATATGAAGCCCCAGTTGTGTACTGTGTAGTGTCACGCACTATGCACACACGGAACAAATCCATCACTCTCTCCCTAGGAGCCAACCATGGAAGCATAAGGGGAGAGGCAACACAACCAGCTTTAAAGGACTTTGGGAACAGTAGCACTGGCAGTACAGCACATAGCCCAGACCAGCTGCTGAAGTGCTAACTCAGGCTGGTACTTAGCGAGTACTTCATTGACTAATACTTGGTAGTACCTGATTTTGAGATCCATACTGACCCCTTTACTGTCCTGGCTACCACGCTGCTCCTATGGAAGTGAGGTAAAGTACACTTTACTACAAGACCATCAGCACATGTCCAAATTTGAGTGCAGAGCTCTTCTCGAGGCTCTACAGTAAACACGTTGAGCTTGTCTTCACAGTTAAGTATGGAAAGACTTCAGAGAACCCACCTGGTATTCAGGTCAGGAAGGGGGCGAGGACTGGAGCAGGAGTGTAGACTTTGGTGTTTATAGTGTAGAGACAGTAGCTCAACTGTGCTGGTAAAGAGTTGCCTGTACCAGCACAGGAGCAAAGGTCTTGGAGTCTGGAGAGGAGGTAGGAGGTGGAAGAGAATGATTTTCCAAAAGACAAGCCAAAGGAGCAGACAGACATGGAATAAGAGCAGAATCACAGAAGCCCTGAGGAACAAGATTTTGACAACAGTTTATGGGGTGGGAGCTAGTTACCAGGGGAGGAGAGAAGGGCCATCAGTTCCATGCAGTTGTATCGATCCCATTAACATTTTCATGGAAATGATGCCTTAGTGCTTGCTCTACGCCCTAGAGATTCAGCCGTGTATTAGATTGCCATCTCTAAAATGGAACCTGGGTAATAACAAACTCTGCAAATCACAAATCCTACAAGGAGAAAACACTGACAAATAGACATCTCTGTGAAAAGACAATGCTGGATATTGAAATTAGCGGAGCTGACTGCTAGGTATGCTCAATTAGGAGCGTAGACGTGGACTCTTCCAGAAATAGCTTTAGTCACGTTCAGCCTCGCTGCTTGTGCTACACTTCTGCCATACAGATTAACCAAACACAATATTAAAGATGAAAAAACCCCATGATTTGAAAGTTCTGACACAAACAGTCCCTGAAAAAGAAGAAAACAGCGCGCACATTGTCTATGCCATTTGTGAGCCAGTGGATCTAATGGTTCACTTACTTTACAACCTGCTTTGGAATAATTTGGCACATCTCTAATTTTAACAAGCTTCAGTGGGATTAGATAAAATGCAGACTTTGTTTACATCAATTAACACTCAAAGACGTACAAAAGAACTTGTTAACTGCATTTATGAACAAAAAGTAACAAAGTGAGAGTTTGTCCAAGCAAAGTTACTGTACGACTTGCTCCGATTGGCACAGTTGTCTCTAAAAAACTAAAACCAAAAATCCAACAACTGAACTGCGTTTTCAGAGGCAGATGTGTATTTTTAATTACATCAGCAGATATAATCTACGTTTGCAATAACTTCATTACCATTTTTACATACATCGAACTCAGAAAAAATGACTGTTTTCCTCCCCATGCCACGTACACGTTCGCCGAGTTAAGCGCAAAACCGAAACCATTGCAGCTGAGTTGACAAATACATTGGCCCTCGCTACATTATTATTCCTATTTCCAATTATTTTACCTTGACTGATTATAAGCACATTCTTCTCTACAGGCTACAGAGCTGGAAAGAAAATGTGGATGACTTCAAACCCAGCAGTAACCATCCTCAGAGATAATAAATGGACGCATCACATACTCCTCGTAAAAGGTTTAAGGGAATTAATAAAGATATGGAGGAGGAAGGAAAAGGCAGATAGAAGCAAGAGATGAAAAAGGGAGAGGAGCACAGTGCACTATGGCATATGCCACACGTTATCTGTAGCGAGTAGCATGTATCAGCTATACCTTCTGAAAGATTCAACCTTCTTGGTGACAAAACTTGTGCCCCCTGTATCACATCATTTCCATAGATCTGTGTGTGAAATCTCCAAGTACCGTAAGAGAAGTTGCTGTTTCCTTAAACCCCTCAGGATCAGCCACTTCTAAGGTAGCTTTCTGCTGCCTGCTCCCATGGGGAGCAACACACTGCGATCTTTTCCCTCTATCGTTCCCAATTATTAGCCCAGGGATCCAGAAAACAAGGTTACCACCGTATCCCAGGGTTCTTAGGTACATTTTGTGTGTAGCCAAGAAACCTGGACACTGTATAAACACATTTTTGTAGCTCTAATAGCATGCCATTTTAATTAGAAGTGACTCCTCAAACCAATGGAATTGAGCTGCTTGCACGCGCTGTCACCAGTGAGAGCACTGGCCGGTCAATACTGTGTTTCCCGGGCTTGTGATACCGCAACTTCTCCCTCCTAATGTGACAAAATTAATTCGTACAACCTGATAACAAGGCTATTACTACACTAACAACAGCAAAAGGTGGCTTTGCTGGAACAGCCTGGTGTACTTCAGCATTGCAGTTCAAAGGTGTATTGAACTGGAACAACAAATAGAATCAATTTCTTCAGCTGTTTCTGCATTTCTAAACTTGCAACGGCACACGGCAGAGTGTGACTTAACGAAGCTCAGCCAAGTGGTGCCACGGGTCATCCGGCCCCGCTCCAGCCATGAGACCCAACGGAGAGTTCTCCCAACAGGGAACTGGAACTGCTGGCTGGAGACACCTTCACGCCTGGGTGTTTGAGGACCCTCAGGACAGAGATCGCTCAATCAGCCACGGCTAAGATGAAGTAGCAGAATAGAGTGAAATCTGCAGTTGAAGCTACGGATTGACTACGCTGTACAAATCCCAGTGATCTCTCATCCCGAACGCCTGCTACGTCCTCTGCCTGCTTAACTCCACCGTGTCGCCTTTTCAAAAGCTGTGATGATTAACTGCAATGGTTGTGCCAACAGAGAACCAAAGAAAGAGTCTTTAACCAACGGGGACACACTAGCTGCGTTAAAAACATCACTCCTTAAGGCAGGGATATTAAAATTAGCGTTAAGCATAGTTATGGCATTATTTGCACCAGGTTATAAAGGAAGTGGTGGGAATACACAGACCATTGAGTGTGTTGGGAGCTGGAGTCCCTTTTCTAGCAAGTATCACCCAACAAATGGTCGTTACTGAAACCATGACAGCCCAAGAAAACTGCCATGCACACACTCAATATTCAAGTAATAGAGTTCATAGAGGCTACTTGATATAGCCCAGAAGTATTAACACAGATACTCAGAGGCATCAGAGAAACCCGACTCCAAAATGAGCTCTAAACAAGACCAACGATAAATGCAGAATATCACAGCACATACAGACAAATTCCTGCTAGGTCTCCAAACCCTGGACAACCTAATGGCAGCTTCTCATTGACTGCGTGCTACACAACAATTTAAGTTTTGTTTTCCATTAGCAAACACCTCAAATTACATGAAAGGGAGGAAAAGTTCCCTGGACACAATTAAATATTTATCAGCCTTATGTCTGCTCAGTCACCGCTCCTCTGAAAAAGTCCATTAATTAAATACTTTAGAAACGATTAAAACACTTCTTTAGAACTTATTGGCACCTGTTAATTCACTGACCCTACGAGGCGGGGGCAGTAAATGTCTCGTTTGATTGCTTCTCTCACCAGTAAGTCAGCAGCTTGAAAACAAAGCAGACATGATGCAACTTCATGTACCACAACACTGCCTTAAAACACAAAAGCTGGTATCCAGAGGCAGAGAAACAGAACATTTATGTAGACAGGGCAGCACAAATAATCTATTTAACCTAATCTTTTAATTACAGGAAACATCTCGTAGTGAGACATACAAGAGCAATGAAATGACCCAGAGCTAGAAATCAAGATGATATATTTGTGCATGTGAAAGTAACACCAGCAGAATTCATAAAAGAAAACCTCCTTGGGCATTATTATCTTTCCATCAGGATATATTGTCATCACATCAAGAACAGGAGAAAAATGACTTAAGCTACGTTATTAAAATACAAAAATGTAAAATAGAGCGAAAAGGAAAAGCAAACAAGAGCAGAGGAAGGTAAAATTGGAGGGGAAAAAATGCAGGTGAAAAGAAATCTTCATTTGAATTAAAAAAGGAGCATCTTGGGGGAAGGGGAAAAAATCAGGAATAGACCCGAATAGCTTGACATAGCACAGCACCTACTCTACAGAAGCTGCAATGATTTTGGTGTCATTATTTACTCAGTAATGCACTGTTCAGCAGAGAGGGGTGTTCAAATCTGGCCCTGCTTGGGCAGTATGCAAATCTTCTCCCACTCCCCTGCAAGCTTTTAAGGATAGCTGGCAGAGAGTCCCCTGAAGAGTCCTGGCAATGCCACACTCTGCGGTGGGAAACAAGCATCTTGTGAAGAACCCCTGAGATCCTCCTACCCCCTCAAATCTGCGCAAGTGGAGAAGTGTTGCCTGGAAGGGGGAGTGAGACAGAGTGTGTGTGCAGGAGACGGAGCGAAAATAATACTAGTAATTATAAGAGAGTCCTGAAATACCAGGAGATGGAGATAATAATTTATTCTTAAAAAAAAAAAATAAAAATTGTCCGCTCCTTGCTATATATGTTTTCTCCTTCCCCATTTGTGATATTCTGACCCTTTGTTCGGATCTTTTACCTTGCCTCATTTAAGTTATTAGTGAATATTTGAAAAAACTGGCTTCTCTTCCTTTGATCTTCTACTATTGGATTACATTCTTCCTACTCTCTCTGCACAGTTCTTCACTCCCACATTTATTTTCCCCATTTCTTTGTTTACATTCAATTTTATCATATTTCTTCACACTTTTCTACACGGGTAAAATCTATGTTACGTTCCAACACACATTACTCTTTCTTATTCCTTACTTTGCAATTTTTAACTGATCATGTGGAATATTTATTTCCAGAATGACAATGAAAAAAAAAAAAAACCAAACCAAAACAAAAAAGAAAAAGAAAAAGTATGCAATGGTGAAAACCTGTTCCTTTTCACTCCAACTGCAGCCTTAGCGGAATTGCGCTGCCATTGTTTTCCAACAGAACTTGCATTTCCAAACTTGGGAATTCCCATCAGTCTGTCTGACAGAATTTTCCTGTTCTTTCTCAGAAGGTGTGCATTTTTCAAATGCCAGTAACATACCACTACAGAATTTCCCAGGAGTAACAGCTTGGTTTGAGGGACTTTTATTCAAAAGCCTTAGTTCCAAGAAAGCCATTTGAAACAGAAGAATCAAAACTGATTATTTACATTCCATAAATCAAATCAAAGCTATAACCAATGCATTTCAAGATATTGCTATAGTTATTTTTCTACAGGCTGATAAAATTGCTGGACATCCTTTCCTGAGCACTGGTTGGCAAATTGTGAGCACTAAACAAAATGTTTATTTAATTTCAGATTATGAATATAATTACTAAAAGTGTGATTCCAAATCCAAAACATTTTCAAAAAAGAATACACAGGGAAGAAAATAAAGGGGAGGCAGATTTCTGCTCCATTACAGTGTTTTTACACACCTGTCTATGGAATAACGGGTGAGAGGCACCTGCCCCAGAGTGTAACTGGCTGACTCTGCCCCGAGGGGTGGCAAAGCCCAGCCCCAGCAGGGGCAGAGCATCCCAAGTAGGTGTGACAAAGCTCCAGGACACAGCAATGGCCACTACGGCAGTTTGGGGCTAAGCAGCTACAAAGCTCAGGAAATCTCGCTCGACAATCCTGACTCCATTCTCTAAAATATATTAAAGTGACAAAGATGTAAAAATTTATTTTTCTCAGCATGTTTAGAAGACAATCTGTGTCTTACTTGAAAAGATGGGGATTCTTTTCTGAATAAAGTGTACTTTTTCTGTACAATCTGTGCACCATGACCCTTCTTTCTCCTCCAGTAAAAATCAATGGATGTTATAAGCTGCAGATTCATAACACAGTATTCAAAGTATCGAGAAAAAAAATCACTTCTTGTCTCTGACTCCCACATTTGCACCCAAGAGTTTCCTTCTGTGGCCTCTCAAACACGTGGCTTGGGCTGTGCTAGCCAAGGACCACCTTGCGCAGAGTCTGCCCTATCAGCTCATAAACACAAGGAAGAAACAGAAGTGTGGTGCTATATATACCTACACAAATATATGAGATCTACCCCTGGTGGAAATCAGGGAGGTCTGGGTGAAGGCACTGTGTTGGCATCAATGGAGGCAGGCTGTGACCCTCAGACATGTTACCCTGTACCATGAGAAAACGTGGCTGGGCTGTGAAAGGACTTTGCTACCGTAACTAAAAGAGAAGTAAAAAGCCCAGTCCATCCACCGCATATTCAAGTTCTGTAGGATGGGGTACTAAAATCAATAGATGTTTGTTATCTCAATCTCCTGCTCCGTGACACCGGCTTTACGTCACCTTTTAACTTTACCACACCTGAACAACGTTTCCGAATTAATTCAAGAGATCCTGTACAGCCCTTGATTAAAAAATATTCAATTCTCATTGTTTTTCAGCAGTAATAACATGGTCGAAGCACAAGTCTAAGTCTGTGTGAGAGTTGGGTATTTGGTGGTAACGGGTTACTTTAACAGTTCAGGTTAAAAACCGTATCATTCAGTTAACTCTGCAGTATCGATGCAATCCATCTCAGTCCAGAACAGATGACATGTTCAATAGAATATGTAAAGTATGCCTCCACCTAGTGATGACTGTGTACAAATAATAGAAAATAATAATAATTCTATTACTTAAGCGAATCTTAGTAATTGGCTCTCATTTTCCTAAATTAACTTGTGCTCTCATGCAAATAGTCACTTACAGAAATGCGCTTTTCCCATTCTGGACAACTAGTCTAAAGCTCAATCTGTAAAAGTTTACCTGTAACCTCTGACTTGGGGTGGGGGGAGATAAACAAGCATGTTAAAATTTTAAGCAATAATGTAACAATCATGACTATGATCAGAAAAACAGAACAAAGGGAGGCTGACTGAAGTGGTGTGGCTTTTGAGAGTTAAAATAGTCTGATAATTTAAGTTAGATTCTCTATTTTTAAATGAAATGGTAAGGAAACCGCATCTCCTCTTTGCAACTTTGTTTGCCAAGGAAAATATTTGCTAAGCTTCTTGGATCACCTTGTTTTACAGATGCAATTGCAGATGTAATTACAAGAAATTGCCAGGAATTTATTCACCCCAGACTGGAGAAAAGGCAATGAAAGGAAAAAAAAAAAAAAACAAACCACCAAACTGAACTAAAATTAAAAAAAAACCCAAAGAACAAACCCACAGCAGAATTCAAGCAATCCAGCCCCTAAACTCAAACTCGAGTCTTTAGTAACTCCCATAATCCATATAAAAATACTCTATAAATGGGATGAATTGGAGGCGCGTCCTCAAAATCAATAAACTTCAGGAGGCGGTTTGAAAAGCCAGGCTCCCTTGTGGAAAATGTTCTGGGTTTTCCTTTCATTTGTACCATCTGGGAACTACCTTAAACGTCTTCTCAGGCTGGCTACACTTGTATTACCATTTCAAAAAGTCTCCCCATCCCATTAGTGGCCCATGAATCACAGTTGGAGAATGAAAACCGAGAGGAGTATTATCTAAGAGAGAGGGCAGGTCACTGTTTGCATCTCTCCCCTTGCATTCAAATGGCCTGCCATTGTCCATTTAACACCTTGAAACATCCAAACCCAGCCTCTCCCCAAAGAATGTCAACGGTAGGAATCACTCCTAGGGATTAAAAAAAAAAAAAAAAAAAGGATCCCTACCAGGTTGTCTGCCATCCCTTTGCAGACAAATGCGAGGTGCTGCCTTTCAGAGAGAGGACAGCCAAGGCTCCCTGTGCCCAGCCAACTTGAACTATCTGCCTCACTCATTAGAGAAGCACAAAAATGGAGTAAAGCGGCTTCGCCAAGAGTTTAAAACATGTAGTGGCTGAACACAGAAATACCAGCACCAAACATGTAAACAAGTCAGATTTTATCATCTCCGAGTGAGTTCATTTAGGATTCATTTTTCTCTTTGTTTTTTTCCAGGAGTTTGATAAACTAAGGAAACGTGTGCGATGTTTGGGTACACATCAAGAATTTTTTTTTTTTTTTTAATATTAACTTACATTAAGGCTGCTGCAAAAATCACGCTTCTAAATGAATTTAGCTGTTTTCACTCAGGAGAATCACAAAACCTTGGAGTCCTAAAGCACCGGGAAAGCCAGGCTCTCTTCACATTTCTGCACTCCCTTTCAGCTGCTGATTGCCAGGACTATGAAAACACCATTTTCCCCATTTTATGAGCACCGAAGGCCTCGCTCACATCAGAGGGCTTTATCAAGTTCACCAAAGTGGATATCTGCGGCAATAACTCTCATTACGCGCTTTACCGTGAACCAGCCCGTTCTTAGGAAGCTATTTACCCTTTTCCTATCGGCCCCGCTGATCAGTAGATAATCACCATTTTAAAATATAAAACTACCACCGCATGCATAATTTAGAGAACACGGTTTATGGCAGCACTATTCCTTCCTAAAAGCAGACATTACTTCATTTAGCTCAAGGAAGCCTTAATAGTACGAACTCTGCGGCCAGGCACCACCGTTTGCCAGAAGATGCTTAAAACCCGCTCCCCGTCCTGACGGTGGGTACCAAGGGACCGGCACCACCGCGGAGGTGGTTCTCCCTGGAGAAAGTCCCAGCCCTGGTGGCACTGGCCGCAGGCTGGACGGCGCTGGCCGCGTTGGAAGCTGCCCACGAGATGGCAGCAATATGTTTATGAATAATGCAGCGAGCGGCGGCAGCCCGCTGCCATTCGGCGTGCGAGCCGCGGAATGCCACCCGCGCCTTCGGCTGTACGAACCCCCTCCGCTACCAACGCGAGCCTCCGCCGGTTCGGCTGGGAAACAACGGGAAAAACAAGCAGCTCCGCTGTCACGCTTTGCTTATGGGTTAGCTGCCCGGGTCGTGTTTTCATAAGGTTCGGCGATACCCAGGGCACAAGGTGCTTCTTGTGCACTCACGATTTGTCCAGCCCTCGTGCTCAGCCGTGCTTCTCTCCCCGACAAAATTATTTCACACGCACATTATGCATTAGCTGCTGTTACGTTTGAGTTTTGCAAGGCAGAAGATGCTTGTGGCTTGAAATAAATGTTTTTCTTTTCTGATGGACAAATAACATCTGCACGTCTGAGAGCTGCAGCGTAGCTGTCAAAAGCTGAGCGATTCCTATAATTTCTTAAGAAGCACATGTGTGTGAGCACACGCAGACACTCATACCTGTCACAATCACTCAGATATCAGCACTTACACCCGTCAAAAGATGGGCTCTTAAAAAGGGCAGCGAGCTCTTTAATAATCATCTTTAGCAGACAGACATCCATGTACCCGTAACACCAGAGGTGCAGGATGTGGGTTTTCTAAATCAGCCTGATTTTCACAGAAATCTCAGGCTCGCTTTTCAGTTGGATTTTGGAGTTCTCTGGGTTTAGTGAGACCTCAGGCTCCGATGTGGTAAAGGAGCTGGTTGCCCTGATGTTTCACAGCCTGCAGTGAGTACCACAGCAGAGGTGACCTGCAGCGCTGCAGGCAGCATCACCACGGCATCAGGCTCACTCCTCATCCAGACTTTACCAAAATTTTGTTGAGCATTTTGCATCTTACTTCAAGTAGCAACAAAATGTTGCTTATCAGGAGTGGACTTCACCATTTCTGAGAATAACTTTTTCACATTGTCAGTAAAATGTGACCGGGCTTTTTTTTTTCCTAATAAAATAATAAACTACTGTCCTGATTTTGTAGTCACAAAAAATTCATGAGGCCTTTGCTGACCCCACTGAGGGCTTTGTGTTACCCCAAAGCAGACGCAGGAACCACAGAAAGTGAGAAAAATATGGTAGGTATAACTTTGTAGCCTTTCTACCTTAACCGCTATTCTAGAGGTCGAAGACTCAGTTTCCCAAACCCTTTAAGTGCACGCTGTTGTCAAAGTGTCCTCCTGCTGATGCCCTGTCTATTTTCAAGCTGTATATAGTTTGAAGCACAAAGAACAAACATTTTGGTACCTATTATAAAAAAGTTTTCTCAGTTTCTTTAAGGTGTTACTGGTCTTATATGTATGAAATCCAGGGCCGTACAGTTTGGATCCTCCCGTCATTAGGTGCAAAGCTTTGCTGTCATCGCCTATATCACAGGAGTAAGGAAATGTTTCTCTCACTCCATTACGTTTTGGGGGGGGAAACCGGCTTTATTATCTGGCATTCCTAAAAACACGAATCACATCAGTCATTTCTGTGCCCATGTTTACTAAGGAACCTGAATTTCATTTCTCTCTCAGTATACTCTCTTTGGGCTAATGTGAGGAACAGCAAATCTAAGAGTGATGGAACACGCTTGTTCGCCCAGGGTGGTTAAAGCCTGACCATCGCTCACCTAACGCTTCTGAAACAAGGGTCAAACTGCATATCCCATAGCTTACACGAGTGTCCCAGTTACCAGGCTCTTGCTTATTGTGGAGTAGATTTTTTTTTTCCCCTCAGCTAGTGTTTCTACCCATTGTGCTCTTCAATAACCTCCTTGGGTCTGGGGAGCAGCTACTGTCAACATAGATAAAATTACTATGATTAAATAATTTAAAAGAGAATTACCGAGTATCTCTAAATATCTCTCCTCTTTATCACCTTAAAATGTCATGTTAGTCTTTAGAAGGCCAAGTGACTTCTCAGTTGTATAAAGTTTAGAATGCATATTAGGAGCAATTTTCTATTTTCTGCAAAACTTCCCCCACAATCAAGGATATTTTTCTTCTTACACTATGTACTCCCTCTCACTCTTCTTTTGTAATCAACAATAAAAACTTGGCATACAGGTACGCAATGAAAACACAAATCTACAGCCTTTACTTGCATAATACCCTGCCTGATTTCGCATGCTAAGAGCACTACTGTAACAGCAGATTCCAAAACAAAGATCTGAACTGCTTGACACCTCAGAAAATTTGGGGACTTGAGTACCACAATGAGCTAAATAAAGCCTAGATTCATCTGGAGCTTCTGGCTTAAAAGAAATGAGAAGTTAATAGGGCAATCAATAAAAAGCCTTTTCTCCACAGATGTGAATCAGAAGTGATTCCAAAATGACCACAGAGCTACACTGTTATAAAAGTAGAATAAGAGGTCCCAGGATCCTGAAATCATTATAAATGTTTTTTTAATAAATGTTTTTTAAATGTTATTTAAAGTGTCCACCATCCACAGCTCTGATTCTGCATTTTGCATGCATTTCTGCCCAATACAGTAAGTACTACATGACTTCCAAAAGGAATAAATAAATAAGAATAAAGACAAATAAACTCAAGGAAAAAAATAAGCATTTGCAGATCTTGTATTCAGGTTACACAAGAAAATAGCTGATAAAAGGAGAGGTCAGAAGATTTTTGCCCATCCATCATCCAGGTTTTACTGAGTATTTTGGTAGGGTCTTTACTGGTAAGGTCACTAACAAGACAGAAAACACAATGCAGAGACCATTTGGTGTTGTGTTCAAGCAGGAGATCATTACAATACCAGAAATGCACCAAGAAAATGCGTAAAAACATACACTTTAACATCTCTAAGATGATGATTCAGATGACTTCTTGCGCTTTTAAAACTAAGTTTATTATTTAAAGAACCTCTGCTGACACCATGTAGTAACTGCGTGACGTGGCTAAGTCTTTCAATTAGCCAATCGCATATTCAGGCCCCTGGGATACAAATGAGAACGCAATCACAGCAGTAACGTCCAGAAGTGGACAAACTGCTGTACAGCAGTTTTAAAACCACAATAGGTCCATCTAACGCAGATCTAATCCAAAGCCAGCAAAGGTCACCGTGCCCCTCGTAGGAGCTTCAGGCCAGAGCACTCCCAGGCTCGGGAAACAGCACTTTCTGCAGGGCAGGTTCGGGATAAGAAACATGCTCCAACTGCTGCTAAGGAGCACCAGAAGCTTCTCATCAGAGTGCAAGGTGGCTTTTTTAGATTTGCCTCCTCTATGCAGCATTTATATTTAAAAACGTACAAAGAAATCCCTATTCCACTTGCAACCCAAGCCCCTCCACATCGCACTCTCAGTGCTTCCTCTAGAGAGACCACGGAAAAGAAAACGATCCCTCCCATGGCAAAAAGCGGTGACTTGACTTAAAACATTCCTGGGAGGCATCCAGATGCTATTCTGATCCCACAGTATGTAGAACAAAATAGCTTATCATTCAAATTATGCTCTTGGACAAAGCTGCATAACTTCAAGGACGAGGGAGTTACCCCAGATCAGCGCCATAAATGTTGTTATATATGAAACAGCTGCAAGATAAATTCTTTCATATTACACATAGGTACCGTTGTACTTTCAGCTGTCTCACTGTTGAAATACTGTACGTCGTGCACAGATTTTCCTATTAGTAAAATACACTTACAATTCTTAGTTGCGTATGAATGCGTAACCCCTTACAGCTGCAGCGTATTGAAACAAAGACCAGTATCACACCAGATCTCCGGCAAGAGCCAGGGCATCAAACTCCAGAAATTCTTCAGATGCAACATTCCAAAAGAATGAACTGGGTAAATGGGGGAAATGTTACTAAAAGGAACTAAAAAAAAGTCTGTTAGCTAAATGAATACTGCTATTAAGAGAACAAAGTGGTTTCACCAATTCCTAAGTATGCTGCTGGTGACTTTTTTTGCACTTTTCACCTGTCTCTTATTTTTCCTTCTCCTTTTTGAATCGTCTGAGCGAAATCTTCCAAAACCTCTTCAAGGAAATAGTCTACAACCACAAGACTTTGTGCTCATGATGCTCCAGAATGAGGAAGCCAGAGATCAAGAACACATCTTCCTCAGCGTCAGGGTTGAATTTGAAATTAAAAGGGCTGCTTGACTTAGAGTAGAGGATGAGTAAAGCAGGGGAAAGAATAACCGCCAGCTGAAGAGTTTACTAGAAGCAGAAAGCATTGAATACTGAGAAAATCTGTAAACCAACCTAGTTACTGGTGCCTCAGCTGCCATATTAGTACTGAATGCAAAGCAGCCCATCATGTTATTTCCTTATTTGATAACCCGCCTCAAACTGCACCTCCCCAGTATCAAACTAAGCCAAATAAAGGAAAGCGGAGAACGACAGTGACACAGGCGCTGTTTCTGTGCCGGCTGCTGACTGACAACACTGCCATCCCTTAACATGGTTTTATTTAGTTATTACAACCATCTCTCTGTAAATGACACTTAGGATTATTTAAGATTATGTTGTAATCCTTTTAATCCTCAGTGCTTTAAATTTCAGGCTAAACACCGAAGAGCAAACTAGCACTTAGCAGAAATATTTAAAGCATGTGATTTGAACATAAATCTTCTTTTATTCACCACTCCTCTGATGAAGACCTAGTGTATCGCGTCATCCAGGCAGTAAGAACAAACAGCCCCGTAGCTCACTACAAACTGCTCTGTTTCCCCACATCACGTGAAGCCGTTTCTAACCAGTTCTTTTCTTTGGTGCTAGCTCTACCATCAATAAAACAAATGAAGGAAGATCAGAAGGTTATATTTTATAAGATGTGCGTATTTTCAGTTACTATTAAGGAAAACTTGAAAAAAAAAAACCCTCACGTAATACGTTCATCAAGAACAGAAATAGATCGTGTGCACAAATTGGATGGTGTGAGAGACAGATCAGACTTATCCTGTTAACAGGCAGTAGTTCAATTAAAATGAGAGGAGTAACACTGCTGAAAACCTCATGATCAAGCCCAGAAACCCAAATCTTCCTGCCTGAATATAATTTACTTGCAGTTTCCTCTTTTTTTGTGTGTGCATCGATCATGTTTCCAATTAGTTTCCTTTATGATACTCCTGTACTCCATCTTCTTGCTACCATCCATTAACTGTCATATGCTTAGATTTTAAATTTAAGATTTCCTTCTTTTTCTTCAAACCAAAATCTCAAATAGTCATTTTCTATTTCTAATCTATATTTCATGAACTCAAATTGAGCACCCAGGCTAAATCAAACTCAAAATTCTGCATCTCCTCCTAGTACAACACAGTAGCAGAAAGCAACCGTTGCCTGTTTGAATCAGAAAAGGATGTTTTATTATTCAGAAAGTAATGAAACAAAACCCCACCAACTATGCTTTGGTGCCACGTTGTGAAGATGTAATTTCTGATCGTTTCAGAGTTAGGCAGCTAATGTATTTAATCAAATAGCAATATAATGCATCTATATTTAGGTCGCAGAAAAAAATAAATTAAAAAAGTCACCAATGTTCTTTTCCTTTGAACAAACCTATGAATAAGTAGAGGTATATTATCAATCTTATTCCCACCCACTAGAGATAAGTAGATCACCAGAAGCGTTTCCTGAAATATTCAGTATCCAGGTACAAACTGACCTCTCCGCTTTCGAACTCGCCTTGGATTCCCTCCAGACTATCTCATAAATCTTCACTCTCTCTCTAGCCCCGTTCCCACTCTATCTGCTCATGCAGCACCAGTCTCGTTCAGTCCTTTCCTCTCCCAAAATGTCACCACTACTGATGCCAAAGCCTTCTCCTCTTTCACTCTTACCATCTGGCGTAATCTTCTTGTAGCTCTCTGTCTAAACAATGCTCTATCCCTTTTCAAAATGTGTCTTAACATATGTCCTTCCTCCCATGCTTTTACTTCTTAATGTCTCTCCCACTCACTCATTGGCTTGATGAAGACACGTTTTAATGGGTTCAAACAGTAGTGCCTGAGTTTCCTTTCTCACATTATTCTGATTCAGTGGAGTTACACCTCACACTAACAGAAGTGAGAAGAAAATGCCTTGCAAAGTCCTCGTACAACCAGTTCGGTAAATCAATAACAGAGCTTCGTTTGTCTTCACATCGGAAATGTATTAGCTGCAATGAATCACCGCTCCAATATGCATTTCCCAACAGAAATTTTGCTCACTGCAAAGCGAGAAATAAACCCTAGAAGCTCAGAAGACCTGCCAGTGTGCTCAGGGGGTTGCAGGAGTGAAGGTTGAGGTTACACTTAATCACATTCCAAGTGAAAAAGCTGAAGATTGACAGCAAAACCAAAATATTTATTCTAAAAATACCTAGGAAATGACAAAGCTCCAAGTGTTGTCTCAAGAAAACCTGAAGGATGTGGGGGGTAGAGAAGCATAAGTCTCACTCTCTTGAAGAAGAGAAATATTTCTAAATATTGCATGAGATTTAGAAAGATGTCTAGAAAAATAAACCTCGAGAAGGTCTCTGTAGCTGTCACCTAGCTGACCCAAAGAGGTTTCTTTTCAAGGCGCCACGTACAGTCCCTCAGAGGGGTTTTGTATGTGGTGGTGTTTTGTTTTGTTTTTTCTTAAACCCCAGACTCAGGCACAGCTGGTTCCTCCAGCAGATTTCATTGGTGATGATGCCAAAGGACTATCTGGTAACTAACAGTATCTTGACCTTGAGGTGTCCCCTGTCGCGTCTCTCCTCCCTTTGTTGTTTGTATTGTTTAAAGTTCTTAATGTTATAACTCCTGGAAACAACCCGGTTCATAGAGAATAATATTTTTATGTGGCTTGATGCAACTTTTAGTGAAACAAGAAAAAAACCACAACTTTTCTACTGATATTCACAGGAGACGGATTATGTCCAAAACCTGAGATGTTGCAATAAATTATTTTAGCCCCTAGATCCTGGAATGTTCACCTCGCAGTAACGCTTTTCTCATCCTTTCATCTTCTTGGGCCTGGATCCTCCCTTTCAGTTCAATGGGATTTAGATGAAGTAATTAAATAATATTATTTTCCATCACTGAAGAATAGTCCTATGAGCAATATATGTCTTTCTATGCCGGCCCTGATAGAGGCAAGCTATTAAATCCCTCCCCTTCCCTTCCAGAAATGAACCTGGGTCATCACCGTCTGAGGACCCCGAACAGCAATAAAAATAAACAGAGTAACCGCACCGTGTTGAAGCAACGCTTGTATAAGCAGTTTGAAGAAGTTGTGTTTGTGGAAGTCCTTTAGCTCAAGATTCTAGGCCTGAACCCAAAGCAATTACCTACTAAGTTTTAAAAACAAATTGAATATAGAGCATTAATCAATAAATCAACAGGTTCTCAAGTGTTTAGGAGACTCAGTCATCAGAAACCCTTCTCTTAGAAAAACAGTAAACTGATGCTTGATAAAAATGTTACACTCCTGTATTGGTAAGAAAAACGTTGTATTAAAATCAGCCTCCAGTTATTAAAAACCAAGGAAATAAAACCTACCTCTTAACAGAGTTTATACTCGAATGAGCCATGAAAAGCATGTGCTGCCTCTTACCTGAAAGACGTTCTTTCTGCTGGATTTCTCTGAGGTCCACTCAATGCGAGCACCACACAAATCCACACACTCAGGTTTATAGCCTGGTTTCTGCAAAGCAAAAAAAAAAACCCAAAACAACCATGAATATGGCCTGACTTTTCACAAATGGGGAGAGTTATCAGATAAAACAAGAATAGATCAAGTTCAAGCCACAGATTATTGTAGCACAGCTGCTGGTCTTACTGAGAAGAGTTCATTATTCCCTGGTATTATTAAATAACTACTCCTGAGATGTCTTAACTCAGAAGTAAGGTTCTAATACTAGATACACAATTTTAAAAATACTTGGATGGTTTAAATAACAGTCTAATATAACATGAGACTGACCAAAACACAAATGCATAGGCATTGACTGGGAGTTTTAAATGCTTACATTGCAACACCTCTGAAAAGCCATTGGGTCTAAAGGTAAAATTTTGTGGAGTTTCCAAAATCAAACTGGAACATTGATTTTTAGACAAGAACATACATCGTATCTGAAAGACAAGCTATCTCTTTTCTCCAAACAAACTATCATTTCCAGCTCCTAAAAAAAAAAAAAAAAAAAAAAGGCTTCGAGAGCATGTGTGACACCCAGAAAGAGCTCAACACTAGGGTAGCTCCACGCAGTTCGCTACTTCACAATGTCAGTCCGCGCATCCCGGAGTGACACAGCTCCACCACCCCAGATCCTCCGTATGGATGCAAGTAATTCAAAGAGCAGATTTGTTTGCTTGTGCCATTGGCATTGCTGGGAGTTGCTGTAAAGCACGATAATCCTCATTTGCCATCTACGCTCCTTCTCCAGGGACTCTGCCTGTGCAGCAGTTCTGGCAAAGCCCATGTAGTTTGGAGTAGCCTTTGTAGATGAGGTTTCGGTGCATCCCAGACAACAGTAAAAACGCTGCTGTTAACAGTATAAAGCACTAATAAGTCCCTTTTGGGTGAGATGTGGAGTAATATCCACATAACATAATTAATCAGCTTGATGCATCTTTTTTACTCTGTTGTTCTTAAGCCTTAAAAAACGGCACTGGTGGTAAAGAAAACAGACTTAATAGAAGTTAACAGTGGCCAGCCCAGCATCAACCACAGAATCAGCCTTCCAAAGATTCCTCACTGAATTTCTCTGACATTGTTATTAAAAGCTAAAATAAAAACGTATGTTCTCCAGGGTGCTTTTGAGATGGGTGAAAAAGGACATATTTAGGTTAAAAGAATCAGAGTAAGATATCCCGGTCAAGACATTTGCAGCCAGAGACTCTGGCAGTTTTCAGTACTGGAGTTGTAATTATGTCCTTCGTTTGCCAAACCATAAAACCACCATGGTTCAGCCTCTCTAATACTGACAGCCCTGTCTGTCTTTGTTCCTTTTTTTTTTCCCCCCCAGTTATTTTTTTTTTAATAGAAGAAATATGCAGTTCAACACAGAAGGATGTTCTTGTGGCTAAACCACAGGATTTGGATTTTTTTCTTCTCCAACTCAGACTTCCTGCCTGGCCTTTGACAAGAACTTAATCTTCCTGAATTTTTAATAATAGATCAAAACTGCAGTATTGATACTTGATTTTACAAAGATGTTGTGACATTTAATCAGTTAATACTTGCATGGCAAAAGTCACAAAGTTGCAAAAAAACCAAAAAACAACAAACACCAACCTAATAGTAGAAATGAATACTTAATAGGGAAAAAAAATAAATTACTTTTCAGTATTCCAGCAATACACTTATTTATAAATAGGGCTATGATGGTCCTTGGACTAGATGACCCTCCTTGCCCAGGAGATGACCTGGGGAAGTTTCCTCCCCAGGACTCCATGCAATGACCAGGTCCGCACCACACCGAGCGGGCAGCTCTCTAACCATGAACACACAACACAGCCCTGTCAAAGCGACTCACCAAAGTACCCAAAAGGAGACTCTGAGTCTGAAAACACTTTAAGAAAGAAGGGACAGCTTTATTCCACCAGCAGAAAGAGTCCAGAATTTTTTGAAAACACATAATAATAAGAAGATACTAAAACGTAGACAAAAAACCAGGACATAGTTTCTTGATACTGAAGAATACTGGGCTACAGAGCATATTCCTCAGGAAAACTGCCGTGGCATTTCACACTGAAGTGAAAAAACAATGGAAAGCCCAAGGAAGTTTTGCAGGAAGATGGAATAGTGTTCTCTATAGGATTTTACCATCTCTAAGTTGGTCATTGTACAAAAATGCATGCAACAGTAGAACTTGGACTCCTCTGTTCACTCGGTGCACGCACAGTTCATTTGTGTTGTTGTTGTAGTAATCTGGAGTTTGTTTACAGCTCTGATTTTGTAATAAGCAGAAGCATGCACATCTCCCTTTCCAGAAACGACGGGATGCAAGCTCGTGGTGTTGGAAAGATGAACATCCTTCTGCTATGTCAAATAATCAACTAGAAAACTTCCTTTCTGGAAAATTCAGCAATTCTGTCCACAACCATATATAAGGTGTCTATGAGCACCATATGAGACTCATGGGTGCAGCTTAGTATGGGAAGCTTCTGATGAAAACTATGTGTAAAGCCATTCCCAGAATCACACAATCACAGAATCATCTGGCTGGAAGAGACCTTTAAGATCATCGAGTCCAACCATTCACCCTGCACTGCCAGGGTCCCTAAACCATGTCCCTCAGCACCACATCCACACGGCTTTTGAACACCTCCAGGGATGGGGACTCCACCACCTCCCTGGGCAGCCTGTTCCAATGCTTCACAACCCTCTCTGTAAAGAATTTTTTTCAAATATCCAACCTAAACCTCCCCTGGCACGACTTGAGACCACCTCCTCTCATGCCGTAACTTTTCATGTGGGAGAAGAGACCAACCCCAACCTTGCTACAACCTCCTTTCAGGTAGTTGTAGATAGAGAGTGATGAGGTCTCCCCTCAGCCTCCTTTTCTCCAGGCTAAATATCCCCAGTTCCCTCAGGTGCTCCTTATAAGACTTGCTCTCCAGCTTTGTTGCCCTTCTCTGGACAAGTTTGAGCACCTCAATGTCCTTCTTGAAGTGAGGAGCCCAAAACTGGACACAGTACTCAAGGTGTGGCCCCCCCAGCACCGAGTATGGGGGGGAGCCTGTACTCAGATCCATCTGCACATTCAGACCCATCAAGCCTGATATTGTCCATGGTGCACATCAGCCCTTCTTCCGCGCCTGGGGAGCTCCACACAATGGGAAGACCCGCTTAAATCTGTAGGTACCCCAGGAAAATTGCCTGCAAATTTGTTCTGGCCTAAACATTGTCCTGTTACACAGCTTGTTTTCCAGTTCACGAGTAAGTTGAGGTTCCTGGGAAAGCCTGAGCCCTCTGCGTCCTTGCTGTGTGTTTTGCAGTCAGAGCAATTATGTTATATCAATGTTGTTGGAGGGGGTTACGCTGTAAATTGATACAAGTGTCTGCTACGATGAAATCTTCCCAAACATGAATATGGATTTCAGCAGCATTTCCACTCGCTAAATTACTTTGCAGATGGGCTAATAACCTGAGGTTAAAACAACCTCTGTTGTATGAACTATCTCAGGGAGTAAACAGACTACTTCTCCTTGGTCAGAAAGGCCAACTGATAATAGAATTTAATGTTGGTAAGAAAGAACGGAGCTGTGATCTGTTTAGGTCACAATGTCCTTAATCTAAAATAAAAAGCAAATTATATTCATATGAATGAAAAAAAAAAAAAAAGGTGTATCAAAAGCATGACCACAAAGGATCAAGGCAGCAGCCAAAGATAATGATTTAGCTACATGGGATGCAAACTTGCATTTTCAGTGATATCTGTACACAAGCTCATTTTCTGAATCTCTCCTCTGTGCGCATTAATTGTTGTGCTCTAACTATTCCTAACAATAATACCAGATATTGTCACTAGCTGGATCCCAGCCTTCTCCATGCAAACCAATAGGAAAGTTGTGAGTCCCACCTCTACAACCATACAAAGTAACAACCAAACCCCCTTTTAGCTACTTTGCATGAGAATATTATTAAAGATTTTGGTAAATACAATTTTAAATCACCTCTAAATGTTACCAGCAGAAGAAAAGGTAGGATTAGAATGTGCTTTCATTTCCCTCTCCTGTTTTTCTGGTGAAATATCATCCCTCTTATAATGATGCCGTCTTATTCTAAATTTTTACTTCATGTACAGTATTTAATAATTAATGAATTAATATCTTTACAATACAAAGGAACATCAATCTTTTTGTTAAGTCATATCATTTTCCTGCTAACAATAAAAATGCTTTGTTATAAGCCATACTATCGTGAATGAACATGGCCTCTATCACATTATTTAATTAATGGTTGAGCTCCCCTTTTTCCAGAGTAGAATACAGCTAGGAAAAAAAAAGTATATAATCAGTAAACAAATGATTTCTAATGAATCTTATTTGTATTATTTCCTTTCCACTCTCAAAATTATATCTGGTTAAATGGTTTACAAGGGAAACAAGCATTGCATTTGCTTTATCAGATGAGACCAACATGCCGGTTTAGCATTTTTTGATGTGTGAAATTTGGGGTTAGGAAATTGCATTATAAGATTTTGAATACTGACAGCTCTTGTTGTTTTCAAGCTTTGCCCAATTTGTTTATTTACCATTGCATGTAAGTTATATGCAGTAGTCAGAAAATGTAACTTGAACAGCTTTTTTCTTCTAGTGAATGTTGGGTTCACAGCCCCGGTATTCAGATGTAGCATGGAATAAACAAACCAAAACCACGCGTCCATTCTTTCTCTGATAAGAAGCAAAATATGGGATCAATATGTCCGTGTTCTTCCTAACGCAGAAGGCAACAGATGTTTATCTCACCAGTTGTGAGCACTGGTGATGACTGAGGCTTCAGGGAAAGGGACCGAATTCTCAGAAGGTCCCTTCTCATAACAAACCTCAATTTTTTTAGTTAAACAGATTGAGAGCTGGGCCAGAGCCCTGTTCTCCAGGCAGCTCTACTTTAGCATCTATACCATTAAAGAGCTAATGGGGAATTAAACCACGTGGAGGAGTCTCAGAGCAAAATCAAGGCTCCTTGTGTTGAATTTCTGCCGGTCCATTTATCCCCAGGGATCTGGGTGAGGGCTTGCAGAGAGAGAAAAGGTAGCAGGTAGAAGTGTAAAACAGCTGGTAAATTATACGATTAGCTCTACTAAGTTCACCAGAGTCTTTTTTTTTTTTTTTTTTTTTTGTTAATAACATATAATTCAACTTTAAGAAAAACAGATTATTCTGAAAAAGTAATTCAAGCTATACTGTTTTCATGGCTGCAGAAAAGTATATTTTCAGCTGTACTAGCACAAACATGAGCAGCAAGTGCCAGGTTTCAGCCTTTACCTACTTTTATTGTTTCATCCATTATTTTCATTTTTGCTACAAGCCTCACCTTCTCTCCAAAAAAGCAAGGCATGACAAAATATTCTTTAAAGCTGATTTTATGGCAGCTGGCACTGGTAGATCAAGAACATATAAAAGAAAAGATTTGTATCACCTGCCATGGGAAAAATTGCTATTGTTTGTGACTCCTGCCAAAGAGAGCACCTTTGTGGCCACCCATCACACCAATGAGATTTGGCAGGTTTGATCAGGCCATGAGAGCCTTTCACAGTAGGGCTTTGTCAAACCTGCCCCTTCACTGCCCACAGTGTCATGCGTTCACCGAATTCCCCTTTTGCTGCCCACACTCGGGTTTGTAGGCTCAATCTCAGCAGTCACTAGCACTGAAGGGATATGCGCCGTTATCGCTTGCTCAACGTAGCTGTCACGTCGCCGAAGACTAAGATGGGTGGTCTTTCCTTGGGGCACAATAAAAAGCTACTGCTAATTTCACTTTGTGGTAACTACAGGCTACAGCAATTGCTTTAGCTGCATTAGATGGAGTCACCGAAATATGCAGGAAGGTTAGCAGGATACGGTAGATGCTGCGATAAAAAAAATCACTTTGCCAACTTCTAATGTTTTCTGCTTTGGTAACACCCTATATTAAGGTGCCATTTATAAATAATTTATTGTTATTTATTAATGTATAAGCCACTTTATAGGATGGTAGATAACAACTTAAATTCATGTATTAAAGATGCACATACATGGTTTAATACAATTTACGTCTCACAATATCCTTTGCAACAGATTCTCATCGCATCATCTGTTAAGCATTTATTACTAATGCATTTTATAACATACTTTATAATACATTATTTGAGGAAGTAGCTGCATTTAGCGATCATTTTCATAAATAAGAATAAAGCATTTATAAATGGCACCTTAATTTAAAGTGTTACCTTCACATTACTGGGTAGTCACTCACCATTTGTCTCACTTTGCAATTATTCTCAAAGTGCACCTCTTAATAAAGGACATGCTAAGTCCTATTTCTTCTCATACGCTACATCCGATTAAAAGTTTATCAAGGCACTTTCCTTCAGCTGCTCCCAAACCTCTGAAGGTTGCCAGCTCAGTCTGAATTTGTCTTATATAAACACCAAACTTTTTATACTGAAATAACAACTGCAAGGAAGCGGAGTGTATTGGAGAGTTGATTGCCTACCAGGTTGGCCAGCGCTGGCTGCTTGGATTCTTTGTAGAATTCCATTTTCCGAGAGGTGAGAACAATCCAGGACGTGGACCAGTTTTTCCTTAAAAATAAAATAAAATTTAAAAAAGGAAAAAAAAAATCAGTAAGGCATGCAAGCAGGAGGTAAAAGATGCTCCATTTGTAGACTTGGGTTTTAATTATTTTATGCCAGAAAGAAAAGTGGTCTAAAGTCAATATCAGCAACACAATTCCACCAATATTGATGGAGTTGGGACTATCCTAATCATACCTGAGGGTGGCCTAACAAAGCCTGAAGCCTAATTTCTCCTTATTCACGCTTTGAAGCCTGTGTTCCTTTTCCACCATAGTGCTTTAACCACAGGAAAACAGTGGGATTATTCACACATGCTTCAAGTTCACATGTACTTAGAGGACTCCAAACAGCCGGTGCTTTTCTGGTAACTAATACTTAAAATAGAACCGAGAATGAAAAACCTGATTTTGATCTGACTATACAGAGCACAGCAAAGGGTCTATTTTGAAAGGTTCCAAATACTTTCTCCTTTCCCCAAATTAAAAATTTTCAAGAGAGCACGGAAAATAAGAACTATATCTGAGAGAGGTTTAAGTAACCAGTAAACATCAGGAGTTCACGGTACAGCCCTAGAGACCTGGCAAACTGCTGGGGCCAGGGAGAAGCCAAAACACACATGGATATGTGAAACCATGTCCCCTGACACAGAAGAACATAATAATCAACACAGAAGAAAATTCTATTACACGTATTACACATGATGTGATGTTTCAAACCACCACATAATCATAAACAAATGGATCTGATCTGACCGAAAACAATTTTTAGATCAACATTTCAAGTTTGATTCTCCAATTTGAGGGTCATAACATCTGATATTTACAGAAACGCTCATAAACCCTCTATTTATTTGCTTTATGTGAATGCAAATCACAAACCTGAACATTTTAGAATCAATCTGAAAATGCGTGTGACTAACAGACTGTTTCACATGTATGTTCTGGTGCGTTAAAAGGAGGAAGCTGCCTGTAAGAGCATGGAGGGCTCAGGGAGAAGCTGTTAGAAACCCTTTTTTTTCCTCTCTCTTCTGTCTTCCCTAGTCCCTTTGAGTTTTCCCTGTTTAGGTATTCCCAAGTAATTCAAACACACCCATTTTTTTATTCTGGCTTTGTAGAGTTTAAAAGCCTGTCTTCATGATGCTTACTTCCAGATCCACCTCAAAGCTCTGCTGCACTCAATATCCCGTCAAACAGTACATCAGGCATAACAACAGGCGGTTCTTCTATTAATGACTTCCCTATTCAATATGTTCCAGTCATCATCTTAAGGAGCATAACCAACAGTACAGATGAAGCCCTAACCCCACTGGCAGTATCAGAGGAACTTCCACCTTCCTCAGTGTGGGCAGGATTTCACCCAGCATGATCTAACAATCATCCCTACAATATGGCCAACAAGAGGCAACAGTGAAAGAAACTGTGAAGGAGCTTAATAAGTCTGAAGAAAATAGGAGTGCATTTTTTGTGCCATGTTAATGAGGAAAAAAAGAGAGAAACAGACAGACAGATATTGAGGAAGAAAAAGAAACAGCAGGGTTTTAGAAAAGTACCTGACCATCACTGACAAGTATTTCCCCACAGAAGGACAGTGTTTGTAAGTCACTTTGGAATTTTCATCTATTATTTCATTTATTACCACTAAAGCTGTATCCTTAGCTTACGTGACCTATGGTCATCGCTGTACATTGTGTATATTGGCATGAAGAACAGTTTAACCTCAGTTAATTATTTTTTAAAATATCCTTCAGAAACAAGTGCTGGAGCTTGAGTCACCATCAAGGTAGTGAATTCAAGTTGTCTGCTGGTAAGCACAACTTCAGTTCTTTTTCATTTTCTCTGCCTTTTTTTTTTTTTCCTACTCAAAAAGGTCTTAAGTGCATAAGGGAGTAAGTGGCCAAGCATGCTACGTGCCAGTTTAAACACACTTTCCTACGAGTTGGATATCCTGGATAACTATGGATTACCAGAAGATTAAAACCCTTGGGACACAGCTCAGATCCAGTACCGAAATTACACCAAATGCTTGACATTAGCTATGGAGAAGAATATTTCTGTGTCATGACCACTTCCACTAGCCCAAGCGCTGCTTGCTCCAGCTATTCGTGGGGCAGGTTTTTCTAGCTGAGAAATCGCAAATCAGCAATTGTAGTTTGAGGTTGCAGACCTGTGTGCAAACTTTTCAAAAGATTCAAATTTCTGATCCACCTCACTGGGAAGTTTGCCAAGATTTGAAAATATTTCATTTCAACCTGGGTGCCATAAAAAGAAAAAAAAAAAGCATTTCTCTTTATGGGTTTGAAATAAGAAGTCAATAGCGAAGAACTGAAAAGCCAGTGATAAGTGTGACAAACCGTATCAGGAGAGATGTTTTATCTAAGTCTCATTCTGAATATTAAAGGGAGAGTGATTTAACTCCATTAGGAGTAAGAAAATAGACTGGTTTTGCAAGACACTATTTGAAATTATAGAAGCTATGAGAACACAGCTGAATTTCACCACATTATCTGCAAGAATATTCTCCTGCTAAATTTCAATTCCCCAGTTTTTATTCTACAGTTGGTCCATTTAAAAAGCGATGTTTTCAAATCAAAACTTCATTACTTTTGTGACCTAAAGACAAAAGGAGTGTAAACTAGACAACCTTTTCATCAGATTGTCCATGAAGTCGTCTGTCTGATTGAAAAACCGTAAAATTAAAAAAATGCTTTGGAGTGTACTAGTCTCTGTACAGATGGGAACACATTGTAGTTCATGTTTGCAGCCACCTGAAGTTTTCATGCTCTTTAGAAAAGCCAGACCAGAATATTCTAATTTCTGCTGTGCGGCACCAATGTTATTGCAGAAATCCCTTCCAGCCGATGAGGTTTGGGTGAGAGGAGACAGACAAAGCGTACACAGAGCAGATGAATCACCCTGCCTGTGTGAAGAGCCACAAATACCAGTCTGCAGAGAAGAGCCAGCTAGAAGTGACGAGGATATCGTGTGGATTTGTACAGCCACGCTGTCAAAACCATGGTGGGAAGTCGCGGCTGGAGAGTCCTGGCGAGCGCGACCCGACTTGGGGCTGCAGGAGCTGCGTTTGCATTCTGTCAAACGAACACCTGATGGCAGCACGCTATAGCTTCAGTGATGCTCACAGTCTCTGAGGCTGTTTCTAAATACCAGACTGTTCAGGGCTACACAAACATCCCAGCGGATGAGCTACGCTGCCTCCTTCCTGGGTCCGCGCCGAGCCAGGGCGCAACACCAAGCCATGGAGATGCTCTGTGCTAAGGGCCCCAGTGACGTGCTGGGAAAACTCCCTCCTCATCTCACGGGGGACGCCCAGCCTGCGCCCGCTCTGCAGAAGCTTCTGCCAGTGCTCAGAGCGGGGAATAGAGCATGACTGGCTTCAATGCCTTGTCCCAAAATACCAGCTGCTGATGGCGCCCAGCTGTAGCAGGCTTGGCCAATCGTTGGCAATGCTCTTGCTTCGAGTGAGAGGTTGGACTGGGTGACCTCCAGACTCCCTTTTCCCTGGGATCCTTACGATTCAGCACTACATAGGTATGAGATGAGAACTTAGCACTGGTCTCCTTTCTCCAGGCAGGACACGTAATACATCACATCAGTGCTGGTCACATCACCACTCTCCTTTACAGGCACCTAACACAGCAACCACAGCAAATCCTTCCGTAAAAGGCGGCATTAATATTCACATTACTTTCAACATAACAATAGATGAGTAAGTGCTGACCGCTTTTGTTAATCTTGTCTTGGCATCACCACATGGTGGGTTTCTACATCCTATCCCTGACCCCCCTAAGCACACACTTGGCACCTAAAATTTGCCCACTGGAAAATACATTATTGGTTTGCCGGGTGCCTTAAGGTTGTCTTTAATGCGTGTATAATATGTATAATATAGAGTCTAACACTGGCACATGATCATTGTCCGTTAGCTGCTGTCACTTGGTTTCTGGGACCGTAATCATTAAACATTGGTTTAATATTGAAGCAATGGCACTATGGCTATTAGCAGCAATAGTAGCTACCTCTATTTAAACATGCATTAACTCTAAAGTTTTCAGCTTTTAAGCTCTGAAACATTCACATATAATACCTTAATTTCTTGCCACCATCTGCTATTTTAGCTTTCCGAAGGTATCCTTCTTTCTCCACTACCTACAAGAAAGAAAAAAAACCATGTCATAACCATATCATTTATTCAGGTGAACAAATTCACTTTGTACATGCATAAGAGCTGGCATTTAGCTATCCGTGTGTGGGGGCATGTTATCGCTAATTCTCTGCTTAGTCACCTATTTTTTTCCTATACAGTCAGTTCTTTTGCAAATAATATTGCAAATAATGTTAAAATCAAGTAGGAGACAGAAACAGCCTTGAAAAGACACCAATAATATTATAGTCATTGATTTAGAAGATTTTTTATTAATGCAAACAAAGTTTCTAGCTATAAGTAAAAAATGAGCTGAAAATGTATTGCAAGTAAATTATGTCAAGGTATCATTTCATGTATTGAGTCTCACTAGTAGCTATGAAGGACACATCATAATTCTATAGAAGCCTCTTGCTTCTTACATTCAAAAGTCATATTTAGGGGTAACCAGTGACAGAGAAACATCAAATATTTGGACAACAGGAAAAGTTCATAGGTTCCTTTTGCTTTGAATCAGCACTAAACCAAGGCTCATGCACGATGCTAGAACATATCATGCTTTTAAGGGGGGATGACTTTTGGAGAAGTTCTGGTATTGAGGTGCTTACACCTCAAAGTGAGGGGTCACACTTCAGTGAAGTGTGTGCATCCACATGCAGGGAGAACTTGTCTTCAAGTTTGGGGTTCAACTAAATGATCTCATAGTAGAGTGCAGAAAACCAAGCCGAGTCGATGCTCGAGATAAGCTGAAATGGGAACTACAACAAAGGAAAACACAGCTGTGTTGTGCATTCTCCAAAATACACCCAAAAAGGCCAAGCCCTGAGCTCTTACCTATCCAAAGCAGTACGTGTTATTAACAACCCGCTATCACCTTTGAAGATCCCGTACCCTTCTACTGCTTTTACGGAAGCCTGCACCCCTTCTTGCAGTGCCAGGACGGGCCAAGGACTCCACCACTATGCACAAGGCTGTGACACCTGGTTGTACCAACGTTGTGCTTGAGTTTTGGCATATTAGAAGCAAGTTCTAGGCTTGCTCTTCTGTTTACATTTCTCTTAATTTGTGCTCCTCCACATCTCTGAACGCTTCCCTTGAACCAGAGGCTCCTGCAGCCATCTGGTTCTCTATGATCTGCTCAAACATCGCTTGTACAGCTGTCATGTACACTTTGGGTCAGGGGTTATTTTTGGCTATGTAAATATATATTAAATAATGGAAACCAAAACAACACGACTGGTCTTCAGCCAAACCCACTGACCTGCCATCTCATCAGCCCTCATTAGCTAAGGATGTCCCAACCGTGTCAGTAATGGGAAAAGAAGCGAAATGGTGAGTCAGAGTGGGTCTGTTTTCCCTTTCAAACACGACCGAGTCAGTGCCTGACTTAGATATTAGAAACCCCACGTGGTCTTTAGAGTAAATTCTGTCACAAGGCGATTTTGTAACAATTTCAATAGAATTTTGCAGTCTGCAAGCCATTAAATAGCAAAAAAAACCCAGGCTTTAATGTGCAAACTAAGGATTTTTAATTCAAACATATCAGAATATTCTGTGTAATCAAAATAACAGATATTAACTCTGTAATATGCTTAACTATTTCCTCACATTTTTTCTGTTGCTGTTATAGAACATATAATGAAATATATACTGTGTACCTGACTGTACCTATGGAAGGGTCTGTAGGACTGTGGACAATGATTTAGGTGACATTCTCAAATGAGTACACGAGGATTAATGTGTGCATTTTCTGTAATTTGTACTTATCTCATGCAAATTCCTGTCATGCATATCATTGCCATAGAAAACCCAGAGAGAAAATGTGTAGGGATTACTGTGCAGAGTCTTGTCACTATTTATCTAGTGATGGATGGATGAATTATTAGAGCTAAAATAAGACTTAATCCCCATCTCCACCTACTTTTTCTTCCTTCTTTTAAATCAAACTTACTTTACATTTTTGATATTTTTCTTCCCCTTTTCTAACCTTCATGTTTGTAGCAGAAAACTTCTGGTGCTCGGCCAGGGCCAGAGATGCCAAATAACATATGAGAAAGGTTATTCTTTTTAATATTTCTACCCATCTGGAAAAAGAAACTGGGAGGAGCATTGGCTAACCACTCAAGCTGTTGATTGCTTCTCTGAATCAGACCCAAAACCTCATGCGTTCAAAGTTTACCAGCCACCCTTCCAAACCAATCCAAACCTAAAGGCAAAGTGATTTTCAATGTCAGGTCTGAATCACCTCTATTCTCACATCTTGGGAAGTAAAAAATTGGATGTGCTTCCAGATGAAAATGTTGCTGCTCAGTCATTTTTTCCTTGTATTTGTCTTGAGCTAGAATATCAAATTCACAAACAAATGTTGGGCATATAAAATACCCTGATTTAGATTACATAGCCCAAATCCACCTTTTGTTTTAATGTGAGCAGCTCAAAATTAAACAGCTCAAAAATACCAGGTCTTCAGTTAATATGAGACCTCTCAGTGCCAAGCAAAGCAACACTCATATATATATATATATATTGTTTTAATGTAATTAATACAGGTGATGGTTTTAAAAAATAGTTATCATGTTCTTCTTTAATTGATAATGTGCACATTTTTCTGTAATTAGTATCAAGGGCAGTTATGGAATTAAAAACCAAATTGAACACAAAGACAAATAAAAAGAGTTCTAGGATGACCCCAATATTTTTATAACCTTTGTTTGAGTTTTTACATTCCCCTTGTTTAACATCTGTTAAAATCCCCTTTTCTGTTCCACTTGTTTTCAAGAAAATTCTTCCAAGACAGCTCAGGATCAGCTTACAATACTTCTGCAAAATATATCCTAATGGTACGCTCTGTTGTTTCTGTCTCAATAAATATCATCAGTTGTTGTTGAGCTGCTGCCCTTCCTGCACCTTTTTGACGTATGGAAGGTTGAGAAAATGACCCAAAGTGCCCTGAAGAATTAGCATGGAAATAAGAAAATGAAACGATGGTATGGGGATTCGTGTTTGGGGTTTTGGTTTTGATTGTGGGGCAGGTTTTTGGTGTTGTTTTTTTTTTCTTAATTGGATTTTTAGAAAAATATTAAAGATGTGAGTATGTATGTGCAAATATTTGAGTTTCTAAATAATTTTTAAAAACCCTTCTGACGAGCCAACAGGATTAGGAACTATAAGGAAAAGTAATTATCACTATATTGCATATAGGCTCCATAACTTCCTTAATTAAGGGAATTCAAAGCTTCTGAACCTACCTAATCCGGAAAAGTTTGTGTAGGTAAAAGCCCACTGATACCAACATTTCTTTGATGAATCTGTATTTGCATATTCATTTTCTTTTAATAGAAAAACATCTATGCTTCTCTTTCCCCCTAGGTTCTTATAATGTCAAGGAAAATTTTGTGATCACTTTTACTTATAAAAATTGTTATTAATATTAACAACAGCTTAATATGGGCAAAGACAGGACAAAGACAGGGTAGCATTCCTTTACACCAAGTATTAACACTGATGAAACATCAGTCTAGTACAACCGAATTAACAGTGAAGTCAAGCTATATAAATTGCTTTGTATCTTCTAAAATTATTCTTTTTATTGATTAATCAAAGTCCCTCAAATCCCTTAACATCTTGAGGCATCCAAAGCCTCATGTATTTATTCTTTAGTAAAGCATGTGCCGCATTTACATTATAAACATTTAAAATAACAAGAGTGATTTATCAGTTCTATAGAGCAATTGCTTACCGTGTGGTCTTGTGTACTAATGATGTCTGCGAGCGTTAAGTTGTGTTGGGAATGGTTTCTTCGATGACGATTTACCTAAAAAAAAAATGAAAAATTCAATAATTTTAAATCGGAGGGGATTCAACTAAATGCAGGTAAAGACAGACCAACAAATTTAATCCCTGGGCATGCACAGCTTGCATTAGAAGGAATTTTGGAAGTCTGGCTTCTTTCAATACTGCGGTTCTGCGAACACTGGCGTTCTTCTAAACCTCGTGTATTCGAAATGTACAGCTACTAAATTCTAAACGTCTCTGGTATTAATGTGTTTCTCTGTGATGTCACATTTTAGGTATATTTACCTAAAAATTAACCAACTGATAATAATAATTTTAAATTATGACTTTTCCACCAGGAATCTCAAAGTGTTTAACTGGTTAGGTGCTTTTAAACCCATTTTACAGATATGGGAAAGATGCTAATTATAGCCTCAAGGCCACAGAGCAACTCAATGAAGAAACTAGAAAATAATTTGGAACAAGCATATAATATATTCAGTATGTTTAAACGGCTTTAAAGGCTATTTCTAAACTCTCCATGACTGGAAGGCTACAGCAACACCGGACTCTGATTCCACAATTGTTCTCGAATACCGAGTCCTTGATTTCCTCCAGTTCCCTCTTTTCTAGGTGGAAGTCAGTATAACCATCAGTGGCTTAACTCTTGAAAATTATTGCATTATACCAGAAATTATTAAGACTAAATAAAAGTCTCATCATAAATCAAGTGTTTGTGAGAGCTCAATAGCATTTTACTGCCTTGCAAATCTGCAACAAGGAACAGGTCACCCAAAAGATTGTGCATGTGTGTATGTATGTGTATGTGCATATATAAAACTTCTACTGATTAAATTCCATGTTAATCAATAATAATATAATTTGGAGTTGAGAACCTGTAAAATTCAGTGATCAATTATATCTTCTTTTAACTGAAGCCAAAAAGCAAACAACAAAATATAGTCTCAACTAGTTTCCACCGTATCCATCATAATTCATTCTCTTTTTCCCTATTAAAGCAGAGTTAACCAAAAGTCATAATGTATTCTGTTTATATTCAAGTGTCTGAATATAGAAAATGTTCTTAATTAATCCAGAGGGCCACGCTTAAAAAACAGTTAAACATATTATGATCCCATATTTTTTCTCCACATATTGCTTTCATGTTTATTTGTAAGCACTAACATTTTTAAGCCTTGAAATCTATATCCTAGATATTGCTTTACTCTCCTAGTCAGAGCTAATGAGCTTAATGAATTACCAGTTCTAAATTTAATACAAACATTTCAAAGAAAGAGATAAAACATTCTTCACAATTCAAAAGTTTCTCTGACCTATTTATGAAGAATATCACTTAACAATTTCATTAAGGGTGAGTAACAGCTGGTGACATGGCTGTGTCCTAAAGTGTTTTTCTCCCTTAATATTCTGCATCTTAAGCAATCGAGCTTTCATAAGAAATACTTTAGTTAGTGGCAGTCCCTCCTTTGGGGAGAAAAAAAATGTCAGACCACATTTTCTGTATTTTGCAATCTTGTTTTCAGGAGTGTCATGTTCCTGTTTTATTAGCATGCAGGGTAAACAAGAATGATTTGCTGATGCTATTGAGAGAACTTCTAAGATTACAGTCCTTCTATTTAGATTTTCGATGGAACTTAATATTAATGCAGGCAGAGACATGTATATAAATTCAAAATAAATTAATTCCATTTATCTTCTCCTTTATCTTTACTGTTCAACAACTCCGAAGGTTCTATAGTGCTCAAGATGCATAACTAAACTATTTAGGTCTAGATCACAGAAAGTCTTTCTTACCCAGATCCCCCATTCCGATTGTTCCTTAACCTACAACAGAGCATATTGCCCAGCGATGCTGTCTCAAGTATATTCTTCACTCATCCAAATTAAATAACAAGACACACCACCACCCCACAGTATCTTATTTTAGCATTCAGCTGCTCTCTCCAGGAATCATACGTGTCTGTTGGGGGCCCTGTATGCAGCTTTGTGAAGTGTACAGCACCGATCAGAGCTTGCGGTCTGGTCCTTGGTTCAGCGATCAGAGCAGCAGCAAAAGACGTGCTCCCATTTGATACATGCTAAAAAGAATATCTCAGAAGCACTAAATCCATCCACAACCAAACGAATAAGGGAAGAAGGAAGAAGTACTATTTTTGTAGTACTAGCAAACTATTATTGTCTTTTTGTTACACGACCACTCGTAAGATTTCCAGGAAATATGAAAAGAGGAAAAAAATTCAATTCCAGTTACGGATGATATTATGAGCTTTAAGAACAGCTTTCCTCTAGGCAAAACAGAAACGTTAAGGAAACCTGCATGCGTACAAGGAGAAAGAATAGACCTCTTACCTGACTATTTAATGTGATACTTTTGCTAAAAAGGTGTTTCTTTTATAGGGCAAAACTAAAACAAATCACATTGCTTTGTAGCCCAGCAATGAACAACCTCACTTGAGAAAGTCCTGAAGGTCTAAAGTCTCAATCTAGCTACAGAAACACAATCAAAAGCCACAGCTGTGTAAACCAAGATCACCCTCTTCTGGAAAAACACCCCAAATATTTGGCTTACAAATGGAATTAACGGAACCTTCAAAGTTATTAATTTCTACCAGCCTTTTGGTTTAGAAATAGAACTTTTTAAAAAGCGAATCAAAACAGCTTGAAAAAAACTCAGCAACACCACAGGCAATATATTCTTTAAGACTGATTTTATAAAATTCCAGCAGTCCTTGTACGAATTTGGTCTGAAAAGTATTTTGCAAATACTGCTGATTGACTTAGTTATTTCACTTCCTTTACAACACATCCAGCTCAATGTTGAAATGTTCATACCAGAACCTGGCTGACAGGAGTCAATATACTCATGTTTCTATATACTCTCAATTTTCAGTGGTGGACCGAAATATTCAAAGGGAAGTGTAGGTTCAATTATTTTCATTCTTTCATTCAGTTTTTAGTGGATAGACCATAAAGGAGATTGATTGAGATTTTTTTTTTGTCTATAGCTCTATATGATTACACTAATAAACTGAAGAAAAACCTAAATAATATCTGTCAGAAGTCCTCTACCTCACCTCCCAGGGTACGATGAAAGGCAGAGATTTACCGAAGTTCATGAGATCCCTTTTTGGGAAAGGCAGCTCATCAGCAGTTTTCTGATTTGATGAACATTCTTCAGTCAGCAACAATGTCACCTGCAGCATTAAAAAATCCACTCTGCGAGCGCTTGCAAGTCTGTGGGCAAGTCTGGTTCTGTTAAATTCAGCCTCAGCAGCCCCCCTTCCCTTAGCTAAAGGGTATCCATCTCCTACCAGAGTTGTTTCAGCATCTAAGCACTAATCCGTCATCATCCTTTCTACAAAGGCAAAACCTCCACTACATATGCCTGATATCCCGGCGTGAAGGGACAACCATCTGACAACTGCTGTCTTAGCACTGATGAAGTAAAATACAATAACCTGATGTTTAATTTCATTTCTTTCGCTGTTCCCATTTGTTCTCTAAATTCTCCCTCTTTTTGTAGGAATTCATCACGACTAAGTCATTGCTAGTCTCTCCAAATAGTGTGGCCTTGATTTAAAAAGAGACTTGGAGGACTGATTTGGATTTTATTTCCCATTACAAGCATATTTCTGACCTAATTCATCTAGTCAGCGAGAAGCAGCATACTTCTTTCTGATTTCAACCAAACTTAACAAAACCAACTAGCATTTCTCAAAAAGACCAGACAGGCTGCTCTAGTGCAAAGTGCAGACAGTTAATTATTTCCTGAAACATCATGCTGAATTCACTTGCATCCCTAAACAATTGAGAGAATTGTAAGGCATTTCTAAGTGGTGTCCAAGATTATCGAATAAATTATTCACCACAGGTTATTCACCACAAACGTCACCTACAAGTAGTCTGGGAAAACCAGAGTTTCTTCAAACAAGGAGCACCTGATGCAACAGAGCTCTGCTTTGGATGGCATCTGGGATGACATCTACCTGCTGTTTTCTCCACCAATCCCTGTACTGCTCCATCAAGAAGAAGGTTCGCATGAAGGTTTTGTTAGGTTTCTACCAAAAACTTGTCACGCTGTTCATGCTTTGACCTTTAAGGATCTAAACTATCGTTTAGTTCCATCCTACCCATGCTGCAATCATGTATGTGGAGATTCCTTTACAAACACCCAAAAAAGAGGGAAAGCCCCTACTGCTGAACCCCCACTACCGCATGTTGTTCCGCTCTGGACCTGATCCAGCAAAGCACTCTGCAATGGGTTTAAGTGTTTTTCTGGATCAGGGCCAGAACACTCCATTCTTTACAGGATCGAACTTACTGGTGGCAGCTTGAAAGTCTGCAATAAAAGTACAAACTAGTCACATAAACTTTTGTGAAAACCATTCCCTCTACAGAGAAGGAGGGGTGATACCTGATTTAGTGATGTCTGTGGTCGTTTCGTTCCCAGTCACACCCATACTGCAGTGACAGCTCATAATTGCTTCGATAGAGAAACTTAACAAAAATATATTGTAATGTTTCTTAATGGCCCCATTCCTTGAAAGACACCTAGGCAATGGCAAGAGAAAGGAAAACCCTGTAACATTTCACTCACTGCCATGCTTGAAGTGATTTGTTTTGATTTAAAGATCCAGTCTCGGGCAGTATGGGAAGTCCATCGTTATCTACAGAAATTATTTGGAAACAGCTCTGCTATGGTCTGGTTTCTCTTCTGCTAGGAAAGGCACCAAGAAAACCCCATGGGGCTCCCCACTTGGAGATGCTCCTTTGTCATCTCAGCAGATAAGGTTTTCCAGTCTATGCTGAAGAAATGGAATCTGTCAAGAAACAGCAGGAGCAATCCCCTTCCCCGCCCCGACACTCTGCTGCTGTTGCTCTCGGTGCCTTAGAGCTCTGTAACAGCTCAGCAGAAGACCCCGTTCAGCCCCAGGGAAGGCTCCTGTGTCCCAGCCGGCTCCTTGCCCGCAGCCACTGGTGCTCCTGGCTTGCTCTGGAGCCCTCCTAACACCACGCTCCAGAGGGTTATGTTAGAACCACGTTTGTGGGTTTGTTTTTTTTTCCCCCTGCTCGTCCCAAAGAGATTTCTTCAGAGGAAAGGGTAATGGAGACTACAAGGCAGTATAACGCGACATTAGCACTCTCTGCTTCCTTTTCTAAGGCTTGAAGGGAGAGAGAACACAAAGTGCAGCATCAGTCCTGCCCCCACCAGCTCACATTTGCTCCCACCCCCTGTCCCCATCCCCAGGCCCCGAAAGCTCATTACGACATGCAGGTGACCAAGCGCTTTGCACAGGAATAGGAACTTGCACGGCTGGAGCTTTTGTGTGCTGGCTACAGACCAGATAATCTCTCTCTGCATCATTTAATAAGAAAACCACTTCACAGTCCTTACAGGCCTGAGTTTGTTACATATGACATCCTCTCAGCAGAATCTGCAGGCTGAATTCAGACGGCAGAAAAAAAATAGAAAGCAAGCAGGATTGCATTGCATTCCCCCTGCACGTCTCCCTTTGAGCACACTGCCCTCTATACTCAGTTCAGATCTCCAGAGCCTGTGAAAATAATGATAATGGCTTTGCTTCCCTTGACCTTTTGCTCCCTTATAAATCAGAATCCTATAGACCTTTCCCACCGTGCAAGGGTCCTCCTTCGTATTCGAGCCTGTGAAGGTAGGTATTTTATATCAAGGCAATTTAATCACGTGGGCGTGCTCCCTGGCCTCAGAACTTGCTGTAGACAAGCACCGCAGTGCTTTTGCTGCGGGAGTATCTCGATTTGTTCATCTGCTTCATTCATGAAATAAGAGCAAAATAATTATTCAGATCCTTGTTTAAATCTCAGCCAGTGTCAAGATTATTTATTCTCTGATCAGAGAGAATCGGGTCATCACGAGTTTGATTAAAAACCATGAAACTATGTCACTTTCTTTCCCAAAATTGTTGGAGGGGAGGTCCAAATTTGTCTATGCAGTTCGGGCTAATATTTTAACTGCCAGGATCAGCCTACATCAGGCACTAGGTACTTCTCTCCATTAATGGCCTGCTGTTTCCTAGGAGCAGATTTTCCCTAGAGTGGGAGCCCTTTTGTTCCTCTCTAGCTGCTCAAATGGACTTTGGCATTTGTCCAATTGATCCTTGCTTTGAGGTAGTCCCAGCTGATGTACTTGGCTTCATTTTTAGCCTTTTCAGAAGCAGGAGATCTGCCAAAACCATATGCAGAAGAGGAGACAGCCACAAAAGGTTCTTACCACCCATATGAGTTCAAGAAGCCCTAAGGCTGCTCTAATTTCGTCTGTGGGTCACTCGGATACATACACCTGGGGATCAAACTACCACGAAGGGGCCAAGGGCTGCATTGCCTCTAATCCTCAGGATTTCCAACTGGAAATCAAACTGGAACCTGGTCTCAAGTCTTCAATACACTTTAATTGCTTTAAATACAATACTCATTGATTCAAGAAAAGAACATTTTACGTGAGACTTATGTATTTGTACTCATCTGTAATATGTCACAACACACAGCAACGTGCACACTGTGACAGTATTCATCCAGCCACACATAAACCGTTTATTAGAAAAGAAAATACATTGATAAGTTTCCTAGTCAGATTTTTCGATTCATCACGCAGTCATTACTTTTGGTTCACCATGATATTAGAATATATTAATCTTAACTACTGCAGATGCTTTGGTAAAATCACAGATGAACATCAATGATAAAGTAAATATGGAGTAAAACTAGCAGGAAGAAAAACGCAGTAGACACCAATATTTCACTGTTCTTTGCCTCTGACATCTATGTCTGCAAATATGTGTTCTTTGGTGGTATGTCTATAAAAGGTAAAAATCAAAGTTAATACAGATGCAGAGTAATGATAGAGTATCTTTTCATGTCCCCTTTGGATCTTGGAAAAATAAAGACAATAAATGCAAGAACTCAGCTATGATAGTAAACTGCGTCAGCAGCTCTGACCTGAAATTGCACCCCAGATTACTGTTCTCAGGGTAAGGGGAAGCAAAAAAAGAAATCATTAAAACTTAGTCAGTAAATGTGCAAAAAAATCCCAAAAGAATTGCCTTTACAAAAATCACATCCAGTACACACACTGCCATCAAAAGCTCGGTCTCTTCTGAAAGGACTGTCTTAACAGAAAGAGAGTAATTAACATTGATGTCACACTCCTGCAAGTCGTCAGTTACTGTAAACCATATAAATACCCTGTATAAAATATTATTAGCATTCCTAGACAAATGCTTAGTCCTCTCTACTGGACTTTACATTAGTGCATCTCTTTATCCTGCCTACCTAATGTCTTCTTTCGGATTTAAACGAGCCAAAAACTCACCTTATGCTACTGCAGAAGCAATTTATATTTTTGAAGGTTAATCCAACTCAGCAGGATTTAGGGATGGCACTTTCGCTTGGTTGTAGGCATGTTGGCTCAGGCCAGACAGCTGTTTGGACATTCTCCACTGGGAATCTTGCCCTCAACACCCACAGTTGATGCACATACATGGTCTACTGGCTGCCTACTTCCATGCCCATCTGTTCAGATGGCATGGTGCCCACTCACAAGTTCGCTGGATCCTTGCCCTTAGTGTGTAGATGCCAGGCAATGATGGGCTTAGATGGGCAGCCTGCAAAATACTGAAAGTGATCATTTTTTTCCTGTAGGAAGTCCTTCCTCTGCGATAGCTCTGGAGCATGGACACCACATGCTACCCTACACTTAATAACACCTGTGGACATATATGTGCCAGCAGTACAAAGGGAGGGGGGGAAAAATGACAAAATAGAATGATATAAAAAACCTGCAAGGATTCTTGTGCAAGAATATGCTCTACGCTGTCGACGGCGGAGGAGGGATACCCAGGCTAACTTGAAACAAACTGGCTCAAGCATCAGAGCAGCATAGCTGTGGCCACATGAACCAGAGCACAGCCTAGTTGTTACTGCTTCCCAGGCCAACGTGCTTCTGATACCCAACTCAGCTTAAAACTACCTTGGGCACCGCACACCACTCCGTGGCCATAATGTATAAAAATGGAAGGCAGACTGTACTGAAACCGGTGTGAACCAAATCCAGACCCGCCTATAATCGTTTAACTTTAATGCACATTCCATATATACCGTACAGCAGAAAATATTCCATGGTAAACCATGGCACCAGTAAAGGTAGATAGTGAAAAAGACATTTTAGCAAAGATCCATTTTAATTTGTGCCATTGCCCTTTGAAATGGTAACTATCAAAACCTTACTTGGTAACAAAGGATACTATTTTATAAAAATTAGTACCGAAGAAAAGCTTCTCTTTTTTTTTTTTTTTAAAGTCCAAAAGCCAACACAACTGCAGGTATTTCAGGACCAAGTAGCAATGTTAAAATTAAAATATCATTTTCTACCCAAATATAGTTTGCTTAACAGCAAATAAGCACATAATAACAATCTTATTACTTTAAATAATAAGCTACTTTAAAAAAATTAATGTTTCGTTAACTATTCCAAAATAGTATATCTTATTACCATTTTAATTTTAATTATTTGAACAACTTTATATAGCTGTCCATAGCTCTTTAGCTTCATACACTGCACGGGAGTCATTAGAAAAGTTACATACTATAGTTCTGCTCTTTGATTAGATGACCCAAACTTTTAAAAGAAGGAGGGGGAGGAAAATCAAAGAGATCTCAGTAGCAGAGAGTATTTCCAAGGGAGTCTTCCAGGACTCCTCCTTCCTGCCATCACTCTGGCCAACTATCACACCTACAAACACTCAGGAAAAATTAATAAAATGAGTTGCAAATACCTACAAAAGAAATTCACTATATGGTTCTAACAAGTGTTTTTCCCTTTTTCTTTGCCCTTCCCCTTGCAGAGTGCACCCAATGCTGCTCGAACGATTACGGATGCTTGCTAGCAGGCTTGAAAAGAGATATAAAAGCCACAGCACAGCTGGATCCGCAGCCTGGCTTGGGGCTCTCATCTAGTCAGCAGTGGAAGCCTGTGCTCGAAGGCACATTTAAGCTGTGTCTAACTTAGTGTTTACTCTGGGGTGACTGAATTTGAGCGCGCTGTCCCTACCCTAGAGAATCGTTTGCTGCACGGAGACATCGGTCTTGTCTTTGAGCATGCTCCGCCGAATCAGTCATGCGTGACTACTTAATCTGTTTTGGTCAGGACATATTGTCAAATTGTTGTGTCCAAGATTCACAGGAGCAGTGCCGAAAAAGTCACGGCTCCACAACGAAATTAGATTTATAAAGAACACAAGCCAAAAAAGTCGCTATGAACATCCAGTGACAAAAACCAAAGAATCTGAATAAAAACTGCTTTGCTCTGACTTCTAAGCTTTGTTCAGCTGCTTTAATCCGAAGGGAAGAAACCACTATGGCTATCCCCCTTTCTAACTGTTAGGTTGCTCATTCTAAAACATTGGCTTTTGCAATGGAAAGTCCTTTGGTTTTGTCAGCGCAGGCATTTTCACAAGGCACAGTTTTAATGTGACTGGAAGGAATATCTTCTAACGCAGGTCACGGCTGACAACCCCGTGGCTGTATCTTATTAAAAACTATTCACAGACAAAAATTAGAGACTGTAATACAGAACCACTTGGATACCTGTCAGATTGATAATATCTAGATGGCCATCTAACTTGCCACCTGCTCCCCCTTCCCTTTGCACTAATAACCTGAGTAAGCTTGTGAACGCTTTTTTCCCACCCCTGTTGGCTCATATTAGTCTCTCATATCATCACAACCTGTAATTTCTTAAAATAAACAAAAAAAAAAAATCAGCATTGCTTATTAGCATTGTTCAGGGGACCAAAGTGCATACGCAGCAGAGGAAAGAATGAAGCAAAGATTTCAAACAGATTTTCCCAGGTGCCATTATAAACACCGGCATGAAAGAAATAGAGTAATCAAAATAATAACTGATCTACTTTGAGTAGCTTTTTAAACAAATGGGTGATTTTGCAAAGGTCAATTAGCAGGATGACTCCTTCCTATTGTGTTTGACATCACAATATTCAGCTAGGAAAAGAACGAAAATATTTAAGAGCTTAACTTTTCTTCATCCTTCCTTTGAGATTTCTCAGTTTTGTATTTAACGACAACTTGCAGCAAACCAGGTAGGACAGCAGTGATTGCTAACGCTGTTACCCAGCTCTGGGATTCTCCACTTGCAATTTGCCTTCATCTCACACAAAGTTAACATCCCAGCACTTTTACCAAAAACTGCTGAGAGAGTGTAAGTACTATAATGCAAAGGCTACAGTTTGTTTGGGTTTTTTTAAATACCAAAATTAGTTCTTCATATTTGTATTGAGCTTCAGCGTTCTCAATTTGACTCTTTGTCACACAGGTTAAACAAAAAAAAAAAAAGAAGAAAAAGCATTATCCATTTGTGTCTTGGCAAAGTAAGAGCTACAATTACAAAATGCTGTTGTCCGTATTGCTCAAGTATTATTTCATTATTTGTCCTTCATAGACAAAGAAGCATTTCAAATAGTACAACACTTCCTTTTGTGCTCGCTCCACAGATTGATCCATAAGTAAGTGAGGGAAGTGCATATTTCTGATCCAAGCACACTTGAACCTCCTGGTTTTACTCTTGTGGCATTAGACCGACAGCAAACCATGTAACGTTAAAACGGCAGATAAAGAAAAGAAGAAATGGAATTACTGCTTGAAACTTCTGAAGCGTCTAGACAGGCTGAAAATTGCCCCTCATTTCATTTTCCTCATTCTGCTTTAACAGAGAAGTCACCTACCTTACGTATAATAGAAAACCCTCAACAAAGCAAAACAAGGATTATCCACTGCCACCCAAAATGTGGGTAGGGCATACAGGCAGTACTTTGGGTGCGCTGCCAAAAAAGTCATCACCCATATTAAAAAAAAAAAAAAAAAAAAAAAAATTAAAAAGAGGGGAAAAAAGGCACCTCAAGAAAACAAATGAGCAAAATGTTAGTAGAAACTTTGGTGGTCCATGAAGCCAGGACTTTGACTGTATATTTCACTGCATGCATTCCATGCTGTACATACACATATACCCTGCTGTCAGCAAAGTCACAAACACACACCACTTAGTGGAGGGAAAAAGACTTTGATTTATCAGTTATGTGCTGGGTTTCTTCCTCTCTCATCCCCAGTCTAATGAAAGCTTTCAAATAGCACCTGCCACGGTATCTCTTTGCTTCTCCACCCCTTGACATGGATGAGCAATCAAGATGGCACCGTTTATGGAAATGTTTATATAAATATTTTATCCATACTACGCTGGACGTAGCCTAGAAAATTTCTGTTTGATATCTCCCTGGAAGGGATCCATCTCTTGTTCGAAGGCATGAAAAAATGATGAATTTACCAATTCTCTAGGTAGTTTCCCACTAGTCTTTGCAAAAGGTACTGTAACTCTCATGTTATTTTGAGGGGCTTCCAACTTCCAGACGTTTCATCTTGTATTCCCTTATTCTGCTACATTAAAGAACCGTTCGGTGCCCAGTGTTGTCCCTTAATGTAGGTGAGTATGAAATCAATTGCCTTTCTATTTCTTCCGGATAACTTAAACACGCTGAGGTCTGGGGCTCCTTCATCAGCAACACAATTTTCCTAACCTCCGATACTTTTTTTTCCCTGCCTCTTCCTTGCATAATCTTCATTATTTTAATATCACTATTCTAGTTTTGTTTTCTTCAGTGCCACTGACAGACACGAACACTTGCTGTCTCTCTTGTCACACACAAGGGTCAGCTCAAACCTTTTGTCACCAAAACACTCCGCTACGTTTTACCGTGAAATCGCAGAACACGGTTCCTGGTTCTGGGAACAACATGGCCTGCGTTTCCAATATAGACACATATATTTGGATAAATTAGAATGCACTTTCAGCCATTAGAGCAATCCAGATCACTCTCCACAAGTGTCTTTACCCAGACCTATCTGCCAGTCCATCAATCTTAGCTTTATTTTGAAATGTTATTAGAACTGTTCTATTTACCTCCATATCATGGATAAAAAGAGTGATTAGTGTCAAGCTTAGCAATTTTCCCTGGAGAACAACTCTAAAAATTCACCCAGTTGACGATGATTCCCCAGGGACTACTTTCCGAAATGTGTAAATTAATCAGTTCTTAATCCATTTAACGTGTGCTTCACTGATACAGCACATAGCAAATATTTAATCAGAATGTCACGTACTATTAAGTTGAGTGACTTACAAACTTTCAGCACACTTCATGAATATGGCTGCTTTTTTCAATGAGACTTGCATTTTAAAAAAAATGTTAATTTGGTGGGTTTTTTTAATTTGTATTCTATTCAGTTATGACGATAGACATCAATGATATTCCTAACTTTTTTTTTTCTTAATTAAACCCTGCAACAGCTTTTCCATTTTTGGCCCAACCCTCGGTTAAGTTGATCTGCCTATAAAATTTTCCGAGTTGTGCCATTTTCCCTTTTCGAGTATTGGCATAATGATTGCCCTTTTTGAAACTTTTATAATTTCCATGACAACCCAGTATTTTATGATTGAAATCAACGGGCATGGACCACCCCAGAAATCTCTTTAAGGCTCTAGCATGGCATTAACTGAAGTTTTCTAAAATTTTGCCAAATATTACTAATTTTATTGAAATTAGTATCACTGCTAGATGCCATTCAACATGTTTTTAGTCATTAATAGCACGGAAAGTTCAGATCAGTTTCTTGTAAGCAAATCATGGATGATTCGGGAAAAAAAAAAATAAAACCAATCCACAAACCCAAAGACCCACAAACCCAAAAGCCTGCAAATATTTATTGATTGTTCTTGTTTTTCCTGCATCACTGTTAACAGCTAGATTCACACCTAGATTCAGTTACCATAGATTTATAAAATGGTGAATGAACAGCATGTTGTCCTATAGAAAGAACAAAACTACCTGGAATCTACAGTTTCTACATGCTAAAATACTGAAGTTGATTTTGCAGTGCTGTGCAGTTTATACAATCATCTCTTCATCTGTAAGGAAAGTCACCAAATCAAAAGTGGGATAATTCATCTCATTTACACAGCTGAACAGACAATCAGAAAGGTAGAGGCAAGCTGGCATACTGCATAACGCTGATTTTTAAAATATCTGCTTATGTCTTCTTGCAGGTTTAAGTATTTGTGTGTGTTAAAGAGGAACAAAACAGAAGACAAATCCATCTAAATTATAATTCCCTCAGTAATTTATTACACATTGCCATTGAAACTCATTTGCAAACTCTTTTCTATGCGGCTCTAGAAGTACCAAAATTCAAGCAATGCTCTGAATAAACATCTTAAAGTGTTCTAATGTCAGTATACAAAGGGCTATTCTCTTCCCAGCTCAAACATCTGAAATGGAGACTGACCTAAAAAAATCCTACTCCAGACCTGAAGATCATCAGATCTATTACACAAACCCAATCAGGCACAGATATAGTTGTTGTAGTAAGTGTTCCGAAAAATTGGCATAAAGGCACGTCTAACTCTAATAGGTGCTTAAGTATAACCAGTAGGAAGTGGAAGTGGTTGGTTGTGTATATACCACTGTGAGAATTCATCTATTTACGGTGCAAATGCACACAGAACATGTGGTAGTGAATCGATTCTCTAAACCGTATTCTTTTTATAATTACTGAAAGATTATGAGGTGGAAAAATGGTATAGATGGACTTTTCTTAAAATTGCTTGCATATGCTTTGTAAGTGATATTTTTCTGAGCCTAACACCCTCTGTTTTGTAGGTCATACGGATATTTACAGACTGTGCGGATACTGAAGGCGCTTGTCCTTTAGCCTTCTGCCTCGCCACATGATTGAGCATCCATATACCTTACAACCATACACCCTGTCGAGTGTTATTCTCTTACATATCACAATTTACCTCGCTTTCTCCACTCAAACATGCAACCAAGCTGAGCAACAAGCTGCTTCAGCTGCCATGTCATTTCAGTTTTTACACATCTTCTCTTTTTATGTGTGCTCTACATCTCCGTGATGTCTCATCTCCCCGTTCCACTGCCATAGGCTACAAGTCAGGAACAAAGCTCAGGCTCAATGTCAAACAGAGTGAAAATGGGAAAATATCATAGAAGAGAAAATTAATGGGCACAAACACAGCTCTAAAACTTCCATCCTTGTGGGCTTTGCAACTTGCCCTCATTTCCTGGGAAAATGTGAAGAAGAGAGTAATAGTATTTCTGTAGAAAATGCCTTTAAAAGGTATGTAGAGCTAAGGAAAATACGAGTCCAAAAATTCAAGGTGGAGGAGTTACACTTGCATATTAAGAAATAAATAACCCTGTGACGTGTGCAGTCAGCCCCCTTTCATCTGAAGATTTACCTTTTTCCCACTCCCCGCTATTTTCCTGCTTGTGGATGTTCACATTTCCAAAAACGCCTCAGCAATTGTTAGTCCCAGGTTTAAGACACAGAAACAGACTCCAAGGCTGAAATCATGGTTTCTCTGCCAGAACCGAGGCCTTTCTCTCATTTCAAACCGGGAGATTTCAAGGTGAAACACATGTGAAATCTCTCTCTCGTCAACAGGTTCACAAGTTACATCTTTAGAACAAAAATGTTACCTTTCACCTTTTCTTATCGATTTTTTTTCTGTAATAATCATTTTTGAATTTAAGGAAACAATGACGTTTACAACCTACGTTTGAAAAAAGAAAAAATTAAAAAAAACCCACAACCCCCCAAACTCAATACTCTAAAAATGGTCAATCTGCCCCCCATGGATGTGGCTGGTGCATACACAGATTTCTGTTGTATGGAATCGTGGTGTTAGATGCCATTAGCCATTCAGTTACTATGAAATCTAATTCATGGCCTTAAGACTTTTTTAAAAATAGGCATCTTATATTTCTGTAAAAAAAGAAGAGGTCCTAGGTCACACTAATGTATAAGGAAAAGGGGATACTCTGCTTTTATTCTCACACTATGGAAGTATCTTACCCTAGAAAATACAATCTTGTTCAGAGCCCTGTGTCTGTCATTCCCAAATGAGTTTATTTTTTGTAGATCCCCAGAATCAAACACAGGAGCAAATTCTAATATGTCAGATTTTAACATGGGTATTTTATTTGGATCCAGATAATTCATTTATCAGCTCAATTATTTATTCAGGAGGTAACACTACATGTGACCTTGGTTTTTATTGTGTGGAGACCTTACCTGAACATACTATATGTAAGCTTAATAAACCCTTTCACTTTTGAATTTCGGTACTTCATCTTTTCACTGTTTGAAGCATATAATTTATATTTTTGAACTAACTTGCTGTAACTGAGCTTAATGCAAATTACATATATTTTAACATCTTTCAGCTGAGCAAACCAGAGCTGAAAAATAAAATGCCTCTTTTTAGGGAGTGCATACGTTCACGATGCATTTTCAGGCTGTTTATTAAGTAATCATATCTGGGTACAAGTGTCAACACAATTTACGTTTTGAATAATGTGAAGCAGATAACCTCAATTAACGAGTAATTAGAGTCATTTTCCTATTAAGCAGTTTCCCTAATTGTTTTTGAAACCTGGAACTAAAATTGTAATAAATAATAAGCGGCCAAAACATGTCCCTGCATTAGCTTAACCCAGGCTCTTCCACTGGAGCCTGGGAAAAACACAGCAGAAATAAGAGCTGAATACCCACACGATGCTGAGAGAAGAGGGAAGTGTTTGGTAGCTGAGGACATCTGCATAGTCTCCTCTTTTGTTATTTTGTGGGGTTTTTTTCCTCAACATGATTCTCTTTCCCTTCCCCCTCTCTTTTCACCCCCATGATCTCTTATATGAACAGTTAAAGTATGAAGTGTTTGACTTAATCATTACAGAGGACTGACTAGAGCTTATCAGGGACAAGCCATCCCACAGGGTATTGTCTCTGTTGAACTACAATTTATAGGAGTGCAAAGTAATTTGATACCTTATATTCTACCTTGCCAGAATACTATACCTTATGCACAATAATAAATATGACCTGGTTTTCCCAAACCAAACAACTTGTGGATTTGCTGCTGGTCATGAAAAAAAAAAAAGTCCTTCATTTTGATATCGGTCTTCAAATAGATACATGTCACATATCAAGTACAATAAATAAGCTCAGAAAACAAAAAAAATTCACATATACTCCTCTGCTTGCACGACACGATCTCATGGAAACACCTATATTGTGCTCTGTCTACCATACCCAAAAATTTTTGGGGGAAAAAAAAAATCTCATTGAATACAAAAAGAAATCTAGCAGCTGCTCCTCACCCTAAGCCAAGACAAACAAGTAAACTAAAAACTAACAGCAAAGTCCCAGGAAAAAACCCCAAATGCAATAATATTGTCTTCACCCACAAACTGCAGCCTAAGGCAAATCCTCCTGTCTTGCAGATACATTTATCCCAACTGCAGCTGGAGAGCTGTACTGGTAGGATGACCATTTTCCCCTGAAGGTAAAGAAAGAGAAAGATTTCTGATAGTCCGTGACGGAACTGAAGAACCTGTGACTGCTCAAAAAGGCTCTTCATGGGTATGTAGCTAGGTTGTTCCCTCCACCCCACAACTTTGCTGTTATCTGTACGTCTGCAGGAAATTTTGTCATCCTTGGGAGTGCACAGGACTTATGTCGTCTCCGTTTTTTTTAATTTTCAATAAGATAATACATCAAACCCCGACCCCTGAAAATAAGAAGTGAAACCCCTAGGAGGACAGCCTGAGAAATCCCAGGAAAGGCTCTGGCAGCCATGGGAGCACAGGAGCTGCTCTGAAGGAACACAAACATTTAAATAATGTATCTGGCTGGAAATTGGGCTTTGTGAGAAAACCCATTGATTTCTTTTACATCATTTTATTAAAAGGTCTGTTAATGCTTGGCTTGCCCTTTGTGGCTATGAGATGTTGGAATGAAGAGTTATCAAAGGTGGCTATCAAAGTTTTTTTCTTTTTCTCCATTTAACTTTTTCTAACTATTAAGCTGCTCATTTTGTGGAGACAATCATTAGTGTCTTTAATGTGAAACAAAGCTTCGGGATAAGAGCTGCTAGCTGAAGATCAATATGAAAGATATCACTTCAGTTACAGCTTTAATAACTGTAACAATAGGGAGCCTGGCATCGCCGGCTTTATGCATTAATGTAATTTAGAAGCTACCAGGTACAAATCTTATCAAACATTAGCAGTGGCTGCGTTGGGATTTTGTAGGTAAGGGAAGCGTGTGACAAATGGGAAGTATTTTAAAGGTAAACTTTCACGTAATCAGGCTCATCTGCCGTAACACCATAAAAGAATTTATCTGGAGAAAAAAAAATAAAAAAGATTCTTGGAAAACAATGGCAGTGTTTAAGGAACCGGTGGTGCACGGGCACGTGATGTGCTCAGAGTATACTAAGGTGTCTCTTGTTTAGATCATTGTAAAAAGCATGTGACTTGCAAGAGAGGAGGATTAGGAATTTCAGCCAAAATTCACGGCAATCAAAGATTTTCTACAAACCACCGTATGTAGAAGCCCACACCTACCTGGACATGCATTACGTAGCTTTCAGCTAAACCCCAGATGAGACGAGGAGCTTTTGCTCACGCTGCCAGCAAAGCACCAACGCTGCAGACCAGGAGCACAATTCCTCCAGCCAGGGCCCACAGCTCCACTCAGCTGCAGCAAATTCACCTTCCCCACCCTACTTCCTCCAGCCCATCAGCCTCTGAATCCCTCCACTCCCTGCTTGCTCTGTGCTTTTCACAACCACCAGCCCATTGCCCCAACCTTTCCCAGGCTTTTGAGATTTACGTGGTGGTGCCACACTTACTCTTCTGCAATGGTTTATCTACAGTCGTGTTATTTCTTTTCCCAGCTCTTCAATTTCTTGATCAAAAAAAAAAAAAAAAAGATCATGTCCCCCCCCAAAAAAAAAAACCAACCAACCAAAAGGCCTGAAAAAGTTAAAACACGGATTTTGGATCTTCCCTGCAAAGTTGTTCTTAAAATGTGATGCAACCAATTGGCAGTTTTTTAAGCAATTTGTTTAACTTGTGTCCAAATGTCTTCAGGTTTTAGTGCTTACAGGTGGCCTCTTTAGATTTACACTTTAATTTTGAGAAAGATCTAAACTGGGAACACTGCATTTTTCCGTTTATCATTCGCTGATAAAAAATGGAAAGCTCAAAGTTGAAGTAGCCAACTACTGAAAAGAGTTGGCACCTGGCACTTTAATTTTTAAACATTGCTTTTCCGTGTAATGAGGTTATAAAGCAAGAGTCTGACTTCAGGACCACAATCAAGAAGAATGAGCTCTTAAGGACGACAGAACTGCTGATGTGAAGCTCAGTTGGTCCAAAACCCAGGTTTAGGCCAACCAAACACAAAAAAGTTTGGATGCTCATCTGGGTTTTCTACCTGCCTTGGGGCTAGAGATGTCATGAGAACAGATTCGCTCATCACAGCTGCAGTACTTCCAGTTCTGGCCGTGGATGAACTACCCAGGAAAACGATCTTCCTTACAGAGCGCCGGGGGAGCGGGGCGCGGCAAGGGAAAACGGGAGAGGGCATTTCACAATCTTTCACGTTCGATTCCCAAACTGGGGGAAGATTGAGAGATTAGAAAGGATAGCAGAGTTTTTGCTTTATTTGGGTTTTGACTGTACTCTTCCATGCAAATTTTACTGTAACTGTCGGAATATGTGGCAGCTCCGATAGTTGATAATCATGAAAAACACAGATATTTCTAAAGTTTAGACGTATTCAGTACTGTCCTAAAGCAAGAAACATAAATTAGTAGTATTGGTCTCTGAAATACAAAGAAAAATAATGGTTTGGTTTTTTTTTTCCACAGGCTGTACGCTCAAAAACAAGCTCATTCTTTCTCCCAAGGAGTAGAGTCTTGTGCCCTTTGAAGGGGAAGGTTTCAGTTCCAGTCTTGCCCTGGCTGTGTGTGTATGCACGCACACCCATAGAAACAAAAATCACACACGATCAAGACCCGTTTCTATTAAGGCTATGAGCAACACCATAGAAGTCAAACAGAAAATAAAATATTACCACGTTAACATGACTGGATCAGATCCTGAAAAAAAAAAAAAAAAAAAAAAGGCTGACTTCGAAGCGAATTTGATCTGATTTAGGGCAGGAGAATGCCGCTGTCAACTATTTGTCTAAGAATAGGCATGTTGCCTAACAAGGACGCTCTACCGCCTGGTTTAAAACCACTTCTCGGTGCATTACACAACACCTAGTAAGCGTGGCCTCATATTGTGTAACAGCATATGCATTTAGGGCACGCACAAACCAATTTGGTCCCCATTTCATTGCATCGCTAGCGCGATAATTTCACTGCAGCAATAAAACAAAGAAAAAAAAAAACAAATCACCCTGGTTCTTTACCTCTGCTGTCATGTTGCATTGGGTCACTTGGTGTCACATGATGTGATATCATGTAACTCGATGCAAGGAGACACATGTCCCTTCTCATTGGAAATTTAAAGAAATGGAGCTTACTTTTCCCCTGTGGGAAACTGTGCAGGTCAGGTGCCCAAGACTCGCTACGGGAAGTCTGATATCATCTCAGTTTCAGTACCTACATATTTCAGATCTTACGGCATTTGGAAAGGAAACGTGTTAGATGCCACGGTTTAGCCGTAATACAGCGCTTAATAAAGATAGCGTAAGAGGAACATATTTCCACAGCTGACGTTCCTTGTCACGGTGCGCACAGACACACAGTGCCAAAGAGACGCTCTTAAACAATGTTTTTAAGCACACTTTTTGAAATATAGGGTATAAAACGTGGAAGTCCTCAGAGAAACCTGATGCTGCTAAAAAGCACTTGGGTATAGAATCAAGGGAACAGAACTGACTAATGATGAAGCCAAAACAAGAATTTTTCTTGATGAAAGTAGTGAAACAGTTAAGCACAGAGAGTACAAATAAGGAAAACGTACAGGACCTGGGGCCAAGCTCCCCTCTCAGTTACACTAGCATAATTGTGGAATAATTCTATTTCAATTAATAGAGTTAATACGATGAGAATAAATTTATCTACGTAATAAGCATGATTGAAACATAAGAGCCGACGCGGCTCTGAGGCAGGCGGTGTCACGTGCGCAAAGGAGAATCACATCCCCCTCAGTCCCATTGTACAGGTGGAGCAGCAGAAGAAAGGACTCAAAATCTCTTGGCAGGTCGGTGTCCAAGCTGGGACCAGGGAACCACGGCAAATTCCAGTCCAGCTCCTTCTCCACGTGGTTGCAATAAATAAATAGAACAGAAGGCTATCGTGGAAGCCAGCTGAAATATTACACGTATAAAATGTTCTCTCTCCAACATCACGGCATGTGGCTATCTCGCTCTTGAAGCGCAGAGGTGTAGCTTTATAGCGCGTGGGGACGTTTAGCATCAGGGTAGCAAAGTCGGCGTCATTAACACGTCTATAAATTTGAGTGCCACTGTTTGCAGGATAAAATAGCAGAAAAATTAGAAGCCTGAGAAGCACATTCAGAACAGATGCGGGAAATAAGTTTTTCCTACTAGCAAAAAACCACAAGGATGTGTGGGAGGGACTATGAAATAATGACGATACAAAAGCACTGGGATCATTGCAGTTCGACCGGGATGTTAAATTACAGAAAATGATACTGTTCAGGGGGTTCTGGTGAGTTCAAACCTCATGTCTATGCTTCCTTAGTCTGCTCAGCTGCCTTAGCAGGACAGCTCAAAGGCTACGTTTTGCAGTTTTGGAACAAGCAAGTTTTGACCTACAAGCACTTGACCCAACCCCATGATTGTCCTTTGGCTTTGAACAAACTAAGACCAAGGAGAGAAACATAGGGAGTTCTTACAATTCGCATCACTCAAAGCAAATTCATGGGTTTTGCACATTTCTCATAGAAAGAATAAAGGGAGGGTGTTGTTGTTTTTTTTTTTTTTTTTCATTTTTCCTTCTAAACTCTAATTGGTTAAACAGCCCCCATCAGGAGTTACCAGAGAGAAATGATAACCTCAGTCTGCACCTGCACTCTGCTCTTAAACAAGATACCGCACCTTAAGTTATGTGGCTAAAATTTGGTATTAGCATGAAATTTCACCAGTATTCTGTAGATTGCAGTAAAATGAATAGTTTCTAAAGATATTTTCCCCTTGTGTTTCCCTGTGTTTTCTGAAGCGCTGCTAAAAATACCCTAGAAGATATTTTTTGAGTATTTCTTCATCTGCTTTTCTATCAGTTTGGAAAACCACGGTTTACTTCTGTAAATGTCTTGATTCATTGGTGGAAAAAAAAATGCAACAATACTTTGCTTTTCCAAAGGTACCTAACAGGGTAAGTGAAGAGTAGGTAGGATTAGATGGAAGATGCTGCACCACAGCATCTGATATTCCCTCGAGGGCAAGGATCACGGTTTAAGGGAACCATCAGCTCTTTAGGCAAAAAAGCAGGGTGTGCGCTGGACTGCCCATCATCACCTTTCCAGAAGGCACACATGCCTTGGTGTCACCAAATGAAAGTGGGAACTCTGGCCAGACACCTTGAAGGGTGAGTACAGGGTTCCCGGGCCTGCCCCAAGCTCTCACACCAAACCACGACACCCCAAAGCACCAGATCCTTGAGAAGGGCAAGGACTGACATCTTGGGTCTCGACAGCTACTGCCAGCACCAGAGACAGAACGGGCTGTTAAGAGGCAAGCACAGATGAAAAGAAACTATGAAACAAAATAAGTGGAGCATGGTTTTTAGACGGTAAATTAAATATTTTCACCAACAAGGTTGGGGTTTTTTTTCCCCTCAAGATATACAAGAGAGAGAAATGCCACATCTGAAGGAAAAAAAAAAAATCTTTGATTTTTTTACCATTTTTTAGTTTGTCCTATCGGCTTAAAAATATTTTTAAATATTTACATCGTGCTTTCTGTGAAAGTCAAAGCGATTTGCAGGCTTTGAGAATGCACTGATCTTGTCAAATGCCCCCTCAATGGTAGACAACTCTATAAATGATAATACAAACGTTTCATTCTTCCACTAGATGCTCGGAGAACAACAGAGAGATATTCATAGAGAGGATGCAAAACTTCCTGGCAGCGCACTCAGTTAGGAAGGTATTTCAATATTAAGCGTCGCTTCAAATAATGGTATTTTCAAGCGATGGATGGTGGGAACGTCCATGTTTTGGAGTCAGCAGCTCTTCTAGCTAGTATCTCCCCAATATTTAAAAGGAAAAAAAAAAAAAGGAAAGAAAAAAAAAGCCAAGCCAAGCCATTTGGCATAGACTTGTGCTTCTGTAGCATCAGCTGCTTCACCTGTAATCTCTAGTGCTGCTCTGCCCCCTTGTGCTGCTGCAACCGCAGAGCAGGCGCCTTTGTGCGGGCACCACGCGCTGCAAATCCCCCCCTTGTCACTTCTCACTTTTCTGGCAAGTTCAAGGTCAGTGCCTAGCTATTTTCAGCTCATCTCTTCTTGATCCATGCAGAGAAATGACAAGGTAACGTGATTTGGGGTCAGCTGTATTACAGGAACCGTTACATAAACGGAGAAAGTGGAAATCAATCCTAGCTGACAGTGTCTTCAGGATAATCAGCGCTCACTCCATGCCGCTGTCAGCTCTCCTGCATCAAACACCATGCTACTTCTGTCAGATCTCCTTAACAGAACCGTATTCTCACTTTTGGCAAAGTAAATAAATATTTCACTCGGGCTTGCATTTAATTCATTGTTTAGAGAACTTTAACACTTTGGACTTGCAAAGAGTCCCCATTTGTACAGGAAAAGACGTCTTATCCTGTCATGTCCATTACTGCCTGCAAAGGGCGTTGGCAAAGATACAGTCGAGTCTTATGAAATACCCCATTCTCCATATTTTGTGCTTGATTTCTTCACGCAGACGATCGTCCTCCGATTCTCCGTTACCCAGCAGACCTCGGCATCCCAAAGCGCTTACCTAACCCACGGTCCTCCTCACCCCGACCACATCACGGCTTTTCCTCTAACGTTTCAGGACACCTTCCTCAATTTGTTTGATTATTATTACTTTATCTGAACCATTTCCTCCCCTAACTAGACATCTTCCCTAACGCAGAATTATGAACATATCATTTCACAAGATGTGCCGCGTTAGCCGCGTCTCGATGACAGCACATGGTATGTCAGTTTAGGGAAAGAAGAGCGATTCTATCCCACCCACCTTGTGCTCCCATGGAACTGCCAAGCCCGCAGTACTCCGCCGAAGAACAATTTACCATAATATTAGTTGTCAGTAAATTCAAAGACGGAACTCCTAAAGCTATAAAATGGATTAGAAGCAATTTAAAAAAGAATTAACAAACTAGAGTAAGAGTATACTGTCAACAAACAAATGCTTCATCATAGCACTGTAATTTGGAATTTTAATTACCCCTCTGCTTCTGTAACAAAACAATGTCTGAACTGGCAGCCATTTGAATCTCTCACAGGTCATTGAGCATTCTAGTTAATTACTCTATGAATAGCCTGTTTTTCTCCCCTCTGGAAACACGTTTCTAATGGCAGTCAAGGTCTGACAAATGTGTCATCTACATAATTAGCTAGGAAGCAACACAAAACATTAAACATGCTTTGTGCCGACAACTATCAAAACATTTCATTTGTTGTCAATTATTCATTACTTTGTAGGTTCTGAAGGGGTTGTTATTATGAAAATAAGTCCAGATGCTAACAAGGTTAGAGTTTTTTATTCAAATTAGTAATCAGAGGACTAACTTTAAAAAATGTATCCCGTGTACGGTCATGGCAGCGTTCAATCACTACTAAATTATAAACGAATTTAGTGAAGTGCAAGTGAAAATAGCCATGGCAGAGCTCATACACTAATTTGTAGAGCTGCATCCCTCTTTGAAGTTTTAGGATCTAAGCTGAAGTAGCAAACTTTCAGAACCTTTGGCAAGACTAATTTGTGCTTGGTAAATAGAGTAAAGATTTTCACAGCGTGAGATAATGTAAGCTTAAAAAAAAAAAAAAAGAAAGAAAGAAAAAAAAAAAACTGGAGGTTTTTGAACCTTTTTTCTACCCTTCTGTCATACTGAGTAAAAGTCAAAATCAGCAATTCTGACTCATAATATCTCGTCTGAACTCCAGTTGGGGCTAACAAGCAAGCCAAACCAGTTACATTCACCACTCCCTTAATAGAGCTGAAATGAATTTATCCTCGCTTTTAAGAAGAAATAGGTGCTGGATATTTCTTTTTCCTACGATCTCATTCTGATGCTGCCTACCGAGCCACGCAGCTGAAATGGTACAGTGAAAGTTTTTGGAGGAGAAATAAATGGGGAGTTTAACAATAAAAATAACTTTTTCTTTTTAGCCAGGATTATTTCAGTCGAAGCGCTATAATACAAATACACAATAAAGAATACCTTCTCACGGGGCACATATAAGAAAAAAAAAGGACAAAAAAAAATACATGCATGGTAGGGGTGCAGCTGGGAGCGGTGCCCAGTGCAGCTGAGGGGCTCTGCCCCGCAGCCAGAGCAACTCCTCAGGTGGGGAGCAGGGGCCAGGGGTACGAAACGGCTGAAGAGCTGGAGTCAAGGGCCGAACGAGTCAGTCTGCCAGCACGACACACAGCAGAGAGCAGATCGGGGTTTTGAAAGCACAAAACCAGTTTGTATCCAGTAAGGGGACATATGACACACTTCATTTCTCATTTTCCTGCAGTAGAAAGGAGAATGACTAATGTTACTCAACAGACGATGGTTTGGTGGTGTTTTTTTTTTTGGGGGGGACCATATTCACGTACAAGAAGTAAAACCGGACTGTGTTCATGGACTCACTCTTTTCATACCTACCCTGAAATATTTGGAGCGAACTAGGTGTAAGTTTGCATTTATTGACAGCTCCCACACTCGTCATGGGAAGCTCATATATTTTTCTACATCTGCCCCAGTGCTATTGTAGGATTTGCGTAACACCTTGAAGGGAACACAGCTATTTCCTCACAGTGATAAAATTCAATACATCTATAATGGACTAGTATATGATGATAAAATTTGCAGAGAATAAAGCCTGAGCAGTCACTATTAGAACATAATAAAGAGAATATTTTCCCCCTTCCACCTCAAACGTACACAACTATGACAATAGAAGGTTTTCTGCTTTTAGGAATATTTTGTCAAGATTTGGTTTCTTCCTCCAGGAAAAAAAGTAAACACAGGGGGAAAAAAAAAAAAAATCCTCAAAAACTTTCCCTAAATGAACTATACTATAAAAGAAGCTCTAATGATCTCTCAGAGATTGAAATAATCCATTTTCAGCGAAAACTACCCATAGCAATGGAACTGAAAATACTCTAAAAGAGGGCTGGAGACTGTCTTGTAATTAACATTAAACAGATAACATATTTACGAGGAAGTCAAAATATTTTGGAAGCTGATAATCCTGTAAGCCTTAACACGGTATAAAAACAACAAATAAATGCAAAGTGTTACTGTTACACATGCCTGCCTGATCAATGGTTTTCACATATTGATCTATAAATGGAGTTGACAGTCTGTGTTGGCTGCACATTTTCCAAGCAGCTCTATTTTTGTACAAAACCAATACGGGCAATTACCTTTGTTTGAGATGCCAAGTCTTATCAATTCAATGTGATTTAGTGTCATTTTAATTAAATATCAGGATCTACTTCAGGACAATCTATACAAACAAAGCCTCAAACTTGACTATAAGCTTGATTTGAAGTAAACATGTACAAGCCCTGCAATTTCAAAACATGGCTCAAAAACTCTGCTAAACAGAAGGCTTATATTTTTAGCAATTTTATTTCTGTCTTTTTGGCTAGCCATAACTTTGGCAAGTGTTCTGTGATCACAGGAGTAAGAAACAAAAGAAGATTGCTTCCCCTTTCCCTGATAATGTATTAGAGAGATAAATAAACCTACCAGCTTGTTTAACCTAATCAGAGAAAGCTCCAATACGTTAACATTTTGGAATGTCTGAATAGGTTCTAATTCTTAATATAGACACCAATAAAAAAAGACATTTCATTGTTTGAAGTTGTTCCGAATGAAGCAAAATGCACTTCCCTGGGGTGTAACCGATGAAAATAGCAAATATTCATTTATGTTGCTAGTTCAGGCGCTGACATTAAGCACAGAAAGAGCCCTTGCTTACCACAGCCTGTGTCCAGTCTCGTGATTTGTGCTCTTTAAACTCTACATTAATATCTATTTCAACCTCTGCACAAAGCTCAAGCATTTCCATCGAAATAAACCACGTAAACCCCCAAGAATCTACGTTTAGCTTTGGCATCGGTTAGCTCCCGCGTTCCACATTTTACTATAGAATGCACGAGTGCGTATGGCCCTGCTGATGTATGATGCACATCCTTCTCTGTCACACTACAGAAAATAATCTGTCCACCTTCAGAAGGATAGCCCCAGGTGTGCTTAGCAGCATCACAGCGAATGCTTGAGAATGCAACAAACCCCTTTGAGAAAACCATGTATTTTCTTCTCTACGAATCCCCAGTCATCTTTCTAGTTTTGTGCCTGCTTTTTGCCCGTTGCTGTCCCGAGTTTTCATTTGTTTTTTCCAAACATGCTTTAGAAATATGTATTTCTATTGATCGCGCAAAATGTGCCAAATGCTGACTGCCTTAATCCACTGAAGTGGGAAGGTTTTGCATAAGTTGAGTAAAAAGGATTTGACCCATTTATTAATATAGAGTATAGAGCACATGCTGAATATGGGTGGTGAAAGAGTAACATGGAGTCCCTGATTCAGATTTTAAAGAGGGAAACATCCCTGATGATACAACAAAAATATTCAGTCAATGTAAAATATAAAATAAGCATAATCAGTGGATACCTTTTAGATTATACCCATCACCTGAACAGAGGCCGACTACAGAAACAGAAAATTTTCAAATAGAAAAAAATCTGGATAAATCCTTTTAATTTTCTAGCACAAAGTAATTAGCTTGGCTTAACATACTGGTAATATGTATCTTTCAGCAGGGATCTGTGTGCCTTTAAATGAAAAAAATGAAGGCTATGTATGTAAGTGCAACGGAAAAGAGCATTGTTAATTTTAAAACACAATGACTAAATAAATAAATAAATAAATAAATAAATAAATAAATCTGTGTGGGTGTGTATATCAGTTGGACCCTTTTTCAAGCAAGACTCTTGGACAGACAAGAGCCTCCTCCATGACTTTCCCCCAAGTCCTTCGCAGGTCACATGCACAGATTCAGATATGTCAGCACACAATTGGTACGTGAAATTGATATTTCACTGGTCTTTTAGCTTGAATCTCACTGCAGTTAAAGCGCGGATTTGAAAACACTTGGATCCTTGAGGAAATTTTGCCTTTATTTGGGGCATTAGCAAACAACTTTAAGAGGCTTATTTAAGGAAATACGCCAAAACACTTTCAGTCTGTCAATATCTAGTCAGAAAATTCTGCATGGCAAAAAGAGATGAAAAGAATTGAAACAGAAAGGAAATTAGTAGCATGGCAAGCTTTCAATCTATTATGTCGGAGCCAAGTTTGCTTGGTAAAGTGACATACACTCAGGAAAATTCCGCTTTTATATAATTAGCTACTAAACAAACATAGCACAAAGCAACTTCTCAGCTCCCAGCCCATGAACATATATTGTACCTGCTATGGTTATTGGAATGCGGCACTGAATATTTATGTCTAATTTAACTTTTTAGAGCCCTTGCTCTGTAACAGTCCAGCATACTATCCCCCAAACTAAAGTTATGTAACAAGGTAATATCAACAATGAGAAACTGCATGATAAAATCCTGCCCAAAAGTGAAAAATGCTAATTTTGTCTCATTTAGCAGCTGGATACAGAAATGCTCATTAGTTTTAAGAGGGTTAATCCTTTTAACTTTTGCATATTGATATGCCAATTATGCCTAATTGTACAAGAGGCATCAGTCAAGGTAATAGTGCATAAACACATGAAAGTTATTAAGTACATCCCAACATGTAATAAAGTAGGTGTTAATTGGTAGCTGAGTTCTGCAGGCTATTGAGGTGGATAATTCATTGAGAGATGGATCACTTGTAATTTCTCTACATAATTCCTTTTGCAGTCTCATGCTGTGATGTTTTCATGCTTGTCAAAAACAACTGCAGCCTAGTGCCTTTTGTTAAACACAACCAATAAAATATGTTAGGCATCATTAAGTATACTTAACTTTTAAACTTTTTCAAAGGTACAGTTCTTCCTGATAATACATTATAGTATTCCCAGTAAATTACTATAAGCATCGTTTCAGGTTTGTAAGGGAGGAACATTTCACGTCAGATAAAAAGGAAGAAACATGCCCAGGGTGTCTGAGGCAAACTGTATCGTTTACACGGAAGGTAAATGAGTACCTTATCAGCTGCTAAGATCTGAACAGATTTTTCTCTCCAGAAATATAATGTGAAATGAGTTAAGCTATACAAGAGAAAACAATTAAAATAATTTATTTCTAAATAAGTCTGAATTTTGAGTTTGAACTTTGAGTAAAAAGGGAAGAAAATACAGCTGTTACTGTAGGCTTCCTCCATTTAATAACTTTGTTAGAAAGCTGAATATTTCATAGGAATCCATTACCTCCACAAAACAAAAAAATTAATGGTTGGCATGGTTGTGAGAAGTGGCTGAGACCTGGGACTCTGTCCCCAGCTAACACAGTTTTCTCCCTCATTTGCATTCCCTGAGAACAAAATGGATCTGGAGTCCAAAAAGTGGCTAACATTGCATAAATAATTTTGTAACATCATATGGCCTCAGCTGCAAGTTGCCACCATTATGGAAGAAAATTAACCAGGGGAGACTCATACCAATCAGTTTGTTTAGTAGCTCAGGAGTACAGGGGCAGGGACGCAACTGGCAATAGAGTTCATCACTAACTATTTAATTTCAGAAAAATCCAGTAACGGGTAAAAAACGGCTCAACTCTTTCAACTCTGTCAACTATTAAAATAATATGATAACTTCAACATCTGATTTTTTACAATTCATTCATTCTTACAGCAATACTTACTTTTGTTACGGACAAAGTTGTCCTTTATTTCCATTTCTTTTCTTTTGTCTGCTTCTGAAGTTTGCCTTTTGAGAAATCGTGAACTGTATCAGATACTGTAGGTACTATTCTCTACAGCAGCTGTATTTAAGTACTCTAACACTTGAGAGTTGAAATGCTGAGCAGATGCAATGAGCACGGCCACCAAAGCCAGACTTTGTCCTTCACTGAAGGAAAATTGTTATTCCAATACCTAGACATACTCCTAAAAACTTATTAGTGCCATTAAATCCCTCCTTGCAAGGGATGACCATGAAACCAGTATCTTAACCACACTTAAGATAATTCCGTAGTTCTTAAAAAATTGGAAGACTCAGAAAATATTAGGAGTATTTTACTTACAGGCTCCATGACTTTCACATTCTCAGACAGAATCATAGATTTGCTTTGGCTCAGTCTATCGTGGTGACTGCTGGCATTTTTGATCCTCATTTGAACAGCCCCCGTACTGTGGTGGGAAGGATTAGGCTTTTCAGAGGCCGTATCAGAAGCTGTAGACCTTTCCATGGTTACTGGGTTGACCTGAAGAACATAAAATAAGAGCGTTAATCTAGGGACTCTTCATACAAAAATGCATCAATGCCAGTTATATGTCACTGTAGTCAGGAGAAGAAGCAGAGTTATCTTGCTGGCAAGATCTTGATCGTCTTTGAACACCAGGATAAGTATCAGCTGTGTCAGCCTGTAGTTTTATTATTGTCCTTATCGCTCACCCATCCAAACTGCCTTGGAAGAGTTAGTTTATGTAAAAGATTATCCTTATCTCCAAAGCCATTCTCCTCTACGGTGTAATCTCCCTGCAAGCCTCTGTCACGTCCAGCTGGCAGCCACTACGCTTTGTCTTTGGCCCTGCTCACACTACACATTTTAAATCTTGCAAAGGAAAACGACGTGCTGTGAAGCCAATTAACATATCTTACCTCCACAGTTCGATACATGCATGTTAGAAGTGCAGTACAGGACCACACTGCAACCCTGCCAGTTTCCCAGATTCAGTTCAGATCTAATAAAATTTCCCTTAATTTTTACAATTCTACCAACGGCACAGATGGGATTTTTGTTCACTTTTTAAATTTTGACATGGTGTTAGTGCAACTCAACAAACTGTTCTAGGTATCCAGATTCCCAAAACATTTTTCATCAACAAGACATGCTTTATATTCCCTGTACAAAACATCAGGACAATGAGGTGCAACACTTTCTCTATTTTCCTTCCCCCCAGTTCACCCTGGCACTACTATTTGTAAATCGTGGGTGAAGTAATAAGGTAAGAATCACAAGAAAACTTGCTATTTATGTTGCTATGTAACTGTAGGAGAAAATATGTGAGGAAGAGATACTATATAAGCTTGTTTCCCAACTATGGAGCCAGGGAAATGGAAAACGATTTAAGTGCAGTTATAATATACACTGTTGAAAATCAGCATTTGTTCCAAATTGGTTTGAAAAGCACAACTTTTTCTAACAACATCTCCCCAGCCTCTGAAGACTCTAAAAGATGAAATTCACTGATCCTTTTCTACAAAGGCATCAGCGCAGAGGAAGATACGGTACCAGTGAGGAGGTGGGAGAGTGAGTCAAGGAATCCAGTTGGTGGCCAGTCACAAGTGGTGTCCCTCAGGGCTCAATATTGGGGCATGTCCTCTTTAACATCTTTATCAATGATCTGGATGAGGGGATCGAGTGCACTCTCAGTAAGTTTGCAGATGACGCCAAGTTGGGTGGGTGTGTAGATCTGCTTGAAAGTCAGGAGGCTCCACAGAGGGATCTGGACAGGCTGGATTGATGGGCTGAGGTCAACTGTATGAAGTTCAACATGACCAAGTGCCAGGTCCTGCACTTGGGCCACAACAACCCCCTGCTATGTTACAGGCTTGGGGAAGAGTGGCTGGAAAGCTGCCCAGCAGAGAAGGACCTGGGGGTGCTGGTAGACAGCCAACTGAATATAAGTCAGCAGTGTGCCCAGGTGGCCAAGAAGGCCAACGGCATCCCGGCTTGTATCAGCAATAGTGTGGCCAGCAGGAGCAGGGAAGTGACTGTCCCCCTGTACTCGGCGCTGGTGAGGCCACACCTTGAGTACTGCGTCCAGTTTTGGGCTCCTCACTACAAGAAGGAGGTTGAGGTGCTGGATGGTGTCCAGAGAAGGGCAGCGAAATGGTGCAGAAGCATGGAAACAGAAGGAAACACAGCATTCTTGAAGAGAGAAATGAGAAGAAAGTGCTTCAATATGAGCCCTGACTCACCCAGCACTATGTGCTATGATAGAAACACTAACTTTAATAAAAGCAACAGTAAAGCTTATGCTTATTGGCTGTTTCCTGCATTGTACTAGTTACTCAAGGATCCCTACAGAAGCTGAACCACAGAACGAGAGGAGAAAAATTCGGCTAAAGCTGCTTCCTGCTACTCAGGAGTATGTGTGTCTATTGCTGCAGAGCAGGAATATGTCAGCGGGGAAAACTCTCAATGGGGACCTTTGGTAGACAGTACTGCGTGTTCTCCCTCCCCGAGACACCTCTCACCACCCTTCAGAGCAGTCGCCGCTCAAACCCATGTCACAGGGACACTTTGCCATTTTGGCAGTAAGGCCTGTAGCAGCTCTAAGTAGGAAATGATTTTTTTTTTTTCTCCTTCTCAAGCTGGAGAGTCAAACCATTTTGTATTTCATGTTGGTATCAAATCAAAATTGCTTCCAACAGATTTTCAGTAGGCTCCAGGCTGAAGAGCTGATCAGACTCGAGAGACGAGAGCAACACTGGCTCTGTCACCGATCCAATGTTTGGCTGGAGCACATCTCTCAGATTTTCTTCTGAAATCTCTCAACTATAAAACTCTGACATATCTCTTCTTGGGAGCATTATGAGTTTTAATTAGGTAGTCTCTGCCTGGTGTTGTCAGTACATGATGTGCTATAAAAAAGGTTAATAGTATGATAAAGTCATGCCCTGGATCTCAAGTAGGAACAGTCAGTACATGACAAATCTGCAAAGACTTCTGAAAATTTTTATGCTAATCTCTTTGAACCTTAGTTAATTTTCCCCAAAACTGGACTAATACGCACACATCAGAGTATTACAAAGAGAGGCACTAAAATTACAGGAACCACCATAAAGAAAAGGAAAAAACTCCAAACCTCAACATTTCCACCATCGATTTTGTCTTAGTTAGAGCATGATGAGACCCTGGACGATATGGAGGAAAGGAACAAGTTACGGAAGTTGCTTCCTTCGGATTTCCAGGTAGAAATTCTCTGCTGCCCAAACTCCAGGAAGCCTCCCGACAGCGTTGTCGGTCCTGCCTGCCAGTAGATGGCACCCTGAATATGAGCTCTACAAATACAACGGCGTTGAATTCGCATTTGCAAGAATTGGTAGTGCTTACACACTGCCCTCTTTTTGGTTATTTTTTTAAAACTTTAAAAAAGAAAAAAAAAAACAAACAGAGGGGAAGACAGTCAAGAAACTGATAAAATATATCGGAAAATAGAAAAGGATCCGATCTGATGCTTTTATGTGATTTGGTGCTTCGAAACTGTTATTAGCAGCGTCAGGGCCAAGTTTGGGTCAGTTTTGCCGGGGAATTCGTTTCACGCACTTTGGAAGGCAGAGCTGCCAAGCCCTGTGCAACCGCTTGTGAGGCACTCCATGTTCATTGTATAATTAGCTAATTTGCCTTTTGGCAAATACTTAGCATCTGGATATAAATTTTACTTCTGAAATCTCCTACCATTGATTTGCTGGAGAAAGGCATTAAACCAAGAGAGACTTTATCCCCCCTCCCCTCTCTGTTGTTTATGGGGTTCCTGAAGCAAAGGGGTAGCATAACTTTAAGGCAAGAGAAGCGGGTCAGGGGAATACCCAGAAAATCCTTTTGGGAATACCATTTTAGGGGCACTGTGGAACAGAAGCAGCAAGTTGGCTAAGGTGGGAAAAAGCCAGGGAACAGTATGGGTTGAAGAAAAATCCTTGACACAGAACAGGACAGGAGAAGTGATTCCTAGTGTGGGGAAGGTTACACTGGATATGAGAAAAGATAACTTTAATTTCTGGAGAGTGTCTAGGTCAGCTCACTTATGGGCAAGAAGCACCACTGAGCTAAAGGGCCAAATTCATCTTTTTGGCAAAACTACTTCAGACCTACATGGACAGCCTCTTTTGGAGAGGATAACCTCGGGTGTTCAAAAGCTCTCGCTGAAGGAAGCAGCAGTTTGTACTTCAAATTAATTCCCTGCCTCAGTGAGTCAACCCTTGCAGTCACTTTTCCCACAAATTGGTCGATGTGTTTGGGATGCTCAGCGACCGAGTTCAGGTGTGAGGTGGCTGCTAAATGGTCAAGTGACACTTGACACACCTGGCAGATCAATGCTTAAAATCCTAGAAGCCCAATTTCTAAATGTATGGTTGACCTTCAAACACAAGGTGTGGCAGTACTGAGTATTACAGACACGAGCACCAGAAAGGTTATTGCGGATGCAAATCTGTACACACAGTAAATCCACCCTACTTCTGAGAATCAGGCCCAGCTTAAGAGTCACAAAGCAAATTGCAGAGATCAGATCTTGGGCTTCCTCAGAAAGTGCTGGGTCGAGGAAAACTACCTTCAGTAAGATTTCTTGCAACATTTCTTTTAAAAACAGTGTTCTCACAAAATGTTGATGTTTGATAACAGTGAAAATATTCAAATTAGGTCTAATTTTCCTTTAATGGGAAAAAATACTTTTCTGCCCTTTCAGTTCAAAAAAAGAAAGATAAAGGAAAGATAAAGGAAACAAAGCAATGTTGTTAACTTCCCAGTGAAAAACCAAACAAAACAAAAAAAGCCCTTCCTTGTAAAAAGGAACTTCCTTGTAAAAAGGAAAAACCCGCTTTTTAGCTTTTTGCAAAAATCAGGAGAACGAACTGTTCATCTCGCTGCCATTCTTACATCTTTGGTAGCCTAACTATGGTTTCTGTCACGCAATAACAGCCAGTAAATATTTTCCTCCTACAGCAGCTCGTGGAGCTAGAGGAAGTTTCACATTGCATTTAGCAGGTTTTTAATCCGTTTTGACACGTTGTTTTGTCCAGAAATTAATGATATACTGAGCGGACTGACCGGGACTACCTAAGAACTTTTATTTCCTGGGTTTTGGTAGAGTATCGGTCAAGTTAGTATATAGGTTTTCTAAAAAACTAAGCAAAGCATTAGTTCTTCAAGAAACAAGAGGATAGCAGTATTTCTAAATCTTGGCTTTGAGCTATGCCTGCTTTTCCCACAGCTCCATACAGTGAAAGACAGAATGCAGATGTTCGTTCCTTAGCAACTTGTACCAAGTAGTTGTAACAAGCAAGAAAGGAAAAAGAAAGTTGTGATAAGCAAGAAATGAAAAAAATTCTATCCATGATTAATATAATTTGTTGCATTTGTTATTCAAGATTGTAATATTAAAAATATTGTATGCATTTTTCAGTATTTATTAAAATAAACTTTTAATTTCTTCCAACTTCGCTCCTTACGACATATGCACCAGCATCAAGTCAGAAGCATAATGAACACGGAAGTGCTCAACGTGGTAAAGTGAAAACACTGCCAAGTTAAAATGCTTCTTGTTACTTTCACTAATTCCACTCTTCTGCTGAAGAGCATCCATCGAAACATAGTGTAATAAGATCACTGAGGAACAAAGATCAGCACTAGGTTCACCATTACACTAGACCCGTGAGCCTGAAAAACCGTGAAAATGGAGAAGGAAGTAAGAGCTAACGAATGAAACAACAAGCTACCACACATGTGGTGAGTCAGAGCATTCTTGTAAAGGAGAAAACATACCGCTGCGTCTGTGAAAGAAGTGTTTAAAAGCAACACACCTACGTGAATACTTCTGCTGCTGGGTTTTGCTCTCAGCCTTTGCTACAGTCCGTTATCTCCGCTGAAGTGCAGCTCAGGGGCAGTAGGCACTTAAACACACAAAGTGGAAATAAAAGGGGTCAGATGAAAAAGCTATAGGTAGAGTGAGGGGATAACAAGTAAACTGCTGCGTGGCTTTTTTCAATTATTCTTATCTGCACTCTGTTGTGTCTTCATTTTTCAACCATCCCCACCATGCTGCTCTCACAGCTCCCACATCACACATCTGCTCCCAGGGCATGGACACAAACAGCAAAGGCTGCTGAGGGTTACAGTGTTCTGGGCTGGTGCCCAGAAGTGTCCCAAAGCCAGTTTATCTACGTACTAGAAAAACAGAGAAATCCATTGTAATGCAAATACAAAGCAGATGTAACATTCCTGTGCCTTTTCCTTTGCAGAAAGATGTCATCCAGCCTGGAATCATTTGTACTTAGGAAGCAGCATGAATTTCAACCATCAGTCATATCTCTACTCAAAGTAGGAAATCAGGAACAACACTACATCACCATCGCCTGGGTCTTTACTCCAGTTTTATCCTTTAATATCAGCTAGATAATAAAACAGAATTTTGTGCCAAGTTCTGTCTGCTGTAAAGTGTTACATGTCCTAAACTCAACAGCACAGTTTCCCTTATCAACCAAAATTGCAATCTCATCAGAAATCACGAATAAATTAGTTGATACGTCCTAAACCTACAAAACCCACACCCATCAGTATTAATTATCACACTCCCTTTTCAGTTTTTTACCCATTGCAGCCATATTAGACTTTGGGTGGTGTCTCTCAGAACGGACAACACACTGAGCAAGGATCACGGAGGTCATCTTACCTCGCACGTCTAAAGGCTGCCTTTATAGTCATTCTTTTCTAGTCCAGTATTCGAGGACTTTCTCCAAATAAAAGCAGAAATGGCCCATAGAGTTCTTCGGGAAACTCTAATTTACAGGTACAGTTACTCATGCCTCTCCTGTGCTCAAAGAGACGAGTAAAACACCTTTTCTGGCTTGTTTGTAGCAGTATGTCACTGCCTAGCACTTCTCTGTTACCATGTGTGGAGCAGACTCCTCAGCCCATTATTCACAATGTTATTTATGATACGAGGTATGTAATCGAGTCTTTATGAAGAATGCACCTAAAGGTGAATTTCTTGACACAACTTGGTCCAAATCGTAACAGACTTCCTAGGCAGCAGCGCAATACAAGCAGCAAAGCATTTTCAACCACCATTGTTAAACAGCTCTTAGGCTAAAGAATCTTTTATCCTTGCGATTTAACTTTTTTCATCCCTTTTGGTTTATTCTCTTATATTAAGAGAGGGTTATATTTTACAGTAACACCTGGTTAATAACTCCGTAATTCTCAAGATTGAAATCTCATGTACCAGCTTAATATCCAGTAGCAGCAAAGCGTGTTATCATTGAAAATAATTTCCTCTGGTTTGTGCAACACCAGACGTGTGGTTCCAGACAGGCTGTAAAGACCTGATCTTGACCTTAGGTTCACAGTGAGCCCGCTGAAGTTAATGGAATTACAGCGAAGCAAAAGTAACATATCAAGCATACCGGAGGAGGAAAGCCAAAGCATTTATTGCATTATGGAGCCAGGTAAGGAAATACACTTTATGACAAGCTGCAAGAGGGAAGGACACAGACTTGCACCACTGTACAGCAGTAACTCCACTGTTTAATTTTGGCTCTAAGGACATACTCTAAGGTTGTTTGGAAGACTGAATTCCTAAGAATTAAAGTGCTAAAATCCAGCACTTCATTGCTCATTCCTGATATTTACTGCGCGTAATAGGAATATGTGATTCTTTATTTGTGGTATGTCACGGGCCCACATAGGTGCGGAGTCTACACCACACAGTAACTTACAGACAGATTGATGCTTCAGTGATTTCCTGCCAATTGACCTCAGCGCTAAAAATAGGAGTGGCTTACTGCTATGAAGATGGCACGGTTTTTTCTACTATTTCAACTAGTGATACCACCTTACAGACTTAAAAAATTAAAAGGAAAAAATAAAGTCATAGAAACTTGATATCGAGTCCCACTTTCTAGCAGAGGGCAGAAAAATATCTTAACAAAATACACAGTTTCAGTGGAAGCATTATTAATTTTTAGAAACTGTTGCTTGATTTCTCTCAAGGATTGGATGAAGAGGGACTTGAAGACAGAAGAGTTCTAGACTGGCAATGGCAATCGATGAGGATTTAAGCAGGGACCTGAAGACCTCCTTTGTGTCATTCTGAAATTTCGTAGAGGATGATAGCTGAAAGCCCCAGGGTCTGTTCCCTGTGAAATGAAGAACTTTAAAAAGAGCAGGATCAGATGACAAAGAATAACAGGGATCTGAAAAGCTACTTGTATCCTATAGGGCAGAGACGTGTAATCTCTGGAAATGCTTTCCTGTCTGGATAGAAATGGCCTGAGAATTGGAGAAGAGAGTGGGAGACAGTTACTATTCCGAAGTTGTGCAGATACAATGACAAACTCCTCATATCCATATTCAATGACAACAGAGCCAACTCTAATCCTGTAATCCCCCATGAGCCGCTATCTACAGAACTTCCCTACACAAATAAAATCTTGCCAGGAAATATCATTAGGATATTATTGGAAACAACAAAACCACATACAATAGGGTAGAAGAGCTTCTTCAACTCAGCAAGCCACTGCATATGATCATGTCTCTTCTTGCATCACTTAATTTCTTTATATTCCATGTGAAGGTCTCAGGAAAGGTAACAGTTGTTTCAGAAGTTCGTCTGTCCCAACATATCATATGGGACAGCATAATGGAGTCTATTTTCACCACTCCTGTGTCAATTTAATATCTCAGTTTCAAGTGGAACTTGAAGCTGAAAGTCTCCTTTGTGTACAGTTTGGCCTGCACATGTTCTGGGAACAGTCGTCCATAGTAGAAATTCCGTTGAATATGTAAAAGAAAATGCCTGGGAAAAATTGTTACTTCTAGATCTTCCTGCTGGCAGCGCATTTCATTTCCTTCTGAAGTGCATCTGATCTGTGACACCTGCCTCCGTGTTCCATGCTGCGCAAGCTAGACTACAGTCCTTCAAATGATGAACATTGGTCGTATAGACGCCGTATTAAAAAACCAAACTATGAACACCACCCGATATGTAACGCTCCTAACACATGCTATGACGCTTGAATAGCAGAATGAACGTGGTTGAGACATTAGACCAGTGGCATCAAGTAGTTTACAGCACCAGAACACTTCATAACAATTTAATTGATTTAACACCAAGTAAGACCTGAGAAGTACTAGAGAGGAATGCTTGGTTACTCCTGACCTGCCCTCACCTAGCACATGAGGTGCCTCCTTCCTTTCTGCTATGGATTTATGTACTGTAGATAAGTACAGAGTAGAGTCATGGCTTTCCAGCCACCAGAAGTAAGACTGACCTGCTCTAAACTCATTTTACACCTGCATACGATGCTTGTCACATGGTAGACTTTTAGTTTAAAGCTAATTCTGAACTAAAAAAAAAAAAAAAAATCCAATGTTTTCTCTAGGAAGATCACATAAGAATCACAAATTTTCTCCTGTGCTTGAAAGAAATCTGTTCCTATAGCCTAAATGTTCAGAAAAGTGTTGTTACTTTTGATGTTGCCAGATCTGAAGTGATGAGATACTACGGGAAAGGTTATTCTTGCAGTATTTACAGATACAAGCAGAAGCAGAAGTGACAGAAATTTCAAAGTAAGACTGCTTGAAATACTTCCAGCTCAATTTTGCAGAACTTCTCCTCACAGAGATTCAGATACTCATCCAAACTTTCCATGCTTACCTGAACTAGACATGTGGTGATGGTAATTTTGGAACAGGCCAAACTCTCTGGAGAAGTAGAAGAGTTGGTACCGCAAGATAAACTGAGGTATTAGAACAATATTTTTTAAACGCCTGAAAACTTGCTGCAAATAGCCAAAGAAACAAACTTCCTGTAAGTTCTAAATTTCAGAGCTTTGCCAACCGAAATTTCAGTTTTGATTTGACAGCAGCTATATAAACAAGCTCTCACCAGGCCAGCTCCGGTAGGGCGTTACAGCACATTTGTGACCTGCACCACATTCGTGTACAGGCACACGCTCCACCGGCCGATCCACGGTGGAGGAAGAACCTCATGTTCATCACTGAATAAGCTTACACACAAGTCTTATCCCACTCTACCTCTAAATCAGTTGTGTCCCAGTCTACTTCCAAGTCAGCTGTGCGCTACTGAACACTTAGAGCAGCTCTAAGTCATGCCTCAGTTTGCCTCCTGGTCCTTAGTTCCTGCAGCAGCAGCATCTCCTTCACTAGAAAAAAAAAAGCCTTCTTGAGCACTGTTAAACCTTTGGTGAAGCGGTGGCTGTTTTCACCTCTTACCGTATCTTAGAGTCCCTCAACTAAACAGTTGAAGTGCACGCTTGCCACGTCTTAATCCATTTTGCAGTTCCATATGTCCACCATCCTACAGAAGACGTCTGTCAAACTGAGATACTGAGATTATTGAATAGGAAAGGCTTTAAAACTTCTCCGACTTTAAAAAACATTTAAAACAAAGTAAACTTATAATAAACTATTCCTTTCTTTTTATTTAAAACTTAAAATAAATCTATCTCTGACACTGCCTGCTTCAGTACTGTCTACAAGGTTTGCCTGTTATTCGGAGAGCAAGACCTGCCCCCTCTTCCCAGGATAATATTCAATTCCGCATGCTGTGCACATGAAACAGTCCCTCCTACCCTCTCTCAGTCTTCCTCCATACAGATCTGCAGCAGTTTTTGTGCTGTGATCCTGCAGCTGCTCCCTTACTTCTTCTCACTGCTCCCACTTCCCATCTGAGGGGGGAAAAAAGCTCCAGACACTTTTAATCTGTTCCCACACTCCATCTCCACTTTCCTTTGCAGAGCTCCTGGTACTGCTCTTGTAAGAGATGCTGCTATGAAACACAGCAGAGCCAGCACCTATAATTGTAGGAGAAAACTTTTAAGCAGGAACTAGAAGGGGAAATTCTTTGCGGTTTGCATCAAGCAAACCCCTCTTCTGCATTTCATGGGGCCCCTCGGTTTGCTCTCTTCACCAGCTGCCTTTGCCATGGCCCAGAGCAGAGCAGAAGGTGACAGGAGTGCCTGTACCACCACACTGCTCCTCAGCACCACGTGGCAAAGCGGGGAGAAGACAAAGGCATTTGTTCTACTTGATAGCATCTGATCTCACACTGTGCAGCTAAGAAGTCTGTTTTCAGCAAAGGGGAAATACCAAGGGCATTGTGGAGTCAAGCAAGAAGTTTGAGCATAAGCTCTGTGCATTATATCCTTACAGTGCGTTATTATTCCTAAACATCTGTATCTTGGTGCACGATTCAAGTCTGGCAAGAAATCTCTGCATTTAACTTTTTTCATTCTTTTATTTCGCACAATTTTTGCTCCACATCTTAATAGATTGCCTCCCTTTGCTTACTCGCACTTCAGGAAAGATTTTATTAAAAGACCCAAACTTTAGGTGAAAATTAAAACTAGAAGTTTTCCAGTTAAATTCTCTGTGTAGCAATTCTGAATGTCTCAGGTCTGTATGACTACATACAGAGCCAGGGCTAGACTGTCCAAATGAAATCAAAAATGGATTGAAGAGACCGATAAGCCTCTGTTAAGGCCAAGGGCACTTCTTGCCTTTTCCAGGGCCTAGGATTAATGAACAAGGAGGAACTGACATGCTTTTACTTGGCTTGTTTCCGCTTCCTTTGCTACACCAAGAAGAGTGGATGGATTAATGCCACCTCCCAGGCCAAAACTCATCACAAGAGTTTGATTACTCATTACTATGGGTGACTATACTTTGCTGGTTTGGCTAATAAAGTAACCAAGCATGCAAAGTACTCCTGATCGTGGCAACACTAATCTTCCTAGATCAACCCTCAGCACTACTCAACCCAACGCACAAAAGGGAGCACATGTCAGAGCAGCTTGGCCAGTTGGAAAGTCTGTTGTAACACCTTCCTAGTGGAAAACATTGAGTCATTTGTAGCAAAGCTATTCTCTAGAAATGCGTTTTGGTTGAGAGAGCCCAGGGAGGCTTCTGTTGGTGTTTGCTGTGGTTGTCCATGGTGTTACCATCAGGCTCTCCTGCAATGAGTGTAGAGGTTTGGCTCTGGCCAGCATCACCACGTGGGCTGGGGATCCCCCAGCCAGTGGCACACGCCGCCAGTGTTGGGTCCGTTCCTCCACCATCAACTACTCAGTTCCTTCTACTCCACCGTCCCAGCAGCAGATGCCTCCTTAGCCACAGATGCAGCGGAGACACCAGGAATGCTGAGAGCATGCTGGTAACAGACTCACCAGCCATGGAGGTGACTCTCTTGGAGACAGAGCTCCAAATGTTTTCACAAAATATCTGCGTCATTTCCCTCGCCCGCAAAGGAAGAGAGTTTAGTAACATTCTGAGCAGCAGAAAAACAAGTACAGGTGCTAGGACTATGCCTTGTCTAGGAGGAGCTTAGGTATCTGGATCAGATAGGCGCTTTGGTATCTGATTCGCACCAAATACAGTGGTGGCTTTGCTCAGGGTGCGGCAGGAAAAGAAATAAGAAACAAAGAGCAAGCACATATTCAAAGCACATCTCTTCAGCTCTAAGCCACATTCACTTCTGTTTTTTCTTCCTCCTTGTCTCCCCTTTGCCTCTTACCATGTTGCAGTTGTGCTGAAAACTGATAGATGTCTTGGAGAAGGAATCAGAAGTCACTTTAAGTTCATTGTTCGAGGACTGTTCCTGTTTAGTGTATCAGGCACAGGCTTTGGAAGAAATATTCATGAAAAACCACAGTAGAAACCCACAATAACCAGCATAACTACAAGTGAATGATTTAGGACTTGTCAATCTCAAATGGAAGGAAGCGATATATTGTGTCTTAAACAATCTTAAACCACTAACCATAGCAACATCAAACTCGCTTAGTTAATTTATTGAAGAAATGCTTCTGTGCACTGGGTTACTATTTTACTATGTAACTTGCACACAGCCCCAGAAGTTTAGAAGCTAATTTGGAAAATACCGATATCTGTTTAACCCTCTGATATCTTTCCTACTTAATTCCCAGTTCTTTCTCACGCTAAGTAAGGTGAATGAAAACACAGAGGAATGAAGAGAAAAAGGCCAAAATTTTAAGGGATATATGAATTCTGGGTTCTCATTTTCTGGCAGGACTCACTTTTACACATGCCAGGGCTTAACACTTCCAGTTGATGTCAGCATGAGCCAACAGTGCACTAAAAATCTGCTCCAGCAGGACCTGGCTGCATCCACAGACTGAGCTCTAGCATGAGGTTAGTTTTGCTCCATGGTCAGTTTGCAGCACCTAAATGTCTAATGTCAGTTTGCAACATCCATGCCCAGAAAATTAATGCCCGCTTTTCTCATTTGGATTTCAAAAAAAAAAAAAAACAAAACAAAAACCCAATAGCATTTATTTCGCTCCTATTTCAGCCAGCCTAAAAGTTTGCACCCCAAGGTGCTTCAAGTTGTAATAAAGATGATGGGAGTACACAGACTCTGTGGTAAGAGGTCTCACCCCTAAAACAAAAATAGATCTGCAATGAGGAAGTCCCTGTGCAAATGAGGAGCTAGTAGTGTTTGTTTTGTACTGAGTCTCCAAAACAGCCCCTTTATAGTACTTCTCAAAGCAGGGAAGTCTGACAGAGGCATGTCGAATGTGCGAAGGAATAATCTCAACATCCAGCACAGCAAAGAAACCACCACCTCTGTCCTTCGGATGTCAATGAGAGAGTTGTCAGTGAAATTAAGTTTCATTGAGGCTGCTGGTTGGAGCAGAATCAGCCTTATGAGATGGTTTCAGAAGCAGATACCGGTGCCTCCTGACCTAGACCAAGCTCACGGTTTCCCAAATGCACATCCGACAGGGATGGGTGCTATTATGAGCAAGCTGAAGGCAACAGGGCCTTCAGCCTACTCTGAGACTAAGAGGACGTTACAGCAACTACTTTGATGGTGACGAAAGCTGTTGGAAGCAACCACAGCAGTTTTGTGCAGGTTGTGAAACCAGGCAAAGAAATCTGCTGTGGTGCTTTGAACGGCAACTGAATTATCATGGAAGATACACAGTCAAAAGCTGGGCCAGAACTTTACCCCGCCTGTTTTCCTTAGGACTAATGCTATCAACAAACGAAACCAGGAAAAAAAAAATCAAAGCATCTTCATAGAGGTGGTATCCACCAGTACCAACTCCTGGCTTTGTAGCACTGAGAAATAGGTTTGTGGCATCCCTGTGCAAGTCTTACTTAGGAGAAAAGTGAAACATAGACACTGTAGCTAGAGCTCAAGAGATGCTTTGCTTATTCTTTAAAAGAGACGAGCCCAAACAACGCCTATGCAGGATGAGATTTCTAATTAAGAACACACCTAAGCACTGATAGAATTCTCTGCCATCAAGAGACAGCTTTTAGCAGCGTGCAGGCTTTAACAGCTCATTAAACAGTTAGCAACTCGATTGATTGAGCTGACACAGCACAGAAGCATCTAAAAAAAAATAACTAGGCAAGTATCAGAATTACACATTGTGAGCCTCGAAAAATTCAGAACATGCTGCCTCTAAGCCCTTGTGACTCAGTAGAAACAGGCCATAACACAGCAGTTCCCACTGCTCAAAGCGCGTGGGACTGCTTAGCAGTGAAGCAAGCTGATGTCTCCGAGCAGCACAGCAAAAGCCATCCTCACCAGAGCACTAGAGATGACGATGGGTGCTCCATCCCACATGCATGGGATACTACTTTTTAGAGCCTGCCTGAAGCATGTCAGTGCAAAGAATAACTTCTGAACCAGACACAGAGAAATCCAAACCAGAGCTGTGTATAGCTGTTTCAATACAGCTAGCACCACGCTGGAGGTTGTGGTGGTGTGCCACCCAAACAGGAGGAGGAGGAGAAGAATCGAAACGTGTCTCTGTCACCATTTTAGTTCCTGGTTTCTGCCTCACCCCAGGTGGGGAGGAACATGCCTGAAGCCATGGTCTGATACAGATGGCTCCTTTGCTGCTCTGGCAGTCCCAGCCTTTGTAAGGGGAGCTACTGATGGGGCCACGCATGCTTGGTTCAAAGAAGATGGAGTATCTCTTCCAAGCTAGGGTATCACTTGTATCAAAGCAAAGGGAAGTTTCTGCAACAAATGCTGCCAAAAAAGCAAAGTTTTTTTTGTAATTCAATAAGAGTGTACAGCAGGAGCTGTAAAATACAGAGGGTGCTTCAGCTGTTCACTCTATTTGGAAAAGAAAATGAACAAATGTACATTACAGATGTAATTGGATTGAGAGGTAAAACGAACAAGGGATGCTTCTTTTAAACGAATTTCCTTTGGACACCAAGACGTAAGATGCAGGGAAGGGAGAAAATGAAGAAAAATAACTCTGAGAATTCAAACAACTTTACCAAATCTCACAGCACTGTGGAAAATGCATTTCAAATGACTCTAAGACAGTACAGCAGTAACATAAAAACCACTACAAGCACAGCCCAGGAAGAGAACATGTTCTTTTTACACAATTTCCCTATCTGTGCTGATTCGTGCATGCAGGCAGGACAGATTTTTTTTTCCCCTGAAACGTACAGAAAATTTGAAATGTAATCTTACAACACGATGCTAAAATCTGTCTCCAATTAGTATGCACAATTTCAAAATGAGCTTCAAGCCACGTGTGATATCTTTCAACTCTGACCCCTATTTCCCGAAGAAAAACAAGTTGCTTCTTAGGATAAGGCTATCAGTTACAAACACGAGTTTATGTCACAAAGTTTGCAGCAAACTACACGTTACCAGGAAAACAAATCTTCACCGTAGAACAAATCTTGCTAATTCTGGCTCTCCTTTATGTGGCCCATAATCAAAGCATTATATTGTGCTATATGAACATCTTCCTAAATCACTATTTCCCTGTACAGCTCTGAAGGCCAGGAAGCCCACTGACGGCAAGGCAAAGTCATCTTTTCTGACAGAGAGCTTCGAGTGAGATGGGGACTCAGGACACACAACCTTTTTCTGGCCAGCTCCAAAGTGGAGGAGAAATTAGTCTGGATGTGAACAGCCTTATGCAGGAAACACGGTACCATGCCACCTCCATTGAACAGCTCCGCGAGCAGTAGCATCGAGAGTGCTCTTAGACAAACCAAGGGTATTTTTTTGGTATAATGTCCCTTATGCCTCCACATGTCCTGTTTGCATTAACATCACTGATGAATAATATCGAGTGGAACCAAACTTCTCGATACAGAGCAGGGCAAGTGATGCCTCTATCAGCATAAGTAGAATAATTCTGTAATTAACGCATTCTGTATTGAATGGATACAAAATACTTGCACTTATAATTGTTTTAAAAATCCTTAGCAACAGGTTTCTTAAGCTGCATTAAGATGAATTAAAGGCTTCTTACCTACAGCCTCACAGACGTCGTCGTCTCATCTCAAACTGCCACCAACCAGCAACAGTTTTAACTATTTCAAAAAACAGAAAACATCTAGGTCACATGTCTGCAGAGAGCATTTGGGTTAATCTCCCGCAGCTCATAAAGACAGAAAGAAAGCAGGAAAAAAAAGTAAAATAAAACCACTTCCTGCGACAGCAGAAGTCAACCATCTCACTAGTGAGTGACTTACACGCAGGTTTAATGCAAAACTCTTCCGGATTGGGTAAAAAGCAAAATTTTAAAGTACGAAAACAGCTCCTCTGTTAAAATTGCAGCAAACAGGAAGGGTTAGTTTTTGCAGAAGGTAAACACGAGGTTTAAAGGAAATACTGAAGGGAATTACGGTTCTAAGCCTCAAGACAACTTCCCTTTTCTTACCTTCAACGAAACCCTTTGAGTACCGGAATAAAGAGCTTGCACCAAATCTGCTTTGCTACATTGAAATGCAGCTTTAGCAAACTTGACGCTTACCATACTGCGAAATTGTGGATTTATAAAATAGCAAACTCTAGCCAGTCAGAGAGTATGCACACAGGGCAGCTGCCCCGCTTCACTTTCTGCACCGTCTCCCACTGTAACAGTCCCTCTCACGCAAGGGGAACATGGAGAAACAGCAGACTCAGACATAGCTCTGTACCTTCTGGGCTCTAAAAAGGTCCTTTCCCTGCATATGCCTTCCCCAGTGACTGGCCTTTTCTTCAGCAAGGAACGACAGTACCTTTCTCTTCTTTCTAGCTCGACGTACGAAACAAGGGCTTGTCTCCTCAGCGCAGCAGGAGTTTCCTTGCAGGGCAGGGTGGTTGTACCGTGCATATGAGGATCTTCATGGTGCTGGTCAGGCTGCAGAGCCCTCCGTTGATGTTTTGGCAGAATAGGGGGTTATTTTTCGGTCATGTCCCACAATTAAACAAAGGGCTAGAGTATGACCTGAGAAAATCAAGGCCATCCTGAAGTTTAAGGATTAGTCCCAACAGTGAGTTAAAATTAACCCTACTGACAGGGGGTGCCAGTGGACTTCCTCATGAAGATGTGTTCCATCTGTGAAGATGTCCAGCAAAATAGTCATTAGGGTGACCTAGAAAGGGACCGTGACAAATTTTACAAGGCCGCAAAGAAAAGGTTGAGTTGCAAGCAGGTCATTTCCCACTGCAGGAAAAAAAACATGCAAGAAAGTTCCTGTAGAGGACAGCTTTAGTACATCATGCACTTACTGAAGCACATGGGAAGCAAGACCTTCAGGGACTCGAGAACACCAGAAAGAAAAAGGGGGAACACAGCCCTGCTGAAGGAATGGCAGACTTATTAGACTACAGAGTGACCCTTCCATTATTATTATTGATTTTGTAGTAACTTCTACAACCTCCATTTCATGGCCAAAGATCCAATTATGCTAAAGGCCACACAAAGCCAGAACCAAGACGGTCCTTGTTCCCAAATGTTTACTACGTATGCCAAGAGGTAACACACACGTACAGCGGGGAGAGGGAGTTGGACAGCATGACAGCTAGTCTCCACCAGTCTAAACTGAAATATCATTTCTTTGTCGGCACTGTATTTTTGGGATATATTTTAAAGACAAACCTTTGGAACAAAAGAGCGGATGTTGTGTATGAATGGTGACGAGTTGTTTCCCCCAGGTGTCAGCAAGTGAGAAAGATGCTGTAAAATAACAACTGCCAGTGCTCAAGGCACCTGCAGCAGCACTAATTAATTGCTAGCTCTTTCAAAAGCAGTGTATGTTTCAACGAGTGTTTTCATCTGAAATAAATTTTAATTGAAAAGTCTATTGTAGCCATGTAGATCTGAAGATTTTCCTGAAATAAACCCATCAAAAGCATTTTTACAATTACAAAATATTTGTGAACAGGTTAGACAGCAGAATTGAATCGCTAAAATGTGACGAAACCATCAGCAAATCCGTAAAACACTGCAGCAGAATTTGCCTGCCTATGTTACTTTGTCCAAAACCTAGATTACCAGGGACGTGACATTTTTCATGAAAGCGTCTTTCACTGTACACCTAACATTTCAAGTCAAGTTGCATACTCTGATTTCCTTCTCATCCATTTGACAGTATGTCAGTAGTGACAAAATTCTATAAAAGGATGGCAGCTTTGCATACCGCTTAAACTTATGCAGCACAAGCTTCCTGTGTGATCTCTGGAAGGCTGAAAATACTTTAGATGTGCAAAAAAAACCAGTTTAGCAAAACCTGAAAGCTCGTTTAGTCTAAGTAAAACTAAACAGGAAACAGAAACTGCATGGACGTTACCTGCCGCAAACTGCTGCTCGGTAGGTTGGTCTTTGCGTGTTTGCTCTGCCAGTTAAAGAAGGAGCATCATTTCTGAAGCTCAGGTTTCTTGTCCCTATTTCCGGGACTCATGGCGTCATTGCTTATGAGACATGTCATCAAGTTGGTGAACATCCAGATTTCCACATCTCCTAACTGAGAGCACAGAGCATTAAGCCTAAAACAGCAGTTTTAAAACTCACTGTTGACTGAGGATGCTGAATGCCCAGCAGCTGTTATCAGCTCTGTTAACATAAAGGCAAGAAGAGTCACAAGTTTCATCAAGCGCTTGCCCAGCAATTCCAAGACTTGCTCTGGACCAGCAGGCTCCTGAGGAGGAAAGAAAACTTAACTTTTTGTCTTTCTGCCTAGTTCAGCCTTTTGCTCTCTGTTGGGATGACTGACAAGTATCCCATAGTCTGGCTCATATGGCAGATACACAGTGGCAAATCTAATTCAGTGGGTAAATCAAGCCATAATAAACAGTACAATCCTGGACAGCATGTAGGCACAAGCCTGGAAGAACAACTGTGCATCCAGTGGCTGGTTCCAGAAGAAAATAATTTTTCACTAATGAAAAAGAATAAAGTTCCAAAACTTTGCAATTCACTGGGAAAAACACCCTGGAAACTAGTAGACTATGTGACAATGAGGAACTAATGTGTTATTTCCCATATTCTTCAGCAGAGAAATGATATTTTAAATATTTGTAGTAGGTTTTAAAATACTTAAATGAAAAAGGAGAACAAAGAATTATGTCTGAATGGACAGTAGTTCATATTCTTGCTCACGGCGCTCTGAGAGCTGATGTCTATTTTTTTCTGTAAGGGGTTTGAATATTTAATCCCAGCAAAAGCATTTCTAGGAGCACATTGTTCTGTATCGAGAAGGCCATGCACATGGCCATGCTGCTCCAGCAGTTTATAGCTCAAGTTAACAGCAGTCTCCAATATTACCTGCTTGGGCAATAAATGCTTATTATGTAAAAGCTTGTATGTAAACGTCAATGTAAATGTACAGTAATGGTTAAATTCACACAACCCTCTCAACTGCAAATGTATCATAAACATTCTGCTGTCATCTTCCAAGACTTTTTACTCTAAGCTGACTTTTTTCTCCTGAACAATCCATTTTACTTACCGCAGTCTTAAAAGTGCAAAAGATACTTTTAAAATACTGTCACAGGAGGTAGAAAATAGTTCTTCAGAGATTCTCCAGCAGTTTAGAGTTGGCTATGTAGAAGGAACATAAGTCCTGTGACTTGACGTCTAAACCCCACAACATTTAAATTCTAGGAGACAAATGATCTTGCATGAAAACATCCCTTAATAGCTGAGCTGCTGAAGTTTTGGTAACAGATTTACTTTACAAAGCATCAGAGAAGTTTAGGATAGAATTCTCTGAATGTATATTTCCTAATAAGGATCATTTTGCCTTATAATGAAGTTTGGATTTAGTAATATTCATAGCTAAGAAAATAACTTTTTTTTTTTTTGCACTCATTATTTTCCAGGTCTACTTAAGGCATTTTTTGCCATTAAAAAAAAAAATTAGGACATTGAAGTTCAGGTAAGCAAGTTCTACATAAATCCAAACTGGCCCTTTTCTCTCTCTTTCCCAGGTGTTTTAGGGTTCTTGACACTGATTTTAAAGGCCAGCCTTGCCTAGGGCTATTTTTAATGACTTCGAAAAACCACTCCAACTCATGGTATATAGTACTGAAAGAGAGACAAACTCCCAGCATATGCTGATGCATTATGTAAAGACTTTCCTTGACAGGATTTAGTTACATGCAAGCTTTAAATGCAGTGTAAATGCATTTTCTGGAGCATCAGGCCTCTAAGTGCTGAAAGTGCTACAATGCCAAACTGCCAAAAAGGTGGTTTTACATCACGCAATAACGGACCTTAAAAGGACAAATGAGTCACGCGCTTTGGGTGACAATATCTTAATCTATGCACCTCTGGGAAGCCAGAATTACAAAGTGGTGCCCTCAAAATCCTTTTCAGAACACTTCTCTTCTCTCTGGTGTTCACCATCGGCTTTGGGTGAGACCCGAAGTCTCCACAGCATTAGCTTGTTGGCTGGAGAGGTTCCAAAAACTCTCAATGTTTTCAAGTAAAGGAAGGATGGAGTGGCTGTCCTTGATATAAAACTGGTACTCCAGCCAGTGTTGTTTCTGCCTCTATTTAGAAAGCTTCAGCTCCATGGTGAAGAGCAGTGGGGAAAGTACCAAGCCCTGTAAAATCCCTGGGCTGAGAAGAACACCGAGAAGTTCTGGGATATTCTCTTGCTTCAGCCTTTGAGGAAGATGCTCATTTCTACAGTATCAAATTCCACATTCACAGAAAGATTAATGTAAGCATACAGCCACAAAAGGCATTCACTCACATAATGCATCCCCCAGCAAGCCTAGTGGAAATAAGAACTGCTGAAGTCATTACTTGTCTCCTCCTAGTGTAGCTCTTATCGGTGTGGTGTATCTGCTCTCACTCTGCTCCCTCGCAGTCTGCCATCACCGAGTGAGTCAGAGCTGCCCAGGCCATTGTGCCAGAAGAAAGAAGTCAATAAAAGCAAGAGAAAGTCAGATAGAGGAAGTAAAACTCTTCCACAGACAGACGAGTCTCCTCTCTCATGTCCAGAAGTTTTCAGGGGAGACTATGCTGCCTGAAATGGACTGGGAAACAAAAAAAATTAATCAGTTTATCAAAGACTTAAAGCAGTAAGCTGAATTAAATAATTCAGTGTGTCAGTTCCAACCGCTTCCTCTGATTTTATTTGCCCATGCCGTTATCGTTGTGTCACAAAGATATTTCTAGTTTTTGTACGTGGCTGTACGCTGTTGCCCTCTTCCACATCTCCCTCCTTCTGCCATGCAATTGCTATTGTACGTTCTCATATGAGCAGGGAGACACCAGGAAACCTTACTGGTTATTGGTGAATAGGGAAACCTCCAGCTTTGAAGGAGAAAAAACAAAGACAGAAAAAAAGAAATGCCCCACCAGCACAACTAATAGTCACCAGGCAGAGAATTAGATACGTCAGCTGTTTGCACTTGGAAGATTTTTTCACTGCAGCCACCTACAGAAAATGAGGACGTCTTTACTCAGACCGCTCCAACACATTTACACAAATACGTTTAATTTCAGCTTGCTTCAAGCAAGCAAAATGAGAAAACTGGTGGCCCTCATTCTGTAGCTTTTGAGATTGTGCCGGTTTTTCAGTTCCTTCTGATCTCTATAGTCTGTGGTCTCTGAAGTCATGTAGTTCCTTTTCCCTTGTTTCTCAAGACAGCTCTTATCCTCCCCATTCCTTCTGGTTCACACTTGTAATCTTGCTTTTATGAACCCTTTTTTTATTCTGTATCTGCCAAACTTTATAGGGACCCTCCTAAAGCAGGTTCACAGCAGGTTGTGATCCTGTGCTTACCTACGTGAGTTATCACAGAAGAATCACCTTTACGATATGATAGCGGGTGCCTCGTGACATATTTTAGAATATCTCCACTCTTGCCTGATGTAAGGGGCTTGTTTATAAAAAATACAATGCTAATTTCTTATCAGCCAGAGTTACGCTTCCTGAGCTGTGAAAAATCCTTCATCCGGATCCATTATTTCTATTAGTCCAGACGAGCTCTGCCACAGGACAAAGTGCATCATTAGCAGGTCAAAAGGCAAGTGGTAATTAGGGTTAGGGAATATTTATAGGAGTATTTTTGATTTAGGAAAGAGGGAGAGAGGAAGTTTAAGACATTAGGTGTGTCAGTGCAGGTAGTAGCCCCAACTCCTTGGTCTTGCACATGGGAGTGTCAGCAGAACCGCATCCCTGCTGCAGCCTCTGGTGTTTAAAGACTCAATTAATTATAGTCCCTTTAGTCCTTCTTCCCACCTGTGTTATCATTCACCTTTATTTCTAGCTTCAGTTATGACGGCCCTTCTAGTTCTTTCGAACAAAAAAGCATTGAATATTAAGCCTGTTGGGAAAAATATTCTCTACAAGACTTTAATCCTGGTTTATTCCTCCCTTGGAACAAGGTCTGCAAAACCAACTTGCACTCATTACTCATTTCTTCACAGAGCCAAGAGGTTTTTTGGATAACCTTTAAGAGCCACAGTGGGATGGAGACACCAGCCCTTCTCCCCACATGCACAAGCTTGCACATCTAAAATAGGACCTTAATGAAAAAAAAAATAAACATAATAAGTCCGCAGTGTATGTCATTATGATACACCGAATGCAAAGCAGCTGTTCCTAACAGATTTGGCATGTAACAGGGGTAACGCGATTTTACACAAATCATTATGTTCATTATATTAAATTAATACATTAAAAGTATTCAGCAATCTTTTTTAAGACCATCTTACCCATAGATCTCTTTATTCTTATATTCTAAGGTGTTGGGTTTGTTCTTCTCAATGTTCTGTGCAAGGGACATAAATGTTCACATCACTGGCAGCATAAGCCTCTAAATTCATGGCTGTTGAGCCTCTTCCAATATAAGCATCTGAAGGAAAGGTACTTAAGGGAAATAGAAAATGACATCATTTTTTTCCTCATCTTTTGAAGAGTGAATTATTTTTTTCCCATCTTACAGGAAGAGATTCTGGACTAATTTTTCCTACTAAAGGCTTTAAAGTCTAAAATTCATCAAACATCTTGTCCTCAGAGACAAGTTCAAAGGATCTATAGCCCTGCAAAACTGATGTCTTAGTTCAGAGCTAATGTCTTTGTTTTCATTCAAAGTTTGATTTCATCAAATTAAACCACTTCTTACAGTTTTATAAAAGTGGGAAAAAAAAAAAAAAGAATAATACAGAACCAAACCTGTTGGTTCTCTGAAGAGCACCACACATATACACACATTCAGGTGTACACATATATATCATATACATTCAATTGGTCTGGTTTTCTGCCTAATATTTATTGTAGATTTATTGTAGATTATAGGGTTTTTCAGATTTTTTTGAAGAGCCTTTGAATTGAAAATACTAGTCGTTCAAGGCATTTGTTATAATGAACATCATCATAATTAAGAACATGCTTTTCATAACTAAATATAAAAAGAATTTTTTTCAAGTAAAGTCTGGGTCTGATTACGGATGGAGGAACTTCAAGATCTTTTTTTGTTAAGCATTTCAATATTCATTCAGAAAAATGTCAAGATAACAGACTTTAGCATGTAATTTTGGTGATTCATACTTTTTCTGGTAATTTATCACTTCAGTTTTAATATCCAGTTAAAGCAAGGAAATTTGAATAAATTAAGAATACTAATGAAAATGAAGCAGTCATATGCTACATCCATACTTCCATAGGATTTAGGATATTCCAAAAATTGACCCATAGCATTATCCTTCATGCATATCTGATACAGAGCAATAGTCTTTGATTTATTAGTTAAATTTGAGAAGTTGAGAGTCATTTTTTTACAAAATTCAGTGTACTTGTCACTCCTGCTTTGGTCCAGGAGTTTGCCTTATGTAACCCAAGTTCTTTCAGCGACAGATGAAACTCAGATGATATGAAGAGGTTTATAAGTTCATTAAACTAATCTGTCACTGAACTATGTTCAAACTAGAAGTCAAAAACAATGGTAAAAACCATCAATTTCAAAGAGTCAAGTTCCACTATTATTTACCCTATTTACCACTCTACGTGACGTATGCTTTTACATTAATGAGCCTTTTTTTGCACAACCGTGTATTAATAAGGATAGGATCTAGGAAAGCAGGAAGCATAATCAATTATTAGAGTCTAGAAACCAAGTCTGAGGTCTCGAAATGCACTTCAACATGACTTCATAGTCAGTAGAACTGAAATACCTGACACCAGGACGGTGAACCACAGAGATCAAGTTGGGTCCTGAGGTTCCCTGCTGGGTGGAGAGGAGGGAAGGCACCGCTAAGGTAGGCTGCACCACCAGCGAAGGGAACTAGGCTTCAGCGGGGCTTTCCACAAACCCCAGCACTGAGCAGAGTTACCTTAAATTTACTGGTGAAAAATGTCTCTAAACGTTCGGTCAGTTCCTGCTGGGTCAATGCCTCTGCCACTCTTGGCTGTGCATCTCCCCAGGATAATGCTCTCATGCTACCCGTGCTCCCCCACCATAGCTCTACACAATTGCAACTCTTTATAAAAATGGAAACACCATGGAATTCCCTTAGGTTGACTCTGGTGTAACATGCCAAGGCCTCCACCCACGGCTGTGCTCCCACCAGTGAGCTCTTAGTAAGGCTGATGGCTCTGCCATGCACTTTTCTATCAGAATAACTGTATTTGCTCTACTTGCTCTTGGTTTTTATCCAGCTGGGGTGTCATAGGAGGGTTTTCTTAATAATTCCTTTGACAGGGCTGTGCAGGAGACCAAAGCACTGCTATGATCCTGGATCATAAAGGGTCAACCATTCAATCCCACATTCTAGTGAATGAAATCTTTTCCAAGCTGATGTACTAAAGATAGACTCTTACAAAGAAATGTATGTTATTAACCATTATGTTTACCCCTCCCCCTTCTAAAACTAAAACTCTTTAGGTGAAGAAACACGCTAAAGCTTATTGGGATATTTGAACTCTGAAGAAGAACGAAACACAAGGGTAGTAAAGGGTAAATAGGGCAGTGTTTTTAAAATTATACAGTTTAATGTGGATGGCGTCTGCTGGGCAGAGGCTGGAAGAATATCATTGCTGTTGCTGTAATCATACCTTGCAAATCAATATATAGAGGCATTATATTGTCCCTGCCCATGGCAGGGAGGCAACTAAATGACCTTTAAGTTCCCTTTCAACCTAAACCATTCCATGATTCTACGATTCATTTCTTAAGCTGAAGTTTTCCTTTCTCTACCCATAACCAAAGAGCCTTGCACTCATAGATTCTACATTTTTATAGCTGGCACATCAAAACCGGTGTTACAGACTCAGCGATACAGAAACTCAGCTCTGGAATCAGGAAAAAAAAACCCTTTCGGAGGCAATTAAGAGAACTCAGAAACAGGTGAACTGGACTGTCACTCACAGGCGATTTCTCCAAGAACTCCACCAGATTTTTCTCTGTAGGAATCAGCAGTACAGGAAAGTCTAGGAGCATCCTTAAAAGAACCTTCCACACCTTCACAAGTTACCCAGTTGCAAGGTGGTGTTACATCTAAGGAGGCAGGAACTGGCAGAATCTGCTGGCTCTTGACCACCATGGTTTAAATTAAGTATCGCACGCAAGAGCATCTGAGCATTTTGCATAAACTTTCAGCCAAGACATTAAAACTGCTTCAATGGCCTATCTGAAAATGAGTATTTCTGAACATTTCCCTTCCCTTCCCAGATGGAAATTAAAATAAAACACTTGTTAAAAAGAAACACCGTGTCAGTATGCTTGACATACCTCTGCTAAAATAGAAAATATATTACAAGCACGTGTCTGTGGAGATTCGTTAATGACATTGTGATAGCTCCCAGTTCTTCCTATCTTGTGCTCAAGCATCAATGCAAACTTTGCAGATGTCTACTCCAAATTACCTTTACATCAGCCACCCCACATCATGCTCTCTTCTAGATGGTAAACTAAGGCACCAGGAAAATTTTCCAAGTAGCAAAATTGCAAGTTGGACCCACGAGGCTCAACTCATAACACTATTACCAGAAACATGTGGTAACACCTATCCCACTGAAGACAGCCTCCCCAATATCAGGGAACTTGCTCTGTGATGCCATTGGCGAGACCATGAGCTATGCTGCTACGTACATGGGTAGACAACCTATCCTCCTTTCAAGCAGCGTATCCAGTGCTCAGATGCTTGCTTGCATTCAGAACGTGCTTTGTCATAAAGAAAGAATAGGAGAAGTTTTCATATATACCTTCATATTTACACCAGGTGGTGTGATGAGAAGACTGCCCCTTGCTTTTATTTCAAATGGAAGGTTTTCTGGGCTGCTGGCCCCCATGCTTATTTCGGAAGCCTGTATAAATCTTGCCCCACGTGGGAGTCATTTTGAATGTATTAAATGATGATTTTTCTATGTCTCTCCTAATTTGATGTAGCCTCCTAGGAGAAAGAACTATCCTGGATATACGACTTGGTCATGTTTTAATAGTTTGAAGATCTCTTCAAAATCCTTCAGTAAAATGTAACTTTAAAAAAAAAAAAAAAGGACCTCTGCGCTTAGCTCGGTTTCTACGAGGCCCTTTCCCCTACAAATTATTATGTAGCAACTTTCTGAACATATACTTTAAATTCACAATTCGTTTCTTATTTTTAAAGCTATTTTTTATCATTTGATTAATTGCTTTAAAACTGTACACAAAGATAAAGGGAACTTTGAAATTCATACCTTGGAGTATTAACATGTACTCAGGACTAGATGTAAATGTCAGAGAGAAAAAAGATCTAATGAACTCTTTATTGGTGAAACACAGTTTTGCAGCTGCCTGGAATTTTAAATGGTTTGTAGCTGGCTCCAAAGAAAAATCACTACAGAAGTTTACTTACAGCGTGGACTCTCGTTCAGCATTTCTAATGTCTTCTTCCAGGGTAGATAGAAGCCATTTGTTTTGCTAGAAGTTGCAGCTACTTAATTTTGTAGAAGTTTAGCAGATCCTTTTAACGTTAACAAAATGTCCAGGAAAAAAAAAAAATGCAACCACAGAAGAATTTTTCTGTCTAGAAAATTACATGACCATAAGTTTTCCTTTTCCCTGATGTCTTCTCTGCCATAATAATGGCTTCAGGATTTAAATCCTTTGCTGCTATTGTGACTTCAAAGCCTTAAAACTGCTATTGAATGAAGTAGTTCATCTGTCATTATTCAAATATGAAGCAATTACGATGAAATAAAGATAGAATTCCATTGAGAAATACCCCAATCAATTCTCACTTATATTTAACTAGAAACATAAAACGATGCTTAGAAGAGTAAGTTTAGGTAATAAAAACTTGGAATATAAAAAGTATGAATTACTGATCTATAACTTCTTCATTTCTGAATAGGCTTTCTAAATATATTTCACAAATATTGACAAAAGTTTAAGCTTACAATGCAGAACTGTCTCTCAGCTGGTCGTAGAGGGTGGCAAGCTTTTCAGAAACATATTCTCACCAGTTTGGGTGCCCAGAGGTTCGATTGGGAACCTGCTAGATTTTTAAGGGTCTCTGAGCAGGTCAGGTCCCTCTGAAACATTTCAGATCATGACATGTTAATTGGATCTGCAACAAGTGGGGTTTATAAGCGAGTATAGGAAATAACACACCTACCTTGGCCACGTCTCCACTGTAGTGCTGTCACCGCTTTGATGTTTACACATGCTGTAAGGACCCTCTGCGGATTTATCCTTAGATGCTTATTTTCACCTTTGTGAACACAACCAAGTCCCATCCCTACCCCTGGGGCTAGAATTTCACAGGCGATTCCCACCTGTACCCAGTTCTATTTGGGAACACAACCATAACATAACATAACATAACATAACATAACATAACATAACATAACATAACATAACATAACATAACATAACATAGCATAAAAAGTCAATTATTTTGTTTTATTATCTTCCATCCTTTCTTTCTCCTTCCATCTTTCTTGCATGATCTATGCATGTGTAATGCTCTCTGGTAAAACAAAAGCAAGGTGGTTACTGCAGTAGTCAGACCAAGGGCTACCAACGCTTTGTACCTTAAGCTCTCCAAATGGCTCATGCCCTTCCCACTCTCAATCACGCAACAAGCCGAGGTGAGAAATAACCATATGTCGTATCTTTTTCTACATTCACAGTTCTTATCAAAAACATAACCATCCTTTTTCCTACTTGTGAAAGAGGACCTGACCCTCGTTTTAGTTTTGCCGTGGCAAAATGGTTAAAAAAAATGCACAAATGGACGTTACAGCGTTTTTCCCTCATGTTTTCAAGAGTTGCAGTGAGTTTTAGAGAATACAGTATTAAATTGTGTTGTGTTGAGAAAGATCACACACAACCAGGGATCTGCATATTCATGTTTATCTTCCTTCATTTTGTAGACAATTTATCACTCTACCTGGGTATCAATTTTCTGTCATCTACAGACACTCATGTCTTGCAGTTTAATTTGAAAAATGTAATTTCTTCAGACAATCCAAGAACGAAATGTTATCACAATTAGAAAGCAGTAGTACTTAATACTGAATTTTAAATCAGAGATGGAACTAGTAAGAAGCATTCGGGGTATATACAATTAATTATTTCACACATAATTATTCCTGATATTATTCTAACTGTGATAACTTAGACCATTTAAAAAGCAGGCTGTAATAATTTTTTTTTCCACAGAAGCTCTTTCACTAAATATTCTTTTACTAAATAATATGTAAAATACTGACACCTAATGTTAACTTTTAGTATTATTCATTTTTGCGAAACTTTTACTCCAAGAAGGGAAATACCATGTGAAACTGGTGTTATGCTGCAATTTTGTTTCAGGAAAATGCAATATAGCCTTCCCTCTCTTTTCGGAAATATTTTTATGAATTTATATACGTGCCCCTAAAAGCAAGGAGCTTTTATGTTTATTTTCACAGCTCACAGGTAAAAAAGAGAGAGTAATTCAGGAAAGTTGAAATTAGTGAGTTTTGACTCACTAAATTTAATCAAATCCATCAAATGGAACAGTTGTTTATAAAGCAAATTTTTGTACCTGTAGCCTCAAATGGTACTAAAAGTCAAAATACTAGTAAACATTTATTAATATTCTGTTATCTTTCAAAACCTCAACTGTATAGATTCGGTAAGTACTTTCCATACCCTACTTGTTTCACTTTCCTCAATCTCAAGACACAACCAATTGTTTTCACAGTTCATGAACTTAACGCAGATGCCAAACTGCGACCTCAAAATTCACCATTTATCTCCTTGTAACTTCCCAGACAGCTGGTCCAAACCTGATGTCTAGGTGCTATTTACAAAGAGAATTTGAGGTTCTTACTCTTCCTGGGTTTGCCACACAACCAAGGTTCGGCTGATATCAAAATCAGGTATATTAGACTTCATATGACCTGGCGTCACATCTGGATTTATATTAAGCTTGCCTAACTTTATAAGGAAGACCTAAGTGTTAGCTAAAGTGGTACCACTTCAGCAACACAAGGGCTTCAAAGGTACTGGCAGTGAATTAAAACCCTTTTCATCACTGCAGACCGTCACAGTTCTCTATTCAGTGCTTTTTTCATCAACAGTCACTTTGTGGGAAATGGTCCTTTTCTAAGATCATGTCACAGATGAAAGTAGCTCTGCTGCTGATGCAAGCGTAAAAATAAAACTGCACTCACTGAAATACAGATACCTGGTCTGCAATACAGTGATACAGTCTCAGCTGAAGAGCAATGACATCAACATAATCAAAACCATCGACTCAGCCAGGGCTTTCCTACTGATTAAGACTCCTGTGCTATTCTTTATAACAATAGGCTAGTTTAAGAAGCTGTTCTTACTCTTCACAGGTGCCAAAAATACCAACGCACGCTTTATTTGCAGTTCTTTCAGCTTTCCCCTCACATTACAACCAATGAAATAGGTATTACCACAGCAGGTGTTTTAAACTTACCCAGTTTTAGGGAATTTTAGAGCACAGGTAGAAACTTGAGTTTCCCTGGACAGCAGGAGGTGCTGGAAGAGTGTGAACATTTCAACCAGCAAAAATTCCCTTGAGCCAAAATGGTTTGGAATAGTCGTCACATCTTCCTCAAAAACCTTTCTCAACCCTGAAGTGGCATAAAAACAAGACCTACCAGAAGTAATCTTCCAAGGGTTTCATGACAAAAATCAGACACATGGAGGATCATCAGAGAGAAAGTTTTAGCTGATTCTTGACAAAGAGTATGGGCTGAATAGCCACAGACTTGGGAGCTTAGTTGCCATTTATGCCAAGGTGTTATTTATGTCTTAAAACAACTCCAAGTAAACTGTCAGTTAAATGTAAGCAGGTCTTTTTCATTGCTCTTGGTGCAAAACTCTGTAAATATTTGGGCCACAGCGTAAGTTAGCAATGAGACAATAATTTGCTCCTCCTGCTTCAACAGTTCAGAGTTCATTTTGCCTAATCTGAAATAAGCCTAGTTAAACCGCAGGAAGTGCTCATACAGCCCTCCATACCGGCTTACACGAATTTAAAATTATTCTCAGCTTTCTCAAGCATGTCATTGCCAAGCTGACTACCTAAAGAGATAAGGTGTAAATGTTTTGTTTTAGCCAACTGTATCACACCAAGGAAGGTATCTGCAATGTAAATTCATTCTTCAATTAAATCATTAATTAAACTAGAATTTCAAAATGTTGGGCCCTTTGAAAAATTCAGTATGCAGCAGTTAACAGTTTTGAAACAACTAATTGTTCAGCTTACACTTTTCACGTATAGCATGTACTTTAAATAGAATTGATAAATTAAAAATGTAAATTGGACTGTATCTTTTAACAGTTGGTGATTTGTGTATTTTCCACTTTTTATTATGCATCATCTTTATAATAAAGAAGAGATTTTTTTTTTCATTCCTGTTCTAGTTGATAGCGGTTCTTCCACGCTTCTCAAAGCTAATGTAATAAAACTACATAAAATGTTTAAGAAAAGCCCCATTAAAATATACAAAGCATACTAATTCATGAAGTCAAAGTCAAAGCAGACTGGAAATGCGAGCTTTAATAAAACTATGTCTGTTGTAAATAATTATTCAAGCACAGTCATTTTTTTTTGCAAATTGCATGGGATATAGCTCAGTCAACTCGAAGCAAAAAAATCGCTCAGTGGGATAAATGCATCTTAGTCAGAAATAGATTAAAAGATACAGCTGAGCCATCAATAAGAACCAGATAGCGCAGTATTGTTTGCTGTTTGTTTTGAAGATGTAATTGCAGATCCCAGGATTTCAATAAATCTGTGCACATCACGGAAAGAATTGTAGAGAGGAACTGGGGCGACGCGAAGAGCATTCGGTTCTCGCATGTCACACTGCAAAACAGAACGGGAACGCTTAGTAAATTCAGGTCACTTCGTGTTTATCTGTCAGACTGTATTTTTAAATGTCATCTTTGTCTTTAAGGAAGAATGACTGGACTGACAAGGAGACACATGTAAAAATTTTGGGACTCCCAAGAAACTACTGTGAGGAGCATCACTGTGAAGAACAGAGTGGTGTGTTGCCTAAAAAAAGGACGGAAGGCTCAGGATGAGCAGGACTCTAGCACTGGGGGGCTCCAGACCAGCTACGTATCCCTATAATTTACCTTAGCACCTATAGCAACCCGTAGTTGAAGAGGCACTCAGGTGACAAAAAAGCCACCACAAACCAGAAACACACCGCTGTGATAGCGTCTTGTACCGCAGGTACAAGCAATGTCACAGGGCTTGCAGTATCCTCCTTCCTCCTCCTCTGTCAATTGGAACGTTTTGCTGAATAGAATCTCTCATGTTTGAAGCAGATTACTGCTATGGGAAGACAAGCCAACAACGTAAGGCCTCGTGCTCTCTTAAAAGCAGCAGTTCCTGGAATTCCCTGGCAGCACCAAAACAGCAGCAGATTTAGCCTAGAAAAGTTGCCCTTTGGGGACACAAGTCACCAGCAGAAATAAAACTCATCTATCACTTATATGGCATTACGCTATCAGCCTCCGCTCTCAGCACTCCTAAATCACCAATCAATCACCTTAGATTTAGCTCTTATTCTTGTTGAGCAGTTCTCACCGGTAACCACGTCATTACATGGCACTACCGTTCAGCGGCCTCTTTTTCTCAGTGCTAAAACACATCTCTAAGGAAATGGGCACTTTTTAGTTCCTCCACCTTGGTGCCTCGCAAAGCGCAAGGGTTTGGCCGTTTGCAGATCAAGAAAGGGACTGGTGGAGGTTCAGAGCTCCTCATCATCATCGTCTGTAGGTGTGTGAATTGTGGCGTTGAGGATGGTGAGCACCACCTGAGCCCTGCTGACCACCAGCACCCCGAGGTGGCTCAGATCTCCTCTTTGTGGTCTCTGGCCTCATGCCTGGACCCATGGCAAGGGACCTGGACAAGCACTCTGAACAGCAGAAGCTTTTGCCGGCAGTACATTGCACTGGACAGCTCTGACATACTCATATTGGTGTTTTTTTCAGTGATTTGGGGTTTTTTCTTCCCCTCCTTTTTTTTTTTTTCCTCTCTTTCCTGTTCAGACCATCCTACCATAAGGCACCCATAAAGCTCTAACCTCAGTAGTGACTCCTGGGTGCTACTCGCAGAACGGCTTCAAAGAAACCAATAGAGAAAGGACAATACACAGACTAACAAGTAAAAATAGCTCTACTTATTTGATTATTTCCGCAAGTAAAGATTGAAGATGCTATGTGAGCAATTTTCAAGATTCGCAGTCTTTTTTGGCCTTATGTGAGACTATATTTGAATAAAAGCAAAATTATTACTTTATTATGAAATAGGTTCACAAAACAGTGCATAAGAAGATGAAGTATGATTTACTCACAGCTACTCCTCTCTTCTCCAGCTCTTTAAACACAGATTTGATTGGAAGGGAAAAAGATAGCGTGAGTTGGCATCCTCTTTCCTCAATCCGAGATGGCGTGATTATTTTCACAAAGGGCTTCTCTGGATTTGTTTTATCCTCATTGTAGTAATGTTTTATCAGGTATTCCAAGTAACCAGTGAGCAGAACAGATTTCCTTCTCAATGCTTTCATTGTCGTTTGACCAAAAACCTGCAATAATTTTAAATCGTTAGAATGATAATGCACTGCTAGAGGAAATAAAAAGGAGGTAAAGAAGACTAAAAAGGGTAGCAGATTTCTCTCTGCATTATCACTGGACTCAAGTGGTAATACCAGATAGACGTTATACATAAACATGGCAGGATTAGGCTTTGGAAAACACAGGATAATGTTACTGCTTTAGATCATGAAAGACATTTCTGTCTACTGTTACGAGGTTTTACACACACTCATATCTGCACAAATGAACTTGCACACAAAACCCAGTTTGCTAAGAGAGCATCCATTTGCATGTCTGAAGAGGATGCAGAAATTTTGCTACCCATGCAACAGGGCTGCAAGAAACTCAAAATCATACAAGTTTTCCCTTGTATCTACCTCAAGTAAAAAAAATCCAAGACTCAAGACTGAAACATCATGGCTGATATATGAATTCTTGTCTTTGAAAACACCAAATTCATACTACTGTATTGACTTTACTGCTTTAAGTCCTGTACAGGCTGGGTCTCTGCTACTCCTTGTGAAGAAAAACTGTTCACTTGATTCTGGTTTAATAGCTTTATGCTCCTCCACAGCTAGAAGGACTGGTGAGCTGCAGAAACTCAAAACATCATGAGATGGGGAAAAAAGGATTGCTTAAAAATGGCAGCGCTATTTCACCACACAAACAAGAGACAGCAGACAAGTTTGGGAGCAGGAGAAGGCGAGACAGTTCCTGCTTGTGCTCTGGAAAGGCTTAGTTACAGGGAATAATGGAATATGTGATCCCAGACACAACTTACCCCTGCCTTCCTCAAACCCTCCCTTTTCTTCTTCCCATGCATGTAGCTTCAGGGAAAAAATAACAAAATATAGACATGCAAATACCCGATAATCACTTCAAATCACAGTCTGGTACATAAATGGAATATCGCTGTTCATGGACAATTCTGCCTCCACTGACTGCGGCTGCAAGAGCAGAGGCAAGGTGGAGGTCCTGTAAGTAAATCCATCGTCTTCACTCTCAAGAAATCACTGCTCCACACTGAAGGAGTAACGCTTTTAACATTACTCATATCATAACCTGGAAGAGTGTATAGAGAGGTGACCGGGAAAGCCTACTCAAAACACAACGAAGTCTGGTTTCCAGCGGCACCTGGAAATCACTCTTTTATAGAATACCCCATGTATTATTCCGAGACTCTATCACAAGCACCAGATGCTGCACAAAACCAAAAGCCCCTACTCTGTGAAACGCAATATGGGTGCTGTAAGCCAGACTTTGCGTGGAGACAGCATGGTCACAGAAATGAATGTGACGGGGACCAGAGCCCTCGGCAGCCAGCACTTGCACAGGTCCACCAGAATCCAGAGGTGCTTCCCTCATCACACAGGCAGGCAGAGCGCATACACGACTACGCAGCACGTTACTGGAGGTACGATGGAGACCTGCCTCCTGCTCCTCTGGGCTTTGCAGCAGCGTGAGGGATGAATCTCCTTAGGCTGCATGCAAAAATCTGTTTGCCCAGGCTTTGTGCGAGGAATGTTTGGTCTCCTGGGTGAAATTTTTTGAAAAGGATCTTTTAAATGTGGCTGTAGAGCGCTCCCCTTTTTTCCATAAAAGGGAGCAGCTACTGCCGTAACAGTCACTTCCAGCATTATTGAGGAATAACATCCATTAACACTTGCAGTTTTCATTGTTTCCATTGGAAACACTGCCTTCTGCTTAATGTGTCCCAGTGACGGTGGCACGCAATTTCACCAGCCATCTCTTGCCAGACATGAAAACTATTTTGTTTCCCACTGTATGAGAGCAATTAGCACTGGGAAATCCTGGCTGTGCCAAAAGGTAATGCAGGCACGGAAAGGGGAGGCGATGGAAACTGCTCAGCCCTCATTGTTTGAGGCTCCCTGCAGCGGCTAAATGACACCAACCCACACAAACTGGAGCACTGACAATCTGGGTCATAGCAGAATGGCTTCCAGCTTATCTCGAAGGTCACATAAAGTTTGAAAAAATACATTGGACGTTTAAGCGCTAACAAAATAAATTGTCAGGCAGTACAAGAAGCATTGCTGTGCCCTTTGCAGTCCTTCAGCACTGCATGGAAACTGGGGGGACCACGACGGGCAAATTTCTGACGTTGTTTGCTTAAGATACTGTTTTTTCAGTAAATAAAGAAGAGGGACATACAGCGTATGGACAGTGCTCTTTGTTCCAGCATCAGCTTCGCTGTTACAGTAGCATTAATGTAACCCTAGCAGGAATAAATTTTTCCCCTTCAATCTGGATGGCAAAACTTGGCTAACCAAGGCTGGCTTGAAAAGCAGCTTAGGATAAATTTTAATATAGTAGCATATAGTAAGGAAACCTATATAAAACCATCCTTTTCAGCCACAAAGACCTGGAGTCCTGCATTTCAGGGGTGAACCATCCATAAGAGAAATGCTATGTCTCCATATGAAACGCAGCACGACACAAGATGCTTGGAGAACAGCGGTGTACCTGCAGACAGGGCTGAATACTGCTCTCCAAGTTGGACCAGAGGGCTTTCAGCACACAGGTCACCCCTTCCTAGCCAGGAAGGGATCAGCTCTGTACGGCAGGACTGCCCTTCCCACAGCCATGGTCTCAGCGATTTGTGTAGATATAGGTCACTGATGGGGCTCTGATCCTTTGCTCACCAGAAAACTAACAAAGAGATTAAAACTGTCTGGAGCTAAACCTCACTCATGAATTCCCCTTTTAGGAAGCATCCTCAAACAGCACCTGTCTTTTGTCTTTGTAATCAAAGGGACTGCAGCGAAGGACAAGTTCCCCGAGGCACTGGTTCGATTTGGACTCCAGGACACCCAGTGGCCCCGTCTACTTTCTTTCATAAAGGAGCTCAGTCTGTTTTGCTCCGGGGAATATACGTACAGGCAACTCTGGATGGAACTTTTCAGAGTTACGCAATTCCTTCGCAGGAAGGTCTTGAACAGCATACTCGGCATGAGCTGCACTGAGGCAAGCTCTGAGTGTCTCTATGGGAGAAGCTGCTGTTTGTACTGAGCCCCTAAAAGGTGGGACAGACACAGTGCAGGCTTGGAGGTGCAAACCTCACGCATACTGGGGCCAACAGCAAAGTTTGTGAGAACAATGAAGGGGTGAGTGTATTTATTAAAGACCTTGGTCTCTCAGGGTTGTGAGGTTATTTTGTTTGTTTTTCGTTCCCCTCCCACCTCATTTTTTAACTATTCTACAATTTTTTTTTAAGGGAGACAGCTAGAATACGCATAACATTCGTTTAACATTTTTATACTCTTAAATTCAGACTCTAAGTAAAGCAATTACTTACCTCTAAACTAGCTTGCAGAGCACAGACCAGCAAAATTGGAGGATTTGATAACCGAAATCCATTAATTCCTTCACTTAGTTGTAATTCTGGAAAATGAATAACTATATTAGTGTTTTTGATTTTTTCTTTTTAATGGATTGGACCTTATCTTGAAGTCCATCCTCATGCAATAAAATATTTCCCTAATGTGGCCTGTAGGAATCGGTCATTAAAAGGAAATAGTAATCTATTCACAGCTAATACTTTTAACTTCGAGAGAAGCCCAATTTTATCCGGCGGAAGACCTCATTAGCGGCTTCGCGGGAACGAGAGAACTGCAATTAATTTGTTTAAATGGTGTGTGTTAAAACCACCTTTACACTTGAATCTCTTTTAATACTGGCACAAACCAGAGAAATCCCAAGTCAGCAGAGACACACTCGTGCAGAGCTGTGGTGCACGAGCAGGGAATCACGTTCCTTAACTTTATTAAACTGACGAGACACGTAGGAGGCTGCATGTGCAGCCAAGTGTAGCTTCGGGCCACGCAGAGAAGTTGCATAGACTTTAGGCTGTGAAATTTCACAAAATCTATTTAATAAATCTATAAAGCCTCGCTGTAAGTTCTGTGTCACGGTTCATATTTCATGCTCCAGCACCAGAGCAGGAGGATGCTGCAGAGGAAGTTCTTTCCACGCACAGCAGACTGGCTAATTTTGTACTCATTGTTGCCCAACTTCTCCTCTATAAACTGCCCATGGAAATGAATAAACAATGGTTTTCTTCTTCTAATGGTATTTCAAGGCAATTTGTGTCTCCTGCTGGCTTTCCATAGTGCCGCTCATACATTTGGTCAGAAGACAAAGAGCAGACCGAGGCTATTAGAGAGGCGTTCTCCAGCCAAAGTCACATCAATAGGCTCTGCCACTGAAAATTAAAAATATATTAAGCACAAAACAACCAATCAAAGCGAAAAAGCTCCTTTCTCCCCCTGATCCCTCAGGATATTCTCTGTGCCATACTTTTAAATGGAACTGAACTGTCTAGCTGTTGGATTTGGAAAGGAGTCCTCGCTGTGCATTGGGACAATAAACACAGCTATTTCAGAGCAGGTTTGGTTTTGTCTTATAACCCATCCTTCGCTAGTGAAAGGAAAGAATTTGGAGATGCTGAAACGACTTATGTCAGGTTGCCTTACCTTTATTTATCTAATTCCTCACTAACTCCACTAGAACTGATACTAAAGTAAGATATTCACTGAGACACTTTGCAAGTTCCATCCATATTCTATATCTGCATTTTGAAGGTATTTCCTAGAAGCAGATGGTCAGGCGCCCGCATACCCAGAGACCAAATTTATTCCTACATTTATTTTGTTAACTCTATGGCATTACATATTTGGGAGGGGTTTAGCTTAATACCTTTAAAATAAGTGAGGAAACGCAAGTTCTATCCTTTCTGCTCAAACTATTATAAAAGTGAAGCTGGTTATACATCATAAATCATGATAAATACATCAAATCATGATAAATACATCAAATAAGGCAAAATAAGAAGTGTAAAAGTACATACGGTTTTCCATGAGGAAACGTGTTTTGAATTCATGGCCCCACCAGCCGATTAGCCTAAGATTTTGTAAGGAAAGTAGATTAATAGCAGTCTTGGTGTAATATCTTTTCATTTACATTTGAGAGTTAAGAAATAAATGAATAAGTTTAAGAAATATGTGTATTTCTAATAATACATCTAAAAATGACATAAAAATGCAATAATTTCTATTGATAGGTAGCACTAAAAACTATTTGGGAATTTCTCTTCTTTAACTACTAATGATAAAATGCATCACATCTTTCAATGAACTATTGATTTCTAACAATATCCATTTTATCCAAGTTCATTCCACAAAACGAAAAATAGACCAAGTTGCACCGTTTGTTCCAAGGCATTAAATTCAACCCCCCCTACACCTCTGAAACTTAGTTTAATGTATACTGAAAGCTAAAAGCTGTTATAAAATCTGACTTAGTTTCACCAAGAAAAGGAGTTAGAGACGGACAGCAGACAGACAACAGGACCTGAGAAGGAGGATCGTGCAGGCATCGCTTTTTCCTGACTGTGATTTCTGAGTAAACTTTTCTTCTCCTGAACTGAACTGGTTAATAAACAAAATTCCTTCTATTTTAAAGCCAAACCAGTTTAATCCAAAAATCATTTTTTTAAGATCATCTCCAGAGAAAAAATAATTAAAAATCAATTACTTTGAAAATACCCAACCTCGCACATTAAGATGACGCTACATTATTAACTCATATTTGCTGAAAAATATGCTCAAGGACAGAGCTATAAACAGTTTTCCAAAGCAGCTGGATGCACTGGATCACCTCGTGCCTGAGGCACTGCAGATAAAATCAATATTGCAAAATCAAGGAGTCTCTTCCCACCTCCCTTGGGTTCTCTACTTCTTAACTCGCTACATGGTAATATCAGTGAGTAATCATGAAATTTCCCAAGAATCAATGCTATTACAGCAGGAGGAAGTCACCACCACCGACTCCTGCCTGACTGTCTAAGGTCTCCAGGACTGGACATACAGGACACCGTTTCTTCCAAGGCTTTGCTCAGTTTTCTCTATGCCAGGTAGCAGAGTTGTTAAGAGTAAAGCCTAGCAAGTGCTCAAAATTTATAATAGTAAAATTTTATAGGTAAAAGTCATGGTAGATCCACCTTTCTGGAAGCAAACATGGAAAAAAAAAAAATATTGCCCCTCTCTAAAGCATGAGCACTTCTTTGCAGTGTGCTTAAAAGAGCTTAGCTCTGCAGAATTAGGACCACATTTGAGTCAGAAACTTATTATATGAATACGGCATAGTGTAAAATGAAGTACTTCATGTTTCTGTATAACAACATAGGGTTTATGTTTACCTCTGTGAAAGGCTCTGAGCTGCATCCAAACACAGTGTATACAGAAAAGCACGCTCTTCCTTTATTGCTGCATGATGTTTTTATTATTCTAAGACCCATAAAAATCAATAGTGCAATATACAGGCATTTCAAACGAGATAATTACATCACCAAAAGTGAATACACCCCAAATAAAGTATATTGCAGCTTCTGCCCCAGTGACTCAGTTACTGATGCTTTGAATCATAAAAGACATTCCAGTTATTTAATATTAACTGTATAATATATATAGAACATTTTACGACAAACCCTGAATATTGTATGTTACTATAACATACTACTAATGTCAATGGCACATTCCACGAATCTTAGAAATCTTAAACAGAAAAAACGTACATGGAAAACACAACATTTGGTCGATTACTCCATAGCAAGGAGAAAACAATACTAGGTTCATTCGTACCACATCCTAAAATCAAAAGCAAAATAATTCTATGATTCATAAACATCAACCAGAATATTACCCAGATAAAGCCTGATGAAAAGCACTCTGATTGCATTTTTAATGCTCAAAACTTGCTAACTCTGAAGCTGGCTTAAACCCAGATCTTCGCTGCATCACCACATTTGCAGCTTGGAATCTGAAATTTCAGAACTTTTCCAAAATGACAGAATGAAGGGTTTTTTTCAAGACAGTTTTAGCTGTCTTGCCCTTTCCTACCATAACTTTGACAATTTGCTTTTTTTCCTTTTTTTTTTTTTTTTTTTCTTTCTGGCTGTTCTAGAACTTCAGAGGTGTCACTGCAGGATGTGCACTTTGAGGCAGCTCTGGTCCTACGCTCTCATTGATCTAATGGTCCATATGGATGTCACATTATTTGACATTTAAGTTGACAGGCTTCAAAGTGTGGAAATTAGCAAAATCTTTACAAATTAGCAATTTGCTATTTACAATTTTCTGTGAAAATTCTGAAATGAAGGTTGCCACTGCTATGCCAAATTTCAACCTGTTATGATGGGAAACAGCTAAGGTGTTAAACCCCAAACATAAGGCTTTATAAATGCTCGCTAAAAATAATAGGCAATAAAACTGCACGTTAAGATACCGCAGTAAAATTTCTTATTAAATAGTCGTTACCCTGCATGTAAAATCAGTATTTTGAAATGCAGTCACCATTTTGCCTATTCCTGCTTCAAAAACAAAGGCACAAAGATCTAAATTGATTTTGAATTCCAATCCATAACCTTTGCAAAACACATAAAGTGGAAGGCTCTGAAAAAACTTATATGATGTGTTTGTGCTTAAAAACGCCTTGAACTTGTTAGGAACAGGACTCTGCAGTTACATCCTTTCCATTGCAGATAAACCCCATTTTGTGAAGCGTGCTAAAAATCATTGCCTGGGAAGAAAAGGGTCTAATCTTGCAAATGTTCCACTATAAATCCTTGAGAATAATGTTCTACTGGTCCCTGCCCTTTACACGTAAAAGTACCCAAACTGAGCAGTTGTCTTGTTTTAACAGAAGAATAATTAAAATGGTTGTCCCAGCGGTGGCCGACGTGTGGCATGTGCCTGCATGGCATCCTGCGGCCAGTCCCAGGTACCCACAGCCTCCCAAGGCAGCTCAGTCAAGACGCTCCTGGAGCACCTCTACAGCTAACAGGTCTCCATCCAGCAGCAAAACCAGACACAAACCCCACCACAATAACGCTGAAAAGGAGAGTAAATTAGTGCTGCGCCTGTTCTTACAAACCCACCTCTACAAGAAAATAACTTCAAAATTAGATAACGCATTGTTCTGCATTGTGTGTCAAATAAACCCCGTGTCGCATGGTATGATAACGCTGCGACTTTCCCAAGGAATTCTGCAGCTTTCTACTCTACACACGGAACTAGCATTTCAATGTGCCACATAAAATTTAAAGCAAACTGTTACTAGCTCAGGAAACAAGTAGGCGGATCATGAAATATCGCTGAAAGGTTTTCAAATTCCTCATCTTTACCCCAAAATGTTCTCCTATTTTACAAATCAATGAACAAAGACTTGCTGGGTTGGAAAATGACTCCAGAAAGGAACAGTACTCTCTCATTCAGTCACACTCTTTTAAGCACAGTTACACCAGGGAACAATCCCCTCAGTAAGTATTTTTATTTAGCTCATTTTCCTTCTTCGTATCTGTCTGCGTTAGACTGAAGCGCCGGTTGTTCATAACTTGAGTCATCTCGTTTGTAGTTGCATTAATGATGCAAGAGCGCGGGATATAATGATCATGATGTATGTGCAGTGTAAACATCAAAGAAGATCCAGTTAAAGAACACAGAAAAAAATAAAAAAAAAAGCCCTCCTTTGACCTTTGCTTCGAAGTTACAGATGATCATGCCACTCATTTATAATTTACAGCCTGAAGCAACACGGCTCTCATTTCCTTTCTTGGCAAGAAGAAATAAAGAAGAAACTCTTGAGTCGTGATACAGAAAACACGGAAATACTATTGATGTGGCCCAACTTTTACAAGCCAGGGCAACGTGCTGGAAGTAGTCTGTCATTATATTGTGTGAGAAATAATTTCATGTCCTTGAGAAAGCATGCTGAAAAGTAGGAAATGTTGAAAAATGCTGAAAAAAGCAGGAACGCAGGGAGGAATTAGCAATACTTTGTATTACACTTGCCAGCTTCACTGGGCATGGAACGGTTTGTCTTCTCTCCATTATCAGGTCATAATTTTTTCTAGAAATTTCATATTCATTACTTCGATTGTATCTATATTAGAAGCATGTACCAGCAAGGCATGGTACGTTTATGAAACCATGGATTACGCTAAATCACAGCCAGTTTTGGGATGGACTGTCTCCACAAAGCAGCTGATGTAGCTGCTGGGTGGCAGCTAAGCTCTTCATTCACACTCCACTTTATTTTCGCAAAAGTTTCCAGGGGCTTGCAAAGATTTGTTTGAGTTTTCACGCCACTGTTCAAGCTATGAGTAAGAAGCAGCTCTGTGGAGTTAATGAAACATCTCACTGCTCCCAAAGTTTATTACACAGAATGGAGGCAGATGTTGTGCTACGTCTGCAAAGGCAGCCTCATGCAGCTAAAGGAATGGAGGGGCCAACAATAACCATTAAGTTCAGTTTCTTGCAGTCCAATGTGTCCATGACACAGCTGGCTGGTTGAAGAGCACATCCATTCCCTGTGCTTATGTCTCATGACGCCCTTAAGACCCATAACAGATAACCAAGAGACAGTAGAGCGCGACACAAGTTTAGAGAACAGAGGTTAACTGTGCCTCCATTAGCAGAAAATGTGTTAAAAACAACTCAAGAGGTCTTAGGAATTAGACTACAAAAGAATACAGAAAGTCTGGAAGCTGGAACCAGCCTGTGGCTAGGAACAAACTACATCTGACCTCAGTCATGGCACTTAGATCATGTTTGATCATCATCCTGCTGCCTAGGAGAACGTGGTGGTACCGCATCACTGGTGCTGCATCCAAACTCCAGCTCTGCCCAGCTTTCAGGTTTCAAAAGGCAGGTTAAAAAAAAAACCAACAAGCGGTTCAGTCAGCTCCCGAAGACCAAAAGCATTCTTTAACATGCCTTACATCCACTTATGACTCTCCAGCTCAACCAAAAATTTAATTCTAGCTCTTGAGGTACATTCCTCCAGTGTTGCGGGCTCAACATAGAAAGAGTATCCAGGACTCAGGTCCTGAGCAAGAACATCTCCTAATGCTTCTGCACTCAGGCAAAGGTCAATCTCAGAAGCCAAACTCAGATAAATGGCTGTATCACCCCCTCAAAGCCGTCTTACTCTCACCCAGATTTCCAAGCAGCTCCCTGCAAATGTTGAGCACAGACCTGATCCCAGGTTCAACAGCTGGGGCACACTCTTTGCATTCTACTCTGCATTAATCTTATTGCAGTTTTCTAATTGCAAATTTTTTATAAGTTTTAATTTCATTTTTATTGCAAGCACATGAGTATAATTGTGCTTCCATGGATTCAATGCCAAAATTCGGAACAAACAGCAAAGATGACCCTCGCCTCTCAAGAAAACAGAAAGAACTGCTCATTGCTTTACATAGCATATTTTTGTCTCACTGACTAGAGTTTCAGAAGGAGTTTCAATTTTCTTCGCTATCACAGACTTGTCTGATCATGGATGAGTCATTTAGTCTTTCCATGCCTCAAGCCCTCATCTCTAGCAATGCTGCACAGTACTGCCCGAACTCTCCGGTGAGTGGTGAGAACATGTTTGTTAAAATGGTTTCACATACTTAATCATGAAGACCACGTGAGAATGGAGAAAAAGATTTCCTTGGAGTATCGTATGCTAGAATTTTTGAAATAGATAGGGAAAGAGGATTTGGAGGGAATGGCTGATGCCACAGGTTTTTTTCCTTCCTCTCAGCCTTTCCCCAGTTTATCCTCTCATGCTCAAAATTTGTTTTCAGTGTCAGGTTTCTGTTGAGTTCAGAATTTAGTATTTTTCTTGATCCGTGTCACCTAACTGTCACGTCAAGGAAAAAAACAAATTAAAAATCCGTATTTCCATTGCTTAATTCCACACAGTGTTTTACAGCTGTGCTGAAACAAAACTGAAGCCCAAGTGGGTGGATAATATTACTCCCCTCCAACTCTGTCCCCTCCATACTGGGCACCACAGCAATGTCCTGCCCTGACCCAGGGTCCCACTTCTTGCATCACCACATGTGGCGATGAGGGCTCTGTTTAATCGAAACAAAGAATAATTGAAAAGTGGCTCCCAGTTTCATTACTGAAATGCAGAATTCAAAGATTTTAACCCTCCTGTGTAAGGGAAATTCTTCATATATGGCAAAGCTGTCAGTTATGGCGTGTACTTCATAGTGTATATATACATGGGCTAGGATTTGCACGGGGCATCAAGGGACTTAGCAGCTGGCCCCTGTTAGACTCCAGCAACATCTGGAAACCTAACTCTCACTGTCTCCTTCAGAAAACCTTGCCAAGATTGCCAGAAGCTATATTTAAAGCTTTTTTTCCCCCTCCTCCTTTATATCTATTTAGCTATCCTTTATCCCAAATGGTACGATTGGATTTCTCTCATTATTCTCTTCTGTGCAATGTCAGTTGTTAATTCTAAGTAGGATCTGTTGTTAGAATTCGAAACGCTTTTGAAGCCCAGGTAATTATTAGCCTCAGACTTCTGTAGTTTTGGACTTGCACATACTCTGATGCTTTCCTTACCCTTTTCAACTCATTACAAATGTTTCCTAATTATTAAGCCAATGTGACTTGTGAGCAATGCCATACATTATTAATGGTCCGGGCTCTTAGAACTCAGTGGAAAAAAAAAAATCAAAACTCCTTATGAAAAGTTGCTACTGTGAAAGTAGTAACTTTTCATATTTTATATCAATGAGGCTTTACTTTGTCAAAAGACCAAATGATTGCATTAGAGGCTGATAACATGACATTCTTCTTCTATTAAGGAGTGTGTATTTTCAGTACCGTCTAAAGGGGGACAATTCTTCCCTCTATTTTGAGGCTTGTCTTGGTTAAAAAATTGCTAAATTCACTTTCTGCCTAGCAGCAAGTTTTTATAGCAAAGATCAAAATCCTGAAAAACAGTTTCATAACCTTAGCCAATGACAGTTAACTATGCAACTGCGATGGGTGAAATCAAGAAATCTCTAGATTTAAGTCATCGTCCTTTTTCCAAAAGGAGATGGGCAGCTCTCAGCTCCCTGAGCTTCACTGTTCTCTGAGGTGGGGAATTTAATGCAATTGTTGCCACAATTAGAGAGACTCTTGGGTGAAAAACCCAGGCAGTTTGGTCAATCAAGTGCCAGGTGATTTACAGCTGGTAGGTATTTCAAGACAGAGGGTGCACACGCTCTTCTTGAATTCATTTTTTCCTTATTAGTCTTTTAGACTCAACACAAGTGGGAATACACCAATTTCAACATGTCCTTCCACATTACCCCCTCCAGGTCAAAACAAAAGGAGATTGAGTTCACTTCTGCGGCAGGAAACAAGTTGCTGTGATCCGGGCACGAGAAAGAGAGATGGCTGCAATGCTGCGAATCCAATCAGGGCCCCCTGGAGTCGCGCAGAGCTCGCCGCCAAACCTCTAAGGCGCTTGCGATGAGGGATGATAATTTCATTCACCATGACCAGGCAAAAGAAAAGTATGATCAAGCAGCAGACAAAAGTGGAGCCTAAATTAAATCCCCGGAAAAGATCTCACAAAAAACAACCCCTCTAAGGCTAATGAAGTTGAATTAAGAACTGTTAAATCAGCTTACGAACAACTATCACGAAGTGCTCATCTATCACTTCCACTAGCCAAATATCGGATATATGAAAAGGGGGAATACAGCCAACAGTATGTTAGCACATTTAGTAAGGGGAAATCGAATATTCTGCCTAACACCAGAAATTAAAAATCAAGCAGGGAGCCAATTTACTCACAGCGATATTAATAAAGTTCTCAGTGATTTTTATAAAGTATCGAATAGTTCCTAATTATATTATGGCGGTAAAAAAAAGCATATTACATTCTCTAAGAATTCAGTAAGTTTTTTCTAGGCTGTTTCAAACAGATTAAATTAAACAAGAAGTAGAAGCAACAATCCCTCCTAGTGCCACTTTTAAATGTGAATTCTGACTTAAAGGAGACTTGGCTAGTTTTGATTACTACGATGCATTTACTGAACTATACAGTCTCCTCAATCCCTTGGACGGATCTTTGAGGTGATGATATCTAGATAGATTTCTAAATAATACATGTATCTGACTGAACTGTAACATAAAAATTTTAAGATCTGGGCACTTGCGCTTCCTCAGGTCTTTGTTGTTTTTGAATACAGTAATCACAATATTAATGCAAGACCTTTACTGTACTAGAATCCTTATTAGCTAAAACATGAGGGTTATCACCCCTGCTCTTTGCCTGAAACAAGAAGCAATCCACATTAGATGAGATTTTTTTTTTTTTTTAAATGTCAGTGCTTGGAACTAATTGAATGCAAAGTTTTAAGTGCCAGCAGAGTTGCCACAGAGTCCAGTAGTTGTGCTACAAAACATTTACTAACACTAAGTGGTACTCAAGCAGAAAAGAATCCAAATGGGGTTTAGTGAGCTGAAGTCTAAGATACGAAATCATTAAGGGAGAACAGAAATGGGCGTCTTTCAGAGCTATTTGAAAGAGTTCTTCCTCAAAAAGTTGAAATTTCATCCATCACTAGAGAACATGAGAGAAATGTGGTTAAGGGACCTTTCTATACACGGCTGTAGCTGTCCTAATTTTCAGTATCATACAAACTACCAGTATTCAGGGCCCTAAAATATGTTTGACATGAGATCCAATGTTCGACATGAGGTCCAACACTGATTTCAGGAGCCCCCAAGCTCTTCTCACTGCAGAAGCAGGTGAGAAGCCATCAGATAAGATGCTGGAGGTTATTCTCATGTCACAAACTAACTGTATCTGCAGGACGGATCACCAACAAACATTGACCAAATCTCTCTGCGCTTGCTTACAACGGGTTGCTGGAAAGTCAAGTCAGAAAACTGTCAATAAAAACAGAGAGATGCTGAAAAACTAGATTAGGTTCAGAAATTATATTAGAGATTTGCTCAAATGGTTCACAGCCAAAGAAATGAATAAATAATTCTTCACTTTGAGAAGCTGTTTTTCATGCCATGGGTCAGAAAGAAGCTACAAGTTTCCCAAAACAGTTGCTCTGGTGTGATTAGGTCCCTGATTTGATGCTATGTCAACTGAAAAACTAGAAGGAAGGGGAAGGGTACAGTGTCCCTCCCAGCATCCCACTGGAAACTGCTCTTCAGACACTTGAGTGAGCGCTACATTGCTGCAGCTGCCCTATAGTTTCCACGCAGTAGAAGACAACAAGAAGCAACTGCCAGCAAGCTCTGCCAACAACTTCAATGCCAAATGAGAAGTGACTGCAATAGTAGAAATTTACCACCAGCCACAAATAGCTGTGAAAATAAATATTTCACAAATGGAAAGAGAGAGGAAGAACGGCTGAAAGCAAGAGGGCAAGAAGTAACAATATAGGTCATGAAGGTCTCTAAGAAGAGTCTGACTCAAAGGTGTGTGGAAATGGGCAAGAAGAACAGCAGACTGTGGACTTGCTTTGCTGGACTTACCAAGAAAGGAACTGGTGCGTGGGCAAAAGAAATTATCTAGCTTGCCCACAATAATGGTGAAGATAAAACAGATTTGACCAAGGGAGCCCAAGGAAACAGAAAAATGTGAAGATGTATGCCCTGGTGAGGCCATCTTCTCCTGACTGAGCACTGGTGAGATGACGGTTCAGCCAGCAGAAAGAAGGTGTGTGAGGACCAGAAACCCCATGAACAAGTGGAAACATATGAGCACAAGTGATAAACCAAGCAAAAAAGAAAATCCCAGCACAATCCCCCTAGTGCATACACACACAGAATACCAACTTCACAAGAAATGAAGAGGCTGAATTATTTCCTCAACCTGGACAACGACCTTCCCATTACCTTTAAAAATGCTTATGGTTCGAATCAGGTGCTGGCTGAGATATGAATCACAGTATGAGCTGCACGTGTGATCCCAGAGCTGCGGCTAAAGCCAGGGAGGTATTCGGGCAGGACAGGGACACGAATAGCTCTGGGAGACACGCAGTGCAGGAGATCCCATCTGAACTGGTAACTGACAATTACAGGAATATACTTCAGGGGACATAAATAGGAAAAAAAAAAAAGTAATGGTATTACTGACACAAAAGCATAATGATTATTGCTGGTACTTTCAGCTTAGAGCAATTTTGAGGCATAACATGATCTTGAAGTACATTCAGTACGGAAAAATTAGAAACGATTCCCCAGTGCAGGCTAATGAACAAACACAAAAGCACGAGCAAATCTCCTTTTTAAAGGACATGTGTAGACTGCAGCTTTAAACGAGGATCTTAGGAGGAAGGCTTCATAGAAAGTACCAAAAAGTGGAAATTTGGAGTAGAAAAAGTGAAAAATTATCAAATAATGAAAGTGAGTCAACATCTAGTAGGAAATCCCAAATGCAAAATTGCATTAGCTCCAGCATGTTTCTGCACAGACGTAACCGAGTTCTTAGTGGAAACAGCAGAAGATTTATTGGATGTTTTTTGTTGAAAATAAAAATTTTTTCCTCCCTAAGAAAAAGAGGTTCTGTGAGGTTGATATGGAAAAACACAGATTAAGAGATAAGCATAAGAAGGGAGATAATGTCTCTCTTTGTGACTTATTAAAAAGGCAGTCAAAGAGCATTTTCTTTCCATTTTGTTAGAGGTGTGTGACACCAGCTCGGGTGTTGCATCTCTGGAAGTTCATTCAGCGGGAAGGAAACTAACTCACCACCTTCTCTTATTGGGAAAAATCAAGAGACAGCGAAGTGCTTTCAAAACTACCTGTCTCAAAGTGGAGAACTGAGGCACAAAGAGCAGCCAGTTAACAAAACACCTCCTTTGAAGTGGGAGGAAATAAAAAAAATCACAGCAACCATACAGACTCCGAGGAGAGCCCCAGGATCTCTGCCTTGCTAGTTAACAGGGATGCAAGAGTTGCCCCCAGGCTACATTCACCTTTCCATCTGACCGAGCCTGTTGGGTCCCTTTCATGTGTTCAAGCAGTTGTGTCTTACACCATCTGATGAGAAAAGCTCGAGGTGGCAGATGGAAAACCACATCCGCAAGGAACGCAGCCACCTCCCTCTCGTTTCCAAGGCTGGGAGTAGGAAGGGGCCATGGCAGAGCCGACTAAGTGATGCATGTGCCATCAGCACGGTCCAGAGGAGAAAAACATGAGAAATTTGAATCTGCTCAGGACTAACATGTAAACTCGGGAGTTCCAAGAATTTGATCAGCCTCAGCCTTAAAATAAAAATGATTAAAACAAAAAAAAGCTGACAAGCATCACGATTTAAATGCTATTTCTTCATATCGTTGGAGTTTTGCACAAAAGAAAGAGCAAGCTGTCAAGCAAAGATTTAAATATACATAAAATCCCCAAATCTGCCGCCAAAGTATCTGCAGCCATAAATGCTGCAGATACGCTATAAATATTATTTTGGAGAAGATATGACTCATGGAAGCTGAGTGCTTTCGTCTACTTGTTTATCTCCACGGATCCCAGCAGTTTGATGCCTTGATAACAGGCACGAACAGCAGGAATCAGTCCAGCACCATTCTTTTTAAAAACACTACTTTACGTATTTGAGAGATTTTATAGGAACCATGTCTATGTTTTACTACATACTCCACTTTAAGATTTGAGTTGTCAAAACTCAGTGCCTAGGTAGCACAGGAGTACACACAGGGACTGAAAACTGCAGGTTACTTTCACGCTGCAGCTGGTGACGTAGACCTGATATACAGCACATTTACTCATACATAGTCCCATGAGTTTACAAGAAGACATACAGCTGCTCTCTCAAACATCTCAAAAATCTAACCGGGGCAAAGATGACAAAACACAGGAGAAGACCTTCAGGGAGGAAAGAATGAGAAGATTATTTCTAATGAGAAGAGAAGCAAGATTGCTTGAAGATACAGATTAATTACAAGGGAGGATTTGAAGGAAGATAGAGAGAAAATGCTTCACAGAGAACAAGGAGACAATCATGGGAGTCACATAAAAGAATGCACAGAGCTAAAGAAATAAGAATGGGAATAGATGAAGTGAGTGCACATTAACCTCTCTCTTTATTTCCCTCGCAGAGACTCTCTCCAAAGTTAAAAAATGCTCTTGGATATTTGCCATTCTGTTGGTGAATCCGAGAACACACCCCTGCAGTCCCATCATCGGTCTAGATTGGCCTAATAAATCACTTGTCCCAAGACATTGCAATTAAGCCTAATTAGCCAATGCCTTTATTCCTAAACAGTCTCTTCCCAAGGGAGGTTTTAACTTTTGGTTTCTAAATGAGCTCAAGGAGCTAAATTGCTCTCATCTCCCTGGCAAAGAAACAGGCTGTTTCTACCTTAGGATGGGACACTTCACGCTCTCAGGGGGCACGTGTTGCGCTCCATGAATAGTTTCTCCATACATGAGTCCACAATTTGAGTCCACTAGGACCAGTGACAAACCATTCTGCAAACAGCAGCACGTACATTTCCATCTGTGAGCACTGACTTCCCACCTCACTGTTCAGCACAGCCCCCTGGAACTCTCTACACTGCTTCTCCAGACCCCCTCCTTGGCCAGGTCAGGGTGTTCTGTTCTGCTCAAACTTTCAGTACAGCTGAGATACTCAGAGCTGATAGAATCCAAAGGTCAATGAGAATTGGACCATCTTAGCCTGTTATTCCTCGAAGCATTTTAATCAAGAGCAGCTTTAGTTCTTTCCAAGACAGTGGACATAAAACAACCTTGCCAACACTTTTGTGACTGTCCTTTGCTCCCAACTCACATTGCTCCAAAGCTACATTATTTTCAGCAGTTTCACAGAATCTTCAACTATTTAGTTTGGGGATTATGTGGCTCTAATTCAAAATGAAACAATGTGGTATCTCCTCACAGATCAAGAAAATAACTTAAAAACCTCAGCTGGAGCTACCAACCCTGGAGGAGGTTGAGCAACTTCTTCCCACACAAAATTACTGGGCAAAGAGGGTCTGTACTGCAGCAGGGTCAGGGTGCAGAGCACCTGGGAAAAATGGGAAGAGGAAGATGTATGGAGCTGGAATAGCATATCTTTGTTTATCTCTTGCCAGGGTAAAAGTTCACATAGCAAAAAGCTGTGCGAGTCTCTCTAACGAAGCAGAGGGAAGCCATTTGTGCTCCGTCATGTTCATTGGAATCAAGATGCCAAAGAGGAAAGTGATCTAAGAGAAAGGGTTGCTAACTCACCTCCGGCTATGAAGAAATTGTCGAGAAATTGAAGACAGCTTGTGTTTCTCAAAGCTAGTATGAAATGGTTACCTTTTCGTTTCTTGTTCTTTGAGACTTTTTTTTATCCTGTAGTAAAAGCCGACACGCTCTTTGGTCATCAGCTGCTTCCTGCACGTACAGCATTTCTTCACATCACACAAACTTCTTAATTTTAAAACTCTACCTGCTGCTAGTCTGTGCTAAAGTTAAGTCTTGATAAATCCTTTCACTTTAAACACTAGACTGTGTACCATTTTAATTTAATCCTCTGCTATGGCTTATCTATTATTCTCCTGGCTGCTTTACATACATTTATTTCCCTTTCATCTTTCTAAATTGTGCCATACTTTTCCTTATAGGGATTTAACTAGGACTTTTTTCTCCTCCTGTCTCAGGACTCCATGACTTGGTCCCCTCCTGTCCCTTGTGCCAGCTGACAAGAGAACTGAACACACTGCACATTTACAGTTGCAAATACTCTGCTGCGAACATCTGACTTCTGCATCTTCTATCCCGGGCGATCACAAACATGCACATTCCATTACAGCTAACTTGCCTGGCAGATTTTAGTTACCCTTCTTTTTATAAACGGAGAAATTGAGAAACAGTACAGAAGAGAAACTTCGCGAGACCAAAAAGCTAGTCAAGCAAAATTTCGGCATTAGTAGGTCACCTTAATGCACTCTGTGGCTTGGAAAGCTCCTCTCTGCAACATAACTGTATTTATGCAGCAGCTTGGTGGCACAGAATCAGCCTGCACTGACCAAACAGTTTCGGTAGTGTTTCATAGCTCTGCTCTGTCCAGGTCTTTTTTTTATTTGAAACCTTCCCATGGAGAAATCACTCTGGCACAATTAGTCAGGAATAGATTGCACTGTGATATATAGAGCAGGTATTAAAAAACCTATTCAAGTATTAAAAGAGACTTCAAAGGAGGTGAGATCATGAGAGAACGGGGATATATTGTACCCATAGATGTCAGATTGATTCAGTTTTACTGCTCTAGAAAGAAAGATAGGCGACTAGCAAAGGACTGCCCGACATACTCGGGTACAGATGTTAACGAGGATGGTGACAACACATAACTCTTGGACCCGTGGCCCTTGCAGTGAATTAGAGAACTATCCCTCGCTGAGCCAGGGAGCACAGCACAGTGTTTGCAGTGGCACGAAACAAGAACAGCCCATACGAGTCTGCATTGTCCATACCCTCTACCTGCCAGCCGTCAGGCCCAAGGACCAAACCCTGCTCTCGGGCACAAATCCTTTGCCAAGTTAGTGGTTTACCAACTTTTTAAAATCGCGTGGGAAGCTTGCACATTCATAAGGGTGAGGAGTGGGATTGGTGGTGCCTTTTGCTCTCTGGGATGTGCCGTGGTATCACTGAGTAACACTGGGTGTGGGTTGTGTAGGTTTGCCACAACCTCGGTCTGCAGCTTCAAAGCAGCAAGCAGCCTCAGCACAGCCCTAGCTGCTGGTGGTACAGCTATTCAATGAATTAGGAACTCTCTCTCAAGCTGAATTTTAAAAGCAAGCAGCCGCAAATAAGCATTTTGCTGACCCGGGAGCAGGCTCTGGGTGGAGCAGCACCCATGGGGAGCAGCTGCGGAGGAAGCCAGTCTCTGAAAGGGAACATAACCACAACGTGAGCACCCATGTGCTTACACTGCTCTTGTTAGCAAGACTCTGGATGTGGAGAAAAGCACACTCACGAAATCGAGCCACGTTTAAATACTAAATTCCTTTGGTGATGGATAGTAGCTGGGCTTGGGTGTTTAAAATGAAAATTTTGGATTGAGCTGTTTAATTTTCAGTAAGTACCTAAGTCCTTTTTGCCCCAGCCTCAGCCAGTAACAGGCAAAGGCATTTGGCAAACGTTCTGGGTCTGCCTCTCTGAATTAAGGTCAGATCATTCATTTTTATATTAAAATACATTATTTCAATATAAAACTAACTACCTCGTCAATAGCTTGCAGAAAATATGAAGGATGAGACAAATTAAAGAAATCTATAGAGGTGGACAAAGTGACTCGCACGATATTGGTCATGAGTTAAAAGCAATATTTCAGATGGTTTAACTGACAAAGATATCAGCTGGATTGGAATTTCATTACCCCCTTATGTGTGGGCTGAGATGCAGAGAAACGAAAGTGTTTGGTGTTTCTGTTTCGGAATGAAGTTGTGCGGCCACTGGGTGTCATCCTTGATTCAGATGACAGCCAAAGACTTCTTCAATACAACGTAAACCCTGCAACTTCCAGAGCAGTTAAATTCCACTCTATTTGATTGTACAACATACAGCAAATTGCTCTGCATTTAAATCAGCTATAAAATTGAATACTTTGACATAGACAAATTCTCCTTTGTCTCGCTGCCTTATTTGGAAACCTGAAATGGCTGGTTGATGCGGAAAAGAAAGGAAAGTAGTGCAACCTGGGCATATTAACTGCAAACAATTTGATGAGTGATTATCAAATCTCAGGAAGTATGAAATAACAATGATTAAATAATGCAAAGGGTCTATGCAGGAAGCCTGGAATTATATCCTTAATTGGGCCCCAGGCTGAAAAAAACTATTTCCTATAGGCAATTGTGTTTAAGACATTCAGCATCTAGATTCAGTACACAAGTTAATGACTATGTATGACGAATCTGACTCAGGAAAAACTAATTTAAGCTCTTACCTACAATGCCAAGCTAGTGGACTTTCAGAAATTCCAAAATTTCATCAAGCAGAACAAAAAATTCAAAGTTCTTTGAGAATTTATTCATTCCTGCCATTGCTGTTCTGTGATTTCTAGCTGGCCCACAATTTTTCACTGCTCAGCATCCTCCCAGCTCCCCACAGCCAAGGCCCAGAGGTCTGGCCATGGAGCAATGCCTGCACCTGGCTAAGGGAGAAGCAGAAAAAAAAAAAAAAACCAAAAACCCAACAAACTCAACACACTTTCCAAAAGTAATACCCAGATATTTGGAATATTTTCCCAGTGTTCACATCTGAGGATCGAATCAGCTCACAACAGGTCATATGTCATCCTAATGAGCTCTCTGTTACGGGTGACTGAGACGAACTTAGCAGCGTTATTGTGTTATCTCCTGGGAGTCTAGACAGTCTGAAACCAGCACATCGTGCAGCGAAACTTTGTATTATACAATTTTTACTGTCTGAAACTTGATTTAGTCTGCCTTCTTCAAGCTAAAACAAAAGTGCCAGCAATTTCTTCAGGCATTATAGTGAGAACGGAATGTTTACATTTGTCAGTGCGTTAAAAGCATTAATCCTACTGTTCTTAATAAACATAGAGACAGCACAGTCATATAACATTTTCAATAACAGGTTTTTTTCTTCATGCAGCTAACCTCAGTTGATAGCACAGCTTTTCATGGATTAGACAGTCTTTGAGCACACAGATCTCCACGTAATGCTTCCTAGCTTTACCAGTGGATATAATTTTAATGAAAACATGCCAGTATTAACGAGTTATTAAAGACAGAGTTGATATTGTCTTTGATTTTTTGTTCAGCAACCAAAAACTTCAGTGATTTAAAAAAAAATAAAAATTCATTTTTAAAGGAAGATGTTAAATATTCTCTTTAAACAGTCTCCTAGGCATGATTTAGGTTACTGTGTTTTAATTTTGCAAGTATTCTCTTTCATGATTAGTTTAGAACTCATCCAAGGAGGAAATGTATTTAAGATGTGAGCATGTACATTAACAATTCCAAAATTTTCTAAGATTAACATAAAACAACCCATCTGCAGTGACAAAGCCAGATAACCAAATTATCTAAGCTTGTACCACCCTTTTCAATGATGCAGTAAGTCACTAACAAATACTACCCCAATGAGGTTTTTTTGAAGCAGTGAATTTCTTCTGCATCTATACACAGACACTTATGTCCATCGTCTATGAGTAGGAATCTCTACACTTTCTCACTTTCAGCTGTCAGCTCAGAATGAAGATATTTTCCCATTTGAACTTCACAGCACCTTTTATTTGGGTGTAGAAATGTACTTACGCGGGTTTAATACTCTGGGAATGCTTCTCATGAATGTAGGCACCAGCGAGGCCTCCTGCTCCAGAGTTTAAATACTGCAAAGAATAAATCAACATGTACATGTCATGCTTATTATCTGTAAAGTATAGCTTTCCTTCCCTCACCCCACCCTATATAACAGATCAGTTTTAACCATTCTAGTAGTTTCTAACTGGAGATCTCAGCATTTGTCTCAAAGTGCTGCTGGAGGTAAAAGCAAATGTATTTTTTCAGATCAGTTCTAGAAATATCTTTCTTGGGTCACATATGATATTTGAAGCCTAACAGACAAAGGGCTAGAAAATTGAAGTCCATCTGAGACAGTCCCATGTCATAATAAATGTAACGAAGCCATCAAAAAATTCATCTTCCTGTATCTGTCAATTTTTGATCTCAAAGAGAAGTCAAAGGAACTAAAGATGCCTTGTTCTATGATCTCATTATTTAAGTTTAGGCAAGAATATTCTCTTATTTAGGGACCACTTAAGAAAATCCTACAGCCACAAGACCTTCTCAGCATAGGAAATAAGAGAAGAGCCTCCAATACTGTGACCACAGAACAGAACGTACCTCAGAGCAGATGTGTAACCACGACTAGCATCCATCTCAGACCCACAAGACCTTGCAGGTCATTGCCACTATTATCTTTTGGAATGTGTCGTAACAAAACCACCACTAAAGTCAGTGTTCATCTCCTCTCCTTGTGGCTGGTTCAAGGATTCAGCCAAGTCTTGGTCAACAGTTCAGGTACAGTTCTTACTCATCTGTTTGCTGACCCATAATATAAGCAATATTATGGAAAAGAGTCTCGAACAATGAATCCATTTTACCTTGTAGGAGCACCAGCAGGCAAAATCTACTCCCCAGTCATGCAAATGAAGTTCTACGTTCCCAACAGCATGAGCCAGGTCAAATCCAACAAAGCAACCCTGCAGGAAAGAGATAATTAATATACTAAAGAAAATAATCATCATTATAAAGCTGTTTGGAAAAAACACCTTGAGATCTTTACTCACTCTCTCTATTAAGTCCCATCTGTTCTGAGGTATTACTAGAAATAAGATTTCTGTATCATAGATGCATGTAGAAATCATGAATTGTTTTGTGGTCCTGTCTTCAAGGACGCTTGGATATGTTTAGATTCCTAAGTTTTTTATCATGCAGTTAAAGTGGAATCACTTGACATGATTATTCAGAACAGACACATTATTTCTAACTGTTGTCTGGCACAACAACCTCGAGGCAGACAAAATAGTAATGTAAAGACACGATATAATGCACACACAAAATAACCACTGGATGGCAGCATTTTTAAACTAAAAACTTCTTCCAATCTTTGCTATTTAAGTGCAGAAAAATAAAACTGCCTTTTGTGCCTGGACTACAAATTAAATGCTGTTTTGCATTTTGCTTTTAAAACACAAACATCCTGCTTGCAAGCAGTATGGTAGGAATAAGAGTGAGAGCACAGGCTTCAGAAGAATCAACGTCCAATAACATAACAAAGGATTTTTTTTAAGAATCTCTTGCTGTTTCTTGCACGATGGGAGCCCTAGCTAAATTACTTGAACAGTTCCTTGGTATATTTAAACTTGTGTATAAACTAGATAACAATTTGAATGAAGCAGCATTTTAAGAACAAGTGATGCTCTAACTCTAACGGAGATGTTGGTGAAGTTACCAACTTGAGATGCGCTCCAAAATGATCAGCAGAAAAATCACTGCCCTATCATTTGAACATTGGAATTAAAGTTTTAAGAAATAGCCCAGCCTTCACACCCGCGGTGGCTTCTCTTCAGAGGGGCACAAAGAAATGAGTTAAGACAAATCAACTGAAATAGTGAAGATGAAGCACGCTGAATGTCCATGGGAATGCTCTCATTTGGAGATAAAATGGCATTGGTTCAGAGAAATAAGCTACAGCAAACTAAAGCCAATCTGCTATTGAAGATTTTCATAGGGTTTTAAGGCATCAGCTTCAGGTGACTGGATTTTAACATTTACAGGTATTCCTTCATACATGTCCCCCACGCTTTTTTGAAGAAGTGCTATGAGAGATTCACTGGTTGCAGTGGAAAGCAGGAATAACATGATGTGCTGAGAGTCTTGCAGAATCTATGCAGCCATACGTTAACAAAATTAAAACAAACAAAAAACCAGTAGCTGCTCATAAAAAAAGCCCATAAGAAATTTAATTCTAAGGTAAATCTTGTGTTAAAATCAACTGTCCTTTCCCTGTCAGTAAGTAAAAAACTGTGTAAAAAACTTATGTTCAAGCACAAGGTGACAAATTAGGAAAATACAGTAGATGGGAGGTAGGACAAGACTTCTTAGGACACCAGAAGGTTGGATGCCCTTGCAGTCACAGTACTATAGTGAGACTCCATGGTCATATCTATACCAATGTGCCTAAACTTTCCTGGACACTGTCTGGCAGAGATTGGCTTGCACCCACACCATGAACTCATACTCCTCAAACAGGACAGCCTCCATGGGTCATACTCCTGAACCGCTTTAACAGCTCCCCAACACTTTGAAATTGGTTGGTAAACTCTACTGGGCACTATTTAACTTACTAATGAGGCACAGCCTGAACATCTAGGTTCGGCGCTGGCAGGTTTCCTACATCATCTCAGAAACACCCACTCGCACCATTTTGTGTGAATTGTCATCTGTAAGATGGGTGGTGCTGGTTTGCTTTCCCTGGGAGGCGTCTGGCACTCGAGTCGCACAAACAGCAAATGTTTAGCCACACAGATTGCATGGAAAAAGTAAAACAAACTGAAACAGCTCTCCCTGCACAAGCCACGCAGAATGAGGACTGCGTGGGAACGTCGATTCCCCAGATTAGGGGGAAAACAGCTCTCCATCTGCTCTGGGCGAAGAAGAGGACATGTGCTCTCCCCTGCCTCTTCCATTTTATTCTCACATCTAGAAGTCATTTCTGCAAAGTGTCTGGGTAGCTGCTAATAACCAGCAGGTAAGAACTCAGCATGGACAATGACATTTGGAGAGAGGGAGAGAAATGACAGCTTCACACCAGCAAAGCTGGGACATTTAGAAAGAGAGACAGAAAACAAAATGAAGATGAAGGATCTTAAAGCTCTTCCTGCTGGGACTCAAGAGATTAAAATACTTTACATATAGTATAGAGTCAGTGGAAAATACAGTATAACTTGTGAAATGAAAATTGTATTTGAAAGACAGAGTCTCCTAAAACTCAGCCATTTCTTCACTTGTAGAACAATAAAACAATTCAACCCCCTCCATCCTCCAGAGCAAGCTCAAAAGTATGAGACAAGGAAAACTGTTACATCCTCTACAGCCTGCTGATGAGACTCTTGCACAATACGTAGTAATTTTGATTTATCTGAGAGACCTAAGATGGAAAAATAGCCTGAGGTAATTTTTCAAGCTTAATTTAGTTCATTTAATATTTAATGACTTAATGAAGCTGTCTATGTGCAGAGCTTTCACTTTGGGAGAAATCTTAACATACATAGAGAACTTAGGAAATTAGCTTAAAAAATGTAAAAGGAAATCAGTAACTTAATTCATAAATGATTGACCTCAAGAATCCTAGGACATTTTCCAGACCTCCTGAGCTCGCAAGCTGAAATTTCTAGCCAAGCCCTGATAGGATACAACACTGCAGGATTTTATTTCAATTGTACATTGGAAGAGTTATTAAGACCATCTGTGTAGGACATTTCTCTCTGCTGTACTGGCTTGTAAGTGATTTTTTTTTTCCTCCTCTTCTCAAGTGACCCTTCCGCCTTGTTTTTTCTCCTTCTGACTTTCTTGCTTGTCAGCTCTCCCCAACCTCTTTGCTGTTCATGAACACGGGGTCATTCACCATCTTTCATCACCAGGAAGGGGAAGCCGTGTATTTTTGCTATTAACATGACTTCTCAGGCTTACCCTCTTTTAAGGCACATTTTAAAGGACCTCCAGCCTTTCTGCGATAATATGCCACGTATAAGACAATCATTCTAACTACTGCTGGTTTCATCAGGTGCAGAAGCTCTTCAAGGAGATATGGTCTTTAAGTCCACACTCCTACTGCGCTGAAAGCTTGACAGCCTGAGGACAGGGACTGGTTGGATGTCACCAAACAGAAATTAAGCCCAAACATGTGACATAGATGCTAACAACTCTGGTTCAGCCGTTGTCTTCTTGTGCTCCTCTAACCCAACAGCACCTCCCAACATCAGCTCTGACATGGGAAAAGAGGAAAGGAGCCAATTTCTTTTGAAAATCCAATATTTGGGGGCTTTTTGGTAACCAGAAGCCCTGAGACTGAGAGAAGCAGCAGGATATAGGGCTACCTCTTACCAATCGGAAGACAGCAAACTCTTCATGGATCACTGATTTCATAGCTGTTCAAGTAAATATTTGCCATATGCTGATGTTTAAGCGTGGTGTAACAGTATGTTACATAGTGGTTTGTATAAACACATAAACATCACTTAACCCAGGGGGCAGAATCTGTAAGAACATTGAGCTGAATGTTTCTGACATTAGGGAAATAAAACCAGGGCTGGCTCATGCTTTTCAAGCCGTGTGGGGACTCAAGCAGTTCTTCAGGCTGAATTACTCTTTCTTTTTAAATACACTAATGACATTTGAGGTCAGGAATCTACCTGGATCCCAGTTCTACATGCGCTAACCACAAAGAAACTGGCAATTAATTTATTTTTTTTCCCCCCTTTTGCAAAATCTCCTGAGGAAGATATTCACTTCTATCTTAGGCATTTCTAACAGGTAGAACCAGGCCTTTGACATCACTCTGTGTCTGCTGGAGTACTGAACTGATGTCAGAAATTGCTCTCCTCTTCAGTAACATGATACAGGCTCTGTATTTGTGCGGCATCTTTGTGTATATCCATGTGGAAGCACATAACCCCGAGTTAATATTATGATTTGCGCTACTTTATAGAAATTTTAAGCTGTCTCCACTAAGTCCTGGTTACCTCCTCAGATGATATAAACATCAAACCCATTTTTGCTCCTTATAATGAACTATCAATGACTGCTTTTACCCAGAACACAGGTTCTCACCACTTTGGGGGTAGTTCACAGCTTACAGTGAAACCGCATCACTTCCACTCATCCAAGAACATGTTCCACAGTCCAGAGAACACCTTTAGAGAGGCAGTAAGGGGATAGGCTATTCCCAGGTTGTTCATATTTACAGCAGAGAAGAAAGATTTCTCTCTCAGACACCTTTCAGACACATCACAGAGCAGACGTTAAGCAAGAAGCATTGTAGACACGGAGGAGTTGGCGGCTGAACAAAAGCTTTGCTGCCACCAGGAGTGAGAGCGAGCAGAGCAGTAGGTGGCATTGTCTATTAATAACCCATCTTCCCTTTCAAACATTTCAGCATAGCCTTTTTATTATTTGTAGTCAGCAAAGTTCTGGAAGACTCTTAAGGAAGGCACCATGAAGGTTCCCCGTGCAGATGACTCCCCCCCTTTCTTTTTCCCTCGGTTTTCTGCATCCATGTCAGAAGCCAGTCTTGTTTTGTACCGTGTTCAGGACCAATTTTGTCGCCAGGTGCTGCTCTGTGAGAACGTTCTCTTTTTATTTCCCATGGGCCCTGCGCTAACTCTCACACCTGCTCTGCTCTCCCAGAGATTTTACCATCACTTTCCAGCAGCGTAATTTATTCCCTGACCTCCAGAAAAATTTTCACTGCCAAACCTACAGCAACAGAAGATGTATCACCTGTTGTGAGCCAGGAACCTCCCCAGTGAGTTAAAACATCAAATACAAATAGTTAGCTGGTTTGCCAAAATCCAGTGATTCTAAATAAACCTATCCTTGAGTTGTTTAATCTTATACGAGATAAGGTGCATCCAGCAAAAGGCTGCCCCTATGGAAAGTCTGGTGACCTCTTGTTGATAAGAAGACTTAATTAAAAACTATTTTCTCCTGGATTCCTAAGGCAACTGAGATGGTTAAAATTTTACAGCTGTGTCCACAGAGCACGTTGCCTGCGAGCTCTGAAGGTTGAGTCAACACTAAAACACAGTTGTCTTGTGACGTTGATGTGCTCCATGATGTGCCTGTCTCCAGAAAACTGATCATCCTAGTCTGAACACTGCTGGCTCCACAGGGAGCTCACCTCCCTGCTCACTGGGGGCAAAAACTGCCGCAGCATGGCTCTGAGAAAGGAAAATCATGAAAGTCTGCCAAAACAGCAGAAATCTAATGCAAACTAACTTTTAAACCGAGATTGGACTTGTGACTACCTCCTCCTCCTTCTCCATTGAACCTCTTGAATTTCTATCCTTCAAGAAAAGCCCTGTAGAAGTTAGTAGTCATGAACTACCTTTCCATATAGTTAAAGTCACAGCAGCAAGATGGCTCTCACCGGGCTATTTCTTCATGCAGCACGCAGCCCCCAAAGGATCTGGGCACAGAGTGCTTTTACTTTTTATCAGAGCCCCACAGATTTCCACTCGTGCTCCGTTTTGTTCCACAAAAAGTAGAAATTAAAAATATTTCACAAGGAAAATTGACCTAAAAAAATTTGGTGACCTAAAAAAAATTAGTGTTAGAAGGACGGGTCTGGAGCAATCCTACCTTTTCTTGGCCAGCCTTTGTTATTCTAGGGATGTCAAACAACTGCCCCGTGTAGTACTGCACCCCGCTGAACAGAATGACAGCGATGGACTCCCCTTCCTTCTCAATTACAGCAAGGATATCTTCAATCCTCAGGGTCTCCTCCCCCTAAAACAAAGTTAAAGCACACATTTTGCATCGACTCTGGCAGTAATGAAACTGTCATTTCTTATTTCATAATCTATATTTTACCATGAGCTGTGCTGCTTGCATAAGGAGATCAAAAGCAAATCCTTAGCATGGTAATGATATATAAAGGTAGTGCTCTGAGGTAGCCTATGAGTAAGTTACCTCAAAGAAAAAAAATCATTAGCAAGCTTATCTTGAAGGTGCCAGTTACAAAAAGTCTATTCACTTCATATTCTAGCATGTTTCATACTTTTTAATATTTCAGAGAGTTTTCATTTACAATAAAAAAAAAAAATCCTGGTGCAATTTGTGACACTTGAAAGTTGTCTATCAGTTTCAGTCTGTACTTTTCTGATAAACTTTGTATCCCACAGGAAGCTATTATAAACCTGCCATATTTATATTTCAAAAACAATAAGTCTCATATCATCAAAAGTACAAAAAAACCCAAACCTGGGGTCATTAAATATAGAAGGATTTCAACAAAAAATAATAAAAAACCCCCATTCTTGATTATTTATAGGAAAATTACTGCTCCATCCTCCTCCCGTCTTCCTAGCGAGGGACCATGTAAAACATACCACCACCTAGGGATCAATTAGGCAGTGAAAACCTAGAATTAAATTAGACTTGTTACTGAAAAGAGCTTGGGCAAGATTGTTGAATTGCAAGTAACTGTTATTAACTCAACAATCTTTGCAAATCTATCAAGCGTTCAGGAGTGGGCTCTTTACTCACAAGATGACTCAGATTTCAGAAGCAAAAGGTCACCGTCACTTTATAGTTAGGTGACAGAGTTCTTAATAGCCCAAAAGGGAAGCAAGGCAGTCTTTCAAATTAATCTGAGCTGCGTATTACTCAAAGCAGACCTTTCCCTTAGTCTGTGCCGTTCGTGTTATGGCAATCTTTCACCCTAGGACGTTAAAAGGACTTTGGAGTTTCTCAATGAGCTGCTATATTTTGCAGTTCTCTCAGGATGCTGTCAGGTTTTGCAAATGGGAAAAACAGAGGAAATAACATTTTTTTTTTTTTGTTCTATAAGGCAAACGCACTTGTTGAACCAGCCAATTAGAAAATGGGTTCTAATACTGAAAAACATACACAGAAATAGAATACATGATTCATATGTTTTATTTTAAAGCGTTCATAGAAATAGATTATAACCTCTGCAGACAGCCACTGGAATATCTGGGAACGCGTGACTGCTCTCGTATGAAATACGCGTCTGCCCTTAGCCATAGCAAGCAGAACGGACATATTTCTCACCAACCTCTCGCGGTCGTATCATGAGCATGCATCTTTCCACATCAAGTCCGTGGAGTCGAAGCTGGGACTCAATGGCATACTGGAAGAGATACCCATGCAGAGCACGTTAGCGCAATGACATGATTAAACAACTAAAAGAAAAATGGACAAACACATCAGAACTTCAGGAAAGGGATTCAGATGCCTGCTTTTCACTACAATTAGGGCTTGGAAGCCTAATCCAACTCCACTGAAAATTTCATTAATTTCCTTTGGTTTGAAAAAGATCAAAAATGAGTTCAGGTCATCAGACAGAAAGGTGAAGTCAAAGCCTGAATCCTACAGGATGGGTTGACAGAGCAGAATGAAGGTGGAATTGTGGTGACGGATGTGCTTTACCATGTGCCAGCAAGCAAAGCCAACACAGATAGAACAGCCATGGAGGAGACTGAACATACCCTCTCCAGGAGTCCTGGGTACCCACTTTGCTTGGTGGCACATGCTAAATGCTGTCAGTGCAAACAAGGGTTGGCCAGCACGTACATGCCGTCCTGCTCTATTCTCACATCTCCAGTTTGCTGCACAACTGGGAGGATACAAGAGCTCTCAACTCTCAGGCCATTTTGAAAATCCTACCCACTGATTTATCAATACATCATGGTTCTGGAGATAGCATAAAAATCGTTGAATAATACTACAACATAGTTTAAAATTACATGACAGGAACAGAAGTGACGGCGGTTGCACAGGTTATTACTGAAGTACCACAGAAATTTAAGAAGATGGACTCTGATGTACAGGTGTGCCCGGAATAAGCACGGGATTAGCATGAACATTACTTAGAATAAAGGCAATTTGAGGTTTATACACATCTGTGCAGCCATCTTCACTACAAATAGACCTGTTAGTAGCTTGAGTCATTTTTATTGCAACTTAGAGATAAAATTATCAATTTCAATGAGTTTATGGAGTTGATGATGAAGTAGCAGTGGGCCACAAATCCAAAGATTAATATGCTCTAAGCTGTGACGCACGGGCTATTGTCTTCTATTTTATAGCAGACAAATTACGTTTGAACGAGTAATCTGAAGTGCTAAGAACAAACATTTCCATCTCTGTCTGGGGATATATAAGCGTTAATGTTGTGAGTTTGTATTGATTTGGCTTCATAAAGTAAAACAGCAACAAGAATTAATAAAACATTTACAGCTTCAGTTGATTTAGGCCAGTAGTTTGCTCAATGTCTTTAAAAAGAGTAATAAATCAATGTACCCGTTCAATCTTTTCCTCTTGTAACATTTTTTATTTGAACAAAAGGAATAAAGCTACAATCTGTAAAATACGCTGAGCTCAAAAGCTTCTGACAGATTTTTTTATTGTAATGTTACTTGGACAAGATGAGCTAATAAATATTCAAATCAAGCTAGTGATATTCTTTGGAAAAATATGATTAATAATACAAATATGGTGAAATATTAATTTCTTACATGGTCAGAGGGAAAGGCTCTGGCTTCTAGAAGAATTTTACAACGTCTTGGAGTAGGCTTAAAGAAAGATAGCTGTAAGAACAAAAAAAAAAAAAAAAAGCATTGAAGTGTATCTAAGCAGAGATGAGAGAAATGCTCCCAGCATATAACTTAATAAAGACTGCTTTACTTTCATGCAAACTACAGAGAATCCCCCAGAAATTGCAAATATTTCTTTGTCCATATAACATTTATCAAAGTAGGAAAGCATTATAATATTATATTTCTTATATCCATAACAAAGGCCACAAAAACCCAGCAGTGAAAACTTGCCCTTACAAGATTCGGTGGCAAAGGCTTGACTACAGCCAGGGAAGCTGGGATTTCACCCGCCTCCACCCGGCAAGCAAAAGCAGCAGCTGAAGTGTAGCAAATGGTGCAAAGGAATTGAATTTCCATTCCTGTCCTAGAACATTACTTATTAACTCATCCCCTACTCTGAAACAAGCCTGACCAAAGGACTAAGCCTTCATTCCCATCCCTCTCAGCACCTGTATGTGAATAGTTTTTCCTTCCCAGCTCCACACCTGGAACTAAGTTGGGCTTGCCACCATGCCAAGAGGACTGGGAGGAGACTTGCAAGCCCACCTGCTCCTGCTAGCTCAGCTCTGTGAACCATACAAAATGAATCTTTACGTCTTCATTCAGTTGAACGAAATCTTTGGAAATACTAGAGAACCAGTGGCAGGCTGTTTGTAAGCACAGGGAGACCTGTGCATAAGCAAACCGCATATATGGCCGCTATGTCATAAAAATCGAAATCAGATGCTTTACCACATCTTAGGCATATAAAGTATCATGGAATTATTTGGTTTGGAAAAGACCTTTAAGATCATTGAGTCCAGCACAGCCAAGTCCACCATTAAAACATGTCACTAAGCACCGTATCTACGTGTCCTTTAAATCCCTCCAGGGATGGTGACCCCACCACTGCCCTGGGCAGCCTGTTCCAATACAAAACAGCATAATTCAAAATGCCATCTTTCGTTTGCAACTGCATTTGAATCTCGACTGAAATTACAGCTTTGTCTTGCTTACAGTTAAGCTCTTGTTTCTTAAACCTTGAAATTTAGTGTGAAATTCAAATTTGAGAGGTTATTTGTAAATGTTTCTTAAATAAGGTATCTTCTCTGAGGACTGACACGCAGAACGTGCGAGAACGGCTCAAGCTTCCCCTACAGAGTCCTTGAAAATATATCTCTGTCCAGGTTTCCTGCTTAAGTAGAGCTAGATCTTGCACAAGCCAAAGCACCATTCAAGATACAAATCCCAAGGTTTAAGAAAAGTGAGGCTATCATCCAGCGCTGCCTTTGTGAGATCCTCAGAAAACACTTTGCTCACATTCACAAAGACAGGAAAAAATATTTGTCAACACAACATTGAATAAACAACCTGAAGACGTACCATCTGGAGGTGCAAGTTGACAGTTAGCCCATTCATTAAGGCTACTTCATGTCTTTGTGCCCCTGAAATAATAATAAAAATAAAATAACCCAACTGGTTAGGAGTTTTCTTTATAATTTCAGAGACATCTAGTACAGGGTTGAGAGAGTAGAAGTATGTTTTCAGTTAATGTCTCTCCAAAGACTGGAAAGTAAACAAACATTTGAGTTGTCATCGCAGTGAAGTAAAAAGATTTCTTGCCTGACTCACTACAGCACACTGGCAGGAAAATATTTATTTTTTTCAGGTCAGCTGTAGAAAACAAAAAAACAATGAACTATTTCCATTTCCTGGCAAACCACTGGTGGATTTATTATCATAAATACCTCAGGAAAAAAAAAAAAAAAGGTCAGAAGTCTACACGTAAAGCAAGACTTGCAGACATTTTTGTCATAAGTTTATATGTAAAGCAAATCAGGAAAAATATTGAGACAATCATCTATTGTAAGCGGTTACTGTAATGTCAAGTGAAATCTCATCCCCAATTAAAAAAAAAAACCAAGCAAAATTGGCCTATTGAATATAACTGTCCATTCTTAATGTAGCAACTTAGCAAGAAGCAGCCATGCACACATAGCTCCGAGGAGGCCAGTAACAGCTGCCTTTTGGCTCCAGCTAATCACGGGCAGAGCTAATGGAGTAACAACTAATCGTTATTACTAAGTATTTAGTAACAAATTCTTGAGCCCTTATCAACCACTGATGAAAGGTCTTAGGTAGGATGAGGGACTGCGGGTTGGGCAGGGGGCCACTGAGATATGGAGAAAATCAATTCCTGTTTCTTTCCGTTTTGCCTGATGTCTGTTGTTGAAAAGCAGTAATTCACCCTTGACACAAATCACTGTTTGGAGAACCTTCTTCAGCTGGAAGACGAGCTTGTGTGCCTTGCCCTAGTCATCACCCCGGCGGTCAAGGTGGAAAGAGGTTGCAGAGATGGAGGGATGAAGACAGGCAGGAGGTCAACAGCCACCCTTGAGATAGGTAGAGGAAATGAAAACATGATGTTGGAGGTCAAAAGGGTTAGGAGAAACAAGAAACAGGGCGGTGAATCCCGGGTTTCTCCTGTCCCTGCCTTGAGGGGCACACAAGCTCCCAACAAACACGGGGGAAAAACAGCAGGAGCACCAAGACACACCCACCATATCCCACAGAGTTTAGGTTCATGAAGCTATTACTTTGCGAGCCTAGGAAAAAGACAGAACTGCGGGCTGAACTCAAAACAAGCAAAGATAGCCAAAGACCATGGAAATTTATAATTAAGAAGGGTTTATTAAGAAATCCTTGCCAAGCAGGACCCAGCTTCTGCCACCACAGGAGAAGCCAGGAACCCTTCTGATTGAGGTATTCGGGGGCCTTTCTTTGTGTTCCTGAGATCCCCAAGTATTGGACAGCAAGATTAGTCAGTTGTCAGTGACTCCTGTCCAGGTTATGAGCCAGGAGGAAAAAGACATGTCGTGAATAAGTTCCCTCCTTCAAACACCAGGAACATCATCAAGTTTGTGGGAAGAAAAATAAGTAGACTTAGTTCTTCATAGAGAAAAAGAAGCACTTTTCCTCACTTCGACTCCTCTCGTTTCTTTGCTTTGTTTTCTTCCCTCTGATAGCATTTCATCTGCAGGCTCCATGCTGCTGAAAGAGGTCACCTTGTGGTTGTTCTATTGCAGATACAGAAGACAGCTAGCGAGAGTGATTGCAGCTCAAAACAGTATTATTTGCAGTCTTAATATTTCTATGGAACTCTTGAGGCTGAAAAGGGGGATAGCATCAAGAAACGCTCTTGCTCTTATTTCTCCCTCTGCTCCTTCCATGAAATCTGTGCACGAGCAATTCCCTGCCTGCTGTACCGTTTCCGTATAAAACAAATGGTTAATGCGTAGATCACTTTTAGCTGCATGCTAGCATCCCAAATTAAATATGACACTACATTTGTCATGTAAGTCTTGGTCTTGGGTAAATTATATATTTATTAAAAGCTTTCCGTTATTGAATTTCATGCCCACAAAACAAACCTCATCCGTGTCATTGGAAAACTGTTATCCTTTATAACTGTGCACTGTGTTTCGGAAAAGAACTTTTCCATGATCCAATTAACCCATTACAATATTCAAAGACCCGGCACACAGGAGACAGAATTATGTTTGCCTTCTTTATTTCCTAACTTTATACCGTATCTCCAAGACAGGCTAAAACCTGTATGTTCTGCTTGATAAATCTCCTCTTTAATAAAAGGAAGCAGCATTTGCAAAGTACAACTTCAGAGACAATTATGATTGCATTAGGCAGACACTGCCATCCTTCTCCTCCCTGACTGCAGTGGGAGCCTGATCCTCACCAGAGTAAGTAAAAAGCAGTTTGTAAAATGATTGAAAACAGGCTGAGGGCCCCAATTCTGAAAACAGTTTGGTTACTTCAAATAATCCTTATCACTCAAAGTCACCACAAATCTGCTAAGCATTCAGTCTCCCCTCAACAGAGACCCGCCCGAGCGCCTCGTACAGCAGCAGCCACACAGTTAATCTTGTTCCATCAGAAGGTGATGCTGCCAAGGTTGTAATGTTTTAATAAAGTCCGGTAGGAGAAACCGAGATTACGGTCACCGTGTTATGCCGCTCGGCGTGAGCGCAGAAAAAAGCTTCGGCCTCCATTGACCTTGACTCCGCATTTCACCATGTATTTACTACTGTAACTTCCATTGAACAAGGAAATGTAACTGCATTTAGTAAGTTGTTATAGCACCATAAACCATTAAACGAAGAAAGATATTTTACAGTCTTAAGTCCATTCCTGAATAAATCTCAGCAAACAATTTTTACTTACTACTACTACTTCGAATGAGAAATGAGAATTCCTCCTCTATAACATATTAAATATTGAATAAAAAGAGTAAAATTCTGTTTATGTTCTTACACTAAATTCACTACAAAAAGAAATTCAGCATTCACTCAATTCATACGTATTTGGTGTGACACCTTGCCGGAAAACAGTCCTTAATCATAAATAACACATCGGAATAGCGTATTTTGACGTAATATTTTTCCTGCATTTATTCTATTAGCCCTTTCATTATTATCTACAATATTAAAAATCAGAATTTATTACGATGCATCCATTGTTTTGGAAATAATAATTCATTTGCATTCTAAGAATCACTCACCTAGACCCTGAAAAAAGCTATGAGGATATAACGTAAATAAAACCCTGCTGGCATGTGACTCTGAGGGGCAGATTTGAGCCCAAAGCACTTTTCATGGCTCCATTAAAGTCCAAAAAATCTGGAGAACAAAATTCAAAGTGATAATGTTGATGTGCCCTTTACTGCTGGAAAATGACAGGACTATGAAACCCTTCCCAGCAAAGAATTTTGAAAAGAAAAATAGAGTGACCTGAGTCATCACAATTTTGTAATAGAAAACTTTAAATTACATGTTTAAAACTAACAAAGTTGCAAGAAGTTCAGTGTAGTCTGGCCATTGTGATTAAAAAAATCAAAACCATCAGTGACATAGAGTTTGGAAAAGAAAAGAAAAATAGATTGAGAAGAAATCGGCTAAAGTTTAAGCAAAGCTCCGTTTCCTTCTCCTTACACGCAGAATACTTTTACTTAAACAAATATTATAACAGACGCTGAGCTGGCAGCCTCTACAAGACAGATGGCTAAGGGAAAAAAAGTCCCAGCCTGACCCCCTGCTTTCTGCAGTGACTCTTAACCTAAAGCTGAGGCCAAACCGACCCCAGCACCGGCACTGGCAGGAGGTCAGTGCTCACCTCACCCCGACACCCTGCAGGGAGTCCACGGGGGCCCACGTTTTGCAAACAGAGCAGCAGCAAACATTCACAGAAGTGATGTAGAAGAGGATGATAGTTTAGGTGCTTTGAGCTGCCCTTTAGGGGATCTTGGCACTCTCTCCCGGTTTTGTGAAAGGCATCAATGATCTACCTTGTTACTTCACTAATTCAAGTGCCTGAAGGTGGGTAGAGCTCGCTCTCATAAGATAAATTCTCCAACCTCCAGTTAATTATGTTCCCCACTTAAAAGCCAGTTTGAGTGCATCAGGCTAGTTGTATGACAGTTCACATTTTCCCAACATGCCCACAGCTTTGCAGTTATACCCTATGAAAATGAGAACATCCCCTTGCCAGAAAAGATCAGCCAAACAGGAGAAACCCCTCAATCAGCTGCCTTCAGCATTTTGATACCCTCCACTCCTTTATATTCTCACATTTTTATGTTGCTCCAATAAGCGTCCAGTATTTTAGCTATTTGGAAACTTCATGAAGAAGTAGGAAGTGACTTTATTTATAAAGATATAAATAAACCTGTCGTGAAACATTCCTTAATGTCTCTGTTTCCAGTTGTTCAGCCCCCATTTGTTTGTCTCGAAGGAGAAAACCCATAACTTTCTCACTGAACACTTGTAATTTCTCCTCCAACTACAGACAAGCCAATAACTAGAATACAGTAGGTCAACTTAACCATAATATTTTTCCTTAGTGAAGGCACAAATGAACACATGATAATTCAGTTCAGACAGTCAGTATTGACAGTTGCCTTCAACCTAATGGAAATACTGGCCAAATCTCACTAAAATCTACTAACCTAGCCTTGACAATGCCTGTAAGGGTAGGGGAGAAAAAGGGTCTGTGAGAAACCCTGCCAAGGTAATATTTCTTCGTCCTTCTGACATGAGCTCTGAAGGAAATCCCAGTGAAAGACTATTTCAGCAACTACACACAGATGAGAGGAAGAGGAGATAGAGGAAATTTGCATTCAGAATCCGTCAACTGCTTTCATGGCTGGCAAACTCACCAGGAGAAGTCTCCAGGGCTCCTTCTCAACCTCTGGAATAACCAGATGCATTTACTGCCAAGGTCCTGCAGCACTGCAGACTCCTCAAGGGGTACAGCAGAGTAATGGGAACTTACAAACAGCAGGTCCTGCCCCAATTAGCTGCTTCATTGACATAAGCAGCTCTCAAATATGAGACTGGGTTTAGTGGCAGGCAAAGGAGGAAAATCAGAAAACATCTAGATAGAAATCGTTTTTCAACGGGGAAAGTCCATTGGCTCATTTCTAGGAGAGAGGATGAGAATCTGTAACGCCAAGTGCCCTTTAAAAGTGCTTCACATGTTAGACCAAGTGCTTTACGATGCTCCAAGAAACCCTTTGCCACAATTATATGATATATAATACAATATATGATGATATACATACACTCATATATTAGCACATACATCCATCTCTTAAATCACTTGCAGCCTCAAAGTGTTGGTCCATGCACAACACAGTCAGGAAAACTACATTAGAACAAAAGAATGAAAGGAACTAAATTCTGGTTACAGAGTTTCAGGACTTTCAGTCTTAAAAGAAACCAAATTTGATTAAATTTCTAGAGAAAGCCTTTCCTCGCGGTTCATACCTACCAACCAGCTCAGCCATCAGGTCCACGAGGCACTCGTCTGCCAAAGCCCACGGGCGCTGACCATTGAAATGGCCGTGAACACCTCTGAAAAGGAAGATGCAAACAATGAAAACATATGTTGTTCCTTTTGGATCAGTCCTAAGAAATGTACCTGATTTGGAGATCCCATGTTTGGAGGAGGAGGAGACTTGCCTAAACTGAGGATGGTTCTTTTACCATGCCATAAAATTCTTAACAAGCACAATTCATTTGTTGGTTCCTACCAAGTTTTCAATTGCTTGGAAATTATTTATTTTGGCCCCCAAAATTCCTCTAGAAAGCCCTCGAAACTAAAGATGATAGGTTTTTCACTAACCCTCTGGAAGTGGCTGCATGGGTACAAGAAACCTCCAGGTATAGGCACACCAGGAAAGGCTGTGGTGGTGCCCAGTGGAGGATGGCACCCTACTAACCCCAGCTCGTATGAGCTATGCATAGATCACCCTGCAGCTGAACGCGGTATGGCGCAGAGGATGGTAGACTTGAATACTGCCTTACTCCCTGACAGAAATACTTCTTGTCAGAAACAATTTCCATCCACCTGAATCTCCTGTCTGAACTCATCCTTCTGCATATACCAGCAGGTACCCAATGCACATGCAGAGAAGCACCTGCCCAAACAGAGCTGCTTGCTAATTTTTATTGCTCTCTTCTCCCTGCCAAATTGTTCTAGATCTAAGTCTGCATAAAGCTTTTTGGTTTGACAGAGGGCACTTAGAAACCTTATTTTGCAAACTGTACCTGTCAACAGTGGATCATCCCATCACCTTAAACCGGAATGCATCACTACACTCAAGTGATGGATATGCACATCCCGTTCTGGATCAAGAGCTCTGAACTAATTTTTGCTTCAAATGTATCAGAGAAGGAAACTTCTAAGGTAGCCATCATGCATATATAAATAAAAAGTTGCAAAGTTTCTTGAACATGCAGGATGTAGCATACAAATTTAAATGCAAATCGAGACAGATTGAGAAAAGTAATAATGGTGTCAATCCAGGGGAACATTGCTCTGGGCTTCCATCTCACACTGGATGATTTTCATATTTGCTGAGCACCATGGGGTACTTGTGGAGTCAGAAGTGCCAGGTTGCATGTGGCTGAGGAAAACCATGTATAAAACCGTTTCAAAATAGGGACAAAACCAGTAGGAAACCGGGTAGAGAGAAGAAAAAAAAAAAAAAAAGCTCTAAAAGCTGTGATGAGAGAAAGGAAACAACAAAAAAAAACCCACAAACCAAAACCCACAAGTAATGAAATTTTTAAAGAAGACCAGGCACACAATTTAGGCTCAAAATCATGAGAAAACATGTAGTAGATGAAGCCATGAGAAAGGAGGGTGTATGAGACACCACCAGCTAGTCTTCCCCCATGCTTAAGGCTATTTAAAAGACAGATTTTCTCTGTCCACCTCCTGCTTCCCCTTCCCAGACAGCATTTTGTTCTATCTCCCACACAAATTACCTGGTATAGTCAGACCCTTTCTGATTGACTTGGGTCTAATTCATGCCTCCTGGGGATATTTCCAAAAGAAGCACAGTCCTAAAGACAAGGACTGCTCCAAAAAGTACAATTTGTATTAAACATTTCATGCCTTTTATCCTTGCAAAATACCGTTTGCTTTCGGACCAGTTTAGGTTAAAGCTGAAGGAGGGCACAGGTACAACTGAGCGTTTCTTACAGATAAAATAACCCCCCCGTGTTCACCAAGTCCAACCCCACACAGATGACAAGGAGGACCTCAATCCCTAGTTTGGATAAGGTCACGGTACCCTAGCAGACCACTTTTCTCCGTTTTAGAACTGCTCTCTGATGAGGTGTTGACAGCAGAAAGCGGGCAGTGTGAAATAGGACTCATTTATAAGAACATTTCATAGATGAGGAATAAAGGCAGTAGGTGGGTAGGGGAGAAAAATGCGGTAAGGGGCAGGATTAAGGGCTAAAACTTCCTCCCTTCTATCAGACGATAACACAGCTGTGTTCCCTGAAGACAGAGGTATGTGTTTCGCAAACAGCAAGACATTTATTGCTAATTTCCTTTCTTATTGTTAACTGTAAAATAGGGATCAAGGGACTTCGGGATAATGCAGACTGTTAAAATAAAAAACCCCAAAGATTTTCCGTGGCTCCCAACCTGAGGGGATCTATGTTTCTGAAAGAGGATAGAGAACATAATAAGATGGGAAGAAGCAGCCCTAACTACCTATGGGATTCTCTTTCATTAGCTTTCTCTGATTTTATAGCCATTAGTGTCCTTCTAATGGGAATTTACTGATGAAAGCTCTCTCTGCCAGCATTCAGGACTAACAAAATTTCAGAATAAATTTCCAAGTTATCATGAAAACACATAGGAGATTTTGGGCATAAGAATATTTTGTTTTGAGAAGAAAACACGGAAAATTAAATATATTGAAAGAGGGGATATGCAGCATTAATTATTATTCATATTATTATTATTATTACAGCACAGCTTACAGCTTGCCTCCCTCTTGATGGCCAATATAAATGTCAAGAGACAAAAATTACTGCAGCTAAAACGGTAGTTAAAGGCATATTCTTGGAACCTTTTTTTATTTTAATCACATGAAACTCCGTAGCCTTTGCTGATGGCACAATACATCCTATTACACTTAGGTTGTAAAATTCTATGCTCTGCCTCAGAGAATTTATCTCTCTGTAGATTATGCCACCCCTCTCTCGGCTCTGGTAGGCACTGGGGGTGATAATCTTTAAGGACACAACCGCGGTGCTTCTGGCATGCCCCTCAGTCACAGGTAGCCTACGCCTCGTTCTGCTTCCACTGCACCCTAGGTAGCAAGGGAGGTTTAAATCGAGGTACCCAAATTAATGAATACAAAACGAGGCCCATCAAATTCACAAAGCACCGTACAAACAGAACTATTTCTTAAACTACTCTGAGAGTTTCTCATTGCACAAATTAATTTTTAGTTGGTTACCAGTTTATTTTCAATTTGGCAGGAAATCACAATGCCACATTTTATTCGCTGAGGTCTGGTTGATTTAAAGCTCGCTGGGGGAGCTAGGAACACATTTTCTGATATGATCCCAGGGTTTCAGAGGCGGTGAGAAAAGGGATTTAAATTAATTGCCAGCTTCAAGAATCTTCTGTGCTCATCCAAATCTTGTTCAATTGGAAATTTCCTTCTTGCTTCTTTGCCAAAAATGATGCAAAGTATTTAATGAGCCAATACAGACTCTTAAGCCTGACCATGCTTTCAAGCAAGGAAACAGCCAAAAGAAGGAAGGCAGAGCCCAAGAAAAAGAACTGTGTGGAGCAAGAGATTGAAGGTAAATCTGAAAGACCCAGGGCATTAAAGCAGGCATTTACAGCTCTAACACACAACCTGCACAATGCAGGGATGACTCCTGCTGAACTGCAGGAGAGTGGGTCTGTCAAACAGGATGTGACCGGGTCCCACCAAGCTGCCCTCCTGCTTACAGGGCTGTTATATCTTGCAGGAAGAGCTCGCCACATAAAACCAAAGACCCCTTTTTGACTCACTGAAGACAGTCTTGCTACTGCAGGTGTTATATTATAAAGCCGCCTACGGACGTCGAGATTTTTTTGTCTACGATATTCATGTCAGAAGCCTGTTGCCAGACTGTTTCAATGCTCAGAAGTATATATACATATTTTGTTTCTAGCCTCAACTTATTAATTCCTAGTTTATACTTCCTGTGCCAGCATGGTATTTCACATAAGTGGCTCCTTTTCTCCCCCCTATGTTTACCCCGTGATACATGCGCAGAGAAAAATTATTTGTCCTTTCAGTCTTCATTTTGCACATCTAAACAACTCTAATCCTCAAGACTTCCACGCAGCAGGTTCTCCACCCCCAGTCACCCTACCAGCCCTTTTCAAGAACATAATAACTGGCTATGGCAGACTCCCTTCTGTTTTAATAGTTCCACTTTAATGAGTTACTCCGATGTGAGAGACATTGGCCACTGCAGCAAGTATGTTCACACGCAATAACGATTCTATAAAATACATTAATTACTTAAATGGTTCTGGTGAGGGAAAGGGAAAACAAGACAGCGCAGAGCACCTATTGGCCTTTCTCCAGCCAAACAAGTCACTTGAACTTTGATCTTTTAGATGTCAGAAAACTGGATTATTGGTTGCTCTAAGCTAAGCACGGAATAGGCATCTCTTCATTGCTTTTTGTCCTTCATTCAATAAATCTTGGATTTAGCTGAAATCCAAACAGAAAGAAAGGTGAAGTCTCAAAGGCTCTTTTTAAATCCATACTAAGAACGCCAGTGGCTTAAACCTGTATTCTTTATACATTAGCATAAAAAAGAGGACTGAGGAATGTGGAAAGAAAGAATAGAAAACCAGAACAGGTATGTGGGAGGTAGATGTAAGAGAAGGAAGATACAACCCACCATTTACAGGATGGAGAGGGGGAGAAAAAGGGGACAGTGACACTTTAAGAGGGAACACAACAAGAACAAAATGCTTGAAAAGGCCTCCTTCTCTCCATGCCGTACTCTAATGAGTTGCCATCCCCACGCAGAGCTACAGAAACAGCTACCAGGTGATCTCCATTTCACTTTCGCCATCAGCTACAAGCTGTGAAAACCATTTAAACAGACAAGTACAGAGGCTGTTTGAGACGAGTCCCAAGACACAACAAACAGAAAGTGCAATAAACCAATTTATAAGAGGACCAGAATCTATATCATTGCTGACTTGAAGGATGTACCTAATTTGCACGTCATTTATTAGATTCTCACTACTTATTTATCTAAGCCGCAGACACTAAATTCCATGCTGCCAACACACAAGCCATTGAACAGGCTGTGGCTGGTCACAGCTACTACCTTAGGCTGGATTGTTGTTAAGGTATCCTTGGTGACTGGAATTAAAGCATTCGTGCTTCTCCCCACCTATTCCTTTGCAGCCCCCAGCACCCCTCACCCATCTTCTTTAAGCATAAATTGTTCCAATTTAGCTCGAGCTCACCCTGACTTTCCCAGTTGCCTTAGGTGCATCTGCAACGAGCTGGATTTTGCGTGGGGTTTTGTTGGGTTTAGTTTCTGTTTGGTTTTGTGTGGGTTTTTTGAACTTCCTGATTTATCCTAGTGCAGGTGTTTGGGGCCAAGCTGTATTTTTGGCAAACAGCCTTCTAGATTTGCTCCCTCTCTTCTGATGGCTTGAAATCATGTTCAGTCATATTTCTCTTTTAGATACAGCTACTGAAGGCACTTTTGATCTTCTGGAGAAACAGGCTGCCTACCCTTTTCTTTCAGATTTTTATAATCATAGAGAAAAAAAAAATATTCTTCACTATAGCAAAGACAAACATAAGACTGAAGCGAACCAATGAAAAGGAGCTGAAATATGTTTGCACTGCCAGTGCATCACTCTAACAGATAAGAGTACTATCTGACTTCTACCTTTGGAAAGAGCTCAGCTGTTTCCCTGATAAACTACGATAATCATACAGAAATGGTCAGGGTTGCAATTTTTTCAAACGACTGGAGAAACTGCAGCGTTGTGCTGAATGAATAACCAGAAGGAACAAGTGCTTCTCCAAGTTCACATTCTTTCCCATTCATTCTCCATCTTCTTCTCACTAGAAGAATGCAGTAATAAATAGCAAACACTAAACCATTCTGATTAACCCACAGCATTCATATACTAACAAGTGAAAGAGCAGCTACAGAGGGTTTGGTTTTTTTTTTTTTTCCACATTTGCATTGTGAAGCCTCCATCACATCGTTTCTACTGAAACAAGGCTGCCCAGTTAGCAGAACCAGTTTTTTCTCTTCTGCCTCCCCATATTTCCTCTGCTCTCTCACCATGAAATCACACCTGTTCCACTCGTATCCCACACCCTATAAAAGTGCTCATCTCTCTCCCAGCTCACTCACTCATCTGGGTGTTATTTTGCTTTCTCGCCTTCAGCTCCCTGGATTTTACTTATGTTTTTCTTTACTTGTCCCTGCTTTGGCTGCTCAGACAGGTGCTGGACACCTCAAAGCACAGACTCTCCAGGGAAATGAAGTATATTATAAATTTTAAAAAGGGGGGGTGGGTGTGGGGTGGTTTCCTCCTATATATTAAGAAGTTTCCCATTTGCCAGGATGCCAGTGCAAATGCTGAAATGCATCCCTCTCTTCTTCTGCCGCCTCTCTTACATCAGCTCCATCCGGCAGAGCTCATTGCGATTCACTCTCAGCTCCTCTCACCGAGATGCTCCTGAAAAGATAGGGATGCTTCTTTCTAAAGAAAATTAACTTGTCAGGCAAAGACCTGGTTTAAGAGGAGCCAAAAACCTGCCAGCGCTGGCAGCAGGACCACCTGCGCTCGGTGCTATTTCAGGGGGAACTGCCCACTGCAAGGCCTGCAGGGTGAATCACACGCAGTTAAAAATACTAATTAGAAAATCACAGGGCCTGAAACTGAATCATGTTCACCAGCAAGCCACGGTAACCAAACGAGTTCGTATGTCTCGTGTATAAACGCACGTAACCATTGGATGGGGATGGTTAAACTGTGCAGGTCTTCCAGATAAGCCAAAGGCACCGCGCACAGCACAGGTTATACAGCTGTTATCTTTGCCCGTTTTACTGCTCATACCTGTAAAGAAGATATAAATAGTGCCAGGGAAACACTGAACGTGTTTTACTCCCGGGCTGCAGCGGTTTAAACACACTATTCTTTCATTCAAGCATGTCCAAGACAGATCACAAAATAAAACCAGGTGTCCATCTGAAGCACAAGTTAACATCTCGCATTCCCTGCTGTGTACTCACGTTCGAGCCCACTTGTCCAGTTCTTCATCCAAGTAAGTTTTAACTTTTCTTGGCTGAAGCCCGAGAGAATTGCCAGCAAAATATACGCAGCTCTCCTCTCCGTTCACCAGGCTCAGGTCAGCTGTGGAGGGAAACCACAAACCACACGCACATGAGAGTGAGCACGGGTGGGAGAGCACCCATGCACACACATACCCATGTGCCACCTCCCAGAGCCCTGCCCATTCTGCCTCTCCCTGGGACATCGTGGTCCCCACACATGAATGGATTTGCCACATTCTGCCCTTCCTCCCAGGACGCTGCTCAGGTGACCCTGCAAAGGGATCTAAGGAGGAGGACAGCCACACAATTTGTAGAGTGGTTATTCCTCTCGTCCTCCTGAGATTTTGGACTGACTCCATCAGTACCTGTCTGGAGCTAACGTGAGATCAGGCAGCATTAAACCCCCAGGTCTCTGGGGCTGTGTGGGAAGCAGCCACTGGCTCCAATTCCATCAGTTCTGTTACCAACGGTGAGTAAAGAGGGAACACGTTCCTGACCAGGCTATCCATTTTTCTTCCATCATCAATATATTCCTACTCCAAGTCGTGAAACTACCCAAATCACATATTTAATGAAAGTCAAGACGAGGTAAAGCTGTGCTTTTCATGTAAGTTCTCCCTGCATGATTAAATCACTACTTAGAACAATTTAGTCTTTGCACAGAATATTTTAAGGCAGTCTCAAAAGTTCTTCTCTTGTCAGCATATATTGTGGGCTGCACTTCATGTCATCATCATCCGGAGAGGAGGAGGAAATCTATGTTGACAAATCCTTTCAATGATTAGGAGAAAAGCAAGGCAGTAGAAATTTATAAATAATAGCTCTAGTGAGGTTCTGAACAATCTAATTACCCCGTGTCAACATCTATCAATCCAAACATTGCCTTTTTCTATTATTTCTCATGTTAGAGATTCTTGGAGGGACAAGTGATGGTGACCTTCTAGAAGCAGTAATTTGCATTCATCTATACATTCACTTTACATCTATAAAATACCCCGAAAGCTAACATTACATGTATTTTTGGTAAATATAGTCACTATATCTCGGGTGAAAAAAAAAAAGATCAGAAGAATGAATACGTTAAGATACGTGCTGAAACAAATTATAAGATTGCATTTCTGTCTGTGAAAATTTTATGTTAGGGCTGTAGAAAAATAGATTAGATGCCTGGAAAAGGTCTCTTACTAACTTTTGCACTAACAATTACCAACTTCATTGAACTTCACCAGAAACACATTTTTCAGAAGTATAGACAACTCGGGTAATTTCTTAATTAAAGCTTTGGAAGCTTTTAAAAAGCATAAGTCAGCGAGCAATTTCTGTCTAATCTGTTTTACAGATACTGTGTCTGTTTTTCATCTCTATTCTAATATGAATGAAAACAGAGAGGTATAAATATTATCCATGCTCCTAAATTGGTCCTGCTAACAGTTCTTTTCCTATCAAGAAACACAATAACACTGTCTCACTGGGAATAGAGAGAAGGATCTTCGCTCGACAGTTTGGAGCTCCATCTCACTAATACTCTCTATACTCCAACCAAGCATCCAAACAGGTACGGGATTATAAGTGGGTGAGCTTTTCTTGCACCACAGTCCTTCCTAAATAAAAACGTCTCTTGGGTCACTGTTGGAGAGAGATGGCATTACCTCTTTGATAAAGTGTGTTTTTCTACTTTTCTGTCTGGTTACTTTGGATATTCTTTTTTATTTTTGGCATGTGATCAGCTCTGTAGTGGGCTGTGCTCGTTTCCTTTGCACAAAAAGGACACTTACTTCCCTCTCACTGACATCAATAGAAGACTCATTTTGGACCACTGCTGCTTCCCAAGCCAGGCTTTGTTTTTTGCAGCATCATTTCACAACAACTCCCGACCAGCACACCGTTGTGCTCCAACATCACTGGTCCTTGGTTCTGTGGTCACTGTCATATTCTTCGCAGTATCACATTTGTTTTCTTAAGACTAGCATTTCTCTTTCCCCAAATTATTCTACCCTCATTTCTCACATTGTTGGCCCTTTTTAGTTCTGGAGGAGCTGTGGTGGACGTGCAATATATATTGAGAGATTCCAATAGGAAATGAGCACAACTGATGAAGGAAAGGCTGGTGCAAAACAAACACGAGATTATTGAAATTATTGAAATTTGTCATTAGAGTAGCCTGAATTAAAAAATACATGAACAATAATTTACATTAAGATTAATTAGATACATTATAAGCTCTTCTCACACCTGCTCAGATTCATACAAACTGATCCACTCTTATAACATACATTATTTTGCATATCAAATCATCTGCAGTAAAGTTGAATATACCTTGTAAACCTCAAAGAAAAAGCAAGTTTCTTTTCAGAAATATTCAATCAAAAAAAAAAGATAAGAATACAATGTCTTCATTACCAGAAAGGAAGGACTAAATCTGATTCTACGTATCTGAGTGCTATATCCCTTGTTGAAGGATAAAAGATCACCTCTTTCACACCTGCCTACAGCCCTCCTCACAAGCCCTCCAAACAAAGGGCCAGATTTGTATGATTAACTGCTACCTTTAACCAGCTCTTCAGGGAAATATAGCTCAACATTTTCACTCTGGGACATCTTTTTATTCCCAAGAAACCCAGATGATGCTCTATTCTTTGCAAGATGACAAAGCACAAGGCACAGCCTTAATCAGATTGGTGATTTGGTGCCCGACAGCCAACTGCAATCCAGTCATTCCCACCTCCTCCCAGCAGAGCACGAAAAAGCGTTAAAGAGACATAGCTGTCAGCTCGGAGCGGAGCGAGGAGATCCAAACATTTTTCTAAATCTTCTGCTGTCATCTTGTCCTATTTGCTCACCTGAGCCTCGTCCCTCATGCGTGCTCAAAGATTTGCCAGGGAGCTGCTCTGCTAGTGGCTTCCACTTGATTGATATCACAAATAAACCTCCCTGACAGTTTGTAAGTTGATAACTCAATCAAACTATTGTAATGACTTTCTAAATATTTTTATGTACGTCATCTTACAGTTGTCTCCTATGGCTGTTCTCATCTGCTTCTTCTAAGGCTTCATTTTAAAACCTCATTGTAATGTTTTATGTAAATATATAAAGAATATTTGATGGCTAATATCTGCAACGACGTTTATCTTCAGAAGCATGTTATCTAGGATCCGCTCCTGTGCTCAGATAAATGTCACGGGAGATCCGTCTCCGTGGTATAGACCCACAATGTAAATATACATATATATATTTACACCCCTGCTGTTTTTCAGCAGGGAAGCTGTTCCTCCTGACAGCTGAAGCACAGAAAAGAGACAGGGGAAAGAGAGGAGGGAATAAACCCTCAATTTGGGAACGCAGGAGTGATGGGTTCTCTGTGCTGTTCAACCACTATGACTTTATAGGCTGCTTATCTTCACTACAACATACATATCCATAGTCTCAGGACTAAATATTATAGTAACTGCAGAAAAAAACCCCCACAGCAAGCAGTCTTTGGATCTAAATATTATGGTAATTGAAAAAAAAAAAAACCACAACAAAACAATAACCGACATTTGAAGGGAAACCATGAAAACTGTCACAGGGGTATCAAAACCTCAACATACGTCTCAGAAGATTCTTTAATCTGAAGGTGCTGCGACACTACCCTGAAAAGTGACCTTTCACATTCTTCAGACATTTGAGACTCATTTCTCAGGCCCATGTCCTAAGGACAGGAGGAGACTGTGCTCCCAACATCTATCATTGCCTGGCAGGAAGATACTGAAGACAAAGACAGTGTCAAAAGATGTCCAGGAATTCTGAAAACTGATACCATTTTCTACCACAGATCCTTACAGGACGTAAGTTGGTGAATGTACTCATGTACCATCAGTACCGTTCTTTTCCAATTAAAAAAAAAATTGCAGAAAAATGTATCTGCATTTATTAGAAAATGAAAATATTTTGCAAGTTCTATGATATTTTTTCCTTTAATTTTTAATGAATTCTTTCTACCAAGGCAAAAAAGGAGGAGAGTGACTATGCCTATGTATGTTCCCCATCTAAGGAAATAATAGGCCATTTCTTCAGTTTCCACTGTGCGATGCCCTGAGGAGAGACAGCATTTGCTCCCCGTGTATTTGACATGTGAGCTGAAAATAAGCCTAGGCAGGAGTTGGGAAGCAGGAGTAGAGTCCAGGACCACACTGTCTCCATAGGTGGGTGCTCCCACCAGGTTTCCCTGCATGATTTTTGCCAGACACAACAGCAGCAATGGGTAAAAAAAAACAGCGTGGAAATATTTTATAGTTCTACTGAGCTGGGAGCGCTAACCCAGAGCAAATCCTCTCTCTCAGCCTGTCTGCACGCCCCTCCTGCCTCCCTGCTTGCACACCAGGTCCTCCCTTAATAAATGAATCTACAGTACCCCCGCTCCCACCCCCAGGCATGCCACAGGCTCCTCAAAACTACCTACCGACCAGGAATGAAGCAGAAAAATTTCAAGAGCCATTTTGCACGGCTGCACTGAAGCCATGTGCCGTTATCCGTTTGTAGGCAGTTCATGAGGGAAGCGGGGAAGATCTTCAAATAAAAGGCTTCATTATGAATTATTTGCTCAGATCAATTATTTGTTTTAAGGCACAGGCTTCCATTTGGACTCAGGAAGAAAAATCATCTCTACTACCAGCAATAAGACATAAATGTTAATATAATATAGGTACCGTTCCTTTCATTAACTAAAATAATTGTAACTAGAGAGATAATACCAAACTATATCATACCAAGGAAGCAACTGCTCTGAACTGTTGTAAGCGACATCGCTGTTTCAAACCATTAGATAGAAACGCTTCTGTCTATAATTTTCAATCAGTCACTATATTGTTCAAAGCAGCTGACTGACAGCATAAGCACCGGGTAAGCACTGCATCCTCACTTTTTATTCAGGATGGGAATGAGAGCATTAAGCCTTTGGTGCTAGAATAAGCTGATGGATTGATTTAGCAACACCAGGGACGTACTGTGCTCAGATATGACTGCAATTGCTCAATTATCTCATAAGTGACAATGATTTCCAAAGATTTGTGATAAACACACACAGAGGATGTGAAGCACCCCCCTCCCCACTCCCTCGCTGTAATTATAATTCTCACTTGGAGGCAGATCCTTGACTTTTGGGATACAGAAACATTCACGAAGATGCTTTAACTCATCTTCTTCATCTAAGCGAAAAGCAAGTGTCTTGTCTGTGGGACTGCATCCTAGTCGAGAGGCGGTTTGCTCTAAAATGGTGGCTGGGAACACCGGAGAAGACAGATCCATTCCCAGGTCATTCAACCTCACCTTAAAAGAGAAAAAGGCCACAGTTCAGCTTCTGCATTACGCATGTTCACGAGCGGCTGATAAGCAGCCACTAAAGTGCCTCATTCGAGCCTCAAACTTACTTGATTTAAAGCTTTTAAAAAGTGAAGTATTTGAATAGAATGGTAAAAACTGATCCCTTCAAGTATTTCCAAGGCAACACATTGCTGTAACCCCCAAAGGCTTTTTTTCCTCTACAAGATACGATGCTCTTCCCCTTTTAAGCCGCATCAGCAGCTTCTAAGTTCTCCCACCAGACCCATCGCTGTTGCAAACGCTGAAGTGTCATTCACAATTTTGAGACCTCGAAGCCGGAGGCAGTATTATTGTTCCTGCAGCCTGTGCTCCTAAAAATAGCAGGTGTACAGCCACACCGGAGCTGGTTCCAGGCTGTGTGACGTTCGGCCTCTTTCAGCTTTCCTGCCTCAAGGATCGGAGCGGGTGTTGGTGTACAGCCGTGCTCACGTCCAAGGGCAGAGCAGGCAGGATACAGATGGCAGACAATAGCATCCTTCGAAACGACGCTGTCGAGACCAGGACCTTGAATTAATATTTCCTTCTAGCGACACCGAATATCCTGGCGCTTCATCGCCGTTTGTCCTGGGAAAGGAGAGGAGCCCAAGCCAAGCTGCAAACATGACAGATCACAGTTTCTAACAGAATACCCAAAACCGTAACTGCAAAATTTGCAAGCTTATTGATCCTGGCAAGAAGAACAGCCCTGTAACTTAACGCTCAGAGACACCATTGTGTTCAAGACAGCATTTACGCACTTGCCTTTACAGATCTATTGGCAAAGAAAACTTGGGACACGTACTCTGTACTTCAGGGCTAAACTTCGCCGGTGCTGCCTGCTGCGTCCTGTTGCAGAAGGCAGTCAAAAGGCTCGTTGAGGTGCTTGGTGGTTACCCCAGGTTAGGGAACTGCAGAGTTAGACCACACAGTATTCTCTGCTTTTTTTAACAGCTCTAAGAGTTTTGGTGCAACAGAAAAATCTCTAGAGAATAGGCTAAAATAGAACAGATAGCACATAACATGTAGCATAGAGCCACAAGAGATTATCGCTTTTTCTCTCTGTTTCAGAAAGAAAAACACTCGAAGCACGTATCCTCCGTAAGTACCAGCTCTCTTTTCTTAAAACCAACAGTATACTACAGGCATTGCCCAGATTACCCAGAAACAAGCTGTGGATAGAACACCACACTATTGTATGGGTTGTAGCCAGCTGAGCATTACTTTCATCGTCACTTGACCTACCTTGGGTTTGTGTGGAAGAGGGATTCCAAGTCAGTGTGATACTCCAAGTTACAGATATTTTTTTAAATGAAATCCTTCATGACACACTTGTCTTTATTCTTTTCACTACAATTACATATACCCAGACTAAGGGGGGTTTTATCAACTTTTTATGCCATCCCCTGGACACCATCCAGATCTTCGTTGACACATATGGGAAGGACAACAGTTGGTATTTAAATAAAAACCCCTAAATAGCACAGCCTCATTAGTGTCAATTAATCCAAACCTCTTTATACTCCAGCCAAATAACCAGCATGATGCTAGTTACCTGGTTTAATTTGCTATCATTTAGCTGAGAACTATCATTTAGATGAGAACATTTTCCTCTCCAGACTTGATATCTTACACAGTGGCAATTTTTTCCCCTCCCACTACATAGAGCTAAAAAAAAAAAAAAAAATTGCCAGTAGAGCTCTTTAAGACAGCAGTTTTCATTTAGCTAATGTTCCCCCTCTCCTGGGAGGTATTGGAGACATTCTATTTTTGTGCTGTCTCCACACAGGTGGTTCACACCTCCTCATTGTCACCAAATTTATCATTCCCACTCATTCATCCTAATCACCTCTTAGCTGGTAAAAAGGAAAATAAGATGGCAAAAATGCTTGGGAAAAAAGGTATTTGCACACCTTTTTTCTCAGAGTGACTTTCAAGGCTTCTAGGAGGCAGAGGACTACGCTTCGACAAGTACTTGGGTGTGATGCTGAAGTGGCTGAAATCAATACACCCAGCCAACCACCTCCTGAAGAGTTGCCACCCCTGCGGGAGATGGGACAAGGCTCCCTGTTCCCCAGGGATCCGCTTCTCAGCTCCTCCACAGCTGAACAGCAGATCCAAGACCTTGCCTCTGCCAGCTCCCCAGCTGAGCTGCTGGTAACAACACATGAGCTCTTCAGAATGGTGTTGACCTTCTGGAGCTCATTTGGCAGTCATCAGGGAGGATGGTTTAGAGATCTTTATTTCCTCCAGAGACGCTGTGAAACATCTTGAAAAGCAAGGTGGGTTCACGGGCACTATGGCCATCAGTAGCACAGGCACCTCATTATAATCTAAAGGCACTGCAAAGTAACTTAAGTTTCACTTCTTCAAATTCCAAATTTTGAGAAACCCTGGGCTTAAATCAGGGTTTATTTTCAAGCAATATTGGGATCTGCACTTGGAAAGTAAAACTACTTACTTTTCTCCTAAGGCTTATTTCTTTGATTTACAATACTAGCGTGTGTGTCCTGATCCCACAGGTATTATCAAAGCCTGTCCAGTACATACTCACATAATCAAGATATAGTCCTCTATTTTTAATAATGAGTATTTAATACAAATTATAGAAACAATCCCTGGAGAAGGGGCTGGAAATCAGGTCTCCCTGACTATCTCCTTCCAGATAAAAGGTCCACACAATAGTCTGCGCATTTTTTTTTTTCCCCCTACACAGTCAATCTCCTTCCCACTCAAGTTAATGCCTGAACTGGTTTTGCTCCCCAGTGACATAGCTCTTGAAGTAAGGGAAGGAGCCTTTTAATCTCTCTAAGAGATTACTCACTTGAGTTAGGGATATTTGTTCAGTGATGCTCAGCTCTCCCTGTCCCTAGGAGGGGGACCGTGCAGCATCGGTACCTACGTCCTCTCTTGGGTACATCCTATGAGGAAGGTTTGGGAGCCTCCAATGTTTATTCCCTGGGGCCCACTCTGGCAGTGCCAGCTAATTCCCCTGTAACTTATGACCAGGAGATGGATGATAAGGGTGCTTGAAGGACAGTTTTGTTTTATACACCAGATCCCTCTCATCTGGTCTGTAGACTCTCTGCTTTAGACCATGCGAACACAGCACAGCATCCTCCCATTTGTCTTCCTAGGCACCATTTTTCAGTAAGGACACACAGTTATTACAGTGGATTAATGGCCATCATATTCCAGGTCATCCACTGACCTGTCTGGCAAGCATAGACGGGTTTTGTTTCCATTGGAGGCCTGACCCAAAACCCACGGAAGTCAATAGGTTTCTCTATTACAGACAAAGATTTCTGGATCAGGCTGTTGGTTCCCTGACATTGCTGTAGTTTGCTGCATCTGATCAATGACTTACGTTTACTGTGATTCTTATTTATATTAAATTTTGGCAGCAAATATAATATTAAATACAAAGATCTAGAAGCTAAAAATGATTAAGTGCTCAGAGGTATCTGATTTAATACAAACATTATGAAATAAGATAAAACTACTAAAATAAAATCAATCAAAATCCTATTGAGGAAAGAAATCCCAGAGAACCAGTTCTGAGACCAGAATAAGAAAGTACTTTTGTCCTTCAAATGGGAATTAGGCTTCATAGAATGGGAATCCCAGAATTGCTTGGGATTTTTTCATTACTATTATTTTTGTTTTCTTTTTTCCTCTGACTGGCATTATTGCACTTTGTAATTGTTGCAGAATAGAGTCCCATGCAATAATTTTTACAATAATTCATGAGTCATTTGTCGTTTTCTACATGTAGAGCAAATACTTTTTTATAAGAACAACACGCCTTTACTCCATCCATTTACTCTTCATCTAACTGAACACTATATTCTCTATCCCCTTCAAATTAAAATTCAGACTTATTGGTGCAAAATGTAATTCCCACCTTGATAAACATGGTTCCTTATCAGGATCTTTTTTCATACATCTCAGAGTGAAAGTAACCAACATTTTAAGAGAAACAACTTGCCTCCAATGCCTACTCTGGAAAAAGCATTCAGGTGTTTTCTTCTTCCTTTCCTTGAAACTTTATTACACTTTTTGACTTAATATAGATGACACGGAGTCAGATTATTATTTTTAATCTTTCTTTGCTTTTTTCACTCTTCCACAGAATTTGCCTGTACCACGTACTGATTCAATATAAAGAACCCACCAAGGACTGTCGGCAATCTGTTATTTCCAAAAAGAGCTATGCAACTTAAATTAAGACGACAGTCATTATTATATGTTTTATCAGCACAGATACCAGCCCCACTACTTCATCTCCCATTTTAAAACTATAAAAGACAATGGATGAGAATTAGTCAGACACAAGTGACGCAAATGTCTGGGTGATTATTTCTGTTTTGTCCTTTATGCATAATTTACTGACTAAATAGAAAAAAGTGTGAATATTAGCAAGCCATCTTATCAAACTTACACAGGAAGGTCCATTAGGCTTAATTATAAGAATTATAGTTTGTCCTATTTTTAGATCCACTTATTATATTTTTATAGATCTACCCTCTGTCTATAATTGTATCTTGATGTCTGTATTAAATTAAAAAACCCTGCAAAGTCCCCTCAACCCCTCTTAGGCATTTTCTTTAAATATTCCAAGATGTTACTCACAGTCTTCCTACCCAGCAGAGTGCTGACAGGCACACAATGAATCCCTACTTAAAAAGCTGTACCGATATCCTCAGAGGAGTCTGTCATGGAAATAGCATGTCCTGCACTTTCTGCCCTCCCATAGCTGTTTACCAGGTTGCTAAACACAGCTCAGCCCACAGACCTTTGACATTTTCAGGTTAGCATCCCAATGAACTCTTTGGATGGAAAACAAGGGACATGCACATGTATAAACTGGGCAAGTGTGCAGTATAGGTCCACGCTGTCAAAATACACCCACTGGAAGCACCAATAGCACTGGGGGTTGGAGCTGCTTTAAAAACAAACACGGAAAGACTACAGCAAAGCACCGGGCGTAAGGGCTGCTTCTCCTTCCCATCTTTACATGAACAAAATTACTTTTGCGAATACAATTTTGCAGAAGGAAGTTGCTAAAAAAGCACAGCCCAACGCTAGGCACATTCTAGATGACTTCAGGTTACATACACTTCAGTGAACTGTTTAAATTACAGAACTGCAGAGAAAGAGAAATCTAAATATTCGCAGCATACCCAAGAGCAGACACACAGCAGCAAATGCAACTGTATAATTAAATAAGTTACACAGCACAGTGTCACAGCTGGAGCAAGGGAACGTGACAGAGAAGAATTATAATAAACTCAGTTACTTAAGAGTAATTTAGGCACATATTGACCTTCGTGTCAAGAAGCGTTAGGGTGTTAAAAGTAATTTTACATATAAAACTCATCTTTTCCCCTCCACAGCAAAACCACGTTACCCTGCGGTTGGCAGCCGCTCCTGAGAGAGGATGATGAAATTCTTGTGCAAATACTCAGCATTTCATCAAGAGTCACGTGCCTCCTTCTCCAGACTCTGACCCACACAGCGACCAAGCGCGTGACCTCCAAGAGTTACCAAAAACCAGCTGTGTGTATATACTTATTTAATAATTAATTTTTTTTTCTTTGTCACCATGGCAAAATTTAAAGCTCTGGTTAAATTAAGACGACATCCTTCTTCTACAGAGGCACAAGACACACAGTTATAATGAAAATGGTTCTAAACCAAACCCTTCTGCTTTAGTGGAGGAGCAGATCAATAGTGTGACAGCTAGAAGTCAGCAATGTTCCGAGCCACCTGGCAGAGGGAGTGGTGGGAATTTAGAGATAGCAGGGATTTGCCGGGGTGTAAAACAGAAGAAGAATGAGAGGTGAAATTAGAGAAGAACCGAGTAGATATCTGTCTTTACTCACTATAAGCGTTATCTCAAGCTGTTAGCCCAATCCCCTCCATTCAAGCTTGAAGGACAATCATTGCTACGTAGAGCTAGAACATAGTCATCTTGAAGCAACAGAAGTAGTTTGTCTCTATTCAGCCTCTGAAATTCCAAGAAGGGGAGGAGGACATGGACAACAAAAACCCCAGAAAAAACAAGAAACAAAAAACCCACCAAAAACATGAAGAGTGAGGAGAGATATGGGGGCAAAGGGGTCAGAGTTGTGAACTTACAATGTGATTTAGAGATACAGCTTCACCATGGTGTTCTAAATGCACAGGCCCCTGCAGGAACGCTTGTTTTTTATCCGGGTTTCCACTGTCAGTAAGCACCAATACATTTGACACTCCTGAACTACAACATTTCACCTTCTTTGCTAGAAAAAAACCCCACAGAACAACCACATAAAACAGTTAATACTGACCCAAAACAAAGCTAACCTCTATCCATCAGTTCTTGCAGTATCCTTACCCTGTTACAGGCTGTCAAATGATCTTTTGAACTTCCCACTAACTTACTTGTTTACTCAGCCAGCAAGCCAACTGGAGTGCTGCCCAAGAAACTTTGTACCACCAGGAATCTGGGCTGAGGAAGAGAAGCAGGAGGTTGAAGCACTTCAGCTACTGAGGCAAGAGGGATCCAACATCAAAGTCACCCCAAAAGGGTATTTATTTCTTGTTTGCTTGGCCACTGAGGTCAAACCAAGCTGAAATACACTGCAACTTTTCATTTTGCCCTTGGAAATAAAACTACACACAGTAAAGTAAAAATTTTCACACTTCATTTCCCTTTGAAACAGCATCTTGAGTTTTACCCTTGACTGTCAATGGTGGCAGGAAAGCAACTGTGCTGGCAAAGGCCATATGTTTGTATTCTTTCATGAGAGTAGGAATATTGACCCCTTCTTCCCAGCTATTCTTCTCAACTCTTCAGATGGAATGAAAGAAAAACAAAGACAAAAACCTTTGCCCTTAAATTCAAGGCTCAAAAATCAGCAAACGTATCTCCTTGGTGCCTTTTTTAGCTGCAGAACTAATCTAATGATCTGTATTTTTTTTTCCTGCGTAGTAACCAGCGGGCAGGAAGAGAGGGAGCCGTTGCGAGCCACCCTGAGATCAATGCCTGAGGAAGTGAGGCCACACAAGATGGCCAAAGTCCCAGTGGGCACCGGCTGATGTGGCAGAGAGAAGGCAGAAAATGCAACGGAGGGCAGCCCTGCCGTCATCCTCTCAAAGGAGCCTTTGGAGAGCAATAGGAAGGCAGTGATATTTGACAGACAGTTTAGAGAAGGAAAAAGGAAAAAAAAAATAAAAAACAAAAGAAAGGATTTGCAGCTTTGCGCGGAGACAGCTCTGCATGTCTGAAACTGAGGGTTGTGTGGGGTACGTGGCGTGGAAAAGGAATTAAAGGCTGGACAGGCAAACATGTTTCTCACACCAACAGCTTCCCTGGCCCGTTCGGAAGCACTTAACCACGATAAGCCGCATGCTGCCAGACACACCCGTGAATGTGCTGATCTCACTTCATCTCATGCTTCACCCTAACCACTTGCTGCACCCGTCTGCCACCCGTCACTGCCAGCTCCAGGCTCACCGGGCACCTTCAAGTCCTTGTCATGGGAGCCTTGTCCCTTGACTGAAAGAAACTATGAGAGCTTTTCCACAGAAACACCAAAAAAACCTGTAATAAATTAATTTGATAAAACATATGCCTTATCTTCAAGAGATGTGACAGCAACAAATAACCAATGATGTCCTGAGGCACACCCACCCCATGCCAGACGGGATAGCGGGACCGTGGTCCACCAGGTCGCGAAGGCTTGCCTTGGCACTGCTGGCCCAAAGCACTCCTGCTGTCAAGAGGGCAAAATGATCCAGCAAACAAAGAAGGACTCTCTCTTACAGAAAAAGGCAGGTCTTACCCAGGATGAGATGGCCTGGAGGAACCTGAAGGAGGAGCAGCAAGGCACTGCTACGTCCAAGGAGCACACGCTGCACCTGCAGCGCACAGCTCTGCTCAGCGCACAGCTGCTTCCAAAAACTAACTGTACTTCCAAGGCGAGACCCACAGCCCCACAGCTATTTTTTAAAGCGTGCCATCTGCACCTTTCCACCGCATGATGCATTTCGCCTCAGGTCTAACAGCACTGACTTGGTAAACAACAACATAAAACCTTTGGTCTTCTTTCTGCTGAGCTTGCTACACCAACTTTCTTATCCCTTTTGTTTTCTCTCCACCCCATCAACACTTCTGCTCTGCCTGAAAAGGCTCATCTTTCACCCCAGGCCACATTTAAACCCTGCTTGATCAAGATGCCCTCCACCTGCTCTCACTGAGCGCATCCTCCTCCCTCTCAGACCCTGCAGGGTTCTGTTTTGCCTCTGAGGGGTTTGCAGGGAACACTCATATTTCGCCTATTTGCAGCAGTGGGTCACTCTGGTTGCATGATTCTGACTTTTGATTTTCTGGTTAAGACAGGAAAAACCCTCACTCAGTCCATTTAGCCTTACCCGACAGAGAGTTAACTCTCTAAATACAGTCTAGGACCTTTTTAACATTATTTATGGAGCGGTTATTAGTAGCTCCTGATAAACTACTGGCTGCCTTTCGGGTGGCCAAAGTGAGCTCCTGAAACCTTACTTGTCTGAAACACTTTTCCCTATTTTCTTTTCAGCTGGACTGTTAAATACATATGGATTTCTCACTGTTATGTGATGTGCTCCTAATTACAGTTTTTCTTCCAGCTGCGTATCAGTTATCATTTTAATTCCTTTCTGGGTCTTCAAACATAGTATTTGTCCTTTAAAATCTAAAGTAGAGTGTACAAAAAAAAGAAAAAGAAGGAAGAGAAATAAATTATTTACTTTTCTGCAGTATATTTAGGGAGAAATATTCCAGCACTGCACTGCTAATAGTAACACCCAGAGAGGGACAATGAGGGAACCAGCGTCAAGCGATTTCCACGTAAAGAAAAAGCAGCACAGCAACTCACTCTGGCTTTGATTAACTTCATGGTAGTTGCAACAACAAGAGAACCTATTTTGGATAGATGAAACTTCCTTGGATTTCTCCACTTAGCTGCTACTAATAAAAGCCAGCTGTAATTCTGATGCCCTCCCCTGCATTCCAGGTGGAATGCCCATACACATGTGGATTAACAGCCTCTTGCTGTAAGAAATTATTTACCAGGGTTGTTTATCTTAACGTTTTGCAAAAGATAAGAGCTTTTCCCCCCCCCCCCCCCCCCCCCTTTGGTCAAACATTTGGTGTTGCTGTTTGCTTTGGGCAGCAATGACATTTCAAGCTGTTTTCGCGAAACGCAGAGATAGAGAGGGGGTGTCCATCCCTTCCCGAGGGAGCCACAGGATGACAGCCAAGGGGGCATCTGAGAGACTGAAAGCAAAACGGGGCACCTGGCACCCACTTTTCTCACGGCAGCTGCTCGCTATGCTTTGCATAACCCTCTTAAAATTAACGTGAGTGCTTTGGGGATGGATTTATGGCAAGTCTCCCAACTACTCTTTCTCCAAGGCTCTCTCAAAGACAGGTGAAGGTGTTTGTATGTCAGACACAGCCTCTGTTCATACAGCCACGGTTTCATCTGCAGGTCCTCACCCACTAAATGACCAGCTGCGCGTCCGGACTCTCACAGTACAGGAGAATCGCCAACTTCTCCATCTACTTGTAGCACATTTCCTGCCTGTGGTCAAAGAGCTTCTGGGAAAGGGGAAATCAGAAATCAGCTACAGGCCAGACATAATGGGGTGGCAATAACAAGACTGTATGGAAAGGCTCCCACAATACCAGAGCCTTCTTGGTGTTGGTCAATATTTGTGTACCCGTGTCTTTTATGATGCACTTCACGCTATTGCAAGCTGACTAACAGCTGAGGACATTAACCGAACAGAGGTAGACAAATGATCCCGGTGCATTTTCCCTCCTTCCCCTGCCCCCTCTTTGCAGCTCCATAAAAGTCAATGCACTCCAGACTTTCATTTTTGTTTTTAAGCTCTTGCTGCCATTACCATCTGGAGCAAGACTCAGGGAGGGAAGAAGGAAAAAAAACAGACAGGTCAGGAAATAACAAGCTGAGCTTGTACTAAATGTGTATCAGAAAAAAAAAAAAATTAACGAGTGCCACGTACAACATCGTACTGATGAATGAGAAGCACCACGTGGACCCGGACCCTCCAAGAGCTGAAATTGTCAAGGCGGGCTATGCCTGATCTAAACAGCACGCTGCTGTGCTGGATGGCCTCAAAGCAGCAGAGGAAACAGTGGTACATAAAGGATTATGACAGGCAGCAGAGTGGTGTGTGACACCCGGGGGAGGCCCCCACAAAGAACCGGTGGTGGCTTGGGAAGGGGATCTGTTCAGACACATTCTGCGATAAGAAACTCATTCTGCAGCTGTCACAGGAGTCTAACAGGGCACATTCAACAGTGCTAAGGTTTTTGGCAATGATGAAGCTCCTGAGAAACATTTTCATGCCAAATAACACGAGAAAACCAATAAGCTCCTGCATTAAGGGCACTGGGGCACAGCATCGCTCTTGCAAGGGGACGGAGGCGAGGGGAAAACCTTGCCCTTTATTCACAAACCCAGCAGGTTCTGTGGGAACGACAGGTGAGTACCAAACTCTTTCTAGAAGAACAAATACAGGTTCTTGCGTGGCTCAGATGAGGTTTTGATATCCATACGCTCACTCTCTCCCTCCCCAGCTGCAGATTTCATCCTCCCAGCCCTCCCTAACTGAAGATTTTATCTTCATTTGGTTCACTAATAAACTGATTACGGAGACAATCAGACCACAAACCGGCCAAGGTCGAAACGAAGTTTTTGCCAATACCCGACTCCCCATGATATTTGTAATCCCCAAATAACCCTTCTGCTTGAGCCCCCGGTTGCAGGCAGTGACGCAGCAGTCACAGAGCTCCTATTAGTATTCTCAGAGCGTCTCCAGAGCATTTTAAACCGACTGTCTCACTTGTGCTGTGATCAGACCTATCAGTTTGTGGTGAATTGCTCTGAGGAAGGTTACAGGTCTCCATAGGGACTGCACATGATCTTTGAAAAGTGCATTTCCCTCTAGCAAGTCGTAAATGCTCCGGAGAGTTGCTAAAGATCACTCAAAATGTATTATTGAATACTTTGATGCCATACTCTTATTCTGTGTTATCAATACTTACAGTATATTAAAAGGTTCCCTAAATACCAAGCGCATTTGTGTAGAATAGATTTGTGTTTTCCAAAGCCAGAAGAAAATAGGTTTGTATCATCACAGGATATATAACACTTTTCCTGCAATTCTTCAAAATGGATTTTAAGCGTTTGACAGTTGCTTTTTTTTTTTTTGCCTACTTTTCTTTTAGTCCCCAGCACCAATGACTGTTGTGATAGACTTTAGTTAACTTCTTTGGATTGTTTTTTAACTTGCTAAGGGTTCGCAGTCAAAATGAAAAATAAGAACCTTCTGGATCCTGTCTTGATAAGGTCAGTTTGTAGAATTTTTCTTTCCAGCAATTTAGCCAGGCTCTCTCCTTCCAGAATACATTTACTCAGTAATAAACATCTCCAGACAGCCGGGCTGTACAGACTGGAAACAATTAAGCCAAAATTGGGGAAAGCAGCACATGAATAAGTATTCCACTTTAATGAAATTAGACTGAAAAATTCAGGAGCAAAGGAAGTAAAAGCATTTTCAAATTGTATTAATTAGACATATTTGTAAAAATCTGTGCTCATGCGAGAACCTTATGCATTTTTTAATATCAAACTAAGCAGAAAATGTGCTGGGCAATTACAAGCCTTTGGTGCCGTAACGCTGTGGTCAAGCACTAGGCACACACCAACATTTGGGGTACATAATTTAATGTCTAGCAGGAAAAACAAAGGAGTTTAGGCAATTTTATGTAAGCTATATAAAAGGAAGCCTTCCATGCAACAGGGTAAGCGAGTTTGTCTTACTAAAGTAGAACAAGATTAAAACCTAGCTTATTCTAGAAACGAGCTAACAACTCATGCTATGAAGAAGCCTCATCTCTCCATTGGATAAGCAGTTAAGTAAATAAGTTTAGCTGTCCCAGCTTGTTAGAAAGCCAAGTACAATCCCTCTGAAACAACCCAGGGATTTTCTATCATCACGAACATTTCGCCAGGTCCTAAATTTTATCGTTTCCTATTTTGCATAAATGCATTTACCACTTAGACATCACACGTTTAATTGCAAATCCATCACCTGTTTACTTGCAGTGAGAGAACAAAAAGCACCTGTGCTGTTATTTCTCATTAGGTTATTCTCCTCCACCTCCTCTGTCCAACATCCTCAAATAGTTTATACATAAATTCTAAAATAATTTAGGATTGAATAATTACACATCATGTTTGTGACCTGTCTTGGAGGTGTTTTGTCTAGAGTCAAGAAAGACTAGTAGAACACCAAACTTGGTTTTATAAAGCACTGTTTCAATTTGGAAAGTTCACAGCATTTTCAGGAGGAATTAATGAACGTTGCTAATAGCTGGATCCGAGTTATAAGGCATTAGAAGGACACAATCATGAGGAAAGGCAATATATAACCTTTAGATGGGACAATTAGAGATCAATTATTAGAGCCAGAGAAGAGCATTCGAAAGCAGTTTCTTCATTAATCAAAGATTATCTCAAATTAGAATGTTTAATTATTTGCCAAGGTTCTTTGTATATTCTTTTGCACACACACACACACACACACAAAAAAAAAAAGCCAGGAGCTTTTGGCAAAAAAAGCTCTTTGAACTTTTCATTTTAACATGGATTTAAAGCTAAAATACCAAATATTTTAAAGAACGTGTAACACAGTGAAAGTAACATAACTCAGAAAATTACATGGAAGGTGTCACAGCCGCTGGTTTTTAATACAGTAAGTCTGGTGGGTATTGTTCACGATTTGGATGTCTGGCTACAGGGAAAAAATGTTGTAATAGAAATGGCAAGAAAGGAAAGGTTGTGCATATCCTTTGCACTGTAATGATTTGTGGGGCAGGACCACAGGATCTAACATTAGATTTAGATCAAACTCGAGGGCATCTGCATCCCAAATCAATGAGTGTATCCAAAATCTGGAGAGGGAGGGAGCATCATGAACAGGCACAGAAAGGGCGATTAGACCCAGCTGGTGGGTAGAAAATGTTGGCCACCAGCATCTGCTCCCCTGCCACCGCACGGAGAGCAACCCTTTCCCGTGTCAGAGGCAGTCCTCCAAAAGCACGCTGCAAAACGCGCTGGAGGGTTGTTCAGCATTAACTTTCCTGGGCTAGTAGCCATCACTGACCAAATCACCACATGGATTTGTGTATTCTGACAGCTTAGATGGTAGTTGGGAGGAGATACACCTGGACTGCAGGACAGGCTTTTTGGAGGAATTTTTGAGAAACAAAAGGGGAGCTTTGCTCAGACCCCTTTGCAGTTTAGGCAGGTGCAAAGTACGTGGTTCAGGAGGAACTTGAGCAAGTCCCCTCTAAAACGGCCCTAAAAGCCACTAGCTCTAGGGAGCACACCTTCAGCTGTGACAGCACGGGCAGGAGCAGGAGCTGCCGAGCTGTCCTGCGAAGGCATCGTGCCCATCCCAGAGCGCAGTTCTCACGCTCTTTAGGGAAAGGTTGTCCACCAATTGCTCATGATGTAGATAAAGGCTTTTCAGCCTGTGCTTGGAACACTCACCGTTTATCTCCTACGAGGGAGATAAATGCTTGGAGGGCACAATGCGAGCTGTCCACGGGACTGTGGGTACCTGAGTACCTGCTCATGCATCTTCTCGGGAAGTGTGTCCCAGCAGGACGCCTGGGCAGTTACTCTTCAGTGACAGCCAGACGCAGATACAGATGCAGTCTGGGGAACCAACCTGTTCCCATTGTGAGACTCCTCTCACACAATTATGTTTTTTCCATTGGTCAACGCTACATTCAAGCCACAATGACCCTCTTTTATATCTTTATTCCTTGGCAAGATGTATCCTGAAAGTGGATACAGACTTTCTTCTTCTCATAGATGAACTCCTCTCCTTGCAAGGCCCTGGTTTATGTCTGCTAGGTCAGGATGACCCCAGACATGTTCAGAGTCATTTGAACTTGACTTCTGCACATATTGCAACAACAAATCTTTCTGGTACAACTCTGCTTTTAACAGAAATGCCTCCTGAGTAATAAGTAACCCTATGATACTCTGATTAAAACCTGACACCGTTTGTGAGAAAGCATACGAGCAACCTGAGACCAGCAAACAGCTCTCTGCCTTTCACCACGTCTCCCCTACTCCTCCTTAGTTTACCTGCTGTTGTAATGAAGATTTCTCAAACACGCACACTTTGGTGCAGCAATCTACTTAGTCACCCCTAAAGAACATGGCAGCGATTCCTGTGGCACATGACCACTCCTGCTGCTGTAGTTACACCTCGTGTAGATAATGTACGGTGAGGTGTGAATTCGGGCGATGCAGAAGGGCTTCCTTCCCACAGAGTGCTTAGCACGAGTTCAGAGAGAAGTTCCTCCACAGATGGTCATAAGAGAAGGGGATACTGGGGTGATCCTTGCTGATAAAAGGAGATAAAAGCAATGGAAGTTGAAGTGAAGGATGTAGGAAAATCCACGTGGTCATTTTCAGTGGTCTGGAACTTTATGGATACCAGACCTTAGGGTCCTGCAACATCTGTTGGCAGCGTCACCAGAACAAAGCAAAATGTTTGACCTTTTCCACACCAGATTGTGATGGGTGAGGGGTGCCAAGTGTGCCATCATCCTTCTACTTAATCGTTTTTTCCCCACTTTGAATTCTTGACATTCTGCTAAATATAAGGCAAAATGATGGATAGCAACTTAGGCTGTGCGCTGTTTGCTGCTATTACAGACAATTCTTAAAACTACTTGGTCTGTGTTTTCTTAGACTCCAGGGAAGAAGTTCTTTTCACACTTCCCACAGTTTTCTTAAATGCTTTAATTCTTCACTGTTGTAAGAACACAACAAAATGAGGCACTATTTCGAGTTACTTAAGTGTTCAGCTAATTCTGCCATATGATATAATTACTACACAGACTTTATCAGAGAGGCTGTAGCCAAAATAGCTGTCTACGGGAATATCACGTGAACAGCCACTATAATAAATAGCCTAGTACAGTTGTTCCCACACCGATCCTATTTTCTGCAGTAGAAAAAGCATCCAGGTCCGAGGAAACCGGCCCATGGCCATGGTGTATCTTATACCACTGATTTCTGGCTCTCTTCTCTGCCCTTTGAATCAGCCACTAATGGCCTTGGTGAGAGCAGATTTGAGGCTGCTCAAGGTCAGTGCCACTCAACCCAACTATGCCAGACTCTGCTCCATTCGCTACTTATTTATGTCTCTTCGCAGCAGCGGTCACACATGCCATGGTGCCCTGCACTTCACGGGCTGTTCCATAAAGCTTTAGAGGTAAGGTGCATCTCTGCCCTGCTCTGACACTCTCTCAGGTTGAAGAAGGGAGCTAAAAGGTTGCGGTTCCACAATCACTTTAAGTTGCTGCAAGGCTTGGCTACTGCTGGTAGGTTTGATCTCTCTCTGTCTAAACTGCGTGTTAACGCTCGCCCCCTTCTTGGCTACCACTAACACTTCTATAACCAAATCAAACTGCAGCTACATATATTGAATTGCTGGGTTAATTTTCAGTCAAGTATCTGCAGGGATGATAGAACTCAGGTAGAGAAGACAGCAAGAATAACTAGCTAGTCCAAAGGAGGGTCATCCAGACTTCAGTTCTCTATGGCACTGCAGCCTGAACCAACCATCACACCCCCCAAAGAGGGTGGCTACTGTGCTATGCAGCTCCATTTTTTGGGTGCACAGTGTTTAGTAATGGAACACTGAGGCATACGTAAGTGTCTAGCCCGATAAAGAGCAAACAAACCACAGCAGGATGTCCACAGATTTGAAAACTGTTAAACAACTTCATTTTTTCAAGTAGTAAATTCACGTGCTTCTAAATTAAAGAAGCAAAAGCCCAGGCTCCTTCATGGGTCAATTTAGGGCTGTGGCAACACAGTGGAAGGAGCCCCAAGTGATGGGTCAGATCTAAGGCCTTGGTGTTTTCTATAAGCAAACGCTACGTTGTCTCTTTCTCAGCATGTTGGATCTTGCTCCAAAAAAAAAAAAAAAAAATTAATTCTCACATATAACATAGGAGGAACTTAAAACAATTCCACAGACTAAATACTTATGCGTTAAACACTTGGTGGGTTAAAGATATCCTCAATGGAAAAATTATTGGTGTAAATTGAATTATGCAGCAATCTCTGAAAAGTGAGAGTTCCTGACAGTCAATATCACTCACTTGCCTGATACAGACTTATGAATTTGAGGCAGAAAAGCCACCTCGTAAAGCTGCCCATTGATTTCAGAATTTGAGCCAAACCTGTAACATCAAGTCGCAAGACTTTTGTTATTATATCAGCGTGGGAAAAATTACTTGTCTCACATTTTAAGAAAGCACACTATTTACTTGTAAATTACAAAAAATACACCAATTCTACTATCTATTGGCATGAAAATTGCTTATTGATTCAAAGAAAATGCTAGAAATATTTTGCATTAAATTACTGTGCTAAAACTAGGGTTTATAGCACTGAGAACTTTTGTGAAGAGTCATTAAAAGGAGGAAATTAGTTTTATGATGCAAAAGGCTAAGATAGATGTTTTGCAAAAAAAAAAAATGTAGAAGTTGTGGGTTTTTCTTTTAAATAAGGTTATTTGTATTAAAGATATACAAATATATTTAAAAATTAAATGAATTAGTCTTCTAGCTCATTTTAATTCCTACCAAATCAACATTATCTGTATAGAAATGCAGGGTTTTTTCTTTAGAAAGCAGAATCATTTATAGCAATGTAATATATCAAATAAAATTATTATAAACAATTCAGAGTAAAGCCTTCCTGCAAGAGTTGTGGCTATGCTGTTGTACCACAGAAGTAGCGCTCAACCTGTTTAATCATTCCCATTCTCCACACCACGGAAACGTGTGAGGGAGGGCAAGACATCCAGGGGCGAGCTGGTACTTGTGCACCAGCACCAGCGTTCCCTCATCGGTGCTGAATGGGAGTGAGCGCCCTGCCTCGACTTCACAAAGTTATTCTTTTGGATTATTCACACACTTAAAATGAAACACCCACTTAAGCATGGCTAGATCAAAGCCAGAGGTCCTCCCAGTAACAACCCTTCCCTAGTCTGCTGGTGGAAAATTTCTGATTCAGCGTAACACTTCAGTATGCAGGAGGAGTCATTTAAGTTGCCGTGAATCCACATCAATATACACACGCTTACAGTCAAGTACATAACGATTGCTTTGTTGGTACGAGACCTATATTGACAAGGGAGTTTCTTGATGTTCTCGTATCCTGGCTTATCGTACATGAAGCCTTGAGTGCCAAAAGTGTGTCCAGGACAGAGGGCAGGAAGGGAATTTGCACACATTTGGGCTTCTGAGGCCAACCTGTGTCCCCATGCCAGGTCAGGTCCTCGTGCCTCCTGGCACTGCAGATCCCTGAATTACCAGGGGTTGCATTTACCTTCGAAAGGGAACCCAAGGAATAAACAGTCAGAAGGAATTATTGTCTCAGTTACCACATTTCCACCCAACCTAACTACGGTGAAGCCACTGTTCTCCATGAAGTTAAATCTCTTGCACAAGAGATGATGAACAGGAGTTGGAGGGTCCTCTGCAAAAATGAGAATACACAAATCCCCTTCACTGCCCTCCTAGTTTTTGCCTCAGAAAGGTTATTCTATAATCTTATTTTAATGTTCTTCTTACCGGCACAAACTGAGGGAATTTACACCAGCCAGAAATTTTGAGAGACTGAGCCCAAAAAAATTATGTTACCTGACATGTGTGCACAGGCTGCACATTTCTAGCAGCAAGCAAGTTTCACTTGACCTTGGAGAAACACATTCCCAACAATTTAGAACCAAGGGCTCATCCGTGGATGTGTTTCCACCAGCTTTACCTGTCTGTGAGCTCCCCATCATCCTTCTCCCATATAGTGTCAAGTTGTCAGTTGCAAAACTAAGTTTAAGATAAACTTTTTGCAGCAGGGTGCATCTTTTCATTATGAAAGTTCAGAGCCTTCTATAAAAGGATCCAAATATCTCTCCACAACCACTATGAGCTTTCATTAAAAAAAAATAAAAGAAAGAAAATGCATTAATACAGGTGCTGGAGCTCTGGTCAGCATTTCAAATTGCCCCAGTCTGTTAAACATATTAACTCACCTTTGAAAATAAACTACCTGCCTGGAGCAATTCTCAATGCATTTCCCACTAAAAAAAATATCCCAGTTCAGCTACTTGAAAACTGGTTGCATACACGATGAGGTATTTCTACAGTGCGCCAGGCTTAACCCCAAAATGTCCCCAAATATTCCCCACACTCCATCTCAAGTGCCTGAAAACAGAGTTTATTACTGAAATGCTTGATCACAGCTTTACAAAAGACAACACCGCGGTTTTGATGTCTCAGGAGTTGATTGGAAAAACACCTCACTGCAGGTTATCACAAACTCTTATTAGTCAATATCTAATTTTGTTCTGTGTCACACATAAAATATTACTATTTCCAAGCCCCTCAGAGCAGTGCTAAGATGCAGTACCTGCCAGGTAAGGGCCAGTCCTCCCGGCCAAGCTCTCAGCTTCACTGCAGGGTTTTTCTACAGCTGCTGTACTGCAAGAGGTCTATAAATACCTCCAGTAAAACGCCTTACATGTCTTCCCAGGACAAGTCTTAGGGATTTCACTGCTGGAGTAGCACCCTTCCTCTCCCAGAAGGTTATCTTTATGGAAAGAAAAAAGAAAATATATGTACAGCTAAAAAGGTGCCATGGCAAGCACTCCTCATTAAATCAATCAGAAACTACGGAGAGCTACGGCAATGCTGTTCATCACTGCGCTGGGGGTGAAGCGGCTGCTCAGCACACACCATAAAATGCTAGTAATGATTAAGGAAATGGAGGAACTCTGGGAGAATATTCATGGTGGCTGTAGCCACATATATGTGCAGAAAAAGGGAAGTTTCTGTTTAAAACTCAATGTTTTAACACCATCTCAGTAATGGTGTTGACTCAGGGTGTTGAGTTTTAAGTCTGGTATCAGCTGCTGGACTAATGAACAGTGTGTTGTGAAAACGACATTTTCTACTCCACTCTTTCCTCTGACTTCAGAAGGACAAATGTGATTAGTGGAGAACACATCCACCTGCATAAGAATATTTTCTAATTAATCATGTGGCTATAAATGACCTCCTGCAGCTCATAACATGGTGAAAACTGAAGATGAAGAGTACATGCCACCAGCAAAATAGTGCAAAACCTTGCCCATTTCCCTTGAAATGAAATTTTCGGCCTTGTTATGGCAAGGAAATAAAATTGAACATACAGTTTTATTAAGGTTTAAGATTCTGTCATGTCTTGGTCACATACTTCCAGCACCTCTCCTGTGCCAGCACCAATAATCATGTGGTTGAGAAAATGATTTTTTTCCAAAAAAAAAAAAATCTCTCTTAATTTTCAGCCCTGTCAGCTCTTGATCCAGCTCACCATAAGCTTAGCCAAAAGTAGGACTGCTGGCTTATGTGGGAGACACCTAGATCCTTTTCACAGACAAAGAATCATAGAATCCCAGGTTGGAAGGGACCTGAAGGATCATCCGGTCCAACCTTTCTTGGCAAAAGCCCAGTCTAGACACGATGGCCCAGCTCGCTGTTCAGCTGAACCTTAAAAATGTCCAATGTTGGGGAATCCGCCACTTCCCCGGGGAGATTATTCCAATGACAGAATTGGAAGGGGGGATGAAGCGATGATATAGTCAATGCTAACAGGTACTTGGACCTGATGAAACTAGTTTCAAACTTGCAGCCTGATTCATCCCCATGTGAGGTAACATAGATGTCTATATTACAGGACGACCCGTGTCATCTTTCATGTTGTGTTTGTCACCATTAACCACAGTGCAAACACCACACAATACAGTGAAACAAATTGGTTCTGTCTGAAAACGGGAGAGGAAAACTTATTAGAGAAGATGAAAGTCTCGGCATTTCACTCAGACACAAGCTTTACCGCTTAGTCATAAATACCTAAAGATCTTGTTTTCTGATAGAAATGTGATACAAATTAATATATTTAATTTCTGGGTGGCACATGTAGCACTAGACAATGCAATGTGTCCCCACGGCAAACGTGTGACTAGACAATGCAATGGTAGCTTTCCAACACAGCCTACCTACAGGAACCAAGTTCAGTCTAGCCCCAGTTGGAAGTTAACTCACAGTATTTATTACAGCTGCTCACAATAATATATTATATCATACTAGTAGTGCTGTTAAATTACAGTATATTGTTTTGAAGTAGCAATGTTAAATAAATATTAATTAATTTCTTAAGTGTAGTGATCTTGAATAGTGGTTATTTCACCATTTGCTTTGTCCTATAAGCAGATTAATTTTTAGATGGAAATATTAACCCTTTTTCCTATTATTTCTGTTTTCATTGAAAAATACCCCATTTATTGAAAAATATCAAATTATTGTCCTATTCTCTTTCACAGTAATTATGCTATACTGAGATACCTTTAAAAATTCAGTAGCCATTTAGAAAGAAAAAAAATGCCAAAAATGTACGCAGTTATTAAAGTAACATTAAGTGCTTTAATAATCATTTGTGGTCGGGGCACATATGTTATAAATAAATTCAACTGCAATATTAACCTTAAATTGAAAAATAGGAAAACTGCGGCCAGCAAGAAGATTAGATGTCTCACCCAACTTTGTATTGCAACTTCCAAATTCCCTGAGAAGATTTTACTGGAAGTGATACTTGACCTTTATATGTCATGATCTTGGAATGGCGAGGTCTACACTTCTATAGCCAGGGCGATCATCCCCAATTAAGCAATAAATGTACAAGGCTTGTTCAGTGCCAGTATAAATTCACTAACTTTATACTACACCTTCAGAAATACACTAAGAGTTAAAAAACAGAATCACCTTTCAGTAACATTTTAATGAAACACATCTTTACATAACTTCACCGTTTAATACCTTTCAGTTCGAGAGATTTTACAGCAGCATTAAAGAACAAAACTGCTTGGCTACCCTCATCTGAAACAGAAAGCATATTGCCCTCGTGCCTTGCAGGGGTGCCTTATCTACCAGCCATGTATAATTCTTCTGGACAATGACCATATAAAAGATTAACACGTTGAGTGTGGTCATTGTAAAACATGAAGTTTATTGGAGCAGTTCATTTTTTTTAGATTTACTATAAAAGATTACAATCACCTACCCTGCAGCAACAATAGTAATATATCTGCATCATACCTTACTCACATGGTTCTTTTAGTTTTGTTATCAGAGGTGTATGACATCTGTCTGAGACAAATGCTGCAATTTTTTTCAAGATGCATCAAAAACATTACTTAATTTTTCTCAGAAATAACATATTCTACTGAAGTGCTTTTATTATACAGAAGACATTAATTGCAAAGGTATGAAATAGGGGCTATGCAGGCTATTCTGGCAGTACCAGAGCACAGCAGAAAAGATCTCCAGGGTAGGAGAAAAGTGAGATACAGTGTTCTCCCTGCTTTTCGCAGAATCACAGAACCGTTTTGGTTGGAAGAGATCTTGATAAGATCGAGTCCAGCTGTTCACCCCGCACTGCCAGGTCGCCAATAAACCATGCCCCTCAGCACCACATCTACTCGTCTTTTAAACCCCTCCAGGGATGGGGACTCCACCACCTCCCTGGGCAGCCTGTTCCAATGCTTTACAACCCACTCTAAGGAGATTTTTCCTCCTATCCACCCTAAACTGCCCCTGGCGCAACTCCAGGCGATTTTCTCTCATCCTATCACTGGTTACTTAAGAGAAATGACCAACCCCATCTCGCTACAACCTCCTTTCAGGTAGCTGTAGAGAGTGATAAGGTCTCCCCTCAGCCTCCTTTTCCCCAGGCTGAACCCCAGGTCCCTCAGCTGATCCTCAGCGCACTTGTTCTCCAGACCCTTCACCAGCAATGTTGCCCTCCTCCAGCCCCTGAATGTCCTTCTTGAAGTGAGGAGCCCAAAATCGGACACAGTACTCAAGGTGCAAATTCACTGACTGTGTACGGGACACTTAAATCACATTTTGCTTTATAACACAATCCCAGTGTGCATCCTTTACCGAAAGGACGTTATGCTTTCCCTGACCCCCAGAACATAGCAGCGAATTTTTAGTGTGTAGGGAGAGAAAGTAATACAGGAAAAATAAACCCCAAATAGCTTTACAAAATGCAGCATGGAATTTACTACCATCTGATGTGCCTTTTAAGCACACTTGCTCACATATTCCTCCAATATGTTTCCCAAAGTGAGTCCTGCAAACAGCAGTGAAATAAAAGGTCACAGTAACTGCATCCTTTCCTTACTAACTGGTGAGAGCAATCACTTTTTATACACAGTCACTTCACCAATGCATTTCTTTCCAAAAGTGCAGGACCACATCAGTCCTGTTACACTAATACCGTATTCACCCGGGTGATGCTTTCCAGCCCAAAGACACTAAGCTAAATTACCAAAAGCTTTGAGAGAAGGCGGCTCTGAGGGAGGATAGGGCACAACAGCACAGAGAAAGACACCAAGGACCCTTGGAGAAGCCCAGAGAAGCTATTTGCTAGTAAATGGCATATTATCTCCAACAAGGAGGCTGAGATACAAAGAGAGAAAAAAGAGAAGCAAAGCCCTGGGCATGCCCAGCCTCCAAGAAATTTCATCAGCTGTTGACAGGAGGTAGAGAACAAGTCCAAAACCACGGCGAGGAGGACATGGATGAGACTCCAAAATCATGCTCAGAATTCTGGTCTGCCAAACTTGCAGGAGCCAAGGTTAAAACACCCAAAATATTTAATGCTACTTCTGCGTAAGTCCTCTGCTGTTTCATGCATTGTTTTCTGTGATTTGCGTTGCTGTCTTGCGTGTGAAATAAGTGCATGTAGGCTGGTAGGGAGAAACCTGGGTTTAATCGCACAGAACAGGCAGGAAGGACTCCAAAGCGCCAGACAGCTGGGCAAGGGATAACACAGGTTGCTGGATGGAGCCGCTAGCCACACTTCCCTGCCCTCCATCTTAATGGCACAAGGGAACTCACTGGGCTTAATATTAACCAAAAAAAAGAAAACAACAGTACCAGCTGCCAGGCAGCCTCAGAGAAAGTACCTCATTATTTACTGCAGCAGAATTTGTTGTTAAATATTTTCAAATGTTTTAGGATTGGTTCTTTACAAGTTGTTAAATAAAGCTGCTGGGTTGTAAATCTTTGCTGGTTTGTATTAAAATAAAAAACTTTGCTGACACTACATGTATTTTCCTGCAAGAGTCCAAAGCACATATGCATACTTTACACGTAACATTCATATAGGTATATTATGACTATCCCACAGAATCAGGTTTTAACACGACCTTAGGAGAGTCTATGTGTGTTAATGGGATTCTCTAGAGCCCAGAAACTTGTTTTTCCTCTCAGTCAGAATCCCATTGGCAAAATAATATTGAAAAGTTGCTGTTGTCAGATCCCTTGCTTTCAGTTGTCTCCTTGGCTTCCGTGAGGAGAAATGATGTAATTCAAAGACGTGAGGGTCATCCACAAGCAGAGATGCACATATTAAGATGAGGCCTTCCCAGCAGACGTTTTTCATGGCAGATAATGGAAAAAGGAAGGGCTAACATCTGTGCAACAGCTTTAATACACTTCCGGCAACTCTCCTCCCACCTCCACTTCCTGCTGGTTCAGATGGTGAACCTGCGAGATTGCATTGGAAACTTCTTGTAGAGTTTCAAAAGCAGCTATTGAACAGGTCTAATAACCATACACCTCTCGGTGTCTTTGAATCCTTCCAACAAATTGCTTTGACTGGCTCTCAGTAGAGATAAAAATGTTTCAACTAAAAATCTATGATGTCTCACGCCTCCTCTTTCCTGTTATCTCTCTGTCTGTGGAATTCAAAACTTACGACAATGCTGTAGCTCAGGGATGATTCTGTGATAGAACCGTGGTCCTTTACCGCTAACGCAGGAAATGGAGAATCTTCCTTCAGTATAGTTTAAGATCCATCACAATAGCTAAAAAAAGGAATGTGTTTCTCAGCCTTGTCCTTTACGTAGAGCGTGTCTTCCCTGTACCTTTCCACCACATCAGCCTACAGCTGATTCGCATTGACAAGTCACCGCGACAGCGCTGCCCCATCAGTGTATCGTGAGAATTTAAAGCCTGGTGACATCTCACAGGTTTCTGCTTCCTTTCTTAACTAGCATTAATGCTCATCTTATTTCCCAGACAAGATGATATGAGGAACTATTGAACAACTCCCCAAGCGGAAGGAGTGGCTGGCTCAGCTTGCAGCAGTGTCACAGTCCTGGAGCAAACAACACCACCCCTAGCACAGAGAGTGGCTTTGTTGGGTATACAACTCTTCAAGAAACAGTGGTGAAAAGGAGAAAAACCCTGACAATTTTGTCTAATTTAATATTCTTCCCAGAGCAGGACCTGAGCACCCACAGAAGAGCTATAGATCTCAGCATCATGTTGCTACCTCCCTCCCAAGACTGAGCATATCCTGAACAGGCAGAACACAAAAGCAGGAAGCTAAGAGAACTTCTAAGGGAACATTATCACCACTGCTTGAGATGTCAGAATTCAGAAAAATTCTCAGATTTGAAATTTTAATCAAATATGGCTCTCTTTATCTGAATAAGCTCAGAAACATTAACTGTTTTTCTAATGTAGGTTGCACTTCAAATCAGAAAATAAGCTCATGGCTTTGCTTAGGAGAGTCTTCATACAAGCGTAAAACCCATGTCTGCGAAAAGCAACAAAAAGGACTGTTCCAAGACTGAGCAGAACCAACACCGCTTTTTTGCCGTGCCCGTGCCCAGAAGGGGACTGTCACAACCCATGTAAGCACTCTGGCCACTGGCACTACCCCTGCAGCAGCACCTACCTGAGCTATTATAGGACAGACACGTAAAAGAGCAAAGATAGAATTGCACAGACAATTACACGCTTGGCATTTCTTCATTCTGAAGTGTTTGACTTCACAATTAAAATACTGCTTAGCCAATAGAGCTACTCCCATGTAATATATGCTTTGTGAGTATACATGGAGCTAAGGGACTAAAATCAATGCAAACATCTCAAAAATACTTTTGTTCTGGTTTTTTATTAAATGAAGCGAGTGGATCTGCTGATCTCTATGTGTAAATCTATTCATTTCAATTTAATATCCCCCCCTTGGTTATTGTCTACTTCTTTGTCCGGCTTCGATCAAGCTCCAAATTGTGAAGACTCTCCTTGCAAAGTGCTGGTGATGTACCGGGTCTATGTGCTTGAGAACAGAAACATTAACATGGATTTTGACATATATAAGGCAATCAAATCGGGATTATTTTCAGCAACAAAAGCTCATTTTTATTTTTGTAATCAGTATCTATTTCTCTTTCGAGATTTCTTATAAACACCTCCAAGTGTAACAGGTTTTTATAGGAGTTTGCTATTGATAGTATTTATAAATTTCAAGGACATTTTAGAATTGTCAGCATGAGGCCACCAGCATTATGTCACTCAAACTGAAGTCCCTTTTGACAGCACAGCATTTTCCTCCAATATTACTGACACATGTCTCAAGAGCAAGTCACCTGTTACATTCAGTGGTCTACAGCTGACACTTCTCTGATTTTATATGCTAGAACATTACTCCACAATAATTTAAAATGATTTTTCTCTTCAACAGCTTTGAAGCAGATAAAGCCGCTTATAACACAAGCCAGACAATTTTTACACCGTGGCGGCACATCACACATCCCACATTTTTCTCTTCTGCAAGGGTTTCACTCACAGCGGGAACAAGACACCTATTTAATAACACCCTGAGTAAAACTCACAAATCTTTGTGTTCAATTTACCAAGAAATGCAACGAGGTTCTAAACATTTAAAGTAAAGGCCCCCCACGTGGCTCTGTGTCTTGCTGAACAGTTTGCCAATTCAAAGGGATGTCGGGAAGAGGCACTGTTTAACTAGCTGCGATATGCATTGATTTTATAAAAGATTAAGTTTTGCCAAAGTGCAAGAAGAAAAATTTAGCCTTCACAAATTTGCTCCACGTAAGGGAATGAATGGATCATTAATCAAAGTCTAGAAGGACTTTACTAATAACCTTACCTGTTAGTTATAAAGGAAAACAATGATGTTTTTTAAAACATTTAAGGTACCTGCAGGAATTGCCTGTTAGAAACTTTGTTCATACTTAAGCTCGACAAATAAGATGAAAATTGCTGATATCAGTTTGAGGAAAATATAAGAGAGTAATTTGGGCAAAGACGTGCTTGCAAGGACACATAGTTCATGAAAGCATCTGAGCGTAGTTATTTGGAGCTTTCCCTGGGCTACAGTTATTGACACAGCAGCATCTCAACACACCAGACCACATTAAAAAGTTGTAAAAGTAAAAAGAGCTGATGTTGTTCTTGTTCGCTGTCTTCAGTGACTTGATATAGACAACTATTTGGGTTTTAGTACCAATTCTTTAGATTTTGATGGCAAACCTGTTAATTTTTATCATTCGTCAATGAAATGCGTGCAGTTAAGCCTGTCTACCTCATCCGAAACTAGTCTTGATACTGAACCCAATATTTTGAGGAGAATGTCAGGTTTTGTGGTTAAAGATTAATTCTAGTCTCATTCTTAACCAGAATTCATAACCAAAATATTTCTTGGAAAGCATTTGAAAAAGATCATTCCCAGCTGTAAAAGGATTCAGGGAGAAAAATTTCCAGAAGCAAATATATAACATTGATAATAAGGTTATTGGAGAATTGAATTAACCAGTTTCTGTGGTGGAAGTCTTATCCTGAACTTCGATGCATGCTATCTAAAATGATTTGCACATTAAAAAATTAAATATATAAATGAACACAGCCATAAAAACAGTCTTAAAAAACATACAGACATAAAAAGACTGTTCAACTAAATAGAAAGTATGTTTTTTCAGTTTACATAATCCTTATTTTTCAGCTGCATGGTCTTATTCCTTTCAAATTTCATCTAAATCTTCCTCTTTCTCTGCTCAGAATTTGGTGAGGACCTCCACAAAGCACAGTATTAAAAAAAAATAATAATAATACCCTCCATTTCAAGTGCTTTCATTCTGGTGAAATTGTGTAGGTACCGTTAACAAAATTATGACTTTTTTTTAATGACCTTGGTGTAGCACCACTGAATTCTCTTTACTGTACTGTAACACACCTCTACAACAGCATTCAGTAAGAGCACTCAGGCCATATTTTCCGCTCATGCATATGTAAATCAAAGATAAATCATCTGAAGCCAGAAGGCGTGACCCAGTGAGAACAAGTTCCCAGCTGTTAAGTACGGGCTTAGTCAGGAAGGATTTGTTGGACTCTGTGGTTTACGCTAAATGCAAGCAAAGAGCAGATTTATCTTTGCTCCTTGGTTCTAGAACACGTGTGGAATTTGGGCGTTATCACTTGGTTGTTGCCTGAGTGTGGACGGGCTGTTAATTGCTGTGAGCAGAAGGAGTTGTCATCCCATTCAATCCCGGATCCAGACCCCGTACTCACTGACATCTTACTGCCCCCTGACCATCCTCCTCTTTCTCCATCTGACTATTTTTTATTAATTTCTTCATTGTTTAAGCTGAAATTCCCATCCCTGAGCAGCTTCAAACACCTGATCCTTTCTCTCCACTGCATTTATCCTATGTTTGCCTCAGAGCTGCCCTTTGCCGGCTGTCCCCTGAATCGGCAGGGCTCAGAGAACAGCCACAAGACATCGCACCACAGCGATGAAGAACAGCATCAAAAAATATTTTACATTTCTTGATGTCTTATTTATCTATTTGTAAACCATGCTAATCACAGTCTATCTGATCGAAGCTGCCTCGCCTTGTGGCTATCCTGAACGTAACATTTTATATGTCTGAGAGACACCAGTAAGACTGTCTGGGCTGGGCAAGGGTAGAGTTTGTAGAGTTTCCCCACACGGTGACAGACGAATATACATCCTCCTACAGATCAAGCGCATGCAAACATCAAAATCTAATTTAATTTCTTCTCTATCAAATAAGACAGAGCATACTGTATTCTACCAGCAATCAGCATTATCTACTCAGGCACCAATATTTCTGATCTCTAAACTCTGTTAGCCTGGCCTTTGGAAGATCTTCCTCTCTGATTAGATAGTGGATATAACGTGATCAAATGAAGGGTAGTATCAGCTCACATACACAACCGCCAACGTCTAGACATTGATACTGGGAACACCAGATCCCTTCTGGTCTGCATCTCAAAATTGAGGGAAAAGGAGGCGGTTTGTTAAATAAAGTATCATTAAATTAAAGGGAACAGGCTTTGTGCTCCCAGCTCTAGATTGACTAAAGTTTATCTAAAATGACTCTGCACAAAAAGACACAGAGTATTGAATTCCACATGTAGAAGAAAAGTCTCCCCAGAACCTGCTGAATCATTGGTTAAAAAAGTTGTAGTATGAATTAAACTAAGGCATGAGTTCTTTCCTTAGCATGTAACTTTCTGGAGAAAGAAGAACAAAAGTTGTTTCAAAACCATAACTTCCAAAGCTAATATTTCCATTTAATAAAGCAGATGCATTAAGAGGCTAAGGCCTTATTCAATCTAAGCATTTAAATTACTTAATGGAATGTAAAACAGAAGCAAAACATTAAACTGACAGCTATCGGCAGTTCTGAGCTGCCACAGGCTTAATCGAGTACCTTCTAGACAATATTCATCAGTCAAACCCAACTTCCAGGGCTCCACACCTGAATAGCTGATGGTAAAGTCAATGGCCGGTGCAGTGCTGAGGTTCAGGTCTAATGGTCCCACACAGACCTCAGAGCTCAGTTCCTGCATGTTTAAAGGCTTTTTATAATCTGCCCAGTGTCATTACACCCGGTATAACTCACTCTGTCTTTGTGCTCCCTGTGGTGGGTTCTGGTCTCCATGGATCACGCTAAGCATATGGGACCATGTCACCAGCCCTTGTGCAGAGCCAGGGCTCGAGTCTTGCTTCCACCACCATCAGCCTTTACTTTTACCAGTCTGGCTTAGTTTAAAAGACACTTAATCAGGGTCTAGTGTCTCCCTTTAGGAACATATATTAGTATATGATTGGGGTTTATTATTAAAGAGTTATATTTCAGTAAAAAAATAGTAACTTCTATAGATTTCTTTATAGGATTAATTCTATTTTTAAACAGACCTAGCAGCAAACTACAGTGAAAGTTCAGCTCGAGTCCTGGAATCAGAAATCATTCAAGCAAGTAAACTCAAAACAGCTGCAGTAATTGGCTGAAATTGCCACTTTTAATGACACAAATTATACCGGAGTGATGTTTAATGAAAGCCGCAATTCCCAGCTTCTATATGCAAAATTTAAAACATTCTCCTAAATTGTGTTGACCTCTCTTGTTTAATACCCTGCTAATCTTTGAAAATTGGAAACAAATGCTTCAATTAGGAGACAATTAATTGACAATTAATTCAACAATAAGCAGATGGCCAGAAAGAGCATCCTGCTATTAAACGAATCAAATGTGAGAGGCAGCATTTGACCTTTCTTATGTAAAGCACCCCGCCCCCCCGAAAAAAACCACTTTTCTTAAAAAAAAAAAGCAAGCGTGTTGATTCTTTTGTAGCATACTGTGCAGAGCTATAACTTCGAAAAATGAAAATAAAATGCTTATTTATGTCGGCACTTTGGTCTAGGGGATAGGAGTTGTGGATTAGGAGAGGAATAAAGAGAAATAGCATGCGCGAGTGCGAGAGGATTTACAATAGCTCTCGCACCCCAAGGCCTAATAGAAGAAAATAAAGCCACCATTATCATCAAAACTGCAGATGATCTCATAAAGGGCTTGTCTACATGGGGAGGTCAACGCAGAACAAGCTCCGTTATGAATTTAAAGTGCAGTTGCAACTTCGCCTGGCTCCCCGCGCAGGCGTGACGGCCGCTTTTCCATGGTTACGATGGATGAGGCGCATGAAGAGGCTCGGGGTAGTAGTGCCCGCTCTGCTCCCCGTGCATTAACCGAAACCGGAGTAAGGCGCTGAAAGCACAAAGCAAAGGTCAAGCAGGTACCTCCTGCAGGATATAGCCGGGGAGGTTACCGAGCAGCATCGTCTCACCTCCTTCTCAGCTGTTCCGCAGGCGGGAAAGAGGCAGTTCAGCATCCTGGGAGGGAAAACAGTCTTTGCGTTCATCTTTCCACTCCTTCCCCGATAACATCCCCGTGCAGACGAGCCCAAGGGTTTGTTATTCTTATCATACTTCAGCACATAGCTAACCGTTTTGCAGGGGGTATGAAGAGAAGCCTTGAATTCCATGGCACGACCCCTTCAGCCAAGCCAGGACGTCATCCTTCCTATCTCTAAGGACCAAAGCCAGATTCTCAGTGACATTGGGGATATTTTCAGAGAGCTTCAGAAAATGGTCCTTCTTCAGCACTTTTGTTTCTTTGATAGGTAGAATTCTAATTTTTCTGAGAGAACTGTCATACATGTAAATATAAATGTATGCTGAATTCGTAATGCAGTGCATAAACAGAGAAGACACTCATGCTTATGGAGCATTAAGAAATTAATTTAATTAGCAAAGAAAAAAATAATTTTGTCTCAAATGAATTACAAAATATATATTGATGAAAAAAGATAGACTGACCAACGTGAGAGCTCCTGGCAAAGAAACCTACAGATAAACCAAGGCTGCTGTTCTCCAAATTTTTATGAAAAAAATAACATGGTTAACGACTGAGACATATGAATAAAACATTTCAGTCATCCTCCACATAGCACTGCAGGAGCTCTTACCATGTTTCCCTTGTTAGTGTCTTTTACGCGGTCTGGCTATGACTTCGTCGGTAATTTTTGCGGAGTAAACCTTGACACGTTGTGTGGCAGAAGCACACCTGGCTCTCTAGGGCTTTGGCATTGGTGAAGCAAGCGGGGTAAATACTGCTTATACCCACAGCTGGCTGAGCGTTGTTAATATTCATCACAAACTCCTGCCCTTTATTTCAATGTGTGCCTCTTAATCCCACCACGAGAACAACTTAATCCAAAAGCCGGAGCAGCAAGACCATTAAGCAAATTCATGAATACTTTCCTCATAATACTCATCTTTCCTATGTCAACAGAATAGTGATTTTTTTTTTCCTTTAATATTAATAATACATTTGTACTCGGAAAAAAAAAATTCTTAGATATTCTAGAAGCTAAAGGACAAAATAAAACTTGCTGTATAAAGTCAGATGTCTTCTGTCACTTTTGCTTGGACACAGTGGTGTCTCCTGGAAAGTCCCTCCTCAACTTGTGAATGTCTCAATAAAAGCTTGCACGTTTTAGACAAGGAATGCGTAGAGAGAAATAATTAAGCTGCATTTCTCCAGGTAGTTGCTGGGAACTGGAAGACATCAACGGAACTGGAAATACACTTGAACAGCATCAGGGAAATATGTGTGTGTCCATCAGAGACCTGGGGACTCTGATAACACAAGTACAATACAGGACAGGTCAGAGAGAAGCGTTATTAACTATGACCATCGTCAGAGAACCTTTGGACAGCATCTGCCCCTCTACTGCCCTGGTCTCTCCCCATCGACTGGGGAGACCCAGCCTATGTCTTGTTTCAGGGAAAAGAAAGAGGTACGGAAAACCCCATCATTTCAATGCTAACAAAGCCCAGCTCCACAAGCACCTTACTAATGGCCTCAACCGTAAGCAACCAGACAGTAAATAAAGTGACAATACAGAGGTGGCTCCTGGTGGAGCCTGCAGGAGTGGCACGCCCAGCCTTGTCTTCCTCCGAAGTGGGGAATTGGAAACAATCACGGCTCGTACTTGAAAGGAACGTTCTTTTAGTGAGGATAAACTTCATAACCAGACCTCCCAAATCTGAAGTATTAATGATTTTGCCACCACACATCTTTGATTCCTGGTGTCGCGGAGGCACCCACAGAACAGACAGCAGCAGCTCTCCGAAAAACGTGGATTTGGTGCAATCAGATTTGCCCGGCACTGCGACTGACCAGATTACTGACCGGTTCGGATGTCGGTTGGGATGTGTTACTACACAGCAGATCGCTGAGCACTGCAGAACCCACGCTAAGGAAGATGACCCACAGTGTGCACAGCTCCCTGATGTAAAGGGAGAATCTCCCACTCAGAGACACCCAGAGGGTCACTCACCAACGCCGGGTGAGGGTGACTCCATCCTGGCAGATCCACCCGCACAGTGTCCTGATCCAAGGGCAGTCCCGGGAAGTCTCCTCGACCAGCGTCCCGATCCGAGGGGACAGTCCCCGACGGCATCACCTGCTGCTCCGAGGAGAACCAGCTCCACATGGTTCTGGGGCAGGGCTCCCTTTATCCCCCGGTGGGTGTGAGCTGGGGTCACCGTCAGCCCGCACAGCCCGGAGGCAGCTCCCGGAGCCCAGACTGCGAGGAGCCGGCGAGCCCCGGGGGGTGGCACCTGGTGTTTATCAGGTGCTTCTGCAGGGCTCGGTCTTTTGTGCAAGCTCCGTGCAAGCGGTCAGGGGGTTTGCACCGCCACACCTGTGGAGCGTCCTCCTAGTCAAGCTTAGGACTTGAGACCGCGAAATAACAATGACCAATTGTAAACCAGTTTCTGGTCTTCAGAGCCGTAGAGGAACATTTTTTAAAATCTCTTTTAAAGATTTTTTTTTTCTTTACACTTGACTAGCGACGATTTGATGACCCAAGTCATCAAAGTTGTGATGACCCAAGTGGTCTCAGTTGGTTTTGTTATCTAGAAGAGAGGTCGTTACTGATTACTGAGAGATCTTGCCTTTTGCCAGTGTTTAGTCAAAGTCCCTGTATTAATGAATTCTACAAACTGCTTTAAAATGGTAACATTGGTTCCAATTCCAGTCTGTAATTAAACATTAATAGTCCCCCAGCAGTTCTGCGCCTGTCTCTTCACGCGGAGGATCTCCATCAGTTCCCAGTGCTGACTCTGCACACTCATCAGCAGATGCCGTATGAGGGGGGGAAAGGGGGAAGATTATGATTCTGGAAAATTCATACATAAAAAAGTGCTGAGTTTGTTTTCACAGCTCATTGGAATTTTAAAATATTTTTAATTGTTCTCCCATAGGAAAAAACCTCTTCTCCAATATGAAAAACAGTATGTTCTCCAATATGGAAAAACATTTTTTTTTAAAGTCAGGATTGATTTATATCTTGACAGAATTTATTTTAAAACTTGAAATAAGGGAAAAAATATTTTTATGTTTTTCATTTTCAGTTTTCTATTTCGAAATGCCTTTTCAGACTTCTGTTGTAACAATGTAAAAAAAAAAAAAAAAACCAAGCAACAAATCAAAACCTCCCTAACAAATACATCAAAAGCATGAAAGTAAAACGTTTAGTTTAATATGAAGTCAGTTTTCTTGGGAAATTTGCTATTTTTAATTTTCATCCCAATAAAAGATTACCAAAATAAAATATAATTAACAAGAACGAATAACTTCTCCCCATTGTCATGCTGGAAAAACATGAATTTTAGATAAAAAGTGTTTTTTAAAAAAAAATCCCATTTTCTGAAGTTCATGAAAAGAACTTTTGTTCTGTGTGATATTATTTTGTCTAATGTTGTTAAGACCAAGATGTCCTTTGATTTTCTGAAAATTACATGTCAATGGTTTCATTCCTGTAGTAATCAAGATAATTAAGGAAAAAAAAAAAGCGGGGGGGTGGGGGGTGGGGGTATTAGTTCCACACTGGAATTTTTAAATGTCTGGGAATGCACCAGAGATCTAAAGGGACCCATTTCAGCAATGAGTTGGGGTTAATTTTGCAAATTAAAAAAGATAAACTAATCAAGTTTTTCTAGTCTTCTGCCCTCCTTTTCCTTTGTCTCGACTGGAACTTTTTTTTTTTTTTTTTTTTAAGCCCTTGATCAAGTCTTGGCAGCTCATCACCAGCTCCAAGGCAGGGTGCGGGTTAGCAGAGCATTAGCTCAGTGTCTTCTTCACTTGAGACCAGAACACCAGTCAGTCAGCGAATGAAAGGTACAGCAGACCTGGCAGTTTGTTATAAATCCGCTGCACTCCTAAACGGTCCCAACAAGCAAGGGGCGCTCCGGCAGCTCTCTGATCCGCAGCCAGGCAGGGCAGGGGTGCGCAGAGGATAACGTTCCCTCTAGATCCAGCTCCGCCCTCTGCTAACGTCCTGTCAGCCAAATTCTCCTTGCTCTTCTCCGTTTTGCACCGTGTTTCATTTTCGCAATCCTTCGTTAGACACCAAGGCGGGTTACAAAGGCGCGATGTCACTGATGAGTCGGCATTTCAGCTAACAATTGCCCAAGTTTTTTGACTTTTTTTTTTTTTAAAGTCCTAAACTCCAGAAGTGTCTGGCTCTGCAGCTCACTTGCTGGGTCTTTGAAATGCAAATGAGTCCAGTAGACTGAAACTCAATCTGTATTGCTCAGAAATGTCAGAACAAGAAAGGCTTTGCAAGTGCAGTGCCATATTTAACAAAACTTCTTAAAAAGATCGTGGTGGAAAGTGGGGAGTTTGTCCCTTGAAAGTCTTTGAAAAGCAGTCTGCCTAATCACAGTTACCAGACCTTTCTGAGCAAGATTCTGAGCATACAGGTATAAAAGTGTCCTTAGCTAAAGTACTCAGCTCCCATCCAGTTCACCCCAAACCCTCTTACTGGTTCTATATATAGCGTGGCGTAAGCATGGTTGTGCAAAGGGTGATAAGCTCGACACGCGTCAAATCCTTAAAATGACCTTTATTCGGTCATGATTTCTGCAATTCACATTGTGCTTCAGTGGTGCCTGTGAAAAGTGACCTTAGTCCCAGGTAAGTCCCACTTCTACCAGGAGAGGTGACCCAATTCATGAGAATTTCCTTGGCTGGGTGCTTCTCTGACAGACTGCTTCCTCCCACACAATAATTAGTAGGGTTTAATTCAACATAAGAACTTGTTCCTATAAGATTTTTTGAAGCATGGGCCTTCCAAGCCCACACCAACCAGAAATATCCTACGCAGTCATTAACTGTATGATTCACCAGATTTAAATGTTATACAAAAACACAGATGTGGACACTCATTCCCAGACACGTGACATCTGATCTTCTCCTTTTCCAGAGCATTAAAATGCACCAGTGGAATACACTTTTTTGCCACACGTTGTTGCCTTGTTCCCTCACAGACATGGACCCACCTTCCCTTTTCCCGGCTGCTCCTGCTCATTCTCCCTCTCCGACTCCCAAACTCAGCACAGTGCCCTAAGCCTTCATGCAAGTTGTCAGCTACGTCGATACACAAATCAAAGATGTCACAAGGCAGACACCTTTCCTTAGGTGAGTAAAGGGCTAGAAATGATGCACTGACAACTGCTCATGATTTACCTTTCACAAGGCAAATAGCCCAGACTGTGCTATGAAAGCTTTTCAGAACAGACATTAAGGTTAATCTCAAGGTGATGCTTTGTAATAGGACTGTAAAAGTCCGTTAGTTTTCTCACCCACTGAATACTTCTGGAGAGTCAGGGTGTACAACGCGACGGCCTCTGCTATGAGGGCTTGGAAGCTGCTTGGCAGAGCTCTGGGTGACAGCCACCTATCTGCCCTCCTACTCCAGCTGAGGATGCTATCTGGGCAAAGACAGTCTTACCTTTCAAACAGAGCCTCTCTGTATTTCCATGTGGATTCATTCAAGAGCTCCCAGTAAGAACTGCCTGAAGGAGAACGGATGCAATCACAAGCCCTGCAGCTTCTCCTTGCAGAGCTGAGTTGGTGGTGTCTACCAGGCTCTTCTACCTTGCATCTCATAGATCAGTAAAGGCTGCTGGGTACCATCTAGTTTCTCACCTAACTATACCCACCTGGGATCTCTAAACACAGGAGTTTTCCTACTAACACAGCCAGGAACCCATTTTCAGGTGACAAGAGCAACTCACTCTTTATGCTGAGGCAAAGTCTTAGGTCAGAGTTTTGCTGCTACAAAACACAGATGAGCTCAGCAAAGGTCTTTAGGAAAACAGACCTTGTTAGCCCTAATTTCAACCCCCAGTGAGCAGTCAGTGCCATCATTCTTTCTCACCAGTCAATGCCTGTAAGCTCAGACATTTTGCCTCACCCAGTAAGTTACTTCAGATCAATGCTGTCGAGAATATAAATAACTTTTTTATTTCAACCCATTGCCATTCCTCCACCTCCAGCAGACTCAGAGATCAAGCACCCCACTGGAATAGCAGACAGAAATTCATGCCCTTGTTTGAGTCCAAACACCTGTGCACCATCTCGCTTGCATGATGATTGCTGCACTCATGGCGCAACCACTGTATCTTCCACGTTATTTGGCAATTTATAAACACAGCTGGGAAATTAATGCATCTATGCTCTATGGCTGCCTGCTTACCCCCAGCTTCTGCTTGGCATCTCCCATATATTTGAAGGAAAAAAACCCCAACCAACAAACCAAAACAAATTATAGGAATAGTGAAAGGCTATACCGTGAGATACCTGCCAGGAATAGAGTGATTAATTCAAATTAGCATAGGGATTTTAGTGGGCCACAGGGACATGATGATTAATGTGAAAGATACTTCATGCTAGAATAACAAAGTAGACTTACTCAGTTCCATACATTACAGCAATTAGAGCGAAAAAAATAAATAAAAGTAGACTGTGCAATATTTCTGTGACAGCTAAGCTAAAGGTACATCTATATCAATCCTTGGTGCATGTGTCTTTAGCCCAAAACTTAACATACGTGATCTGGAAGAGCTTATTGCTGTGTGGGAAGTGCTACAGCGTGCTAAAGAACTTTTATATCTGCGTAAGCGTAACCAACACCTTGGGATCATGCCAGCAGTGCCAAAGAAGGAGAATTTCGCAGCCCTGGTTAATCTGACTATGAAAACTTTGTGCAGGCCAAAATTAGATTTTATTAACATCGTTCATTGCTCGCAGAGTGTGCCAGTACGTATCACCGAAATGGGATGAAGAACGTCCTGCTTCCATTGCGTGAACTGACAAACGACGAGAACAGCAGCCTGCATGTGCGCGTTTTCAGGTCTACCTGCTCAGAAGGAGACCTTCCTGCGCCGCACAGGAGAACCGTGACCTGAGGCTGCTTGGTATCCGCCAAATGAACAAATATTTCACGGAAACTTCTACCTGCCCTATATCTGGAAAGACTCTGATTCAAAGTCTCATGTGCAATCGGGTATTTTTAACATGCATTTTTAATGAATGGGGAAGTGTCCTGACTAAAACCTAGACATTTATATTAATAAGGATCAATCAGTAAATAAAAGCATTCAAATGCAATGTTGTCCCTATGGTCAAAGACAATACCTTTTATTTGCTCTAGCATAGTGAAGTCACTGAACTGATAAATGAATAATAACAGCTAGCGCAAAGACTGCTGTGGTTGTTACGTGCCAAAAGAAACAACACACTACATTTGCCAGGAACAAAGACAAAAACAATACCTGGCATAATATGGTTTGCAAAGTAAAGTTTAACTATCCTCTGAAGTAATTAGCAAGTGCATGAAATGCATAAACAGAGAAAAAGGGACATCTCCTGTATCTCCATCTCAGACTGTCAGCTGTGGATTGGGAGGGTGAACCTGTTTGACAGTGACAAGGCAGCAGCAGAAAGCGTGGCACAGCTCAGCTGGCAGGATTTCATAAAACCACAGCTCTTTCAGAAGGGCAAATGAGCTGTTCTTGTTCTTCTTTCTGCCCCTCCTAAAATATGCTGTCTGAGTCCAAATAGACACAGAGGGACGCAAGACAGCTGGGCTGTCAGGGATCCTGCTAACCCAGATCTGTCAAGGTGAACATGTGAAAAACTTCAGCTTTCCGTGGAGTGGTTGGAGGAGGAAAATGATGTGCTGTCCGTACTAAGCTGCTGCCCTCAGGGAGTCAGTGAGCTTTCGGCAACACTCAAAGGTGTTCGAATATACAACATATTCCAGCTTTTTATGGGTGGTGTATGGGTGGCGTGAGGATGCAGCCGTTGGGTGCCTGTATGGAGGGGCCGCTGCTAAAGCAGGACGTGGGATAAAATCATGGCTTGGCTTGTTGTGGTGAGGGAAAAGCCAGGGCTGGTTTGGACTTCACAGGTTTTGTTTACCTGTGGCTCAGGAATCCACTTTGATAGCATCAGCCTCCCTGAACCAAAACATTAGCTGTTCCAGCGGCATTGACTCAGTTTTTCATCTTTCTATGGCAGAAATTACTTTACAGCTGTGTACTATACATGCTGACATCTTTGGGGGTGATATGTTAAAATGGGGAACCACATCTGCTCCATTTGGGCACTAAAGACCTGATGGCATTTTTGTACAAGCCGGAGTTCACGACAGTCTTCCCAGCTCCTCCCAGAGATATTACTTCAAATTCCACCAATATTTTCTGTGAGAAATCATTGGAGTTAAAATTTTGTATAGTTTTCTAAGATTCACGTACAGACAGAAACCCAGTGGTACATGCACCACTGTAGAAAAGATAAGAGTTTTACTAAAATAAGAAGTAGAGAAGATCAAATGAAGAAAGGGCTACACTGGTAAGCAGTATCCTGCCAGCATGCTCAGCAGGTATCTTTTCCAGGTAAACCTAGTCAATACTAGGATGAGTTACGAGAATCTTAGAGAAAGCAATAGGTGTTTTCAAAACAGATGGGCCATTAACAGCAGATAATTGAATCCTTGCGGTTAAGAAGTGCCACTGAATTCAACAGGAGCTGCACATACATCTGAAGCCAACACATGCTTTTGACAGACACCAGATAAGGTGATGGAGAAGCAGCACAATTCTAAGCAATAAAAAAAGGCATTAGTTTACAATAAAATCTGAAAATACAAATTGAGGCTCAAATATTTTTTAGCATGGCCAAACTTTTCCCAAAGTAATGAAAAGCTTGGGTGGAAATATGTGATTCACCCCGCTTTGGTTCTGCTTCATAAACAAAGTCTCCCTTCCCTCAGGTCTGGTCTGGGGAAAAATGAAGCACTGGGCTGTTTCACCAGAGGTCTGAGGTGGAGGAGTGGTAGTTATGTGAGTCCACCATAAATTCTCCTTTGCCGTCTACCACTTATGTTGAGGAATATATACACATATATACTTGTAAAGAGTTTTGATGCAAATTCAGCATCCTTTGGGTCACTTAACTTGGCTCCCATAGAAGGAACAAGAAAACTGCTCCTACATCAAGATATTCCTGCTTGTTCAAGAGTTTTGACATGCTCCAGACCAATAAATGAGGTGTGTCAAGGGTTTTATACAGCTTAATTATCTCCCATAGGGAAATGAGAGAATTCACATGATAACCCGACTAAAGCTGAACACCCACCTCAGGCCCGCAGTGACAGATGGATGGAGATCACCTTCCAGCTGTATTCAGATCCAGCCAGTGTTACAGGTCCTTTTTTGCTGCCTTGAGAGCACCTTACCGCATGTGGGGAACCTCCACATAAAGTCTCCACGGTATCTAAAGGCAGTAATTATCCATCTAGCAGTAATGAACAGTGATGCGTCACAGTCGACACAGAGCTTGTATCAGCTTCTCATTGATTTATAGGAAAACGTTCAATCTGGTGGGTGCAGGTTTGTTCCTGCAAGATCATAGCAGTAAGTCAGTCAAAAGCAAGACTTCATAGATTTCCTTCCTGTTGTAAGCCTTGATTTCCCTAATACAGTGGTCCCTGAGCTGACCTGAACCCTTTGACTCCTTCTCTTTGACCTTAGCCCATCTGTCGGCTACCTCTTTGCTACACTGCTAAATGCACATTAGCATCTTCTTATCCTAGATGTTTTCCTTCGGCTTCAGCTGCCATGCATTTCATTATCTCCCTACTTAACTAAAATTTGCACTCCAAATATTCCTGTTGCCTTTGCTTTCCCTTTGGGATTAACTATGCCTTGTTTTCACCTTTAATTTGGGTTATGGCTGTACATTAGCAGAAATGCTTTGCTGCGAATGCATGCAGCATATATTACCAGCCACTCTTCTCAAAACATGCCTACAGAAGAAGCTCCTATGCCAGGAAAAAAAAAATGCAAATTTCTAAAGAGTTGCACAGAACTTACAAGTCTTTCTCCTAATTAAAACTTTATTATTTGTATCAAAGCATTTGAAATATGAGGTGAGTTTATGCAGACTGAGAATACTATTTTCCTGTAAGTTTTGTCAATCTGCAAGGTATATCTTTGCCATTTCCCAGTATTTCTATATATCTGTGTAGGTCTCCGTTGATTATAGCTGTAAAATACAAATTAGCTCACAATTCTCTTGAAGGCAGCCTTAGGACTAAATCTATAACGCTCTTCCCAATACATTTGAAAAAGACAGAAGTGAGGATTTCAGAGACATAACGCATACTAATGTCTATGCTATGTGATACTTCACAGACATTTTTCCCAAAATAAAAATGATTAATTTAGTCAAATGTTGGATTTTGAATCTGTAAGCACTGATAGGCAGATGTTCCCTGATATAAAATGACATTGTTCCACTGACATTGATGTAGAAAAAACAAAAGACTTTCTACCTCCTATCTTTGGTTGTTCTTGATCCATTTTGGATTAAATAACTGCTTTCAAGAGCTAAAATAATCACAGATTGAAGATGATTTTGAGCACATTTTTTAGAAACCTGACATTTTTTGCCAATTCCACTGGTTATGCATATGCACCAGAAGAAGGGGAGTCTCCACTGCACAAACTAACCCAGTAATCTTACAATTAAACATTTTAATGCCATCCCAGAATGCTGTATTTGTCTCCAAAAGGTGACTTCAGGTCATGCTCTTGTTTACAGATTATTCCTCTATAATCTCTAGATGCTGTTTTACTACTGGTAGCGTTCTCTAAAAATCGAAGTTATTGTATTTTATCACTTGAGAGATGGTGAATATAAAATTGCAACCTGCATGATTCTGCTTTGTGAGCAGTCTAACAGCACCAAAAACTCTCTCAAGCCTGATGAATATCTGTGGAAGCCTCCATTTGTATTGGGAATTAAACAGACAACAAGAAACATGAAAAAATTTGTGCTTCCCCCCAGCTTCCACTTAGACTTTTCCTAAGAAATAATTAACTATCGTGAAAAATACTTACAGAAATTCTGCACATTTTAAAAAGAAATGCACAGATTTTTTTTATCCTTTCAGCTGACAAAGAAGAAATTACTGTGAGCCATTATATTTTGGAGAATTGGGAATACCTTGTGCAAGGGTAATTGTGCCAGTGATGCTGCTGGTCCTTCTGGGAGCAGTGACCTTTCCGAAGAGCAGCAGCACACAGCATCTTCCTTCCCCACCCAAAAGCACTAATCTGCAAAGACAGAGGAGAGATGCACAGAGTCCATAAGCACCTGGGGCTAGTTGCTAGGAAGGTAGCCCAGGAATATCCAACGCACAGAGCACCGGGCAGCTCTCTGGCAGGCCATGTCACTAAGAGCTGTGCCCTTCCAGTACAGAGCATATATATATATATATATATGTAATATTTATTTTTCAGTCCATCAGAATTGTGCCTGTGCTCAGAGAATTCACCAGCCAGCTATAAAGGCATAACAATAGTGGTCAAGGACAGAGCATACAATGCCTTTTCACAAGGGGCAAAGGCAATCAAGGGATTTCACACGTATTTGTGCTGCCTGAGAAACATCCTTAATGTGTGGGGACACAGGCAAGGGTAAGAACAAGAAAGATAAATTATCTTGCTCCTAGCTACAGTCAGCCTGTGGATAGAAGCAGATTGACACAGTTGAGTACAAGCACCACAAGCCAGAGACTGTAAATACCTGTTAGAGTGCAAGCTGGGCTGAGCAAGGAAAAATGCCTCTCTCCTTCTTTCTCACCCTTCTACTCATCTTTATCTGTCTCTCCTGGTAATTTTATCATCCTTCGCAGAGAGAGGATGGAAAGGGTAAGTGGCGTGTCTCACCCCGACCCTGGATATTAAGGGTGAAGTATTTAAATCTGTGAGATAGATTTAAGAGTCATCAGCCTCCAGAGACGAGCTTTTAGATTAGCAGCTCCAAAAACTCTTCGGGAATTACAGCTAAAGCAACTCATACAAAGCCTCCCAGTAATCCTATTTTTGCACATTTGCAAAAATGGATTGAGGAGGCTGAGAAATATTCAGTCCTTCTGAAACCTGGCAGCTTAAGTGGCTGCGGCTGCAGACTTCATCTAATTACACTTCCAGGAGCAGATCCTACAGAAAGATTTAGACCTGGGAAGAAATACATAAGAAAATGTTGAAAATTTCTTTGAAATAGTCCTATGTGTCCTCTTCCTAGATCTTTCTGTATTCCGCCTATGTTGTAAAACTGCTTCTCCTTTGCGATGGCTGAGACTTTTATAGGGAATACTGCGAACTAGGACATCTTATTTGCTGGATTCAGGTCAGGCACTGCACCCATCATTCCTGAGAAGATTAAGATACCAGGAACTGGCCAGATACAGCTAAGAAGATCAGGAACAGCCTTTAGGTTTCATTGTGTCCTTAGCATGCCAATGTAGCATAAGCCTCTGTTTTGGATCTGACCTAGGATGTAGCCCACCGGCTGCTTTCAGAGGGTGGTCCCTGAAGATGTCACCCCTTTACAGAGCATGCTATCTAGCACTGCCTTGTGGGAACCCAGAACTGATGCAAAGTTGCTACCAAGGTGATAGTGCCACTATGCCCTGGCATACCTAAGTATGTGACTTTCCTCATCATTTAAACTAAACAATGTTCAAGAGAGAGCCTCCGCTTCACAAACAGACATGGTCCAGAGCGTGCCATAAATGTGTCTAACGAACAGGAAAAGTGGGAGTCTTGCTGTAAGAGCTGCTGGTCACTTTGTCCTCTTACCTTCCTGTGCTGCAAAAGACATGGGAGAGCTCTTTGTACTAGGCAACTGATATCCTGAAATCCTGACTGTGTCCAAGAACAGCACAGCGATCATCTGGACACATGACCATATGGCAGGTCATCTATGGCAGTTGAAGGTCCCAGGAGAGAAGTTTCCACCTTCAGAATATTACTGCTAATCGCTCTCCTCCAGATTGCAGCGGGCAAAAATCACAGGACCCCATCAGACTCATACAGAGGTCTATAAAAGAACTAACATGTTCTGTACATAACAAATCTAGTACAATATTGAAATATGAATAAAAATATAACACATTGGAATAGTATTATCAACATACTTTGAAATACGGCAGTAATACTCTCTGATGGTCCACAATTGAATATTCTTGTTTTGTTTCACTTCAACTCTTGCTTTTTGTTTTCTCACTTTGATTTGGAACTTATTTCAAGTACAAAGAATTTACCACAAAACAGGAAAAAAAAAAAAGTTGCTCATCAGTCAAAAGCAAACGCTTTGCATTTAACATGGAAACACAACTCCTTAGAACTGCATGAATCCCTGATCAAAAGAGAAACTTTGTTGTTTTTCAAAATCAAATATTAGTTGTTACTGTAAGGATCATTGTAAATTCCATCTACACGAGTGCTCGAGGAGCCCGTTGAACTCAGGATCTATCCACAAAAGCAGCTATGCTAATAACCATAAATTAGACTAGAGTTTACTGAATGTTAATATTGCTGAATATTAAACAAGAAACTTGTGAATTCCAACACAGCTGATCATCCTCTAGATGAGCCAGTGCATAAAATCGTCCCTGACGTGTTCAATTTCATGTACTGTTGAATCACATTTTTCATCTCTGATTGAAAAGCAGAAAGTCTTCATGTTATCTTAGTTTTAGCTCCACGGAGAGCTAAAGACAGCTACTGTCATTTTGTATGCCAGGTCTGTCGCACTTGGGACATCTTGCATTGGGAGCCTAAGAGTACTGCCATTTTAAGTACAGTCTTCTCAAAAGCAAGATATGAGCTCTGAAAAATTCTTGCCAAAGAGGAAAAAAGAAAATAATTTGTTGAGTTGCAAGTCAGCTGGAAAGGCACAATTCTTTTTGGTTTAATTTCCAAAGAGAAGAAAACTAAAAATCATAGTCAAATGCAACTGTTCGTGATTAAACCCACAATTAAACCAAAACATCTCGAATAACATCTACTTGCTGTAATCAAAACTTAAGGCACGGAATGACTGCCTTTGAGGCAGTTCTCATTGTCTGCTAGAATCCATATGCTAGCTTTGATATCGTGTTGATACCCGCTTAAAAATGCTGATAGATGTGTACAGTCAAAATACTGGTGGGCTAACTATAAAATGGCAACAAAACCATTTCACTTATGAAAACAGAGAAGTTAATAACCTTTTATATATATATAGGTATATGTATATACACATTTTTTATTATTACAGTGATCTGGATTCAAGGCCCATAAATGAGATAAAAAAGAAACTGCTTGGTGTCTGAAAACCAGTCACCCCAGCCTTCCTCCTCCTGGACTGGACCAGTGAGTTCTTCAGTTTTATGCTGGGGCAAGTCTGTCAAAACCAATGCCTTTGCCATTAAAAATTAATTGTCTTAAGCAGTATATGACATTAAAACATAAATTTACAGCTCAATCTTTTAAGGTGCTGAACCATATGGCTTTAATCCAGGGAGGCATTAATGCATGTACTTAAACTTTCTACGTGTGAAACTTAGTACGTGTGTAGCCTTACTGATGTAAGCACTTTGCTAAAAGGGGCCAGATTACAAAGCCTCTTTGAGGATCTAGCCCACAAGAGTGAAAAAGACATCGGAGTGGGCTAGAGCTCGCATGTGTTATTTGCATTTTGAATGAAAGCATTTTAATAATATAATCACTTTTGAAAACCATTGTACAGTGATGATCCCTAGTCACTTTGAGGAACTAAGTCCTCCTAAATTCTAATTCTTCCTCTTCCGCTTATTCACAAAATAGCTTTAATAAATACCTTGCAACGTCTCCGCCTTTCCATCTCTACAAAAATACTTACCCCAAAGGGCTATTGTGCATGTCATTAAATACTGCTGGTAAAGCACTCTGAAGATCTGCACTGGTATATATATTCTAAGAGGAATCATTATTGTAGCGTTAGTACCATATGAAGTTTGATACAAATCCGTGAACTATACCATTGGTTACAATTCTTTAAACACAATCTCCAGCATAAAGACATTAAGTGTAAGAAATAGTTGACTACTTTAGAACATAGTTCGGTAAAACCTTTATTCTTATAGCTATATTATATTCAAATGTCAGAATATATCCAAACGCCTATTTTTATTTAAGCTTGGCTGATTTATTGATGGCTGTGCTTAATTTTTAAAACATTTTCTCCTTTAGAAATTAGTCTTCTGTCAACCTTTCTAATGTACACAGACTGGAGTCACAGCGTTCATCTTAAGCAGCTTAGCATTAATGTTTAATTCTGCAGTCTTTACCCTGGCTGTGCAGAACAGTTTGATAGTTTATGTCTTTTGCAATCAGTAGCTAAAACATATTCCTGCATTCTCGGCTGTACTGATAGTAAGTTCCCTTTTTCTTCTGCTCTATTTCCTCTGGTGGGGTTTTTTTTTTTCCCCCCTCTGTAATTTCTACCTGGTTTAATACCCTTATAATTTTTCAATAACAGGGAATTTTGAAAGCCAGCAATGGAAATGCTGAAGAACACAGGCTCTCTGGTCCCTCTTTGGATGCTGGAGTTCACCAGAGAGTTTTGAATCAAAGCTCCTGTGGACATGGTCTACTTATTTGCTTCTGTGGGTCCTCCCTTTGCCACCAAGGGCTTTAGACACATCAGCCCTTAGTGTTACGAGTAGCAACTTTCCCACCGGGCAGACCTTCACACAAGTATTATTCTTCTTTTAACAAGCTGAAACAGTATCTTAACCTCTGTCTCACATCTCATATAGGACAAAATAATGGGGTGCCTTAGGCACTGACACATACTCCCCAGGTGTGTTTAAGTTAGTTTAAATGCTCTGCTTTTCTTCATTTTTCACATCCTTGGTCTACACATACACACATATATTTATTAGGCCCCATGTCTCATTTTTTGCTACAGTCCACACCCAAGCAAACCCCTTTTTACTGTACAAGAGTTCTAGGGCTGCTACTCTGAAGTATATGAAGGTTGGGTAGGTCCGGATTCAACAAAGTATATGCTTAATGTTAGCCCATGCTTATCTTCTATTAAACCTAATAGGACTAGGCACTTGTTTAATGTTAATTATACACTTCTGTGTTTTATGGATTGGGGCCTGGATTACTTATTTGATTACAATTAGGCCTGTGATTGCATGTTCACTGAGCTGAGACCGTTCAGCGATGAGCCTGACTGCTTGCCTACTCCCCACCTACCCCCATTCTAAATAACAGAAGTTGCCTGTCTGCAGTGCTGAGGGGTTTCTATTAGCCCTGTGGTAATGACGGATTCTGTTCTTCTTACACATTCTACTATAAAAATAAAACCACCACTACTCCTTTCCCAGTACCTTGTGACCATGCACAGAGACAAAGCTTTCTCAATGAGTTAGCGAACGACCCCCAAAACACAAACCTTCCACGTCTTCAGTACATGAATAAACACATACATTACTTTTATCTACTGTATATACTTTTATCTAGAGAATCTGTAAAGAGGATGAACCCTCCTAACCTCACTCAAAACTGTCAAACTAAACCCCAGAGAATAACTGCTCTAGAGAAAAAGAAGAGGTGGAGCAACAAAGAAATCTCAGCCCTTCCACTGTAAAGGGAAAGAAACCTCAGGGAAGAAACTCCTGTCCTATTAAACACTAACAGGCTTAGAGCTTAGTGTGACTGCAGCAATTTAACAGCTGACCTTGCAGAGTCAAAAACGACCGTCAGCTGGAAACAATATTAATTATAGCGGTACAAGAACGGGGCATTTAAAAATCATTTTCTAGAGGGTAATGATTACAAAGTTTTTTTAAACAGTTCATTTCTTTATGCAAAGTGTCTTCTCTAAACAAACACATTAAGAAAAGCTGATGTCCTCGTCAGAATGGTCTTGTGGTTAGAGTAACAGATTGGGAGTCATTTCCAAGGTCTATGTCCTTTTCGTGTGTTATCTTTGAGAGACAGATTGTGAACCAGTTATTCTCACTGATGAGTCGTACTCGCACTAGTTGTCCCATACAAAATAATGATACGGCTCGTGCAGGCAGTCATCCATCACTGCAAAAAAGACATTCTCAATGTAACCTTTAGATTGCATGAGATGTTCGGGGAAGTTCCTATCTCCTCCTGCATTTAGCACAAAGGTCTCCCTGCAGCTGGTGTGTCAAAGTATCTGCAATATAGGGAAAGACAGCCACAACTGTAGCCAGGCAATATCTTTCTAGAATACTTAAGTAAAGATTATTACAGGCAAAATATTAATTTCTCAATATTTTCCACTGTAAAATCATTATAATCCACATCCCTACATCTATTTGAGGCCTCAAGAACACATTTGAGGCTGAAGAATAGAAAAAAAAGGAATACTTAACTACTGATTCGTATATAAAAGCTTCTTGGTTTTTTTTTTTCATAAATGACAATCATTCAAACTATCAATCATCTGGAGAGGAAGAATCAGCAGGCAATCTAATTCAGGGAATTAGATTGTAATGCCTGATGTAGATCTACCAGTTAATTTAAATAATGAGTCACCTGGTAGGCAATCAAATCTAGGTCAGGACATTTAGCAGGCTGAAAATAATGAGTCTAACAGCAACAGAGCTAACAAAACAATCCAGATAATAATGACAGCACAGAGTGACAGTCCTATACATAATCAGACAGCGTGCACAAACTGTAAATAGACAGAGTAAAGAGAATGAACTCGCGTAGGGAGTCAAAACATATTCTCCAATGAAACTATTATAGAGGAATTATGTTTGGTTAAAAGGAAGCATAGTGACAATCACAGTGAGGACATACAATATTTATGTGCTCTTACTGCATCTACGGCATCTCTGAAAGCATTCTTGTGTTTTGTATGTAAAGCAAATATAGTAAAATTAGATGGCTGTTGGGTTAAGGAAGCGAGGCAGAAAGGCAAAACTTTTCCTAGTCTCTTTTCCCGACATTTGCTTGCATTGATCCATGATCTTGACTTTAGAAATTGCTTCTTGGTTCAAGAAAACAGAATTAGCAGGGGGAGAGAAACTAAACGTTCCAATGCAGCTCCCCCGCAGTCCCCTCTGCCTCGGTGTACCAATGGCCAGGCGTGCCAGGAACCGCTGACAGGGACAGCCAGCGGAGCCGGGGCATTTCCAGCCTGCAGCCTCCGCACCCTCCCCAAACTGGGGTCGGGGAGCCTCGCACCTTGTCCCCTGCGAGCAACCCCGGGGCTGTAACCACACACAGACGCTTCTGCTCCTGGAGAGCGCAAGCGGGTGACTTTTTAAAGCAGAAAACACTAGATGTCAGCAGTCCTCCTCGCTCTCCAGAGCACAGCGCTCTTGGAAGCTAAGCCGGCTGTTCCTGGCCGGGGGCGCAGTACCATTTTACGGGGTTTCATGAGCTCCACACAGTCCTGCCTGTGTCTGGCTGCCGCAAGGTGTTTTCCTCTTGTGTTTGGTTTCGGGCTTGTTCAGTTGTGCAAGCAGAGCGCAGCTCGTTCGCTTGGTGCGTGGGGGTCTGAAAATGCTCTTACGTATAGTCCACTGGGCAAAGCACGTCACCTATATGGAGGGGAGGCCACCTGTACCTTCCTTCCTTCCCCAGGGGTCCGGTCCAGCATTTTTAAACGCCTTTTTTCTGGTATTAAGAGCAGCTTTGGCTTGCCAATAGCATTACTAAGTTGTTGGGATAAAATGCAGAATAGCAACAGATTTACCTATTGAGATGCATTTTATAATCCATTACACATATGATGCTCCCGGCAACTGGCGCTCAGTTGCCTTGTTACTAATGCTGGTCTGTTGAATTCAGTCAGCTTAAACTAATAGGGAACCTTATAGGAGATGACTAGCAAATAAATATTCTTCAACTTTGGCATCTCCTTATGCCTTCAACTTTGGCATCTCATTATACCTCAAAATGAATGATGGCACTTCTTTTCATAACTCCAGGTACTTAGCTAATGTTGAACAACCCATTTTTTTTCCCCTTCGTGAGCTGTTTTTTAGTTTATAATTACAATTTCAGCTTTAAAAGCATTGTTGAGTTCCATCCGCAGCTTTGTAGCTCAGCTTCATGTTTCCAAACTTGTCATCGATTTCTTTGCTCCTTCAAGAAAATCTGTGGGGGCTCTGGTGATTCCTTACATCAGGCTTTTTTTCTTTGAAAAGTCAAAAGGCAATGATCAGACTTTATTCTTACATCAGGGTGAGTTATATTTGTCTATGGACTGGATCTACTGTGGTGATAAAACCTGCAAAACCATCAGGTTTCAGTAATGTAAAATGGGTGATGTGGAGTCTAAACCGCATTTTATAAAGATGTCAAAATTTAATCCTCTAAGACAACCTAATAATTGGCTTAAGAGTTATTTCACTCTTGTTTACCTTTTCACTCCATTTTCACATGCACTAACAGTGAAAGAAATTTCTAAAGCATCCAGCATCAAAAGAGCAATAACTGCATTCCTGCAACGGCACAAGTTGGGTCACGCCTGGATCATCACATCTGTGACCAAGGGGGCCTGACACAGTGCTCGGGGCACCAGACGCTGAATCAAGAGATTCCAGCTCTTCCTCCAGTTCTGCTAATGGACTTCTGTCTTTCCTTGCTGAAATCATTGTATATTTTGGTGCTAATTCCTCTCACCCTCTGTTTATATTGCAGATTTCTTCTAGGTTCTTCTGAGCTCTTCTGCAATGCTATGAGCTTGCAGAGAGAGACCACTCCATCTTCCCTACTCTGTGCTAAGGAAGGCTACTCACGATGTTACAAACTCAGATGTCTCTGTTGTTGATGTTTAATTCTATTTTATGGTAATCTGCTTTATGTTTTCTCAAAGTTAATGGAACTTCCTAATATATCAGAGAAGAAAAGTTCATTCATTTTAGAAAACACAAGACAGCACCGGCCTGTGTGGGCAAGGTGGAAATCCCAGCCTTATACCGAGCCCTTGGGTTTAATTTGCACAATTCTTGTTTCACAAATACTGGAGCCTCTCCCAAGTAAAATGTTTTTCGCAATTTGAGAGTAACACATTCAAGTTGCAAGTAGTGAAAACACTTGGCTAGCTGGCCTGCTAAAATGATAATCCTCAAAATAGTAATTTTCCTTTTCTCTTTTTAGTTCTATTTTACAGTTTGTAGATGCCTGAAATAGTAATGCCATATGTAATTCCATCGAAGCCTACTTAAAATGTTCGCTCAAAAGTAATAAGCGCAATACTTTTTCTAATCAGGTCCCCTCGGAATGAAACCATGGAGAAAATGTTCCTGCCAGTTCATGCTGATTACCTGTGTGTCTCATTATTCTAAACCCTATCTGACAGCCGCACAGCCGTAACTGCCTTTCAACAAGAACTATCACCGAGTCTTTTAAAAATAATTTTATTTCAATTTCTAGCTAGTTCTAGCTTAAACAGCACATATAATTGCCTAATAAGCAGTTCGTAAGAGGAACAGAATTTCAAAGTAAAATGTTGGACCTATCCAGCCTTTGACAGTAACAGAAATTAGAGATGCCTTTTAAGTTCTCCAGTGCAAGTTATTCTGCAACAGGGGTATCAGCAACCTGGAAACTCATCAGAATACTGATTAAACTTGCAAAGTATGCACAGAATTAAAAAAGAAAAAAATATTGCTAATATTAAGCAACAATTGAACTTAAAAGGTAAAAACTGTCTCAGGAGTATTAGTAGGCTCTAAAATAATAAAAATCCCAACAAGCTTGGTGATGTGGGCAGGGAAAACTTTTGAAGCCACTGGAAACCGCTGTTATTTTGTTACCACATACAATATCTGTACAACTGTATGATGTACTGTATGCAGGGTCTAATTTTGTCTGTTCTCCTGTATCACAAAGGCCACAGCACTTAATCCATGCATTTTTAATTTTAGCTCAATTATGTGTGCCTGAAGAACTCCCAGTTTCAAAAAGCCACATTATCTTGAGGAGTCGCAGGAGACGATGGACTGGACGAAGTCATTCGAGTCCTCGCGGTTCTTTGGGAAATTTCCTAAGGACTTATTGCAGGTTGACTTGTCACCAGTATCAGAATATCTCATCTCTACTGTTTTTGTCCACATGGGTATCCGAGTCTGCGCATATGGATTGGATTCTCTTGGGTCACCTGCCAGCCCAGGTCTGGCAGGGAAGAGGACAGGAGGACCAGAGTCCATTGACATGGAGCTGGGCTGTAACTGGCATGGCCACAGATCTAAAATCCTAATTCACCAGGTTAGAGAGTTTGTCCCTCACTCACCTTCTGGACTTTTGTCATGTCTTGGTTCCTCAAACAATTAAATGTTGAAGTCCAAAGCCTGAAACGGCGATAATGGCTAAGGAAGCTACCCCATACTTTTCCTTTTTTAATGGCAGGGGTGCCGAGTAGTCTGGATAATGTGTTTCCTGACAGTGTGAATCATTCTAGGATGAATAAAAACTTTTGGCAAGTACCAAGAGAATCAAAAGTGACTGGCAGATCAGGTAAACTTCCAACATGGGCATAATTTCTCCAGGAACATCTTCTGCATCTGGAAGACAGAAAAGCCAGTTACTACAGGAGATACGCTGTAGGAAGGCAGTAGAATCAGCTGAGATTCTTAATGGGAATGTTTTTCTGTTGAAAAAAATATCAGAAACTGATACATTTTGTCAGGATGCCTGGAATCTGACAAAACAAAGAAAAAAGAAATGAAAGAATTAAACCCCAATGATTTTCATAAGGTCAAATGCGCTGGAATATCTCCATCCATTATTTTAAATTACTTTTTCTGTTTGTATGGTATTATTACAAATCGGGTAACCATGATGTGAAAAATTCTACAATTCCTATAATCTGCTTTTACCTGAATCAGATGGGAGAATTTTGGCCTCATTTTAAAAGAAAATACTGTGTTATTAAGGTGCTGCAAATATTTTATGAGATTACTTTTGGTTAAAACCAAAAAACCTGAAAAAATAGAACAAATATCATACAAAGTGAAATACAATTGCATAATCAAAAAATAGAGGACTTTGGTTAATACAGGAAATAATTCTGATGAAAAAGAAATTTTCTTCTCCCATCAGCTCAAGATAGAATTGCCTGTGCATTTACTCCCCCCAAAAATGAGAAAATAATTTTGTCTATGAGCATAAAAAACCTAATAAACCAAAATTGTAAACGATGAAGTCATAAATCAAACGTAAGCCAAATTTCAGAAATGATCAAATAATAAACCATTTTCTGCTGTGGATCTGTCTGTAGCGATGCCTGTGAAATAACCCTTTAACCTGCTTTTCCCCATGATTTTTTGAAAGTATGGTCTATCCAGTTCCTCAGCAAAACTCTTATTAGTTAAAGCATTAATCACTGGTTAATTGTAATTACTTAGCCTGCAGAAAATTTGGGAATGGAATTAGACTGTGACTACAAGTCAAATAACGTTTGCTTTTACTATTGATTTAAACATTTTTGAGACAGATGTTCAATATGGTTTGCTTAGCATTTTTTTTTTTTTTGGTAATGCTTGGTCAATGCGCTGAATAATAATTGAACTTGGTCTTTATACAAATTTTTGTATCGCATATAAGTTACCTTGTAATCATCAATTTTCTTAATAATAGACGACAGCACATATATTGCTTTTCCAATATACCTGCATAAAATTAGAAAACCAAGATATTTTTGAGCTTCTATACAGTTTGTTGTTGAATTGCATGTAGCTGACAATGTTAAAAATTATTTAAAGCCTGCATTATATGCTTTGACACCTTCTTTAAATGCTTTTAAACTTTTTCCAGTGTCACAGTCCAATGCCCTTTCCTTAGCCTTGCAAAATTTTAATTATGCTCAGAAGGCCAGATCCTCAAACAGCCTTAGAGTGTTGGGGTAGGGGTCGCTCAGCATCTGACACCAGATTTTGTTCAGTCATCCAGGACAAAACTATGAAAAAGTTAAGATTAAGAGCCTAATTTTTCCATCATCCAAGTCAGTGTCTTTTTTTTTTTTCCTGCCTTTTTTCTTATCACCTTTGGTGTTGATGACTTCAGCTACGTTAAAAAAATACTATTTTTTTCACTGAATTTGTTGGAAACTGAATGAGGTTGCTTTCAGAGCTAGTCAACCCCTTCTTCTCTGTCCTTCCATCTATACCACTGAGCCCTACACAACACGGGGCTCCCAAAGCTTCCTCTACCTCTGGTAGATCATCTGTAATGCAAGAAGTTCATGAGCATCTGAAGAAATAGGTTTGTGTCTTGTAAGGCATTGGTTTTTCAGCTCTGTGCCTGAGTCTGCAAGGGAGAGACATCAGGCTGCCTTACGGCCACAAATCAGTGCAAGTCACCAGGGAATGCAGGTGGGAAGCAATTGGAACAGAATGGTGGAGATGGTGTCTAATAAGGTGGTTCACTACGTCTTTCTCGCTTATCCACCTGTCTACTTCACAAAACCTGTGGGAAGTACTTAGGACCCTCGAGGCTCAGCGGCTTTGTTGAAACTGGATGAAATTAGCCCAGTGGTCTAAAAGTCCATCCACTCGGAAAAACAAAGCAGCCAATAAGAACTTCAGAATAACTGCTCCTGTGAACCGTGTCTCCCCAGCTGGAAAGCTTTAGATTGGTGGTGCAGTTGTACATTTTCGAAATGTATCATGATTTGAGTTGGCAATATGATACACGCTTTCCAGAGAAAACTGGAATTCCAAAAAGGTTAATTGAATTGTAAATTTAACAGAAAACAGAAATGTTCTACTTCTAAAAAGCGAGAAGTTCGAGACACTGGTTCTTGCATTTTCTCTTTTGTTCCTTTTCTTTTTTTTTTAATAGATGTACAAAAGGAGGAGGGAGAAAAATCAAACTGTGGAAAGGAGAAACTGAAAAACATAAATTACATCACTGATCAAAAGACTTCAGCCATCAAGGTAAAATTTTGTCCAAAAAAATATTTTTTTTTCCCAAGACATTAAAATGGCAGCAAAGAAAACCTTCCTTCACAGATCATAACGTAATGGTACACAAATATTTATTGTTATAGGAAACAAGCAATTCATTAGTAATTAAAGTTACTATGAGAATTTTTCATGGGCTTCTCATCTAACCACACATTACCACTTCCACTGGTAGATCATTTCACTTTCCTAAATCCTTTTTTTCCAAACTTAAGTCTGAATAACAACAGCGTCCTTTTCCCTTTTCCATTCCAATTTCAAATATAAAGTTAATGACATTTTATTATGACATATTACTTATTCATGCAGTTTAAATCTCTTGTAAAATACTTACTTTTAAAAGAATATCTGAAAATATTCCCAAATGGGGGAAAAAACATATTTATTTAGAGTAATTGGAGTAGTTTTATTTTAAATTCAATACTGAATTGTTGATGATTCTTCTGTTCCCACCATGACCAACTGCAACAAGACTCACCTAAGATAGCTATGACTATTATTATGCAGCAAAAAGGTAGGAGGTATTATTTTTCTTAAACACCTTTTGCTAACTTTTTTCCCCGCTTCCAGTGAAGGCTAAGGTAATAATTTATCGCTTAGCAGAAAATTACAAGGCTTCCATGGTGACTCATCTATGTTGGTTGTGATGTACGTGAAAGCCGACGCATAGCTCATATTTTTCTCACTCTTTTTAACCTGTTTTATTCTTAGGTTTAAGATTTGGATACTTTTTGAATAACAAGATGCATAACAAAATGAAAAGATTTTGACATTTTAAAACTTCTAAGCTCTTCAGCTTTAAGTTGCTACAGCAAGAGCAGGCAGACAAACCAGGCTGACTTCCTGGCTTCACCCTCGACCTCTGTTTCTCCAGAAACTTGTGCAGGCCATCAGGCTCAGGCCATATTGTATTCTTCACACCAAAGTTCTTGACAGCATTTACAGCAACACCACAGGACTGCATGCTTTTCTTCCTCTTTCTTCTTTCATTTTTAATTGAGGTGATAGAATAAAACACATTAGCAAGGACGAAAAGTCCTTCTGATACTGACAGAATTTCCCATATTACCCCAGTCCACAAGAAGGGGCTGGGATATAAGCCATGGGCTAAATTTCATCAAGCCACATCTGCATATGGGAAGAAACACTCATGAATAATACATCAATAAATAAAAATGCATTGCCTGCCTCAGAACCCTTTCCTACAAAGAAACGTAGTAATCATGAGTCTGTTTGTACTTACAGGCGTTTCTACATACACAAGCTAAGACAATGATTCAAAATAAAAACTTAGAGAGGGGGTGAATACAGAGCAGCAGAAGTCAAGTTACAATATAGCTATAAAAGACAATATCAGCAAAACATTGCTTTAGCATCTCAACGGTTGCTCATGATATAATTAATCCAGTCCAAATCCTTTTGTAAAAGAAATAACTAGTAAGATAATTTTAATGAGTTTTAAATTGCATATTATACTTCACATTCTCTCTAAATGTGAATATTGGTAATAATTCTCCACCAAAATATTTTCTTCTACTATAATTTCAAGAACTACAGTGTACATAAGCTAAGATACGCCTCAATGGAAGAAAAGAAACTTTGGATAATAATATATCATTAACCTTAGGCCATATTTTAATCTTAATTTCTAAGGGTTTCCCTTACTCATTACACATTGCCTGCTTACAACAAGCAAAGTCAGCAAACGTTATTCATCAGAGTTCCTTTGTAGGCTAAGGGCTGCCTGGGTTGTGTTGTGGAGGACAAACCAAGGAGGCAGATTCCACCAAAAACAAACGGTCGATGCCCAGGTTTGCACTCTATTTCTTTAAACATAGTGGAAATGTCCTTAAAAGCTGCAAGGACACATGGTAAAGTGTCCCAAGAGGAGGCTAATTCATGCTCTGACCTTTTATACCAGTTTGGTTATAGCATGTATTCAATTACCCAATTAAAAAAAAAAAAGACGAAGAAAACAAGTATAATCCATAGCAGTATCATCTTGATGCCTCTTGAATTGAGTTATGCCTTACTTATAGGCCATAACGAGGCCCTCCATAACTAGTAATCAAAGGACAAAAACATTTTTTGAGAAAATATTCTGAACTTAATTGAACTTTTTTGATCAGGACTTCTTTTTATGAAACTGTCAAAATTTTCTGTTACATAATATCTGAATTTTCTGCCCATTCCTTACTTTTCTCTCTTCATAAACCTCAACATAAAAAAAAAAAATGTCCTCATTTGAAAGGAAAAGGAGATTCTTTACACCAAAGTGTAAACAGTGCATTTCTATCTCGGTAAATGAGGTCATTTCATTATTACTCCACTCTGGGTTTTTCTTGCTTTCTTTCCCTGGATACTGAAGTTGAAGCTAAATTATTTGTAATACCTTTTCACAGGAACTTTTCAGTGAGGGTTTTTTTGGTAAACAAAAGACAACTTTTGTGTACATCATAACATTTTTAATAACCTCAGGAGTTTAAATTTTGTAGCTGGTAAGTAAAGGCAGGACTTTCTTTTGGTTAAAAGAATACGTTGTTCGTTTTCTAACATTTCATTGTGTTATTTAATTGCGCTGCGCATTCTATTTCTTAGCTGTGTAAAAGTTGCAATCCCACAGGAATCATAATAAAATTTAATGAGTTTTTCATATGATACCCAAGGGAATATTGTCATAAACTTTGGCTATATACTAAGAAAAATATTTTCAAAAATATCTACATATTTTGGTTTATTTGGTCATTGTATGATTACTATAGATGCTGGATCTGTGGAGAACATCCACCGGTCTTACTTAAAACTATAGTTGTTCATCAATTTTCAGAATTCAAGCCCCTGTAACAGGCTTTTCTTGGTGTCACTAATGTCAACCTGAGTTCAATTGATGAGTCAATGGTACCACGATAAAGCCTGTAAATTCATGTGGCATTGGGAAAGCTTAAGTCTCATCAATATGATCAAATATCAATACCATATAATAACAGAAAGAGATTTCAAGGAATTTTTGTCCAATAAAATTTTGTGGCAAAGGAAACACAAAACCATCTTCATTACATCCAAGACCCATGCTAATCCATATTCAGTGTGATGCTTTACTTGAATAAGAATTACTCATGAGACTACAAAGAGTTTGAAGGAGCGGCAGCAATATTTGTTACAATAGTACAATTACTTTTATAACTGGAAAAACATTGATCAGTTTTGTTTTTAAAAGAAATTATTGTCTCTTTTTCCAAAACTCCATCATTAGTCTTTTTAAAGGATAGCTGAAGATTGAATATTCTTCTGTCAGGAAGAAGAAAATCAGATTACACTCCATATTTTATGTGAAGAAAATTATGGCTATTTTGACCGTAAATATAGCCCGTAAGAAAAAAAAAAAATACAGAATTTGGATTGCCATTGAATGCTATTATGCCCGAGTAATATAATATCCTCACAGATATGATAGGTGCTTTCAAAAGAGTCCAGATATGTAATGTGATGCAGTACACTCTGTAGATGAAACGTTCTCTCTTAATATATATCCTGCATACCAATTTCAGTATAATAAATGGTGGGTGGATTTCTTATTATTGATTTTACCCTCTCAGGCGGTTGGAGGTCAGCATACATTTACACAGGACAAACTACAAATCCCAGTAGTCATAAGTACACTGCCTCAGCCTTTTCTTCATATAGTTGGTACAACAGTAAACACGGAGAATAATAATCCTTACTGCTTAGCAATTTCTTTTATTGTTCTTTAGATTATATACAATCTTCTGGTGTTAAAGCCCTTAAGAGAAACAAAATCAATAGGACACTGTGAAACTGTAATAGGAGCCTACAGAAATCACTCTAAGAACCATCAGATATAATAGAAAGTGATAATATCTCCATAGGGCTTTTCTTTCTATTGCAAAGAATCTAATAATTATAAAAAAGGTAAAAAGCTTGTTTGCTTTTTTCCTAGTAGATTGTCTTATATTCTACAAGGGCTGGTGGAGGAAAGGTATCACTAGCTCTGAATATACCCTTGAAGTGTAAGTGCAGAGGAAAAGCTTAACCCTCTGAGGATTTCTTTCCTGAAGGACTCATAGAAGACGACTCTTGCAGAGTGTCCGTCATGCTTCAAAAGGGGAAATAATAAAAAATGATGGGAAAGACTAGAATGTTGAAGGGTTTATTTCACCAGGCAGTTTGAGATCACTGGTTGCTGAATTTCCAAATCAATTTCTGAGATACTATGGTGCCTCAAGCACTTTCAGAGGATAAGCAGATGATACAGCTCCTTCACAGAGCCACCAGTGCTTCTCTGTTTACCCCTTGGAAGGAAATACCAGGGCAAAATGGTTTAGGTTTTTGCATAGGTTTTTTTTTTTTTTGCAGGTTTTTGGATCAGAGTGCACAATTCTGTCATAGTATGAGAGCTTTATATGTAGGTTCCTTTCTGTAATGGCATATTCTGATGGGCTGATGACTACAAAATATACAACAGCAGTGACACTAAGAGCACCACAAAATTATTCTTATTTAATTTCTATGTTTAGTGATACTCTTAAAACCTTTCGAGAAGTTTGAGTGATGACGACAGTGTAGGTCCTGATCCAAACTTACCTGCAGTCAGTAAGAACCTAGACTTTGATTTATTTAATCCTGATTTAGCTAGATAATAAAGCCGGTGCTGAATTTTAAGTGTACAAATAGTTCTATTAAATCTGATGAGCTTAACATTATGTATACAAATCCCCTTCCAGATTGGGTTGTATGTTAATTTATAAAACACAGATACAACTTCTCCAATAAGCTTCATTTTCACAACTAATAAATTCACGTTGGGAAGTCTCGGAATGAGTACTTCAAAATTATATTCAAAGATAAGGAACAGCTTGAATGATCTGCTGGGTTAGAGTCTGGAATATTCCCTGTCAGCTCTCATATTTCTGAAACTATAACCCCAGGCTCTTCATACAGTTTAATTCTGGTATCTCATGGAGGTAGGTGGAATCACTCTCTGCAGACACCTGACTTCCCTGTAGAGCCTACTCAGACTCCTAGCTTTGGATAGCTGAAATAGCCAAGCGAAATGCCTAGAGAATCTGCAACACTTCGTGAACCCAACCTCAGTCAGCAACAAAAGGCCATGCCAAACCCTACGCTCTTCCACGTGGGTACGAATTTCTTGAACTGAATGGCATGAAGACCCATTTGCGCTATGTATGTACTTGGTTCTGTATTAATCCTCAAATCATTTGTAGCTGTATAGGAACCGTGGAAACAAATTTTTTTTGGCAACGTAACCTTTTTTTTGCTAAATACCCAAGCAATCCAACCTGAGGGCTGACCTGATTCACAGCAATGGTAATACCGAGCACAGTAGTGTTCCATTTTCCCTCAATATCCCGCCACGGAAACACCACTCAGCCCATATATTCATCAGAGTGTTTTAGTGTACCTTTTACATTTTCATCATTCTCTCTGCTTCATTAACAGAGCTATTTGCATGAAAGAAAGAACAAATTGTCTTCTAACTGCTCTATTACAAGGTACGTTAAGGAATATAGGGGAACTTTATTACTACTTTTATGGTGTACCTGTCCACTTCAGATTATCATTGGTGTTATTGTTATAAAGGGTTGCTTCACAGTCATCTAAAGTGCTGCTAGGTACAACAAACAATGCATTAGAATACAACTTTTGTACCATTCTTTTTCCTCGCAGAACAAGTAATTTCAAAGCAACGTCTACCACCAGTCATTTGATGGCATCTGATATCTGTGCATCTTAAATAAACTTGCCAAAGTTGGGCACTTCAAGTTTCCCATGACTTTGTCCCTGTAACATGATTTTAAAAAAAAAAAAAAAAAGGAAAACAGCTGTAAAATAAATTTTGAGGAGCAGAGTATTAATGTTTTATCACATTAACTAAACAATGTCCTGTAAAAAGCTTTACCATAAAATACTGCATTAAAGTTAATGCAAGACTGAATATTATACATGGGCATATTCACTGCAACTTTAATTCTCGCTAGGAGTAAGCTTCCATGATCACCTTTGAGAAATTGGCTTGGCTAAACAGGGGGAAATTAAACCTTACATTAAGGAAGAAAATGACCTTCCAGCACATGGGTCATACATAATTTTTTTTCTTTTTCTTTCTTTTTTTTTTTTAAGGCTGGCCATCACCATTGAATATTGGAAATGAAAAAGCAGATTAAAATGTCTCGTTACTTGTTACAGTTATTACCCACAGATCAGCAAAGGCTATGGGCCACCATGGGCTAAGCTGGATGTAAATGTCATATACAGAATATAAAAATTGGTTAATTGCACAGCAATTTCTCACATTGTCCCAAAGCATCATCATTGTGATTTATTTAGTTAGAAATATTTTTAACCATTTCCTGATAAGGACAGTAAACTGTTTGTGCTTCAATAAAGTATTACATAGAAGACAAATACTATAAACCCACAATAGTTACTTTGCAAATATAAAGAGAAATTTGTCTGTTCTGTATATTTCAGTGCTGTAGACGCCATGTAATCTAAATTATACACTCAGGTGTATGCTACATACTGGATAAGGTTGCAGTCCATTCATAAACAGTTCAAAATAATGGGAATTGAACTCAAAACCTTAAAATAAACTGATAAAGAGAGATATTTTAAGGGTACTTTAATGTATGTATATAACAATGTATTATTCACATGTCAAATTTGTGGATTTTTTATCATTGAAAATAGCACAGTATCACTTCTAAATTACTTAAGTTGCATTTTGTTGCCAAAGTAAGCTGGATATATATATATTATTTAATACATCACCACCTAAAACTAAATACTTTGTTCTCCTCTTCATTTCTGGAATATGGAAAGACTCTTCTATTGAAAAATAAGGTAAAAAGCCTTGTACAACATTATCTCTTGCTCTTTACCCAGTTTAAAACAAAGAATTTCAGGTGGGGGCAAGAAGATCTGGTGCCAGCTTGTTCAGCGGGACCTACTGGTGACAGTGATGGGAACATGATAAATATTTACAAAAGTGCATCATACAGATATCTTTGACATGACCTAATTTCACTCCATATTCATAATCTGTTCATTCATAATCATTTATCAGCTTGTGTGTTTGTGGCATACCTGTTTGTCAAAAAGGTTTGAAGAAAATCTGGTAAAAGGGTTTAAACATCTCGAAGTACAACAAGGTTGAAGTTAGCATTAATGTTTTTATTCATGAAATCATTGTCTGCGCATTTTTAAACTGCTTTTTTTCGAAGTTGATAACGTAGGCTGACGTACCACGATGCATTTTTTATTAAGCTTTTGATTATTCAGTTTGATTTCCTGAAGGCTTTAGTGTCTAATTTACTGAGGAGGGAGGATATCAGCTTAAACACTGCGCAGAAAAATGAGAGTGACACATCTTATGCAGACCTGTTACGGTGTGGCATGATTATACGAGGCCAATCTTCGTGATGCTACAGAAATAATCTCAGTTCATGGTAAGCACCAGTGTGGCAGAGCGTATCAGGTTACTAGGAATATTTAAAAAGGAATACAAACTTTGTGTAAAATCCTCAAAATTCAAGAAGTAGGAAAGAAAACATACTGCCACCAGATTTAACTGCCCGTTTGGAGTTGCTTTTGCAACATCTACTTTGCAAAGACTAAGATGTCTCACAGCTGTAATGATGTCATTTCTCATTCCAGAGTTCACTACTATTCTACTGAAATTATCCAATATAGACAGAGGGCTGCTAACGAGTCCAATTTTACAACAGGTGAAAATGACCCCAACTAACACTTCTCTGATGCTAAATTTAATTTTTTTGTAAAAGGATTTCCCACCTCTCAAGGTTTATAAAGAGATAGGCTGGTTTAAGTGCTGTGTCTAGTGCTTTGCACTCTATTGCAATTTACGGCATGGTGGGCTGAATATAATTTACATGTTGCTTATCGTATTAAAACTTATATGCAAGAGATATTGGGATGGAGTGCATAAATGCCACTGAAAGATTCCTCCTGACGTTAAGAAAAAGTTATATGGGAGGAAACAGCAGTATCAAACCTTGGGGTTCTTTGATTACATCTTGATTAAGGTTCAGGAATGATGATATTCACTTACAGACATGCAGAGATACCTTCCACTCCATTTATTCTGTATCATTCACAGCTTGGGTAAAATCCAGCTTACCCAATTTTGTGTTTGGGGGTGATAGCACATATACTGGAGGAGATGCAGCTAACTGCAGTGATGTTCCTCCTTTACATTATTATTTTTATATCACATATACTTGTTTTGAGAGATACACTTCGGTTGTTGTTAGAGCTGCTTAGAGTATCAAAGTAAAATGCATATTTCAAGAAGTATACGTATAAGAAAAAATTAATGGGATACAAGACAAAACATGTATGTATTCTAGTAGAAAGACTTCACGGAGTTTTGAGTTGGAGAAGCTTACGTGGAAAGCAGCCAGAAAAGGAAGTAAATTATATCAACATAGATTTATCTCTGTATTTAGTTCAATGTTTTATAATACTGATACAAATACTCGCACGGGTTATTCTAAAACACAAAGCACAGCAAACATGAACAGCGAGATGCAAAGCCTCAACCAATTTTTTTTAAGCCACTGACATTCATAAATCACCAGGAAGGCTGACCAGATACTCTGAAGCCCATCCAATTTATCATTGCACTGATAAGTTGCACCTTCTACACTTGCTTGCTCATTCTGGTCATTATACTAATTTCAAATGGCAAGATAAATCTTGGAATCACAGAATCCCAGGTTGGAAGAGGCCTCAAGGATCATCTGGTCCAACCTTTCTTGGCAAAAGCCTGATCTAGACAAGGTGGTCCAGCACCCTGTCCAGCCAAATCTTAAAAGCATCTAATGTTGGAGAATCCACCACTTCCCTGGGAAAATTATTCCAATACTTATACTGATTTCATTAAGATGGTATTTTTTGCCATTAGAAGTACTGTTTAATTTTTTCCCCCCTCAAGTTTAGGCACCAGCTCAGGAAACATCTGTGCATAGAGTTAAACATGTGCTTACTTTGAGTTTAAGCATCTACTGAAAGCGTGAAAGCATTTAAATAATGCACTTAAATGCCTTCTGCATCGCAACCTCAGTATCAGCATTTTTTATCCAAGGCTATTGATTGCAGCTGGCCTTGCTGTCACCTGCAGCTTGTGGCTCCCCCACGCTGATGGAGCAGCCCACTCTCTGCACCCAGGCACAGCCTTCAACATTAAGCAATGGTAATAGCTTAATAATAAAAATATTAAACATTATTTCAATCAAATGAACAGAATTTGTTACTTTTTTGAAAGCTACATTAACCCCTTCCCTGGCTTTAATCGATGGCACATGCCTCCAGCTATATGTTAGAAAAAATGATACTCCATATATTCTTTTTCCTGATTATACCACTGTTTAAAGAATATATGGCATTTACAGAGATGTGACTTGTCAAAAGTTAGAAATGATGCCTAACGCAGCCCAGCACACTCAGATGACATGTCAACTTACAGCTTCCACCCATCTAAACATTGCCATAGATAGTGGAGGGAAAGAAGAAAACTCTGCTATTTACCAATGGGTGAAGTTCATTTAAATAATATTCTGGATGCCTGCTATTGCCTGTTCTCCTTCCTGAGCTCCACAGTTTTTTTTTTTTTCCCTTTGGGATTCACAGAGCTAACAGCTCTTAATACAATTCCTCAGAGAATTTTCTCGTATGAAGTGCTAAGGAAAAGGACTGCTCCCAGAGTTCACCACTGAATTCATGATTGTCTTCATTTTGATGCACATGTCTCTGCTTTCCCTGACTGAGCTCTTGAGTCAACAAAGACATCACCACTTCTTTGCATTAAAATCTCTTCACAGGTTTTTTCCTCTTGTCATTAAAATACTAAGGTTGAACGCTCAGCGTGCATCCAGCAGTGTTTAAGAGCCCTGTTGCCTTCCACTGGTACTGAGCAGATTGGAGCAAGTTTGACTCTAAGCCTTTGAAGAAGGAACTTTAGGAAATCATGTCATAAAAGGGTTTAAAACTATTTATTTATAACATAGTAGCAACACGGACCTATCATCCAAGAACCTGATTTCCATTGTGCCAGGCATTACACTGACACAAAGGATAATTTTCCTATGCAGAATTTTTAAGGCAGTTGAAATAAATTATTAGAATGTCTTTAAAAGGTATTTAAGCTTAAGCATTTTTCTGCTAGCTGATGGTTTGTTACCCATTCTGCTTTCCTAGGAAACTTCTTAAGCAAAAGCTTAATTTTAATATATTTGACTTGATTGGACTTAAGCTTGCACTTAGTTACTTGAATCTGGGCCTATTAAATAGCTCTACAAATATTGATAAACTGTGTAATCCTTTTATGCAAGGAGCGTGGTCATGGAAAACACACCAATAAATGAGAGTCAACATTACAGTGAGACAAATAGATCGGCTGTGCAGGTATCTGCTACTCTTTAAACAGTGATCTATCTAAAGGAGTCGGTACTTGAAAGACAGCATCACTTAGTAAGTAAAGAGACAGACCAAATATGTTAATCTCAAAGGATTACAACTAGTACAAATGGAAAAAAACTTTCTAGCTCTTTTCTAAATTAAACAATTAACTCTAATATTCACATCCTCAGAGACATTTCAGTTGAGCTAGCATGTCTAATTTATAATCAATGATTAACAGAAGATGCAACTAATTTGTCTTTGTTATTTGATTTTGTCACAGTCAAATTTACTCAGTAAAATGGATTGAAACCATGTTCTAAAGACCGGTAAGCATTGAATTAGAAATCTGCTATGTGGCTTCCTTGTAGACTAGCATTAAATAGATGTAATACAGGACAGTATCTCTTGCATTAAGTAGTTTTAACAAATTAATTTCGACCCATGAGCTTAATAACGTCTGTTAAGTAGGCCCAACATCTCTGTTAAGTTAAACGGAGACTGAATATTTAATTATTTTAATTGTCTGAGAAATTTGAAATTGAGAAAGTAACAGCCCTGCAAATCTTAAAATATATTTTCAGCCCTGTGTGTCATTAAGCATTACTCTAGTGATTTTACGGCATTCAAGAGGTTACAAAGTCAAGACCAGCCAACCCTGATTGAATGAGAATTGCACATCAGTTCAAGAAAAATAGTTTTCCAGAGGTTAAAGTACCAGCCCAGGGAAGCCAAGACACACTTGCAGGAATATTTAGAATGGCGATTAGGCAGTAGAACTAACAAAGATGGGCAAGCCTTAATAACGGTAAAATACATCGCGCTGAAGTCAGTTGCAGTCGTTCTTATAGTAAAGGACATGAAATTTTAGTCGTTCGTGTATGAAGAACTGTCTCTTTCATAGTCATCTTTTATGCTAAATACAGAGATGCCAACATTAAAAGATGAGGTAGCTGCAGCAGAACTACACTGGTAGCCACAGCATGGCTGCACGTACCCTCTCAGCAACCCCAATTCCCACCAGTATGCAGTCTCTGCAGGCAAGCAGCAGCCTGCTCCCAGTTCTTTATTGGGTTTAAGAGCTTTTTTTACACAAACTTACCCTGATGCACATCAGTAGGTCATGCTTCCGCAGAAACCTCTCATGCCTGCAACACCATAGCTTTACAGCTGGTGATGCCTTTGAAAGGACTATGTCCTGCATCCTCCAGCCTTTGGCATCCCATCTGTGACACCCATCCCCAAGGGGTCTGCTGATCCTGGTCAGCAAAATTGTTGCAAAGCAAAAAGGTGCAGAGAATGGAGAAATATCGGGGGTAGAGGTAAAGAAAGATGCAACTAAACCTTCAGAGAGCAGTAACTGATTATTCAACTGCAGCTGAAGTATAAAGTTTTTGAGCAATTTAATTCCTGAGCAGCACCACTGCAGTCAGTAATAATTGAGTCTGTGACAGTTCCTAGAAAGAGTGTTCAAAAAAAAATAAAACTTACAAGGATAATGAACGATAGTGACTTTGCTATTGACAGGAAGAAAAGTATTCCATTCCTCAGAAACAGCCTGTGCCAAGCTGTACTTGTAGAGGAGCAGATTAACAGGACACCAAAGAGAAGCATTGTGATGTGCTGGAAGAGACACGTGTTCATGCTGTACATGTACATTTGCCTATTTACCTGTGGCAGGAAGACAAGGATGACAATGTTGTTAATACAGGATTTAATCCACTGCACAGAAATAAAAATTAAATGTCCAATACAACAGAATAATTCACATAACCTTAACCACGGAGCATACTAATCACAGCAAATTATTTATTCAGTTCATTGGTTCCAGGTATTAGTTCCACTTTCAGACTAGTTGGTACATTGCTTTTCTTGTGCAGCTTTCTCACTTTTGTGGAGTACCTATGCCATGACCTGATATTTTCCTGGAAGATTTTCTTCAATACAGTTTAACCTGAAATCATCTACAGTTTATGAGCACGCAGCGCAACAGACCTCTTAACAAAATCAGTATATATCTGTATCTTTTAATTTTCCATAACAATCCAAATAAGAACACAAGGTGACTCAACTGAAGTTATTAGGTCTAATCTCTTCAAGTTATTATTTTACTAAGGAAAAAAACCCCAGTCTTTCTGAAAGCACTCTCTCCAGAGGATGGTTCTGCACTGGACAGAGAAGGACAGATACTAATCAGCTGCAGTAAAATAAAAGGGACAAAAAGCAGCTACAGTCACTACGCTGCGAAGTCATCCCTGTTAAAATCAATACTGTGATTAATGCTGAAACACAGGAGATCAGAATCCATCAAGCAATATTTTTCCTGTCTGTACTGTTATTTTTATTGCTCTAACTTTGCTGTGCTGATCTGCTTTACTTCTGAATAATTGCTGGAAATCAGCTCCAACCACTTCTTGAGAAGTAAAGGGAGGGTGAGGTTCCTGCTCAGCTGAAAAGAGGATGAGAAACGGGAAGGAAAAGCAAAGTTAAAGCAAATCTGTGTTACCTATATGAAATATACAACCTGGCAGATAATTCCTGCTGAAATTGCTGCAAAATCTTTCAAGGTTTTCAAAAGCTTTTCAAGGTCTCTGCTTCAGACACCATCACTACAGTGCCCCTGGACCTCCCTGCTGAAAGACAGGTGGTCGTAGTATTTCTGCCCCTTCCCACTATTCTTTTCTGGATTCATTTTCCACTGCAAGAAGCATCACGTCCTCAATTTCCATCCCCTGAAAAGCAAACACTGCAAAGTAACCATGACACATGGATATATGAGAGACAGGATCAGGTTCATATAATTAAAGGTATCTGTTCAGAATATTTCAGTCTTGCAATTTTTTTTAAATTAAAGTCTTCGATTGCTGCAATAAAGAATGACCTTGATACATAATAAGCATGTCAGTTGTCTGATAGTTTAACAGATAAGCTGCAATGTAGGGTAGACCGCTTTACAGAAAGGGATAAAATTCTATTTCCTTGTATTCTTCAGATAAACTAACTAGCCATGCCACTGCAAAATTTGGCTGGTGACGTACCAATATTTAGTATGTGGAAACATATGACTGAGCACATCGTGAAATAACAGAAATAATGTTTTCTACCCATAAAGCTACAGTTTAGAAAGTAGTCATTAACTCCAGCTATTTCCCATGCCCATCTACCTGCAGCACCTTAGCATGCCTTGGTATTCCGTGACAGCATGGCACTGGGGAGCAGGCTGGTGAGCACCAGCGGACTCATAAAGAAGGAAAACTAACTTTGAAGCCTCTTAGTTCTAGAATATTATCTTCAGAAATCCTTCCCCATACAGATAAACTTGTTACTCTAAAGAGATGAACAAGGAGTAACATCCAATGTAATATAATAACACAATAGGGTTCTCTTCCACTCCAAAGCTATGCCCAAGCAATTCCACTAAAGTCTACACAATTACACTGATATTAGGTAGAGAGAATAGATGAGACCGCGTCTCCTATTTAAAAAAAAAGAAAAGCAAGCCCAAGTCCTTCCCATACTTCTTGATTGGTTGGGTTCTCTATTTATAAACAGACCCCATAATGATAGCCCATAACATTATGGATTTCTAAACAAAGTAATTTGCATTTGCCTTATGACTGACATGGGCTGAACATGTTTCTAGCTCCCTTCTTGACCTTTTGGTCTCATAACACTAGCACATAAAAACTGCAGAAGTGGTGTAAGTGTATATTCACAATTTTGCTAAAGAACAATATCTACCCATTGCTAATTATAACAATAAATGACTTTGCATTAATTATAAAGTCATATGGTAGACAAAAGGTAAATGCATTTTATACACCTAGCAGATTCTATTAGACAGCTATATTGGGCTTCGCTTTTCATCATCCTGTGCAAGTTTTTACATCAAAGATTTCAGTTTGACACTTGCTTTTTTTGCTTTCCATTTTATAATATTATTGATGTATAATTTAATGACAGAAGATTTTGAATGCGTTTGTTGATAAATAGACACGAAACTTTGTTCTCCATAGGATCATTGCTTTTTATCTTTTCTTCATCGAATTGTCAAGACTGCATACTTAATCACAGCTAGATGTTGGGCCTCATCTTGAACGTCATAAAGTCAGTAAGAGTTTTGCAACTGATTTTTTATTGGAATGGGACTGAGCACACTATTGGTAATGTGCAACTTATAAATGCCATTTGCACACATATCAATTTTATTAACTCCCTTAGTATGGAATTTTCAGAATGTAATAGTTTGGCAGGCATTACTTTAGATTTATAGTGCTCCAAGATGACACCATTAAGCCACATTCACACCTCTGAAAATTGCTATAGCAACAGACTAGGACCAGTTCTTTCTCCACGCTGGTGACTGAGAATTATCTCAACAACGTGCTGCCATGTTCTGGGGGGTTCACTTCAGGAAAAGGTGGCTACGTGAGATAGATGCACCAATATACCAGCACACAATTAAATAGAGATGCAAATAGTACAAGCAGATGGCGACAACTCTAGTGTAAGCCAGAGATAATATGGGAAGGAATGGGATTTGTGGGACCATCTGATTTCTAACTGAACTGCTACCATGGAGTTCCCCTCTTTGAGAAGATGCCTTCTGAATCTTTTGCCTTCTACAGACCTGAAGGAAACCTGAGACAAAAATTGGAAATATGGTTTGAGTATTTCTTAAATTATCAGTAATTCCTAGAGAAAGAGAGAAGGTGACTAACCAGTGTGGCTCTCAGTGCTGTCTCCAAAATCCTGCACAAACCACAGCTGACCTTGCCAGAGCCTGTTTTTCTGCCACTGCAGGGGAAATAGCCACCCACTTCACCTCTGAAGTTCCTGTGAGCAAAGGCAGTGAAATCATCAGGTTTCTGGGCACCCTCTGGCCTTTGCACAGAGCACACAGAAGGGCTGAATAGACAAGGAAAGATGAAGTCAAGCTTCACTGAGGGTGCTGCTGGAGAGAAGCCTCGTGTCTAAACCCCCCACTCAGCTCCATGGAAGAAGGGGGCTAATCCAGGTGGACACAAAGCCAAGTCACCAGACCAATTTCCCTGGGAGAAGAAGTGGAGATTCTCCCTTCAGCTGAGACAACAGCCAACCAAAGAAAATCAGGAGGAGAGGCAACCTCCTCTTGCTGTTTCCCGCACTTTGAGGTTAACCTTTATCCTGGCTGTGAAACTAGTGTGTGAAACATTAAGGGACCACTATTTATTTTAACAAGAACTTCACACTTTTAACTATGTCTTTACATTTCTATTTGCCCTGGGAACAAAACACAGCTCGGACTCCAATGACACGTTGGGTTATTGTACTTGAAAATGGCATTTCAGAATTAGTGTACAGGTCCATCTCTTCTGTAATGCATGGTAGTGCCTGACTCACTTCTTTGGCAGCGGTGACACTCCTGACTAATGCTGAATCGTGCTGGCAATGCTATTTAATAACTTTCTATGCTATTTAATACTTCCACAAAACTACGAACTAACATTAGTTTTCTACAAAAAAAATTAAACTCATTATATACTTGTGAGTTCGAGATGTTCTCTAAAGAGTTGCCTAATTCTGAATTATTGCCTTCTAAAGCATTTCTGAACAATTGCTTTTTGATAAGATTATAGAGATGCAAGTAGTTAGCAGATAATCTTTTGAAATAAAGAGATTTAAAAGCCAGAGGACTAATCTTCTCAGTGCCTGGAGATGGAGTGTAACTATTGCAAAAATCTCTTTGCTTTTTGTTCTTTGAGAGATGATCAAAAGAACAAAACTGAGGATCACATTGATGAGATGCAGAGATGCTGACAGAAAGCAGAATAAGGAGACTGTGGCTACTCTGAGGGTCCAGCATTGGTGGGCAGCAAGGCAGTAGGAGCTTCCCTCTTCCACAATAGTTTGATGGAGGGCAAACATCTGATGGCTTCAAAGCTTGAACACAGGTGGCCTGCTTTCCCTCTGTTTTCTAACCACTGGGCAACAGATTCTCTCTCTTTCTGCAGTAATATTAATTAGACAATACTCCAGCAGAAGCCTCTTGTCCTCTAAGACATACAGAGGCAAGAAGTGACGGGGGCATAAATCATATAGTCTTAAATCCACTGTGCTGAATCTGGCCCAAAGCTCTTATGATTCATTGTGCTTAAAGGTTTTTACTAAAATCTCAAGCCATTGCCATGGCCACTGCCACCTGCTATGTCACTGTTCTGGCTCCAGTGTATTCTCTGGCTAGTCACTGGGTCATGAGCACAGAATGATGCTGGAGACACTTCTTGAAGATGACTTTAGAGGAAGAAGAAAAAAAAAAGTAAAAATTTATTTCACAATTAGCAAGTGAAATGGTATTGTACTTGCAAAGTATCTACTGCATCAAACCTGAGATGCAGCTGTTTCATCCCTACTTCAACCTCATGTCTGCTTATGCCTATGCATAGTTTGAGTTCTCCTCTATGCGCTCCTTTGCTGACACGTGGCTGTGCTTTCAACAGAGGAATTTGGAAAAGGTGGTTTAGCTCAAAAGCTATGAAACTTATTATTTCCTTTTTTTGTTAAACTGAGAGATTTCTTACAAAGAACGCCGTCACGACGCAACACATATATACACTGACATCTTCCTGAAAAATACATTGTATATTCATAATATAATTAGTTCTTACTTGTTGACAGGCCACTAGTCATCCTGGAAAAGTAAAAGGCCCCACATTACAAAAAGACAAAAAAAAAAATAGCAAAGTTTAAAGACAGGGAAATTACTTTTCAGAAGTGTTTAAAAGAACTGAGAGAGTCAACGGGCAAAAATAGGGGTCTACTAACACTACTTCTGTGAAAATAATTTTAAAATGCTTGCCATCTGGGGCAACGCTCTCCATGCCGGTGGTAAATAACACACATTCTTTCCAACAACCTTCAGCTCCTGCCGGCTCAGTTCTGCCTACTCATCTTCAACGTACTTTGAGCTTCCTATGGATCGAGGTCTGGAGTATTATGTGCCAACTGCATAAACTACACATTATAATCTGAGAAAATTCTGTCAGTACTTTTTCTCATTTACCATTTTCTTTTCTTCTCAGAGAGGTTGTTCAGATATGCTTTCCCAAATTTCCCCACTATTTTAGTTACTCTCTTAAATCTTCTGTTTCCTGCAGACTGAGCTCTGACAAAGCCCTTTCCTCTGACAAAGCCATTCCAAGGATTACTCAACTGCAAATCACTATTGAAGAGAAACCAAAGTACTTCACGCATAAAACTCAAAGTGAGCTAAACATGATTTATCTTGAAAACGCAAAAAAAATCCCAGTCTTTACAGACACAGAAAACTTTCAGCAAAAAAAGTGCAATCACTCATTTAGAGCAAAGGTAAATCTTGATGCAAGTTACAAACACCAGATATCTGCACTTGTTTTCCCAGGCTGTATTGTTTGTGTTATTAATTTCATGTCTAAGCTTAAGTCCCAACTCTCTACTGTTTAGACCGACTTGCAAAAATAGGTGTTGTTAAATGGTGCTATCTTTATAAAGACCTTTACAAAACCCAAACAAATATAAGTGCAACATCTATTTCTATTTTATGTCTGTATTCTAATGTATATCAGCTGATTTTCTCTTAACAAATAGACTGCTTATTCAAAGGAAGGCTGAAGATATGCTATACTATTTCACTCTAAAGTAAGAACCAGTTTCCTGCTTTCTTTTAATCTATCTGTAAACTGTGAAGTCTACCATCAAGTAACTACATTTTAATGTGGGTGTTACAACCTGTCAATCATGTAAGATTATTTAAATTAGTAGGTTTCTTAGTGATTTTCTCCCAGATATGAAGTTATTTCCTTCTATAAAAGGATACAATAACTTGACACCCATATGAAGCTCATGGAACTTGTAGATTTGTTCCCATATACAATTTTGTGTCATTCTTAAATTCCATGCAAAGTCTTCTTTATACGAGTGATTTTCATTTTGGTGATTAAAACTGCCGGACTACGGTTATAGATTTTCTAGTTGAGAGAAAAAAAACCCAAAACCAACATAACCACTTTGTAATCAATTCTCTTCAACATGTGGGGTATAATCTCTGTTAAAAACAAAAGAAGTTCTCTACTGGGTGAGATCCTTGATCCATCTAGCCCAGCTGAGAGAGCCCGCATGACTTGTCATGGCCTGCAGTCTTTTCCAACCTCCACGTTTCTTGAATTGGAGACGTTAGTGCAGACATGTCGGCCTGATCCCTTCCAGCCAGACTTGTTACCCATGGATTTGTCTAATCCCTTTTTGAACAGGCTGATGCTGTCTGTCTCCACAACCTCCTCAGACAGTCAGTTCCAGAACTTCACTTCCACAGCGGGGAAAAAAAGCACTTTTCTCTTGTCTGTGTTGAACAGGATTTTCTTCTAGTTCCAATGAGTTTCAGAACCAAGAAGGGTTTGATATTAAAATGCTCCTTTGGTCTATCCAAAGTCCAGACCTTAGAGAGCACAGGACGACATGCTCCTCTCTTTTCCTGCGGTTTTCCAGCACGCGACTGTGCCTGCGACGTTTGCTGTCCTGTGTTGGCGAGCGTAGAGGCTCTTCCCATCCTTTCAGCACTACCGCATCACAGCTCGCAGAATCCACAGATCTTCCCTTTCAGTTAGTCACTCCACTTCATTTACCTTCAGCCGTAGGGCAAAAAGTCTCCCTTGCACAGTCTACCCTTACTCCTTGCATAGACATCAATGGCTGCGGTACAGCCTGAATGCGCGGCCGAGACCCGTGAAGCTGCGTATGGTGTGGATCAGAGGCTGGCACTTTGCCCTTGCTCGGATACCAGCTGGGGACCCCTTAGAGGGGAAGTGCCACAAAAGCTAAGGAAAACACAATTTCTGCAAAGAGACAGTTCCCAGGAAACACTGATGCCATGGCATGCTGTGTCAATAAGCTTCATTTAATCGTGAAAATTAATCTAAGAACGATCATCGCAAATGCAGGAAGTAAAGGCATTTCTCTAAGCACACTGATTCGGATGAAACACCCTTCTCTTGTGGTTTCTTAATAACGCCTAGCAAGAACCATTAGCTAGTACACATAAATCTACAATGGTGTAAAGAATGAAGCGGGCCAAAGAAAAAAACCAATTGTTTAGCTTGGGTTTGCAAACTAATTCCTTAAGCCTGTTTCAACTTTTTCTTTGAAGTGGAATTTAGACAGGTGCCACTTGGAGGCACTCTTAGACTGTTATCACTTGACATTTCTTATAAGGATTTCATGCAGGGAAACAGTATTTTTGTTTAATTTCTTTTTTTCTCCTAATAATCATCTAGAAATGGGTAATTAACAATGGTTTGGGTAGTTAAACTTTGACATTACTCTTATTTATTACCTTGTAATTTTGTCAGAGGTAAACAGTCCCCTATACTTCCAATAAAACTCACTTAATTCCCTTATGCAACGGATGATAAAGTGTTGTCTGCGATGCAATACTGTTTCAAAGAAGTGGTTAGAAGGGATTGCAAACTTCAAACTTACACAAATTATTATAAAACTGTGTGGGGTTTTATGGCTTCAGATTTGGACTTAAACACCCAGTTTATAATTATATTCTATATACACTAAATTGTATAAAATTATCATTGAGAAGCAGAGAAAAGTATTTCTGTTTTATAGGCACATAGAATCTCTCCATTTTGATTGCATGTTAGATATGGAACCTTGGAATACATTTCATTGTGTTTGGAGCACCGTATTTCTTACACAGATACAAAACTCAAATAATTATTCTCAGTCTAAGCAGAGATAACATTTTGCAAAGCATTTGTGCACCATAACAGTACTTTAAAATTTTCAATGGGATGTATTCATTAATTGTCCTCAGTTCACTGAAGAAAAAATTAATCAGGTTAAAAGAAATCTTGCCCACATCATGCAAGGCAACACATTGCACACCTGTGAAAGCCTACAAAGGGAGGGAAAAAAAATTTACTTGGACTACAGTGTTGTCATTAGTAAAGGGTACATCAAGGGAACTGGTCTACTAACAAGGAGGAAACAAAATCATGATTTAGGAAGCGACAGATTGGGTCCTTTTCAGTCTAACCCAGGGCTGTACCACCCATGCTCCTGTACCTCCTCTCACCTCTGCTTTGGGTCAACCGACCAGGATTTGTAAGGGTAGGATGCAGGACCCAGTTTCCTGCTCATCCTGCTGAGGATGTGCCATTAGCAGCAGCACAAGACCCACACTGAGGTGCTGCTAGTAAATCTCACCAGTACCGCCTTATAGCATCTCAGCGTCAAGCAAACAGCAATTTTACAAGGTCCTCTCATGTCAAATGACTGTTTCACACAGCTTAATTGCACAGTTCAAACCACTTTAGAACACGTGTAATTCAGAGGTATAGCCTAATACCTCAGGTTCATCTTTCCAAAGGAAACCTTGCATATGCTCTAGATAAATATTAGGAATTCCTCAGAGTGAAGATTAGCACAAACCTTACTTGAGCACAGCATAAGCCTAAAAACTGAGTGGTGAGAGATAATACCTGCCTAGGGAGCCATAAGGACAAAAGTGTACTTAAGGAGAATGATGGGTTTCAGCAATGTCATAAAGGAAGCCACCTTACCAGTAGGAAGAGAAGGAAATGAAAGCCAGGGGAGTCAAGTGTCATGAGAGGAGCAAAAGGAAATGGATATTAGCCCTTTGGAAGTGTTCTGGCTCTGCTTGCACCCTTCTTTTTAGGGTCTATAAACTTTCTGTCGCAGCATGCACTGCCCATGGTTTTCTGCCAGCATTGTTTTCTTTCCTGACATAGGAACAGCCCCACAGGGCCAGAGCAGCAGTGCCAGATCACACATCCCATCTCCAATAATGAGCGAAAGTCAAAGCCTGCCCCTACCCGTCTCACCACCAGTGGTTTAACACCCCCGGGATGTGCTTTCCAAAGAGTAAGTTACCCAGAGGGGATTTGTCTTCAGTGAGCATGTCTGGCTTCTACTTGAACTTTGAAGTCTCTTTACTGTGCCTTTTTATTTTCTTCTGTCTGCTAACAGCATCTAAGCTAAACATGTACAGCATATGGAAGTAATATTGACCATGAAAAAGCAATAGAGACAGAGTACAACTTTTCCCAACATCCTGGGGCAGGAGTTTCAGAGCTTTCCCCCAGACTTTATACCTTGCTTGGTTTGAAGCCGCCGCCTCCTACTGATCCCTCTCTATCTTCAACCACTTGAAATACTCCTTTTTTTGCCCTTTTCTCCCTGTCTTGTTATTTTCTTACTGTTTCTCTTTTTCACTTTATCCCTACTCTTTCCTTCTTGTTCTTCTCCCCCGCCTTTATTTTTCTCTCCAGTTTCTACAGCTCTCATGTCAGGCATGTACTGTCGGCATAAAAATATTCTCTGCAAAACTAAGCAGGAATTGGAAAACCACATCCCCTAAGAGGCAGGATTTCTTATAGGTCTTATTCTGTTCAGAGAAGTCTTCTGGCACTATTCATAATGCAGAATTGTAGTGAGTAAATACATTTTTTTCCAGTGAACTGAAGTAGTTGGTTTGCCACATCTTCCCCAGCCCTGCTTTCTGCTAAAGAATTTCTATGCACACACACAAAAAACGACCTAAACAGAACATCACCCAAGCCAAGCATTTATTGCATGGAAGTCAAATTTCCTGAGAACAAAGTAACGGACACAGCACAAAGGATCTGATCTTTGTTAGACTTAATGAACTATGCCTACATGATTATATGTTATTCCACTGTTCACATTAGTTGGAGTACACATGGTTTTCTGAGCAGCCCTCCATTAAGGATGGTCTGGAGTCAAAAGTCCAGCAGTAGTTGGATTGTGGGGGTGTTAGACCCTGGCATTAAGGACTCACAGATATCCTTTCATAGCCCAGCCACTATTTCATGGTAGAGCAGTAGGCACTTCCAGGATTTTAGTGTAAAAGGACGCACACCCTGCACTAAAGAGGTCAGCTCCAGCTGGTCAACCTCTCTGCTCAGTGATGTTACCAGAGCACAGAAAAGGCTTTTCAAGTTAAAAGTTCCCTTTTAGCCAATTCTTCATCCACCCTCAGGTCACCAAGTGATTTATGCTTGTGATTTTACACCCAAACCAGTCCCTGATGTTAATTTGACAAGCCAACTGGTGAATCCTTAAAAACACTTCCCTGTTAGAGTGACTAGACAGAGTTGAAACTGTGCATTAGGGCGTCAATCACAGAAACCATCTGTTCTAACAGAGTTTTCTGTGCCTTCCAAATTCAAGCTTTCTGAATGAGCTGCTGACTGTTTTATAAAATACTGACAAGAATCAGTATACAAGAAATTACCTATTCAGCATGTCTTAGAGATGATAATTGACAGTAGTCAGTTAACGAGTAAAGATGTTTTGAATGATTAACATTAGGGAGGATGAGTTATAGGGTCTTTTCATTAATTCTGTATTAAATTAACCTTCCTAACACTTACAGTTTGAGAATTGCTTTGCAAAACACTGCGTACATGCCTTAAGTGCAAGGCGTTGTTTCCCATGGCTAGTCACAACTGCCATAAAATAAATCTGGGATCTGGATGAGCTTTCTTGACTGTCTTCAAGACAATATCCTAAGGTAATTTTATTTTTGGTCATGACTGACTCACTCCATCACCATCATCTGCTCATTTATCATACTAATCTTTCAAAACTAAAGAGTGATTCAGAGCAGTTATTATGGAAAACCTTTTTCCCTGTGAGGGCAGTCAAGCAGGGGAGCAGCTTGCCCAGCTATGTCATGCCATCTCCAACCTTGTAGGTTTGCAGGACCCAAGCAGATCAAGTCCTGAGCAAGTGGGTCAGACTCCAGAGCTGACCCTGCTGGGACAGGAGGTTTGACCTGTGACCTCTTGGGGTTACTTCCCACTTCAACTACTCCACAACCCTTGGATCCCAAAATAGTCAACTTACACCTAATAATTCCATCCTTACAATTTGTAAACCTTAGGCTGACCCTGCCTTGCCTCAGATACCCCAAAACTCTCCCATCCTCCACAAGTTTAAGGCAGAGTCATTATATTGTTTCAATCGCCACCAAACTAACCACAACCCTGATCACTGCCCTGTCCCCTTCAGCAGAGCTGATGGTGACCTAACACATCAGCCTTTTCTAGAGAGATGAAATATTGCTTTCCTAGAATTTCTTCCTTCCAGACACCCTACAGATGTTTTGCTCGATAGCAGAGTGTCTCGTGGAGAAATAAAATATTGTGGATACAATTATTTCCAAATTTTGTGCCCTTTGGTAGCTACAGGGCATTGCCATCACAAACGTCTTACAGCAAACTGTAAGCAGTCTCTTTTTGGATATCTGCAAGTGGTTGGGGAGACACTTTCCCACTGAGGACACAAATTATATAACAAGAACCAGATAACACCCAGAATTCAGAAAGGAAAGAACATTATAACATCAGGCCCCTGTTAATCTACAATAAAATTAGTCTTCAGTTTATTTTGAAAGTAGCAGGCACCAACTTTCTTCATGCTGTATTCCCTATAGATCTTTATCAAGACTTGTAATACATATATATCCTCTCCAATATATCCCTTTATCCTTCATGATACTGGAACTCTCTAAACACCACAGCGTTTACTGGTTGGTATGCAGCTGTAGAAAGCATAAGTCCTTCCCAACACGCTGCACAAAAATTTACACGGGGGCCAAAGTGATTCTAAGAGAAAGCAATATATAAACTTTCTGGAAGAAACGTTCACACAGAGTGGGAAGAACATCTCCATTAAGATCTCCCTTTTATGCATTGTTACACAAAACAAGAAAATGGGGGGGGGTGGGGTGGGGGGTGCGAACATGACACCACAATTCATTTTTCTAAATAAAAAACCTCTGATAGAGATATATTACATTACAGCACTCCGTTCCTTTCTATCAGCAGCCTGTGAAGCTCACGATGCCCTAGGTGTTCTCAGAAGGGCTGCCGAACAGACTGCGGTGATAGAACAGACCTTCGCTCCGTGAAATCCTGCTGACAGCTACGAGCTGAATGCTGCAGTTTCTTGTACCCTTAAGATAACACAATTGCTTCGATGCAGCAACATCTTATACAGTTTATGAGGTAGTGATCAATCTCTGATTGACAATTCTAATTAGCAGCTCTCTTATGTGCAACATTATGGCATTTTACAGCAACTTTCTGTTGCCTATTAAATCTTCACAACCATCTTATATGAAACAGAATACTTTATAGATCATTTGATACCCAATGCTGTCAATTATGTTTGTTTATACTGAAAGACTTTATTGGTATTGCAACGTGCTGGTTTTGCTATAAAAATTCATGTTTATAATACCTAGTGATATCTTCCAAGACCTCAGCCTTTCTTCTCTGAAGAGCTACTGGCGTTTGAGCCTGGCGCAGGAGGGCTACTCTGTCCTATTATTTCTGTTTCCAGAACACAGAGTATTTCAGGTATAGGCTTTTGTACATTTAGAGATGATATTTTTTTTCTCCTTCCAACGGAGGTGATTCATAATGGAATACAGTAATCATAAGAAAAATGACATCTGTTTAAAAATATGGTTCTCTGTTACAGTCACGCTGACATATCACATTTTGCTTGGTTGAAAACATGCTAGAAAATGGTGTTCATTTGAGATGTGTTATGAAATGTCTAAACAGATTTTTCAATGGAACAACATCTTTCCCCAAAACCCACCACAAACTAGACAATGATTACACAGCAGGGTCATACCTTAGCACCCCCATTAGAATTTGTAACTAGTAGACCAAGGTCCATCAGAAATACAGGAAATAAGCTTGTCTTATTCATTGAGTTTCTCAACTGTATTGAATATGAGTTTGTTTCAAGGTGGTTTTTCTTTTTTCTTTTGGAAAACTAGGCTTTCCATCATACAGAAGGTGATAAATTACTGAGGAAAAACAGTATCTTTTCTTGTCATGTGTGTGGATTGTACCAGAGATCTGTTTTCCCTGGTGTTCTTGGAGGAAAAGACAGTATAGAAAATAAAGTTCTCCTTGCCCCTCCCCAGAAATCCCACAACACCCATTTGAGCTTAAATGTTACCTTAAGCATACTTTAAATTAACCACTGAGCACTTCCAAAACTAAATTTAAAGATGAGCGATCAGCAAAAATTCTGTAACAACACCAAAAAAGGAAAAGAATGATTGTAAAGTACAGATAAGGAGGTCAATGATATATGCACTTGAAATACTAGATATCAGCAGACAGAATGCAAAGCACAGCAGGGCAGTTACAGCTCAGTGCGATTCATCTTTTAAATGATAAGGCTTTTCTAATTTTATGAAGTATTTGTCATATCAAATGCTTCCTAGTTCCATGAAAAATTTCTTTGACTTCCCTCCCTTAGGATTTTGATGTACAGCACAGTGTTGCCTTCATAAGAGGATTAATGCTGGGATTATAAATAAACCATTCAATATTCAGGACTATTGATGGCGGTAGGTGACACCACAGAAGTTGAATTCCCTCACTGCACAGTAACTTCACAGTATCGCACAAGACTGGGAGCTGCACGGGGAGGACGTTCTCTATTTCATTCAGAACGGAGATGGCCTGAAGTTGCAGTGATTTCAGACTGACTTTGCAAGTTAGCTTGTAAAAAATATTATAAATCCTCCCCATAAATTGAGAAAACACTTTTTTTTTCCTTGGGAAATTAGTCAGGAGACAATATATATGCGTATATCTAACACGCATGCACACATACATATAAAAATGTTATTGGAGAGGAAAGAATCTACTGCATTACATTATTAAAAGCAAAGATAAAAATTCAAATAGGACCTTCAGCATAAGCAGCCTCTCCTAGTCATATTGACTGCGCAGGAGTTAAACCATCCAAGATACCCTTTGGCTTTCCCTGCCTTCCTGCCAGGTCACCCTCTTCCTGCAACCCCAGGCACCTCCTGCTTTCTGGTTCAGGTATTTTCCCTTCAGCTTCCAGTCCTGATCACTATTTGCGCTGCCAGATGCTCTGCAGATTCTCTGCTAACGAGGCATTTCTTCTGCTCTGATGAAAAACTTGGGTCTTTTACTATTTGGGCAGGCTTCCTGCCTTCTCTGCTCTTCCTTTTCGCCCTCATCCCCCCTCCCCTCCTGCCAAAATACACCTTCCTTGAACCACCCTTTCTCCAATTTGCTCCCATAACGCTGTAAGGTCATATAGGGCAATTCCTGTACGAGCCATCTGGATAATCCTGGTCCCCAAACATCAGAGAGGTCATTTCTCTGCTACACCCACAGGGATGGTGTGTTTTAGCTTTAAACTGAGTTTTCCCATGACACAAAACGGTTTGTGTTAAGCATTTTCAAGCAACCTATTAAAGAATAAGAGATCTTGTTCAAATTCAAACAGGACCCTCTCTCCTACACATAAAAATAAAGAGCCCAATTTACTGTGTTAAATAGCAATAACCAGAAGTGGCAAAGAATACTAATACCGTTTGTATTGTACTTGGAGAAAGGGAGGAATCAGCACCGCCCTTCCCGAAATCATTGTTAAATTTGGCATTGCTTACAGTACCAGAGACAAGGATAAATCTTCCCTCTCATCCGCATTCAAGCACAGTTTGGATCTCTGCTCTATGTTCTGCACTCCTGCTATTCTCTACTGATTTATTTTGTTACTATTCTCTGCTGATTTTTGGTAGAGAGATGCATAAAATATGCAACACAGACCTGTGGTGCAAACTGGGGGATGTAAGTTTATCCCTGCTTTGATGAAGGGAAAAATCCGCTTCTCATCTATTCCTCTTGGACCTCATAGGCAGGAAAACAGAGTTCCATGGTACGCCTTAGGAAAGGAGAGCGCTGTTAGCCCAAATAACCCAACCCAGTAATAAAGGAAAACCATAAAAAAATAAAAACCACAGTTCTAATAGTTGACTAGAACCACGTGACATTCCCTGTGTGGTAGAAATACCCCTACAATTTTTAAGGTGTTGAACTCATGGAGTTAGAGTTTACATTTCAACGGTATAATAGAGCTCAGACTTCACCTAAGAGTCAAATTCAATAAAAATCTCTTGGAAAGCCTTAGGTGTATTTTAAACAACATCCATTTTTTTTCATTCAGTATCTTGAGATCTATATCCAAAATGGAATTTAAATAATTCAGCTTGTAAGCACCACTCCTGCTGAGGACCTTTCCTATAACTATCTTTGTTTTCGTATGTATAGACACACGAATCAACTTTTGTGGTGTATCTTAACATTTTTCAACTTCTGCTCTTCATTTTCTTTCTATTTTGTGTGAGTGGCTACCCAAAGTAAAAGCATTTACATGTAATGAACAGTTACATATGAAACAATAAATCTGCATTTTAACATAAATTTTCTCAGACACCTCATGCCACTTTAAAAAGTTAAAGCTACTAAATTTTAACTTAAAAGCTTTATTTATATTGAATCTCAGAGCTAGTCTTATTTAAAATAGCCTTTCTGTACAATAGACTTTGTAATTTAAAATGACCTATAAAACATATAGACAAATCACCTTCTGATATGCAAGTTCCCTGTACCAGGTCGATCTGCTGACATACCCTCAAAAAGTGGCTTACAAGGAAAGTATTTCAAAATGCTCTTTTATTTTTTCTTTACCATACTATAGATAGGAAATAGGTTAACAAAAAAAGAATCTGCCCAAGATTCTCTAGACGATTATCTGGAAACTCAGAGGTAAAGATGGGGATTGAATATGCATCTTCCAGCTCTGCTAACACCAACGCCTTCCCAACAGACTGTGTTATCTCTTACACGATACCACTTAAAAAAAATTAAATACCCAGAAGATAAATAGTAGATGGGTCAGACAGCAGCCCTGCTTGCTACTTTCCCTAGTTAGAAATGCAAACAAGAATTGACCTGTACCACTTCTCCTGATCTCAAACCAGTTATCAGAATGTATCTCCTCCGGAAGCCAGGCCAAGGGAAGTCGAGTCAATGACCGTGGATAAAAGCTTTTCCGATAAACTCTCAATTCATTAAAACAAATGGAGATTTTAAATTGATGAGTATTATAATAAATTATTTCTTAATCCTGCTGTATCAATCTATCATACATGGTACTACAACGCAACGAGCAGTAACACTAAAAGCTTTATGAAAGTCATCTCGTCTTCATTCAGAGCTCAGTGGTGGCTGGGGACAGGAGCGGAGTTACAGTGGAGGATGTAGAGGAGCGATGGGTCACAACTTCCGAGCAAGTGGGAAAGAGGACCTCACGCTGGCATCGTGCTGTGAAAAGTGACATTCACAAACCAATAGCAGCAACAGCAGCAGCTTGCATGCCTTTAGCATTTGCCACAAGCTTCTCCCATACTCTTCCCTACTCCCTGGCCAGGTTTCCAAGCCCTGTGCTCATAAAGGGCAGCCCAGTGACAATATGTAAAGATGCAGCAGGAGGCCAGGACTCAAAGACACCACATGGCCTCAGCCCTGCCTTACACTCAGGTTAGCATCACACTGCACCAAAGCTAAAACTACCTAAAACCAGCTAAGTCAGTCTAGTCAGTCCAGAAGGAGTACAACAAAGCCAAGTGAAGAATATGAGATTAATGTTACGGTACAGAGGGTGACTGTGCCATAGATAGGACCGACCTGTTTTGGTTTCTTTGAGGAACATAAGGATCAGGGTGTTTCCATCAAATTTAGGGAATATTTGCAGTTGTTAGCTATCCCTATACCATTAACAAGATTGTGAAGCAGGGAGTCCCATTATTTTGAACTCTGATAGTTTAGGATTATCGTTGCAATTTAGGAAATTGTAATGCCATTAGTTAACTCTTCGAGTGTGAAAATAGATTTTTTTTAAACAATAAAAAAATGGAACATCTTGTTTCCAAAACTCTTGCTATTATTAAAAAGAGGCAGCAGTAAATCTAAGGAACTTTTATTTTAGAACAAAATCAGCCTGATCAAAGAAATGCGCCTTGAAAACATTCAGATATGGTCTGTATTCACGGACTAGCTCAGAACCTCGCTATTTTATTACTATTATACATTGCTGCCTGGTGTGTTTCTCACTGGCACTTCTGGATTCAGGAGCTTACCTCAACATCAACCGTTATAATACACTGTTGGTTTTCATCCATTACACTTGATCCTCATTATCTGAGGCTGTTTCTCTACTTCACTATCACAAAGGAAAGAGTGATCAAAGCCGCCAAGGAAGTGCCTGAACTGGGACAGCACAAGGGACTACATGGTGAAAACACTAACAGGCTCATCAGGGTGGTGGTTGCTCAGGGCCGTTACACCCTATAGGCTTTCAGTAACTCATGGTAACTTCCAAATGATTTGTATTTATCTAAGCACATGAGTTTGGCAGTAGGACAATGACATCATTACAAAACCCTCTTCCTTTCACGCTCAATGTTAGGTGCTTAAAAAGACCAAATGAGTTTTCCTTTGATTCTACAGTTCCTGAGAAGTTTGGTCCAATGAGTACTCAGAAGGTCTTTATTTTATAGTCTATGTTTCACAGGTCAACTGAGCTCACTATCTACCCATCGTACTGCTTTGAGCTGCAACATCTGAGCGATCTAAAGCCAAAAATGAACCAAGAAATATTTGACTTTGAGTTGCATTTCACTGCAGACATTTTCTATGCACCACAGTGTGCTCACAAAAGGCAAATCTGATGGGAATACTGCATGAAAGGGGGTCGCTGTAGGTTTGAGTCCAGTATTGAAGACCCAAGACTTCAGAAAAAAATGCAAAGTTTTGAAGTTCTCCTTGTAGTAGTATTTTATACTTATACAGCCATACAAGCCACTCAAAACATTTTATATTTCTTATAGAAATAAATCTTGCAACATCCCTGTGAGATAGAAATGTAGTACAGTCGTTTTACAGATGAGGAAGCTTAAGCACAGAGCAAAGTACATGACTATCAAATTGCCATTTACTTTCAATATCTAAAATGGACTCTCATGCATCTAAATGATGGTTTAAGTATTCACATTCAGAAATGAGCATCTTACTCCAGTTCAAAATCAGTTGTCAGCAAACAAAATATATTAAATACTAAAGATAACCTAGTCAACATCTTAGGTTAATTAAAAGACTTATAAATAGACAACATCTATCTGGTAAGTTTTCAAACAGCAACCCTAGGGGGAAAGCCAAAGTCTAAGTATTCATAGAATCATAGAATGTTAATAGTAGTCCTCTTGCCCCTGGACCTAGCATTACTATAAAGACCAACAATTATGCTTGGCTTAAGAGTGCGTAGTTGGGAGGTTTGTTTATCACCTTTGTAAATGAAAAAATTCAGTTCACAAATAGAAGTGCAATAGGACAGCTAGCAACTGCTATTGCCAAAAGTTTGTGCATCTCAATAGAACAGAAAAATAAATACGTCTCTCCTAGCTAAACATAGGTTTTGTAATTTTTTGTAGCAGGACATTCTTGAAGAAATCTTTCTATGTGAGACAGCTTTATATTTTCCCTAAACTGTGAACCCAGGACATGCATTTCATTTTGATTTTTTGTGCCTTCAGAGCTTGGTTATGCTACCTTCACCCACCTGCCACTTCCCAAGTCTCTTTTATTCTCCGTCAGCACAGAAGATTGCCCAGACAACACAAAAATCATTCAAATCTCTTTACATCTCCAGCACCCGCTCTTCTGCGCACATGCTGGATCTGCTATGGCTTGCACTGCTCCTATCCCCTGCAATAAATTTTAATCAGCTACTCTGTACCCAGTTGTACTCTTGTCTGAAACCATCCAAAGTGCTGTTGTTGCTAAGGAAACCACTTCCCCAATATCCTCGCACTTGGCTCTGCTGCCTCCTTCCCTCCATCTCTCCTCCCTTTCCATCTCCCCATTTTTCCTTGGCCTCAAGGGGCAACTCTGGCACTGCACTAGGAGCACTGAGCCATTTACCTCCTCTTCCCTTGGAGTGAAAACTCCCTTGAAACAGCTAAGGAATCAATGCAACCAGAACTGGTGGTGTTTAAAGCATGACTGTCCTTGCACAGGCCCATTACATTTAATTAGTCCCTATGCAGCAAGAGACGGGCCGATCCCAATGGGCTGTGAGAGCGAGGAGCAGCTCTAACCCACTGTGAAAAGAGGCAAACGCTCGGCTCTAGCTTTTCTTGCAGGAGCTGAAAGAAGAAACGTATGGAAGAGGTGGGTTGGATATGTGAGTACCTGAGTATTTTTGTTTTTCCTAAGCAATAAAGCTCCAGACCCCCTCCATGCCAGCCCCACTACAGGAAGAGTTGTTTACCTCTTTCAGAGAAATAAAGTCCCCTGAGCCATTTGACTGCAGAATTGATTTCTGACCCTCTGCTTCCTTCCAGTCTCCTAATGTTTAAATTATGCAGCCAACGCGCAGACCCCAGAAGCAGCTCACGTTTAGGGTTGCGTTCTCAAAGCCGTGAGCGGCGCATGCAGAGCACAGCTCCATCCCATAAGCACATGGAAAAGAAGAGTGGGGAGCTCCGCTTCCACCATTTCCTTCCTATACATCCAGACCCAGGAGGCAAAAGCGTAAGCCGGGCTGTTAACTAAAAAAGGCGCATGGGAAGCAGAGTATAGAAAGAAAGTCAACAACATTAGAGCGCTTTCTTCAGTAAGAGTTGATAAAACAGCATTTGAATAGCACCACAAGTTTTCCCTAAAAAAAAAAACCTCTACAAAATGAAAGAGAATATATTCAACACACATAACTTCCCACTGAAAGGGCCTCTTTAACTACCCATCCTGCTTGTCACTAATGGTAATTTTGACACATTTCAGCTTTTTCTATGCTGATTATTCTTCCCTCTCACTCCCCCCCATTTTCGCTTTTTATCACATTCACCTTTGTATAGTGGGATGTTGAAGAGACAAAAGGTAAAACTCCAAACTAAAAAGCAAGCAACCTCTAATATTATAGAGGCTTCTCTGTGCTTTTGCTTTTCCAAACCAAGCTTCGGTGCTGTTAGTATTGAGTGCAAGGATCCTGCTGGGTCTGTTGCGGTTGTCCTATTGACTTTCCCTGGATGAATAAGTTCCTGTCAAGAGCCCCGCTAAATATCCACTTTAGAAAAGCACTTTTAGCCATAAAGAGCACATTTTCCCTTCCTTCCTAGAGTCAGAGCCAGCGCTGCAAAGCAAAATGAAAATGTGGTCTTTGGAGACATCTAATAAGTAAATACTTCATAGGCATTAATTAGCAACATTTTTTTACCTGTGTTTTGTATAGGGAGTCAAACATCCCTCAACAGAATTTGCTGGTGCTCCTATACTTACTACTACCATTTTACAAGCAATAATTACACCAAACGCTTGCACTGCACCAAGCTTCAGATGCTTGAATAATATGAACCTAAGTTCTTTAGTGGTAGATTTTTCCAGTCAAAAGCAGCTAAGATTCTGATTCAGAACTAACTGCAGAGCAGCTTCCTAGTGTTTCTTTGTGGTCAGGAGCTGAAGCAGGGCTAGACCCATTGCACAGCACATCCACAAAATTCCAGAATGTTTATTTGGGACTTTGGTTATTTATCTGAAAATAATCATGGAGAGGAACAAAGCAATGGCTCATCTGCATTCAGCATTAGTGCCATGAGATGAAAGAAAAAACCCTACAGAAACAGGACAGCAGAAGAGACAAAAATAAAGGTCACTTTATTGGTCTTCGCACTTGTAGAGCGGCAGAGCAAATGCTCACTGAGGAACATAAGCCATGGGTCTGCATTTGCCAGGAAAGAGTACAGCCAATTTCTTTGGGCTGTTTATATCCAAAGGCTGGGTAATTTTTTTAATCAAAGGCTACTGCTCTCACTGACATGGACGGTACATTACTGATATTGTACAGTAAAAAGCCTTAAAGAATTAAATTATTTTGCATATAATAAATTTAAGAACTCCAGACTCACTTGTCAGAGCTCAGCCCTTTTCTTTGGGCAGAAAGCATGAAAGATGTCAGTACCTGGCTTTGCAGGCATGATGTACACAGTTAGGGCTCCTATATCAAGTGCAGAAGACCAGAAATCCCGCAGAGAAGCTCATGCCTATATCACCAGATATTTACAGAGGTTTTATTCTGGTGAACACTAACATCAATAAACCTATGCTTTATAGGAAGTTCAGAGGCAGGTGGAAGTGTTGATGTATTCATCTGAAAACTACAGGAAGTGCTAGAAAGACCAGAATTGTTTTGCAGAAGTCTTGAAATGCTCACCACAAGCATCCCTCTAGCAGCTATAGGAAGTGCTGGCTGTGAATCAGGCGGATGGGTGGAATAACATTTTTCTCAGGTCTGCCACCGATGGCTGTGACTCAGCATCATGACTGTCTTCTGACACTCAGCCTACTGCTACCATGTACTCAAAGGGGTCCTTAACATCAAGTGACAGAACCTGTATTTTCATTCCTAAATGCCTTCAGGTTTGCTTAACCTGGGGCTTGCGAATGCCTAGTTCACCTTGTCCCTTCGCTGGGCACAGGGGAACATCCTTCAAGCTCTATTGAGATTTTCATCTGAGATGTAGAGTTTGCTTTTTGAACACACAGATCTGCAGTTAGGAGTCAGAAAAATCATGCAGGTATTCACTGGAGGGAAAAAATAAAAGAGAGAGGAGAAGTGTCTTAATATCAGAGCTATCTTGACATTTCCCAGCGTAACTGGGTCTGGCTGTGGTCTCCAAGAAATCAATTCACAGAGAAGCCACAAATACCAGCTAATGCCTTGTTTCATAAACTTTTATCCATGCTAGTATGAAAGTCCTATTAAAGTCAATAGGACTATAGTCTCATATAGCCAAGGGTGCAGGACCAGAGCAGGTAGGAAGTCAAACAGCCTGTTTGAAAGCTCCCTTGGGGCGAGGGCAGGGCTGTCCTCTGGAAACCAGCCCTAAACATTTTCCTTCCTACAGATTCACCTTGTCCTCATTTTACCTACCCCAGACAGTCTGAACTAACACAGTTGCTTAGTGCCTTGGTAAGGGGTACATAAACATTGACCACTACTGGAAAGGTTCCAAAAAACTTAATCACAATTTTGTTCTGCTTTGATCATTATAGACATATTTTGTGAGGAAGAGTTCCTGGTTCCACTTATTTGACAAATGCTTTTGCTGAGTATTGTGAATAAGCAGCTTTTATAGGACTAGGTAAATCCCTGGAAGATTTCAGGACTATGGTCTAGCCCTTTAGATCTGTTATTTTTGACAAGAGGGAAGAAAGTTTAGACAAGTGTACAGAATAAATAATTTTCAACTAATGACCTAGAACTTCAGGGTCAAGTCTTTTGTGGGTTTATTATTAATCACTTGAACTAACTTATGGTTTCATTTTGGGGAATGAAGAAAATGCAGAGAGGTTTTTTTTAAAAAAAATATTGTTGGTTTTGGCTCTTTTCTCAGGTTTTCCTTGATGGGTGCCTTGCTTATGATTTTCCTGAATGCACAGTATGCTCTGATGGAGAGGGGCCCTTGGGGGCTATTTAGTTGGTGACAGCGCATTAACACTTACTGGAGGTACACCAGGAATTATTCTTACAGGTATTATTTCAATGAAAATAGAAATAACCAAGAGAAAAGACACTTATTTAGTGTACAGATACACTGAACATAACTGTGCTTGCAATAATTAATATTTCAGAAACCTGTGAGAGTAAATTGGCAGAATTGCAGCACAGATTTCCAAGTTTCTGCTCCAAAACTAAGCAGGTCAGGGGTGGGATTAATTTCTTCCATGCAGGTTACAGTCTCAGCAGTTGTTTAAAAATTATATGGGCATAAAAAAACCCATGACTGATGCATGCGAAGGAAGTGGATGTGTATTGTTTACCTCTTGACTCAAAATTCAAGACCCATTGGAACTTTCTTCAAGATTGTTGGATGAGGCATTTCCAGGTGTTAAGAACTGCTTGACCAATGTCCCTGTGACGCAGCGGTGAGGCACATAAGTACATAGGTTGCCTGTTATACCTATCATTACTCAATTAAAAAAGCAGTACTAAGTGAGTGCTCAAAGTCCTGACCCAAGATGGGTGAAACATCAAATGTCAGGGAGGTTTCCTCGGGAAAACACCTTCTTTGTATCTAATTCATTCTCTGAGGCACAGCATAGAGTGGTTCAGCTCTGAGATTTTTATTTATTTTTGGACAGTTCCTTATCAGTAGTTTCATAAGCATGGACTGCAGAACCTTACAGCATGGTGTTAAACATGCCATATCTCATCAAAGACAGGATTTCTAGTCACTAATCAAAAATACTACACTTCGAGACAAAGCCTATTGACAATACACTGTCAGGAAGAGGTCTGACTTTCTATCAGGTGCACTTCTAACCCTGTTTAGCAAGGAGCAGGGTGTCTGAGAACAAACAGAACACCAGCTGGAAACAGCTCTGTTTACAGACAGAGCTGAATCCCCCAGCCCCTGCAAGAGCAGGAGCCCATCCAAGAGGAAGGGACGGACTGTGCTAAAGCAAAAACTGCTGCTCTGCAAGGAGCAGCACAGCAGATGAAGAGGCAAAGTCTGCCCTTCTCGGAAGCTAAGCCTGAAAAGTTGTGCACACAGAGCTCCAACTCTTATGTCTCCAAACTCATGAACATGTAAAAGTAATTCCCATTTAGGCAAAAAGCATTAATAACTGCTTTAAGTACATAGTGGAGGAGTTTTTATCTTTAAAATATGTAGAGAAGTTAAGCCATCTATACTCTGAAATTATCCTCTACAAATTTTGTGACACTCTTGTGTGACTGCTGATGAAACCATGTGAGTGGCTGAACTGGCCTGGATGTCTCCACACCACTTTTCTTGGAATGGGGAAGGAGCTGGCTGAACAAAAGCCCCTACACCCTGTAGGCAGCTGATTAGTCAGCCACACACTTAAGTCTATTAATATATAGCTCTATTGCCATGGCAGCAGGTTAAAGTTAGAAGTAACTAGATTTGAATAATTTAAATATGCTAAAAATACCAACTTCTAGTCTTAAGTGGCTCTATTTGTCACTACATTTTGTCATCCATAATGACAATTGTCACCTATGTTAGAAAGTCTCCTTAGAAAACTCGGTCATTGCATGTACACGTAGTTGCTCTGTCTATGTATTTGTACTCCCAAATCTGTATCCTATAGTTGCACTGGCAGACAAACACAATAGTTTTGTTCTCAAATATACTGAATACATGCAGATTGATTTTTGTCATAAACCAATAACCAATCAGAAGAAAGTGGAATAGATTTAGTTTGATTCAATACGGCCCAGACAAGTCAGCCTCCAGACAAATCTGAGTACAATATCATAAGTTTCTCTTTTCCTACATGCTTACAACTACAGAGACAACAGGAAAAAAATAAATATAGATTTTTAAAAAGTGATTTGGCAATGCAAACATAAGATAAAAACCTACAAAAGATGCAGAGAATGCCAAACAATATTGTCCTATTACCCCAAAATAGTGACCGCACTTAAAAATAACAATAAACCACAGAAATTAACATTGAGTTTCAGAAAAGTGGGAAAAAAGGTAGTTCCCCTACATCAGTTTGCCAAAAAGCAAACCCAGTGTAAGCTGAAATTTTTCCTGTTCCTAAGAACTCCTGACTAAGTGCTCCAGAGCCTCCGAATTAATCCAGTGCCAATCCCAATCAATATAAACCACTTACCTAAGTAAAATCATTCAGGTGCATTAGCATTTCCAGGGCTGCCTGTTCCACAGCAGTGGGAAAGAGACATTGCTCACAGTTAAAATTCCAAAAGAATTTCTGTCTGTACCTGTATTTAGCACAGATGCAGTATTCAAGATCTTCTTGGCTTGTCGTATTCATTTCTTCATTAAAAAACTATCAGGGAACATTAAACATCTCCCCATTTCATCTTTCAACATGCAAGTTACAGAAACACGCCTGCTAGCAGCAGCCTCCTGAAAGCTGGGGCTGCATGCCATGCAGGTGCAGGAAAAAACATCACCCTAACATCAAGTGATCACAGCTACAAATCTACCTATCAGCAACCCAGTTGGGAAGCTGGTCTAATGGACACTGGATTGAAGATTTTGAAAGAGAAGAGAAAGGAATGTATTGCGTAATACAGCAGAATATACAGTTGGATCTATAATTTAATATACTTTGGGAATGGACAACCTTTTTCAGCTTCTAGGGGATGAAAAAGCTGCTTTTTTTTCCTTATTTCTGTGCCAAATCTATAGATTGAAACATTTTCATTTGCCATTTACAAGTGATTCCCCCTCCCCATCCATCTGGTCCACCTCTTTCCTGCTGGTCAGACCATAAAGCTATGGATAGACATAAGTGCATTTATTTCAACCGTAAGAATAAATCCAGCTCTCGCACAGTGATGTTCTCCCTGTACACCAGTAGAATTGACTATGCGCTACTTGGACCATATTGGCTCTCAGTCTGTGCACGTGAAGGTGGCCTTGCACAAGATGGGGAAAAGCTGTGTGCGAATACATGGGGAAATCTTCCATCTGCGGCATCTTCTCTCCCATGAGACCCCAAAGATAACAGCCCAATAAGACCAAAGGGAAAGGAGTGACTCGGTCCCCAATTCTGGCGCCAAGGTCACTCCTAAGACAACAAACAGCCATGCCTGGGACACGCTGCCTCAAAGGACCCTCCCCTCCTCCCTACATCTTGGGCAGCTCAGTGCGAGTCGGGGAGCAAATATTTTGTTGATTTTGTTTCTTCTGAAGGGAGAGAAAGGATTGAGGCAGCTTTGGTGGAGCAGAAGCACCCACAGCCAAGGGTCAGTATGGACGCAGGTGTGTCTACACACTTCTCCCTGGTCCCCAGGGGCAGAGCAGTCCTGTTTTGGTGGGGTAACAGAAAGGACTGAATGTCTCCTGATGAAGTGACTGCTTTGCCTCTGCCAGGCTGCCCGCGGTGCAGTCGTGGGTGAGAGGCAGTATAAACGGTGGTCCTGGCAGGCCAAACACCCTGCTTGGACATGACAAAAGCAGGGCAGCTCATTCCTGGAGATGGAACAAAAAGTACCAAGTTTTCCTAAAATTATGTGGCTGCACACAACAGGAACAGGAGGCTAATCGGCAAATAGGGCTGCGGTAAGGAGCTTCTGAGAGGGAAAGAAGAGACAGCTAAGCTTGCCCAACACGCTGATACTGATAGCTGTGTGAGATGCAGATACAGGGAGCCAGAAATGTTTTAAATTTGAGCTGTTGATGCAACTGTGGATTTCCAGCACTGCTTCATTTGCTGCCCCCACTAGATTGCCACTCTAAATTTCTGTCAGATTATGCTGTGCTGGGAGATCCTTCTCCTGGGATCATTAGGCATATCTCAATTTAGTTTTTCAATAAAAATCTGAAAGTTACAATTTAGTGGCACAGCTGCAGCTATTGAAATAGCTCTGGCTGCGCTGGCTGAGGGCTCTGAGGTAGGGAAGGAAGGAGAGAGGAACAGCTGCAACATAAAGGAGTTGTTTGGGGACAGGCACAGGAAGGACAATGAGGCTTCACATCAGCAGAGGCGTCCAGAAGGGGAGGTGATGCACATCAGCAGAGAGTTTATTTCATTGTGTTCCTATGTCATACTTTAATGCATTAATAAATCTTGTTCAGACCAGGGCCAAGACTGACAGTTCACCTCTCTGTTCCATCCTGCTGTTTGACCCACTCTCAGTCCTCACCACACATCCTAGGTATTACCTGCAGACAGCCAACAGCTTGAGTACCTTATTTAAAAAAGAAGCAAAACCAAGACATCTACTCACTGTATGGGGAATTATATAGCATAGCACCAGACTGAACGGGATGTCATGCTTGCTGACCTCATAGCACAGCTTAGCATATATAAAGTATGAAGACCCATGAGTCAATTGAGATTCTTATGCAGCCAGTTTAAAAATCTAAAATGGTGCTTCTTTGCTTGTATCAATAGAGAGATATGATCAAACTGTAGATGGACTTGTCCATCAAAACAGGTTCTTGAAGGTCCATTAATACCCTCAGCTTTCACACTTTGAATTGGCATCCCTAGGTGTTTCAGCTTTATATACAAAGGAAAGACTAAGAATTGTTGGCTGAAAATCTGAAGGCAGAAGATGTAAACATTCACAGAACCATCGTGTTCATAATTCCGAAGGAACAGAAAAAGGAAAATGTGCATTAAAAGGAAATGTCAGCAAATTTGGAGGAGCAGTCGTGATAGTCCCTGGGGTTAAAAAACAAAACAAAGGATTCTAAGTTACAGGACAGCTGGTGTTAAAGGACAGACTATTAAGGGCACAATATCAAATAATCCTGATGCAGGGAAAATGGAAGAAATAGACTCAGGACCTCTTAACAATGCAGATAATCAAAGGCAAATTGTACTTAAAGGAATGATGCTGAAAGTGGAAATATAATTAAGGACACGTGTAAAAGAGTAGCACAAGTATGTAGGCATAGAAATGAAAAGGCGGAGGCACAAAGCAAGTTATAACCAGCTATTAACATAAATGAAAACAGAAAAAAGTTCTAGAAATGCATCATCCATAAGAGAAGATAACCATCAAGGTCCCTTCTTATAGTCAAACAAACAATAGCAAATGCAGAAAAGCTCAAGTATCCAAAGCCTGCCTTCAGCTTTCACTAAGGTTAATTTCAGACAGATACTTGAACAATTAATTTTAACTAGGAGATAAAAGCGTAGGACAGGAATACGAAAAGGACAGGTCGAAGAATATTTGAGTTAGACACAGTCAAGTTGTAGGGACAAATGAAATGGGCTTTTAAGTACTCAAGGAATTAACTTAAACCATCTAAGAATCATTAGCAATTATCTTTGAGAACTCAGAAGCCAGGGAAATCCTGGGGGACTGGGGAAGGGCAAAGACAGCGCTGACTCTTCCTAGAGAAGATGGAAGGAAGGTCCAAAGATTTAAAGATCAGTCAACCTTGCTTTTATACTTGGAAATGTATTAGAACAGTGCTTAAACTGGTGGGTCAAAAATGTGAACATAGATGGTATGAAAGTCTTGAAAACAAATTAACCCAGTCACCAAAAAAGGTTTTCCCGATGCTGATGAGCACACGGCAAGTTGCAGACATACTCCAGTAAGGCTTTTGACAGCTGGATTAGCTCTCAAGTAAACTCAGAAGATACAGCCTAAATTAAGTTATTATGAAGTGTATAGACAGTTGGTTTAAAAATAGCACTTAAAGCTATTACCTTCGATCATCCAATAAAATAGGAAGATGCTTCCAGGGACCTTCCACAGGAGGCCTTTCCTGGACTTTGATCTGCCTTGTATTTTCATCTGGGGTGGTAGAATTGACTGCATTTCATAGGTCTGAGAGATAATGAGCATTTTGACAAGAGATGCATGTTTTCACAAATACAGCCGTTTGTGTCATCCCAAAGCAGTAACCAGATAATAGAGCAGCATTTTGCTAGAGGGCTGGGAACAGTTATCTTAAGTTGGAGACATTTCTGTCAAGATCGCCTTGCATGAAATGCTGTATGTATTTACCATGCTCAGCAAGTCTAAGGTTACCTCCTGCTTCTGAAAGAAATCCGGTAGCAGAGCCAAGCACTCAAGTGACAGTGCTGAAGACAGATATAAGGAGATGAGGATTTATCAGCTGAGATAAGGGGCTTTGCCTTCCTCATTCGTTACCGTCACTGTGGCTGAGGAACTGCATAGCCTTCTCCTCCAGACCAGGGGGGACTCAGCTAGCTACAAATTGCTGGGAATGCTGCATTTATCATCAGCAACAATTCACTTCCCATCTAACCACTAGCAGTGCAGTTGTGTTTATACCTCATTCAGGGAGAAAAAAATTAGTCGTAACCAAGAACGCCGTTCTGCAGCATTTTGATCTAAACCCTGTTCCAGACTTTGGGAATGCAAATAGTCCCCACCCTAACTGAACAAGCAAGGCAACACTACCCATACAGGAATATCTTTTCTTGAGAATCAGCCAACCATAAGGACAAGGTAGCCCAGCTGAGAAGCAGGCCATGATATCTAGGTGGTGTGATCGTTGAGTACAGCAACATTGCTCTTGGTACTCAAAGCATGTCTTGCTCAAGAATATGGAAATCACAGAATATTTTAGCTTCTTTGGTAGATTTCATTTGCCATCTTCTATAGAAACAGGAAAGGAACATGCTTTCCCTTGTGAAATCAAGGTACCTCTTCAAAATCTTAAACAAGCAACAGAAGACCAACTGTTCACAGTAACAGAAAAAGAGGTACAGCAGACAGGCTCTACAACTGTCTTTACTTGGGAAAAGAAACCTATCCGATTAGTCTTTTTGCAAAAAGAAATGAAAAGCACTGATGAACCTTGAATGGCTCAGCATTAAATGTGATCTACAGAAAGCTTTCCCTCTGCCTCTAGTGTTAAAAACAGACTGTACACCTCTTCCCCTTCTGAGGGGCTCACAGATATTTTTATGCATAGTATGGCTTGACACAGAAGAATATTAATTGAAGCAATACACACCTTGACAGCAGAACTGAGGATAAAACTAAGCATGATGCAGTATATTTAAGTTTTTGTGACAATTTAAATAATTGTTGATATGATAGTTGCATATTAACCAAAAAGTTGCTGAGGTCCTGCATATTGAGCTAAATCAGATTCACATAGAGGGACATGAAGAACAGTGTGAAAGTTCTTCCTCACTCATGCTCTTCCACATGCTTTGGCTCTAAGCCTGAGGACCAGGAATGAAGCAACAGCACAAACAGCCAAAGAAGTCCAGAATGGGTAAGATTAAGGCTGTTACTTTTCCACCTGCAGACTTCTCGGCAAGCTCACAGGGGTACAAGAACATGCTATTTGGAAAGAGAACAGCAAGGGAGAAATCGGGCTTGTGCTTCTCTGCTTCTCCAAGTATTTTCTGCAAGTCCTCTTCCCCATGTGGAATTAAGGTTAGTCTTCCCAAGTTTGGCTGAATGATGAGGATATTTAGCATGAATGCTTTTGTCTTAAGATGGGTGGGTTGAGAGGTTAAACCTTAACAAGCTGTATTTTCTGGAAACTCTTTGGATGTCTGACTCCACAGAAAATCAAATTGTTTCCCTAAAATTCTCTATTTTTTATGTCATCAGTGTTAGTCCCTGCATCAATGATTTGGTCACTAAAGGGTCTTTCAACCTCAATGAGACCAGACTTCTTGTGTAAAACATGAGCAAAGGTCTCCCCCACTTTTTCACAACTCTAATACTAAGCAGCAAGACAGATCACCATCCTTTTTTGTCCAAGAAATAGTGTTTCAAAGCCACGTCCCCTTGGCATTGTACAGACACACATGCAAAGATCCCACTGCACACTGAGACTTGAAACTGCAATACAGCGTTAAAAGGTATATTTTTCCTTCAAAGTCCATTTATAATTCCCTCCAACACTTATGGGAGCTGTGCAAACCCATTAAGAGAGAGATGAATAGACTTCCCTCCTGAGCATAGCCTTCAATTACAACCCAAGAAGAGCTACGGAGGTCTGACACCTAAAAGAAAACCTTGAAAAATCTGTATTTCTAATGGAGACACATCTGCTTCTCACTCCAGCAGTGCTACAGCACAGTGTGCTGTGCTCACCTCTGCTGCTGTCATTATGCAGATATACTCTCTATGGTAAAAGTTAAGAAGTGCTAATGATATTTAAAATCCATTCCTTTCTGCATCTCCCTCCCCATCTGTATCTGTTTACTTGGCTGAAAATCTGTCTGCAGTACCCTGATATTTTTCTGGAGAAAAGCCTTGTGGCCTTTTATTCAAGGACCAGAGATCTTCACCAGGTTTCCAAGTTACTTTGGTATTTGTCATTTCCAAAGCATTTTCTTGCTTTCCATTATAAACAAGTCATAATGAGAAATACTTTGGAAACCAGGAAAACAAAAATCAGCTAATAGCTACTTACACCCCCTATCCACCTGCCCAGGAGCTCTCAATAGTAGCATTTCATAGACTTAAGGCTGTTCTTAAAGCACTTTGTGGTGGGCTTTCTCTCCTTCAAAACTACAGGTCTCTCATCAAGGCCAGGCTTTGATCCTCCTCAAACAGACCTTTAAAGACAAGTGATGTCACACGCCTGTTGAAGCACAAGTGTGGACATTCAATGGGATAGGAGATTTGTCCTCCAGGTAACATGGGAAGGAACACATTGAAGATACTTTATACAGAAGGAGCGTGTGATTACATTGGAGTTCATGTGTGTGAGAGATTTATCAAAACCAGCTCCCCATTTGTCTTTAAGGGGGTAATGAACTAATTCCTACCACTGCTGCCTCCTGCACAATTTAATTGCATAGGCTGGAACAAGCACAGATTGAAGCAAACTCAGAATTAATTGCAATTTTCCCTACTTATGGAAATACTACTTCCTGGACAAGCTCTAGAGAAACCCCAGTTCTTTTCCACCTGTGTAACTTACCCACTGACCTGTTCATGTTGTTTTGTCTCTGTACTTTCTTTCCTTGTAAGAGAAGGGTAATAACTTCCAATCTGAGTATGGCCAGATAACTTTGCCTTGAAAACAGCTGTATGCATATAACTGCATAAGAATTTCCAAAGTGCTAAAGACAATCTGGTGCCAATCTCCTAGTGCCCATCAGCGAGGCTTCCCACTGCACTACTAGGAATCTTCCCTTTTCCCCCCCCCGCATATGGGCTAACAACTAACCTCCAAGAAATTCCTCGCACACAGTAACTCCTTTATTTGCAACATTTCTCTGTCACGTACAGATAACTTCTGAAATTAACCCATTGCACAAAGCACATACACTTACAGGTAGAGGATCATGTCAATCACAGCAGCTGGTGATGGTGCTGGTACTCAAATGACCCCAGGGACTATCACAGTGACCAGACAGAAGTGCTCTTTTCCACTGGGAGAAAAAGCTTCCAAAAAAAAGTCATACCTGGCATTTCAAGCTTTCTCATCAGAACTCACCACAACACCAACACCTCTAAGCAGAACAAACACCACACAGGAAAGCAAGCCTGGGTGAAGAAACAAGTGAAAACAAGGTGTTTTAAACACTAGTTAATTCACCTCCCTTTTTCCTCAAACGCATTTGGCTTTCACCAGCATCCCTGGTCATTCAAGAGCAGCTCCTGCCCTCTGGCTCTCCCAGAGCAGGGGAAGCCATGCCTCCATACAGCTGCACGTGTCAGGGCACACCAGTCTCATGTTGTGTTTGCTGGCTCGCAGCATCTCAACAAATGGCTTTTTCAGAGAAGAGTGGGAAGGGTGAAGGGTGCTGGAGCCTCAGAGGATGATTCACAATTATTGCAAAGGACAAATGAAGAGTTTACTGAAAATCGAGTTTGCAACTCTGCTTGGGTTGATGATCCAGAAAAGTCTCTACATAACATCAGGAGAGAGCAGACCTTGGCTTTTTAGCCAGCTCTTTTGTGATGCAGGAATTCAACTTTTTGATTGTTCCTGGGGGGGCTAAGGATGAACTTTGCTCTAAATTATTAATCCATGGCAAAGGGCTAAGCAGGTGATCCTTTTAATGGAAAATTGATTACCCAGCAAAGTTTGGTGCAGAACAGAAACAGTATGGATATTAAATGGCTCTTAAGTAAGGAAAAATGATTAGCCACTGGAAGTTCTAAGTTCTGATTTGAAATGAAAGGTTAATGTTTTTTTTAAAAATAATTTCAGCTTCATTAAAATGCTGTTTTAACAAACATCTTCAAGGGTTTGGGATTTTATTACAGGAAAAATTAGAAGTCAAAACCTTTTCCAAATTTTAAATCGAAGCACTGAAAATACAGCTTTCCTACTTTTTGTTAACTTTTGCTTCATAATTATGGAACAACTATATTCAAACTGTCAACCTGCACTTTGTCACATATGCCATGGTGAAACCTCCATGCTCCTGTTTTTAACCACTTTATTGGCTTTTACTGCATTTGAAGGGTCAAGGCCAATGCTGAGGTCTGTGCCTGTACTCAGATGGGCCACATTTGTGCTCTGACCTGTAATCTCAGGTAATTCCCCTTGTCCAGGCTGACTGAGACACATCTCTGTCACACCTCAAGCAGTTACCTTAACTAAACCTGGCTTTGCTGCCTGCCAGACTCCCCTGACAACAGCTGTTAGCACAGTTCAGTGAAACACTGCACTGAGTATATGGAGTTTCCCTCCTGATCAGAGGTGCACAAGAAAACTTCTATGTCGGCTGCAAAACCCACTCCGCTCAGTGGGTTGAACAAAAGACCTTCGGTTTTCATCCATCTTATGGCTCACCTGGCCACTTCCACCAGTAAAATGCAAAAATCTTCCATCTGAGAAAAGAAACAGGCTACACCTGCTGCAGACTGGGTTTGTCCACATGTAATCATCCAGCAGAGACAGCTTCATGCACTCAACACCACTTAATTCATAAGGTTCTCCAGTAGAGCTCAAAGGCAAAGTAGACTAATAAATAAGATGGAGAGGAAGTAAAAACAGGGGAAAATAAAAATAAGGACACGTGTTGCTGGTTGTGATCTGGAAAATGGACAAGACTGACAAAAGGCTTCTCTCAGGTACTCATTTAATAAACATCAACAACTATCCCAACATGCAAATCAGGCAATAGCAAATATTCCCATCTTAATGTTATTTAATGGAGATTCATATTGTCCAAGGCAGAGGGAACAACAGTAAAGTTCATGAGGAACGGATTTCAATGCTTTTGATCAAAGAAGCCACAAAATAATAAAACGTGTACAAGCACATGCACACTCTGGAAGACAAGGGAGATTCAACATGCTAAGGCAACTTCCTGGCCTAAGAGCAAGAAGCTCAATGTGTTTCATTTACCACAGGTAGCAGAGACCAGCAATGTCCTCCAAAATACAGCCTCATGTCTAAGAGCAGTGTGACACACTAAAGGTATTAAATATTTGTCGTCAAATTCACTATCTCAGTGGAAGCCAGCGGAGCAATCGTAACCATTCATAACTTTTGAGAACTATGGCATACCACAGAAATATCAGTGTATTTTTCACTAGGGAACACAAAGAAAGGGAAACCAAAAATTCTGCAACCTAACAGCAGCTAAAATGAAAACAGCCTCCAAAACTCTCTCCATTAAGAGAGACAGAGGAAAAGAGACACAAGTAGGACACACCAAATGGTCATTGCAGGAACATGAGCAAAATAGGTTTGTGTACAGGTGCTGAAGAATGAGCAGCACCATTCTTCAAAGGAGGCAAACAGATCTCCCATTTTGTTTGAGAAGGTCTGGTATGGCCAACAATGGCAACGGATTAAATGGCCGTGTCTAAGGACATTTTCCATCTGAATAAATATATTCAAGTGTCAACATCTCAGAGAACCAACAAGTTGAAGTGGTATAGAAATGCATCTCAAATGAATTGAGTGTAATGAACTTGGCTACTGGTTTTCTAAGTGCTTGAAACTGTTCATTGTTGTTACTGTTGAGCCTGGATGCAAGAAGAGCAATCAAACTGCTTTATCTGGGGAATTCAAGGGCAAGCAGAACCAAAAGCACGTAATGAATGCTGGGGAAACATCTTTCCCAAACAACACTGAAAATCCACACGTATACAAGAAATGCATTTGAGGTTTTTTTCCCTTGAACAGGGAGTCTAGGAGTTAAGGTGTCATGAACTCTACTACTGGTATTGAAAAAACCCTGAAACAGCATCTAGGGGAATGCAGAGAACACGTCTATCTCCACACAGCTTCCAGACTTGGTGCTCAGGGCTTTGGTGAAGCAGAGACCACACAGCTTTTTTACAAATAGGACTGCAGAGTTACTTGTTTCTGCAGCTTCAGAGACACTCTGCCTAATAGCTGTCAGTGGAGGTGAAAATGCCTTCCGGGGATGAGAAATCGCTTCTGTGAAAGTGCTTTTCCTCCTATTTCTGCCGTACCCCTGCAAGGCACACATGGCCCCCTGACTGCTGGCTTTGAGAAACACAACCTCAAGTGAACACTCTCCTCATCCACTTTTTCACCTGAGCTCACTAAACTGTGACTAACTGCTCCAATACTACACTGCAGATCGTAAGCCACGAACAAAATGAGAAACCCTTCACTTCACTTGCCCAGCCAGTAGATTTCACACTCGTGCATAATCAGTGCTATACCTGGCTGTTGCCCAGGAGCCCTCTCAAAGGCTCGACATTGCTGAAATTAACTCCACAACCACCAGTTAAGATGAGAAGTTTCAAAGAGAGCAATAGTCAGTGGGGTTATGATTTTTTTAAAAGCATATTTACTTCCTACCATTAAACAGATAATATCTAGGTAAAAAGAGACTCATGTTATGGCCAATACTGTTCTTAAACTTTCAGGAATATTGCAAAACTCAAGCATGAAAAACACTAAGTCAAAGGAGAAGTCTTCACACATAGGGATAAAAATATTGCATACCTTAACCATTGGCACACATACCTATATACTTAGTGACACTTCTTACAGACCTCAAAGCCGCACTTTGAGGGAGGAGCAGGGAGAGTCACTCACATTTTCTAAAATGCAACAGATTCTCCATATAACCTGGAAGGAGAAGTTTTCATGTTTTATTTTATCGTTGGTACCATACAGTGAATATTACCCACTGCTCCTTTGAGATAATACCTGCCAGATTTTGCTATTGACTTTCCACTGAAACCTCAATACTAAGCTGTCAAAGAACTGTATTTTTTTTTTGTACCACACACGTTAAGGGTCATCATCCACCTCACAATATTGGGACTTAACAAAATGAAGGAAATATGAATTTTGCACTCTAACATTTATAGTAATAAATAAGAACCTTAAAGTCAAGCCTATTATTGCCTATGATTTCCTGGAAATAATTTAAAGACAAATATATGCTGCGATTCAACCACATATGGAGCTGGGGCACCTTACATTTGAAGATCTTCAACGGTGTTTCTTCAGGTCTTACTTTGATGTATGACATTAGCACAGCTCTTGATATGAAAAATCTTTTAGCCTTCCATGCCATTTCGCACATGTAGATTGCTGTGTCATTATAGCCCGGGTACTCTCGCATTCGGAGGTTAGGAGATGTACAATTTCCCTGTGGCTAGGTGCTTGTAATTAAACATGGTGCTGAAGAAGCTAATTAAAAAATGTTTTGATGATAGCTGCATAATACTCAGTAACCTCCATAGTACAACAGCTGTGAGAAAATACTAAATTTGTTAGCATTTTTAGGAGTGTTACATTAATACCGTGTTTACATGACTGCAGGTGCCAGGGGAGACAGGCATTAACTGGAGTGACTTCTGAGCTAAGGTGTCACCTAACCTGTCCCCAGGCCCTGGGCAACGCTGCTCCACTGCCTTCTGCAAGCACAGGTACCACAGCTGAGACGACTTTAAATGCACACATACCCTTATGGTAATCTCAGGCTTGGACATCTTGGCTGTACATGTTACAGAAAAGCAGATATCCAGGCAAAAATCTGCTTCTTGTCTCCTGGTGAGGAGCTTCCCTTTCATGATAGGAGTGTTCTGGGGTGGTGTGCATACCCTCTCCCCTTGCTCTATAGGGGACCTCGATGCAAAGTTTGCAATCTCTGGATTCCTCTCTGGGGCCAGGAAGTAAGAGGCAGAGGATACAGCATATATAGTGACCACTTCCTTACTCACGCTGGCTCACACCCCCCAGATTTAGCCATTTTCTTATGTACCAGTTCATCACAACCCAGCAGTTGCTGGGACTCGGCAGCTCACTGAAGCCACGAATTGTCTCATAACAAAAAAAACCCTCCACTCTTCTCTACACCTTCAAAGCACAATCAGTTTTCACACACTGCATAAGTCAAACAGATCACTGTAAGGGACAGACTACAAACAAATATTTCAATTTCCCACGCACATGGTAAAAAAGGGGACGAAGCAAAATCAATAGCAATATGCTTACTAAAATGTATCTTAGCCACAGGCTGCAGCACAGAATGCAATATACATGAGGTAAACATTCTCAATGCAACACAGTTCAATAAAATGATAGATATTCTAAAAATAAAATCTCCCCAAAGAAACAGAAAACATAATGTCTGCCCTAAAAAAAGCAAGCCCTTGTAGCCTCAGCGATCAGTATACAGTGATATACACCTTCAAGGAGAACTTTGGAAGAAAAAAGTAGTTTCTCATATATTGCAATCCTGCAGGTAGACCAGGTGCCCCAGAGCTGCTCACCAGAGGGTGGTGATCAGTAATGTTTACATGAAGACCTTCTGGAGTGGGGCTGCCCTCAGGGCTGTGGGAGCCACAGAGCTCAGTAACCTCCTGGGACCATGAGACACAGGGAGCGGGGGTAGACCAGAACAGAGTCCTACAGGCTCCCATACAGTGGCAATGAGATTTCAAAGTGGAATAATGTCTCCCTCATAGCACTACCTTCCAAGAGTACACAGCATGAGTGTAAAGCAAAAATTAACACTTTTTAGAAGTGGAATTTCCATTCCCAAGAACTTGGAAAGGTCCTTGTTCCTCCTGCACTTCTCACCTCTCTTCAGTGTCACCGTGGGACTAATTTCATACAGCACTGCCAAGGTTTCTGCTGGTTGCTGCGCCGAAAGAAAACACAAAATCAATCCTCACTGTCTGTTTGGCAATCATCTGATTTTTAAAGCAATCCCTTGGCACATGTGATTTGTAGGGGAGAACCTGAATTTGACAGCCATATCTCACAGTACAGCACATGAACTGAAAACATATTAGCGACTTCTCAAACATCATCTTTGGAACACTTAGTTGGATTTGTTGCATCAGAACAGACCAACTCCTTATTTATCTTTCTATCCAAAACTGATCTTCATCATTATTCCAGCCACTGGGCAAGAGCAAGTAACCGGGAGGATGTCAAAGCGAGGAAGCACTGCTTTTATGTTTAATTTTTATTGTTTATACTGAAGAGCCTCAAAACATTGACTTGTAGCCCCGTTAAAAGCAGGTGCTAAGGGTTGGGTCTCATTCCTCCTTTTTTTCATCTTGCCAGGTTATTTGCTTTAATTTCATCACCACAGTGACTTCCACAACCCAATTACACCTCACAGAAGCAAGTAAAAAGCTAAAAGAACATGGCCAAGGTTTCTTGAACACTGTCTTAGGCCATTAATAAAAATGAAAAATCATTTAGGAAAACAACAGTTCTCCACCAAAACCAGAGAAAGCTTTCTTCATATGACTATTTTGCAAGAATAAGTATTTTCTGTGGTGGCAAGATTTTTATTGCAAAAGAACATAATTTTAGATGGCAAAAGTTTCTGGAGCCTGGAATGACTGAGTACCATTTTTCATTATGTTAATGTAAGTGGTAAAAGAGTTTCCTGACTGACAGTAATTGATGGTCCCTCCTGGGGCTTAATTGACAGGAGTTTGTCTCTATAAACCTGCACTGTTAATTAGCCTTCTTACCCACTTTGAAAAATGTTTGCAGCTGAAGTGTCAGTGGGGGTTACAGACAGACAACATTGATTTTAAGCAAGGGTACTTTTGAGCACTCTAGCCATGGTATTTCATTAAACTGATATTTTCCTAATCTCACTCTGAAGTAGAACGATAGTGTCTTGGATTCATTTACTGCTGGAATTGTTTTTTGATGTTGTTTTGTAAGCATTTCATTCAGATGTTAAGTGCTTCCTTTTATCTATTGCATATCAGTAGGCTTAGATAACTAGATGTTAAATACTGTTAGAAAACATAAAATTGGCCAAGGTATGAAGCCACCCTATTCCTTAAGGAAAGAGTCATCCTTTGATTACTACACCCACAGGACTCCTGTAGTGATACTAAATTTAGGAATAAAAGGAAAAAATTTTGTTGTGTTCCAGTGATTGGACAAATATCCTTTCTTCCCACACAGAACCAGCACTGAACATTTTCTGAACTTCCTGTCTACTATTACACTATTGAATTACCCCAACAATTCTGCCCCCTTGGTCTAAGATCTTTGTATTTTGACTTAGAAAGTCCTTTTAAAAAACACCAATGCTTACCAACCCAACTGGGCTATAGCCACAGTCCCTTCTGTCCCAGCTACCAGTGCTGTTTCTAACTTCTCATTTTTAGCACATTTTACTTCCATCAGTTTTCTGATTTAAGAAATCCTGCATACTCACAATGGAATCCATTACTTAATAATAATGGCACAGTTAAACACACAGGTTAGGTGATAAATCTGAAGATCTGAATTCCTCATCATGCATATAAAGAAGAGGTGACTTCATAGCATTGTTTCTCAATAGAAACTAGGGTAGAGTGTCAAGGTACCACTTTGATTTATTTTGCTGATCCTAGTCACTGTTCTCTAACAGTACCAGAAAACCGGTTAAAAACAGTTCTAAAGAGTAAAAAAGGGCGATTTATGAAGCATAACCAATTATTTTACTGCCCATTGCAGATGGCAGGAATGCTTGGCAGAGGGAGGAACTGCTGACCAATGGCATTGTAGGTGACTTAGAGGCAGACAGCCCACTCTATATGTTAGAAGGACTCTTTCCAGAGTTTAATTCTCAAAAGACACTTGGGAAGATAAAACAAAATAGTTATAAATAAGCTTAAACTTAAGTTATGCAGAACTAATCCACAACATATTTTGGGGATGTGACTTTCCCTCTTTCCCCAAGGCCACACTCCCAGCTTTTGGGCCTCAGGTACCGCTCTCCTGAAGCTCCAACAATGATCTACATTCATAGCACTGATGTAAAGAATCATTTTACTAACCCTTCATGCCAACCACTGCTCCTCTTTATGCATCCCTCCCCAAGAGCATCAAACAACTTGTTTATCTACTTTCACAGCCCTTAGCAAAATAACATCTGCTCCAACATCCCTCCTGCCGTATCAGGAGCTCAGCCTTTCCCCATTCGCTCCACAACATTGGCTTCCATCACTCAGGTTTTTCAGACAAGCACCTTTGTGCTACCTTTTACTCTCGGGAGGAACATTTTAGATATACCTGTAAAGGTACTTCACCATTTCCCTTCCAAACTCATAATTCATCTGCTGCGAAGCACTTGGGAACAGTAACTAGATTTTGGAGGGGTTTTTTTGCCCTGTGTTTGTACAATACTGGCAGTAAGGTCATAGAAGCTATAGACAAGTTGATAATAATGGTAATATTTGGTGGGTTCACAAAAATGTTGAACTGACTCCAATTTTATAATAGCTACCCCAGAGGGGAACACACAGCAGTAAACATGGCTAAATCCATTTTTATAGACCCATATATAAATTATTGGGAAAAACTCATCAAGAGCACAGCAGGTTAACTAGTATACCAAGAGGTAAAAACCTGACAATGTCCTAAAAACAGCAATACAAGCATGGCCTTCAAATTGTTAAATTATTTGGACAGGGAAAATTATGTACATAAAGATAAGCATAGGACACATACTGAATAATTTATTTCCATTCGTTTCCTAAGAAGTCAAAGCTTGTGGGTAGCTTTGAATATACTAGTGATAATGGGCTGACCCAATTTAAACGAGCACATTGCAAGTCTCCTGAACTGTTTTCCACATCATTCATTTAACATTTTCCTTTGATGGCTGTATTGTTTAGCTGGTCATACGTCAAAAGGCACCATATGGTGTCAGGATATTTTCTTAAAGTTGCACCAAGTTAAAGACTGAAAAAATTTTAAGACAAAAGACTTTAAATCATAAACCCTTCCACAATACATAAATCATGCAACTGTTCAGATACCAGCACTCAGCGCATGATGCCATACACCTGTTAGGGAAGCAGCTACCAAAGTTATTGCATATTTCTTCAGTTCTGCTATATTTGCCTGCTTGACACTGTCCAGTGTTGTTTTTCCCTGCTCTTGCATGATATATTACATAGATATGGTTCACAGTTACATCAGCTCAGTTTTGTGACTGTTGAACTAACCACTGTGAAATAATAATTACTAACTGTTAAGTACAAGAATGAGGGTTATGAAGCAAATTCCAGATTGGATATTGAAAGAGTCACGCACTTACTCTAGCAAGTGATAGACATATAACAAAAGCTGTCACTGTAAGGTTCAAGCCCAAGCTTTCTCTGCTGCTTACAATCCCCCAATGCATTTTATTACAAACAAACAAGAATTTTTCCCTCCAAAGCATTTGCTGCCATACTCTCTTCCTACTGCTATCGCCAAGATGCTCAATACCAAGATAACACTAGTCACATACTGTATTTTACAGGAATTAAATACATTGACAGACTCTAGCACAAGCATCTCTTGAGCAGCTCAGGAGATGACTGGTCCAGCCTTACAGAAGTGGCTGTGTTACCTGAGCTGGAACAGACATATAAAAATCATTTCATCTAAAAATTTTGTAGCAAGCAGAAGTGCCTGCAGCAACTTAGAACATGTTATAGCTGAAAACAAAGCTCTACAGTCAACCCTGACAAATTCCTCAAAATGTTTTTGCCAAGTAGATTACGTAAATTATTTACAGCTCTAGAAGAATGGCTGCATGGCAAGTTCGCCAGCAAATAGCTCAGGAAGTTGTTCTGAAGCCTCTTGGGAAGCTCAAAGCTCCAGCACTGTCACTACTACCCTGATGCTGTTGAGTGCAAATGGTTATACACCAGTCACCGGGAAGTGCTTCTTCCACTCCCATATTTGTGATAGCAGCTCCTGAAGCATCCTCACACTGAGGGGGATCTCTTACAAGTCCTGTAGCTATACAGTGGCCTCAGATAGTCTGTTCTTTAATATCAAAGTGCCTGAACACTCCAAAATTTATTTGTTTCTACCTTAACAGGGCTTGGATAAAGGAAGACATGCTTCTTCACAAAGTCCAAACAAAAACAAAGGCTTAGAAGGATGCAAACGGGGGAACATGGCAACTCTCATTTAATACGCTTACTCAAAGGCTATGCATAGAAGTCCTTTACGGTTCTGAATCTAGCAGCCAAGCTTTAGTCTCCTACTTAATCTCAGTAGGCAGAAATCTAGTTTTAATCCACAGCCATAGTCCCAGGATTGTTTTCACAGGCACAAATTTTGGGTTGGAGCTATCACCCTCAGCCAGACTTGCTGTTTGCTTGGGGGTTCACTCACACCTCCTCTGTTCTACCCTTGGACTTGCTTAGAAAGCTGTTTTTCCTTCAAAACTTCACCTATTTGGAAATATAAATTTCACTTTGTTAGTCCATTATGTTTTATATTTAAGTGCCTGGAAAACTGGAAACCCATTGAGCCATAAAAGGGCCTGTCTCACCTCTTAACACCATGCACAAACTTAAGAGCTGAATGTTTCCAGTCAGCTAAGGACATAAAAGATATTTATATGCAAATAGACAAGCATACTTTAAACACTTATGTAATTAATAATTCTTGATTAATCACTTTGGGGAAAATGGCTGACGCATAACCCTTGCCTTTGGATGTTACCAAACCAAAGAATTTAATTGTTGTAAGAAACCGAGTGTGTGTAAAAGTTCATGGTGGTGAGACATTAAGAGCTTTAATGGAATGGTAGTGTTCGCTAATTTACATGCCAGGAGCCACACCAGCAGGCTCTGGGGATCTTTTTATACGAATAGCATTTGGGGTAGACCAAAAAGGGATAAAAACACATAATACAGGTCATAATCTAATAACTGTCTGCAGTAAACACATCACAAATAAAACTACAGAGGAACAAGAAACGCTTACACAAACTCTGGAGTGTTATTAAGGTATTTTATACAAACCAAAAAACCCCAAGTTGGAGCATTTGTGTGTTCATAGCATAGATGCATCACACAGTAGTACAGCCTTCAAGCATGTATACAAGCTACCACTCTTGATACAGAATGGATTGATGTAGGGAGCTGAGCTCTTTTCCAAAGACTCAAGTTACCAAAACCAGAAAAGCACATGGCTCGGGTGTTAAGCAAGTTATTTCACCATGCAGCTCTAACATGAAAAGTGTGCTTTAAGTCAAGGAACATGTGTGCATTTCCATTGGTTAACAGCCAGTTATTGTTAAATAAACAGGTCTACGCTGCTTTTCTAGCAGAAACTCTTGTGTCTAGAAGAGTTAGTTTATCAACTGGCTAGTCTAATTAATTTACTCTTTCTGCTCAGGTACTGTAGTTGTCACAACTCACTAACTACGTGTATGCAAACAGTCTTGTTCTAAGTCAGCATTTTCTGAACCACAAACAGTTGGTTTGACAAATCAAAACTTTCTCAACTTAATGCTTATATCAAGTTACTAGTCAAACATCCAGGCTTGGTTCACTGAGCATACTAGTGGCATGTAATTGTAGCCTTCTGGGGGCATTTCAAGCCTATCTTGACATAATCAATAAACTATTCTCCACAGAGAACAAGTAGAGTATTGGAAATAAGCATCTGTGTCACTAAGCCAGGTCCACGTTTTCTTTTCCATTTGCTGTGCTGCATATATTTTTACAAAGACTTGTTGCCCCTGAACTTATGCTAACAAGAGGCAAATAAACCCTTACCAACCAGCTCATGTTAACAGCATGCTTTGTTCTTTTGAAAAGGTGATGCTTTTACTAGTCAGAGACTAATTATGAAGTTGAGCAATGGTTTTCCCTGTGTGGTTTCATAGGCACTCACTCAGATATTCCCTGTAACTCCTCTGAAAATGCACCCTCACTGTATTTTCTTAGAGTCAAACTAGACAATACCTCTCCCGACAAACTGTTTGACCTGCTAGGATACCAATCTCTTGGGAAGTTTCAATGATACTGAGTAGCAACTCTGCAGTTTTGGCTCCCCTCCTCCTCCTCCCTCTATGGTTTTATCTTCATTTTCACACAGGTAAAGGAATGTGCAATATCATAGTTTCTGGTTCAAAAGAAATCCCTTAAATTTAAAAGCCCACAGAGAAAAGAAACTGAGAGCTAACATTAAGGGCTCTGCACTAAGCTCTCAATACGCAATTGCTGAGAAGTGTTGTGGGACAAAAAAGCATTCTCGCTAAACACTACTTTCAAACGGTGTCACCGCATTATTATATCATGCTTGTTAAAATATAGAGTCACGCTTAACCCCATATGGTTTTGCCTTTTCTTATACTTTTGAAAGTGACAGCTGCAATTAAGTGTATTTTCTGATTCTGATAATATTAGGAGTTGTCTACATAAAATGCTGCCAAGGAAGTCTCCTATACTTTATGGAATTTTTTTTTTTAAGAGAGAAGCCCTTACGTCTAAGAGAAGCAAGAAATAGAACTACTCCAAATGCACTAATAAAAGAAACAAAGCAGATCAAGGAGTTAAATTATCTCAGAGGTGAGTCTGTTTTCAGCAAGAGCAGCTTATGAATCTTTCAAGTTTAGACCAATGTGGATAGTCAGAATAATTAAGGCTAGGAAAATAACCCCCAAGCAGATGCTTGGAAAAGAAGAATGCATTTCTGACCATGCCAATGCACAGCTGTGCATGCTGGTCCAACTTTTCCCACCAGATACATTCAGTGCTTTCCTTAGTCTGGGTTGCTACATAGTCAGCAAAACCAACAAGATAAATCAGTCAAAAACCAATCACATAAAAACCAAATGATATTTCTTTATATCAATGACCTTGGTCAGCCTAGAGCAGGAACAAGAGAATAAAATGGGAAATGGAGGGGGGCAGAGGGGGTGGTGTGCAGGGAATTCTTGAACCTTTCAGTGGATGCGCTGGCTGATGTTAACTCCAACTTCAAAAACCACACCTTGGCAAAAGCAGGGGCAATTATTTTGCAAAGTAGACATGAATAAAGAGGCATTTTTTGTTGTCAGCCAGTTGAAGACCAAGACAGCAGGAGTGACTTCTTGCAACCTGCAAGGTCACATGACGATATTCTGAAACCAGTACTGAATAATACCTATTTGGACACTCAGCAAAATTTACCTTCCATCAGCAATCATTCTGCATTGCATTGGCAGGAATCTCACTCATTAAAACACCACGCCTTCTTTGCGCTCCTGGAAAACAGATTAACATCTTCATTAAAATTTCTTGTGTTTGAGTCCTCTATCTAAAAAAGAGCCTGTACAGCCATTAAAGGGAACATGGATTTAAAACAAACCTAAAGAAACAGAGAAACTACTTCACAAAACACACCAGGCTCAGCATTGCCATGGGAGGAGACCTCAGATGATCTGTTTAAGCCTAGAGTTGATTACTTCTCACACAAAAGGTTCACACCAGGGAAAACCACTTTGCCTTAATACCAAGTTGCTGTTGGACATCTCTATGCTGTGCCTGCAGTGCCTCCAAGTATAACAAAAAGTAGTAAAGCATTGCTGTGCGACTCTACGACCTCAGAAACGTAACAAGGGGGGACAAAAGCACCAGAATCTCAGACATGGGGAAAGCAATGCAAGAAAGGGGCAGGAGGGAAGCGACTCTGCTTTAAGCATGTCAAGGCAATGAAAGGAAATTACGGACATTTTAAAAAAAAAAAAATCAATGTGGATTTAAAAAAATGCAAGGAGTAACTATTCATTAGGGACACCTCGGCTGGATGAAGAAGGGTAGAGTTTAAGTGGCTGTTTTTAGCCCCCCTAAGGTGCTTTATATCTGGAAAGATATTGAAGAGTCAGAGGAGCTGAAATTAATCAATTGACTTTTAGTCACAAGCAGCCATTGCAATGATGCTACCAGAGAGAGACATACGACCTGACTCTCTTAATCAAAGCTGGAGAAGTTACTCCTCACGCTGGAGGAGATTCAGTGTACTCTTCCTGAGTCTAACCAGCCTGTTGCCCCACTTACTTAGCTTATGCTGTGTTTGTGTGTGTATTTACAGAGTGAGATTTTCATGGTGCTAAGCCACAGATGTTGGAGGGAAGAGTTTCCGCCTGTTCGTAAACAGCATGCCATAACTAAATAGGTGTCAAGGTTGCACTTCAACTGAGTGTCAATAGCTGACATTGAATTGTGATAATAGAGGCAGAATTGCATAAAGGAAGTTCTCCTCACTCTTAAATTAGATTATTTCACCTTTGTCTTATTCAAGGTTTTCTTCTTTATGAAAAGGAAAAGAAAGACTCAAGAGTTCTGACTCATCTGACAAGTGATGAGGAAAATATGAACAGGTTGGACTGAGAAAAAGGCATCTTCTAACTCTAGCTCTGTCCCAAAAGTCTGTATGATCTGCAGCATCCTCTGTTTCCCCTTGTGCTTTTAGGGAGCTGACTCCTCTCACACATGTCCCAGACCAAGCAGCCATTCTGTGGCTATAAATTAAGACACAACAAAACTTCAAACTCCAAGTCTGCAAATACAGCGTTTGACAATGCAAGTTATCCCGCATCATTATGTTTAACATGAGAAAAATAAATAAAGAATAATATCACAGGGAGAGTGTGAAAAATAGTGGCACCTATCCTTCAAAGGCACCAAACCTCTCAGAATACCATCCTCACTGGTATTTTTAACTTCACAGCATAGAACTTCTGTACTTTTAGCAGATTTTTTTTTTTCCTTTAAAGTGATCAGACATACTTGATCTGCCAGTAACAGCCACAGTAACACACAACTTTCTGAAAAACCAGGCAAGCCTCTAATGCTTCTGCTTTTTTTTTAGCATGCCCTTGGAAAAACATCACTCTGTAATTATGCTTGTGCTGTTTTATACTGACTGTTTCTCAGACTCCTTCATCTGAGCCAGGTGTCGACTTGAAGGGACCAGATCTTCAAAAGCAGATAATACCTCACAGCTTCACTTGATGAAGGTACTAGCATCTCTGAAAATCTGTTCTCCTCAGTCTCATGGCTTAATTATCCCTGCATTTAAAAATAAATTAATACTAATACAAATAATGTATACAGTCACAAACTACTAAAACCAGAAGAAGAACCTGCCAGTGCGACCAGAGGCATCCTGGAGACTCTCCATGAAGAGATTCTCCATTCTTCTTCACCCCTGCCCCAGGTGGAGCGTCACAGCTTATATGAACCAGGCAGAGAACCTGGAAGAAATCCGGCAAGATGCAGCAGGTCTTTTTAAGTGAGAGACCTGTAACTAAATGGACCAGCAAGAAAGAAAACTAGAAATATTCTTGTTTCAGGTAGCAAGTTCTTGCCTGTACACTAATAAGTAAATTTTTAGCTATTTAAATGCCTATTTATTTTCAGGTTTAATTGGGAATTTCAAGGGGCTCCTGAAGGGTTTAAGCATTCATCCAGCACCACAGGGAAGCCAATAATTAGTTTTTCTCAGCCAATCTGTACTTTTGAGCACTGGAAAATGATGATGTATGTTCCACATACCTACCACCACAGAGGAGGCAAAGTTTATCCTTATGGATGTGAACCAAGTCCAAGTTCAGCTAGCCAGGCTGCAAGTGGCTCTAGACTTCTGCTAATGTTAAGAAAGCTATAGGAATCAGCTGCAAGATATACAGATCAACTATGCAATTTTTAAACTTGCATACTTTGCTGAACAAGTCAAACTGCCCTTATTACGCTAATCTAGCTAAACCAAGTTCTGAAACAAACCGCCCTAAACAGAACATATTTCTCTGCTACATAAAAACACAACAGAATATGTACACGTACATTTTGAAAGCCTTTTTTTTAAAGCATCTTTAAAGGTAACATCAGGATCAGTGGCAGGTCACACCAAGCACCAGTGGAGCAGTACCTGCAGAGGTTTGCTGGGGTGAATTCATTAGCGCTTGGCAAACTGAGCACTTTCCTCAGGAAAATTCTCTTCCTTTGGAGTTTTTGATTTAAACATACTTAGCTGCTGCAGCTTCTTCATAAGTCTCTCTTTCTTAAAAGTACCTCTGGCAAAAAGTAGAGGATAAAGGCACAGCAGAGCCAAACAACCAAGGATCCACATGCAGTTCATGCCTGTGTGCAACAACCCGCTGAGCCCCAGCTGCACCCCCAGAAGCGAGGACTAGAGAAAGGCAGACACAGCCTTGACTGTCATGTCCTTGGGCAGCCACGGTTTGGAGGAAGGTCTCCCTTACAGCAAGGGCAAAATGCACCAGGAGAGCTGTATTGCCAGTTTTCCAAAGTTAAAACAAAATCTGTGCAGCTTTTCCAGGAGAGTCCCACGATCCCCCAACAGAGCCACATGCACATACCTGCCTCGCCGCTGGCCCCAGACCTGCTGCCATCCCTCCTCCCAGCAATCACCTCCATGTGTGCTCTCGTGCTCTTAAATGCTCTTCCTCACAATTAGAGATGTAATTCCTCCTACCTGTGCCACAGGGCAGCCCGGCTCACTCTCCAAAGGCCCGTAACACTATTATATGCTGTGCTGCAAAAAGGTGGTGTCTCAGGCTGCTGCTGCTTGCACTCTGAGTACAGGCTGGGAAGAGGAGACAGACAGATGAAAGTCCTAAATATTTTCAGTGAATAATATCAAGTAATGAATAGAGTTACGGATCACTTCTAAGAATAAAGCTCATGGAAAAAGAAACCAAATACTGGAAATTTCTTGACTGTGTCATATAAGTTGTGTAAATGCATCTAGGCGAAGGAGGTGAGTGCTCTAACTTGGACGTTTATAGAGCCAGGTATGCAGACTGCAGCACCTCATTAGTAGAGGAGACCTGGTTACCAGAGAGCAGGATTTATCCCAGCTGCCCCACTGTAGTGTCCATCCAATGCACTGAGAATTCACCCAGACCACATAGTTGCTGGCTCTTTGCCACACAACATCTGAGTCTGTGTAGTTTCGAAAACAGTGTCCACGTAGTAATGGAAACCACAGTGCTGCGTTACAGGAACTCGGGTTTCCAATGGTGACGGTCCTCAGGGCTGTACCTGCTGTTGTCTGTCACGGTAGCATCTCTTGGGGATCTGGAGGGGCATCCTGTCACCTCCATGTTCCTCAGGGGTATTTTTGATTTCAGCTGCAAATCAACAATATTATTTACATTGTCAAATCCTGGCAAGAGTCCCAGGTGACTCCTGGATGTCCGGTGTGCTTCTGGAGATAAAATAGGAGTTTGCTTTCTGCCAAGAGTCACCGGCGAGAACGACTTGCGGGTCATAGTCCCCACTGCTGGCCACTGCCTCTAGTGTCAGAGACCCAGAACCTCTGCAGAGGGGTTGGGTACCCCACCAACTGACTCAAAGCACATTGGGTCTTTTTCTGGACACCAGGTTCTGCAGAGCAGAACTACATAGATTAGGTTTGACAAAATGCAGAGGCAAGAGCAGAAAGTGGAAGAGTTTATGCGGCTAAGCGGAGCATGAACACCAGAGAGGTCGAACCTAAATATCAATATAATCTATTTCCTTCCAAGAGTGTATTTCTTGGCCCCTGACTGATCAGTTAATCCTCTTTTTTATTCTCCTCCCTTCAGTAATACTCCCAAGTTATTACAGCTGATATCCAGGGACACAATATTCACGGTTCCACTGTAGTATGCTTTACTGCTCCCAATAAAATTTGTACAAAGTTTACAGACTGAACTTGAATTGTGCCCTTACAGGAAGCAGCTTGGACCCCTTGGTTCTGCATTTTCATCCCGCAAGATGAAGACTGTCCTCTGAACTATCTGAATTATAAATGACCCCCTTGCAGAATTTCTCTTCCTTCTCCTTTTTGTAATTTCTCTCTTATTTTTCTTTCTCTGTGTCCCCAGCCTTGCTTTTTATATATCTTTCAAAGTTCAGCATATGCATATACCTCGGTATGGACCTATCTTGAATTGCTAATATCACATGCTATACGTGCTTTCCATCTTGCTGGAGTGAATGTGCTAGAAGAACAGAATGCATTTTTCTGAGATGTCACGTAACGTAAGATATGCAAATTGTCTCTGATTGGGAAGAAGAGATTATTTTTCCTGTCAAATACATATGCTTTATGTACACGTCTTGTTAGAACAATGTTCAACAAATATTCAACTTTTAAAGGCTAGAAAATGAGCTTTGTGTGTGAAATCTTCATGTATGAGAAGAAAAACGAAAGTACTACACAGTGTATTCTGTTATCAGGACTAAACGGGGTAACAAGAAGGATCGGAGAGAAAGTGAGCAAAGGGGGCTGCCAAGATGTTCTATCAACGTTGTTTTTATATTGACCTGCACGGTGGGGCGGGGGGCAGGGAAAGTGTACAGCAGCAGTGCCAGCCCTGGTGCCAGCGCTAAGAGGAGGGAGGAACTGTTGTCGGGACGCGGTGGCTCTGTGTAAGCTCTGTGATATCCATAGGATTTAGCCAATCTGTTCCTGCAGATGTCACTTTTATGCATGATTTACCTGGCTTGACGGGGCTCCTGCTCCCGCGCCGGCTCTGCCAGCTCGGGGGTTGGAAAGCTGCGGTGCCTCGCAGCCGCTGCACTGCCAGGGCTGTGCAGAGCATCCCTTCAGCCCTCTGCTGCCCCAGAACCGGGCAGATAATGCCCCTGTGATTCTGGTCTGCTTTGTTTTAGGGTTTTTCCTGAGCCTTTCCGTAGAGCTCTGAATATTTGCAGCAGATTTTTTTTCTTTTTTTTCGCTTTTTCCTTTTTTTCCTCCAGATGGGCTTCTACTAAAGATTACAAGTAAACAAAGGAAAACAGACACCAAAAAAATGCTTTTTGAGCCAGACACTGGGACAGCACATACACTTGTCATCCCTCCATGAAGCATTGGCTATTAAGGATGTAATATTTTCACTATATCTCAATTGCAGTATAACAAGACTGCCTCTGAGTGAGTGTATGCAGCTGACCTTCTGTGAGCTTTTTCAATACACTTCAAAATATCATATTATTTACCAGTTGTGGGAAAGTGTTCTTTAGTAAGTAGTACAAAGCAATCACAGTGGCTTCGGAGATTTTAAAGATTTCCTGAGGAGCCACTAGTGTCTGTAAGATGCCCTTGGGGCTTCTGTTTTGCACTGTGATTGTGCAGTGTTTTATTTCTGCCATAAAATGCATACAAAGGGAAAAGGAAAGAAGTAATCTTCTACAGCTGGAAACCAAATTACAGGACTCTCTTATAATAAGGAGAGATTTTCCCCAAAGTGACACAGTGGGACATTAAAGCTTTGAATTTGATCCTACCTAAATGAACAGGAAAAAAATCCGTTGACTTTACTGGTAGAGGATTAAACTCCAAAGGACCTATTTAAAATGTTATGCAGGTGATTTATGAGTGTGGTTTTCTATATGTTCATTAAGGGTCATTTTATCCCCTTCCCTTCTGAAAATACTGTAGAAATGTTATCAAACGCCGTGTTTACAGCTGTGTGCTGATATGGCAGTAGTATCTCTATGAACAGCATTTCTGGGGAGGTACTTACTCAGATGGTCTTTATATTGACATGGATTCACAAGTAAGGGTTTGTTATCTCTACGGTTGGCAATTCTCAGTACACACTAAAGCATTTATAACATTTGTGCAATCAGCAAATAAAATACTGCACCTCAGTGCCAACAGCGTGTTGGTACATCCATGATCCAAGCATTCTCGGTAATTTGAGTTCCAGACAGTCTCCTATCTCATCTATCTTTTAGCAGTATTTCTAGAAAAGAAAGAACACAAATAGTGAGAAAGCACAATTTCTGAGAAGGACTGTCTGCTATCTTAAATCCTCAAATTCTCTTTGGAGAATGTATGCACAGGTAAATTTAATGCTACCTGCAGCCTACTATGTTGGTGTGACTCACATTTAGGAACTTTGGCTTCTGCGGCCAATTTTACAGAAGCCAGTGTTTCCTATTTTGCCACTCCACCGATACCGCATTGGACTTGACGATCTTAGAAGGTCTTTTCCAAACTAAACGATTCTATGATTCCGGGTGGAACACCCAGAACTGAGCTCTACTTGAGAGGAAATAGGAATTTTACTATGATTATTTTAAGTATGAAAATGTGTATAGTTTAATAGAATGCAATGACAAAGTGGTTTTAATCCACCTAACTTCACCTTTTCATCTGCACTAAACTGTGGAGTTGCTTGCAAGTCAGCTGCCTCTGGGTTATGCTTAGGAGTATATTGGAGAGGAGGAATTACAGCTTACGAGCCCCAGTATTTCACCCTCATCCCAGTCAACCTCATGTCCTGAAAGGACTTGGGTTTGGCTTGATGCTTCTTTAGCAATAGGGTAGTCAATGAATTGCCAAACGGAAGTTCAGCTCCTTGGATTATTTTGGAAAGCCACAACTGTTTCATTGTAAGGCCTGAATGAGCGATGGCTTGTGTCCATCTTCCCATTCACTACAACAGACTTCAGAAAATGTTTACCAGAGAGCCAGAAAGTTATACGAGAGCAATCACACATTTGGTTGCTCACTGTTGAAAGATGAAATAAGCTAAAACTTGTGAGATACTTAGAGAATAAGATCATCCTTAAATAAAAACTGCCAAGAACATGCCTTCCAATTTGGTGAGAGTTGCTCAAATCAACAGAGTAGATTCACTTTTCTAACAGACAGTACGTTTAGTTTACTGATGTAGGGTATAAAATCGCAATATGGGATAAACCAGGCAGCTTCAGGACAACCAACGAAGATAACTAACCTTTGAAAGAAAAAAAATTGCCTTTTAAAAGTAATCTCTTGAACATCCAAAGACGACAATGGTTTTGTAATTCACTTTCTTAATAAAATCCTTGCTAATACTTACATTCCTGTAAGCTCAGAAGTGCTGCTTTCATACAGGCAGTCAAGTCCAGACTGTCCAAAAGTGATCCGAGTCCTCCTGAACCATAAGCATTTCAGTAAAACCCACTAAGATCCCTAACGAAAGTGGCTGCAGCGGCAGTTTGACTCCTGGCGATTGCTTTATCTCTCGCCTTCGCTTCCTGTGGCTGCCTTTACGCAGCGATGTGCACGTCCCCACCAGTCTGGTGCTGGGCTCTCAGGTTTTTCTCTCTCCTGCTTACCAGTATTTTAACTGAGTGCTTTGAATCCCTGTTTATAAGACCCTGTGTTATTTAAGAAGAAACGAAGGGCTGTGGCTGCACATAAAACTAACGCCCCGTGAGGCTTTGCCGCTGCCAGGTGGGAGGTCTAGTCTCCTTTGCCTTTCCCACCCCTGTGGTCCCTCATCTCTCCTGCCAGCTCTGCCCTCACTGGGCTTGTCTGTGAGCCCATCCATCTATATCGCCTAGCAGGAACATATCTTTTTGCTGGGGGCATTTTCCACCAGTTTATGTAGTTGAATTAGCTGATGAAGCTGGTGCAAAATTCACGGTCAGAGCATGCAACAGGAAGCAGAGGATGGGAAGAGTGGGGTCTCCCCTTTCCAGGGGCAATAAGCTCTTATATCAGCTCACCACCTCATGGAAATGCACTGACAGGCATCTAATTGGTACAGAAAGGTCTTTCAGTCTACTGCTTTCTAAAGCAGTGTTTCGTTAGGGTTGAAACAGCCAGCACAAGAGAGCAGGATAAAATTGATACGCTTAGACTAAAGCTGCCAAGAGGGAGAAGCAGCACATCCTGAGCGCAGCCACTCAGGGCTGCCTTCAGCAAGAGCCCCCTGTTTGGTATCATTAATGTCACACACTCTTCTGCAGATCCCTCAGCTGGATTCCTCAGAGAACGCAGCAAAAGCTCACATTATTATTTTTGTTGAAACCACAGACCGAGGCTAGAATGACACATCTTGCTGAAGAGAGCTGCCGCTACGGCGCTTCCCCAAAATGCAGAAGACACAGCCCAGTCCTGATGCCGTTCGATCATTTTAATCACTCGCACAGCAATATATAGCCCGGCTGTTACCCTAGTCTAGTCCTGAATGTGAGTCTGTGCTTCAGGGAAATGATTATACCGTCTACATGAAAGTCCACTGCATGAATAGCTGGTCTTTGAGGCAAGGACTACACCCCAAGGTCCGTTGCCCCTTAGCATCCAAACCACGAGCCTATGAAAGCTTCTTTTGTGTTTTTTATCCTTCTCCCGGTATACTTTGAAGTACTTTACGCAGAGTTAGGCAGCTCAAGAAAGATACACTAGGTGCCTTCAGCCTGCATAGTCTGTAGGCTGGTGGCTGGTACATGCTGCACACAGAGGCAGGTTCAGGTCTTGCCAGGCAAGCTGGAAATTCAGCGTGGTGCTTTCACCTCAGGCAAGTGCTCTCCGTGATAAGCAATGAGTAAGAAGGGACATAACACCACCTACTCGAACAGAAAACAGAGAATGTAGTTGTATTTTATATGAAGCTCGGTTTCCCACAGAGCACTGCTGGCCTGATGGGCATGCGGGAAGTTAGAGCTCAGCTGAGATGACAGAACTTTCTGCAGCCAGTCCTGGGGTAAAAGGAGCAAGGGGAAAGGCCGTGCAGGTTGCGCGTTGCTACATGGAGTTCTGGGGCAAGTATCTTGCTGAGATGGCTGCAGCAATTTCTGGAAAGCTACTGTGTTCAGGTACTTTATTAAAACAGAGCTCCAACTTTGATTGCTTGATATGCTTTCTGTTCAGTAATTTGAAGCTGCAAATCACTGTTTAAGCCCCTAAAATTAAAGTGATCGTTAAGTAATTAAGAGTGTAGTACTCTCAGTGATATCTGATCCTCTGAGACATTGGAAGAGTAACTTTCTTCCAGTGGTTTAAGATATGTTATGTGGATAACGTCTTTTTAACTATCCCTGTGGAGATGGGGGAGGAGTTGACTTTTTTTTCAGCAGACCTTAGATTCAGAATTCCAGCAGTGCAAACCAGGAATACTGTGTTCACAAGAACTGTGGTGGCCTGAAATCCAAATAGCTTTTACCTAGATTTTTTTTTTTTAAGGACACAAGTATTATCAGTGGAATTTAGCTGAATTCGACCACTGATTTTACCCAGAAATTTGCAAAGATGTTTATTTTGAATATATAAGGAAGTAGAAAGGTTAATCAATTAGTCAGTAAGATTGGCCTGGACTAAGCAGGAGGTTAACCTTTCTGAAATAGCATTATTTCAGTTTGAGAGCTGACTTCTCGTCAGGGTCTGTTTCCAAACAAGCTTTCAGATCCAAGTTAGATACCAAAACACCAAAGTAAAAAAAAAATTCTGACAAGAGAATTCGAAACTGAAAACAGAATCAAAACTAAGAGTTTAGGTATCTAAAGCCCCTAAGAGTAATCTAGAAAACTTTCTCATTGTGTGGGGCATTACTAGGAGCTAGCTATTAGGAAATGCTAAACACACAACCGTATTGGAAATCTCAGCCCCCTCTGGAGATTAAATGCCAGGCTGAATCAGGCTGGAAAAAAGGCACTCCCATTCCCTGCAGGTTCCGCAGCCTGCAATATATTCCCCAGAGTTTAAATCAAAAGTTTAAGAAGTTTAACTTTGCAAAAGTCTCAACTTCCGTGCAAAAGCTCAGCGTTAAGCACCATGACTCCACTCCCTGCTCTGGGTAAGCAGGTACGACATGCATTTTTTCACCTCACAGTACATTACAGATAGGCAGTACTTGCAGAGCTGCATGGTCGCTGCGCAGCAAAGGAGGCAGGATTTCATGAGTCAGAAAGAATTAGCAAGATGGGATAGAAAACTGGAGCTGTAGCAGGTAGTCTGCCCGTCAAGGAGCAGGAAACCTGGGCTCAGGTTAGACAGTAGTTTGTGCATTGCTCTTCATCATGGTAACTAGATGCAGAAAGAAAATAGTATTGGGGGTTGAAGCACAGGACTCATTGTTTCTGCTGAGCCTTTCTGCCTCTGAACATCCCTTCAGGTCAGGCACCACCTTACTAACCATGGAAACCTGGATTTGGAGCAAGAGGGTGCTTTGACCCACAGCAGCCTACAGCTTCATTTCTGGTTGGAGTTTCAGACATAAGGCATGGCTGAGAGATAAGCTTCATCTTCTGGAATGACTTCTACAGCCAAGGATGGGGTCATCCCCATCCCCTGGCCAGCGGTTCCCTGTCAGAAGAAAACTGGTGCTCAGCAGATCACAGCAGGCCCAGCTCAAAAGGGTCTTGGTGGGTGGCTCACTTGGGGTCACAAGGTAGTGCCAGGGTATTCCCTGGCACATACAAGCCTTTTATATCACATTTCAGTCTGCAAGGGAAAAAAAAAGGGAGTTGAGGGATTTTGATCTGGAATTTATAGAAAAGTATGGTGGGTCACTTTGTTTTGAGGATTAGGATGTCTTATTTAAATATATGTTGTTTGCCATCTTTTTGAAAGGGAAGAGTTTCAGAACTCAGCTGTGCAGCTTTGAAGATTTATCAGAAAAATGAATATTTCGCTGGAAGCTTGTTTTCAGCTGTCCTTCAAAATTTTTGGTAAGGTTCAATTTCATGTACTCATAACAATATTATTTGTTTCCCATTGAGTGACAGGCTAGAGATAAAAACATCGTTGAAGAAGTGGGGGTTTTATTGGACATGAATGTAGGTAATATTTTACTTTGGGTTCCGTAGGTAGAGCCTAAAATTCAGATTATTTTAAGGCAAATTTCTAATGGTAGCATGATAAGATTTTGAGAGAAAAACAATTCTTGAGGTACTTTCTGTTATCAATGACACAGATTTTTTTTTCTAGCAGAAAATGTACCTCTACTGTGTGCTGCAATTCTTGTGACAGGTCTTGGAGCTGCACAAGTCAAAGGCACATCAGGCACGGACACTACAGTACTAGACCCTAGGAAAGAACATTTTAAAAATAATTATCTAATGCTGCAAAAAAATAAAAACATAACAGAAATGTAGTTACATTTTCCATATCTCCTATTGAATCAATCTCTGATCTTGTTAGGCAAGGAAAAAAAAATGCACTTGTCTTTGATAAGGTGAAATACTTCATCAGGAACAATTCTCTTGGCTTATTGGAATTGGCATAGAGGGTTTTATGCAATGAGTTGCTTGATTTAATTTCTGGCATGATAATCTCTCTCCCTTGGTGGATTTTCAGCTGCTTGAGAAGAAGAAAGATGATGGATTTGATCTATGTGAGAAAATCTTCCTCAATGAAGCAAACTGGCAATTTCATCTAATTTCAACTAGAATGAATGAACGCCACAGATATGATAAGTAAAAACAACAAAAAAATGTTTCAATGGTATTTAAGGCTATTTAAGGTTAATTTTCACTGGGAAATAAAATACATTATTGAAAAAGTATTAGCCTCACCAGACAGATTCATGCTGAGACTAGGGAGCAAATACTTAGAAAACTTTCTATTAGACTGAACCTTTAAGTTTATACCTGCATGTAATTGGACTCTGGACATACATTTTTTCCACTGGAGATTTTAACCCTTTGTTTTCTCTGCAACTCCATTCTACACGTCTGGGGTAGAAACCTCTGTTGTTCTTTACTATTTCTCACAGCTGGCAAGCCCTAGTGAATCTGCAGTCATTAATATGCACATAAAAGTTTCGTAACTTACAGGGTACTTGCTTTTCTTCTTTGTCATTGGCACAGAAGGTCTTCAGATAAACGGACAAGCTCAGAAAATGCCCAGTTATGTAAGAAAATATGGCCTGCATGGCTCAAGTGGCTTAACTGGCTGAAATGTCTGCTCCTTGTCCGTACGGACATTAAAAATTCTATTAAAAAATTACAGATAACTTATAATGGGGAGGCAATTTAGATGTTGGTTTTGTCTATTAGGATGTACAATGCAGAACAGCAAGTTTTCTCCTGTGTTCCACTTTATTCAGCAGCAAGATTGCTGCCGCTTATTTTGCCTCATTATGTGTTTAGCAAAATCAGCAAACAAGTTCAGCAACTGAATAACTAAAGAGGATCACACACATGTGAAACAGTACAGGAAGAGTCAGGAGTACAGAATTACAAGCTAAAAATCTTTGTAGGAAGAAGCAGCTCTCTAAGTTCATCTGTGATCCTTCATCAGGCAAACGCAGCGACCATCTGAGCAAGGGAACTGCTATTCAGGAGGGTAATTGAGTAATTATGGTAAGAGTTGCCTAGATCTTATGCATGTTCTGCTAAATAAATGTGTGTCTCAACAGATGTGCTTCTTGTGAATGAGGAGGGTTGCTTCAGCACCGGGCTGGGAGAGTGGCACCTCGGTAGCCTCAGTGGTTCCCTTCGGCTTCAATAAACTTCTTGAACATGCTACAAAATCTACTGTAAGCAAGGAACAAGTGGATAGGAGGAGGACTTGTGAGAGCAGCCATCTCTCCGCCCTTCATGGTGGAAGTGATCCGAGATCTCTGTTCTGCCTCCCACCGGTGAAGCAGGTGCTCCCCATCACCCATACTCACCTCCTGGGGTTTTTTTTTGTTTTCATTCATGCCATCCCTGATACAAAGAACAATTTCTCCCTTTTTACATTTTCAGCTGTTTCACAGATAATTTTAAACATCAGTGTTTCACTCTTTCAAAGACAGTATTTAGACGGATTGTCCGTGGAAAATACTTTCTGGACAAATACTGACAAGAACAGGCAACAAATAACAAAGACCAGTAGGCTGAATTTTGCTCTAAACTGATCTTTGTACTATGCTGAATAAAACTTTAGCCAAAATCAAGTGCCAAATTTATTTCTTCCTTCCTCAGCTCATTACCTGTACAACTGGAATATCAGTCTGCAACTGATGGCTACAGTCTCGTCTTTAGACTCTTAGGAAACCTTCCAATGTAAATATTAAAAATGTTTGAAGAGTACCAATCTATAAAAGTTGATGGAACGTCTTACTGGCTAAGCTGACTCTGCTCCTTAATGGCACCCCCAAGTGCTATCCATCATTCAGCAGGATAGGCTGAAATATCAAGCAATCCCACACGTCAGAGTTTGAGGGCACTTCTGGAGTGTCCTGATTCCTTCCGCACTGCGCTGAGACAGCCTGCAAACCTGCAGGTATCATGCAACAGTTTGCTACGTGCCCCTTTAGACCGTTCTAGCCTTTCCGAACCATGAACAGCTTGTGACCTGCATCACCACCGTTCCTCAAAAGACATATTAATGCTCTTCCTATTATGAGCCCCAGTATTAAACGCCATCGCAGAGCACACACCCGACATACCTCTACAGCTTTGGAGGAGTGTAGCCAGGGACCCACGTGTCTAAGGCTGTAAAGGCCACAGTCCTTCCCGAATTCCAGTCTGCTGTGGTCTGCTGGAGACACCCAAGGCTGATGTGTCTGGTGTGGCATGAGCAGGCCACGAGTGGTGCTACCCAGGCAGTAATACAAAAAAGGGAGCGGGCATTCAACAGCTGGATCTGGCAGGGGCATTGGGGCACTTGCCGGGGCCTTTTCAGAAGATTTCTCAGGAGCTTGTGTGGCTGACAAAGCTGTGTCTAGTAAGTCCATCATGGTATTTTCTGCCAGCCTTGAGACACCTCATATGGTGTTTTTTAGGAGAGCTCAATGAGTACATCTACTGGCATGCCCTCGTGTCCGTTCCAGAGGTGCTCCTCTTGGCTAAAAAGTGTGAATAATCTATACCAACACCATAAATACCTTAACAAGTCAGGACAGGTTCTTCATCTTAAGGGTGTTAAAAATCTGTTGTTGTTTAGGTACTGCAGAGGATACTTATTTACCTTACGAAACCCAGTGTTAAAAAAGCAAAGCACAGTTTCCACTAAGAAGCCACAATGAATCTGCAGAGAATCTGATAGAATTGATTATTGCGTTATTGTCTGATTATTGCATTGAAAAAGTGCAGCTGTTCCCCTCCAGTTTCTGTGTGGTAAAAGCTCCTCAAGTTCTCAGGAATTTCCTTTGCCGTATCTTCATTTTCAATGTACCGTGATCCTACAGTGTTGTGTTGAGTGTAAGGTGGAAGATGCTTTTTGTTTTCTCTGTAATACTTTCTAAATTCTCCAGGTCTGCTGTATCTCCTCTTGCATAACACAGCAGATGGGAGAGAGAACAGAGTGGGGCAGAATCCAGTAACATCCTTTGGATGGTTGGACTGGCAGATTGCAGGAAACTGTGTTGATGGTACCTGCCAAGTCACCAATCAGTCTGAATCAATTAATTGTCAAACTGGCACACAGCTCCTAGCAGGAAGCTCCACGTCTCATTTTGGTTGGTCTTCTTTGTTTTTCTATTTTTATCAATCCAATGTCACATTTATTTTAAAAAAAAAAAACAAAAGAAGGTTCATCTTTTTGTTTACTGACATTTTGAGCATCCTTACTTCTTGTAACTCTGTACATAATGCATCAACATTGGTACATCCTGATTTTGCTAGTGTTTAATGTTTCCTGGATAACAATTTGTTTTCAGGAAATGAAAATATTATTCAAGGGAAGATGTGTTTTAAGATATCAGAAGCTAAAGCATCAGTGACAATACTGGAAAAGAAAATATGTTTTATTTCTTCATTAGCAACATCCTCTAGCCACTACACTTAAACGTTTTCTATTTTTGCATGTGTATTTCTCCAGCAGTGATATTGCTGTTGGCTTCACATAAATGACCTTGTTTATGTCTTCATATTTATTCATAGCACCAAGCTACAATACAGTATACAAATGTAATACATACATTACTAACAGCATTTAAAAATATGGCCCATAGTAGAGGCAGCTCTTTCCTTGGGGACAGTGAGGTTCACCCCCTCCAATCTTATTCCTGTTGGTAGAATCTTTCTAAGCCTTATTTCTTCCAGAGCAGACGATGTGCCAGCCCAATGCTGGCACTGGAGCAGTAGGCACACACAGAGCAGGAGTTGTCCCGTGCAGCTCCCATGGGCATCCCCATCACCTAGGAAGCATTACAGCTGCTCTTTGTCTAAATACCATTTTCTTCTGGCTTGTTTTTGCACCAGATCCAGTTCTACCTCATCTCCTTTCCTGCCCAAATGCCTGCAAAGATATGGGTCTCCAGCCCCAGCAGGAGCAACGTTTCACAGCACAGTGGGAGCACCCCATGTCCCCATACCCACTGGTGCAAAATCTGGGGTAACATTGATTAAAGCTGCTGTGGTATGAACACCCAAATGCACCAGCACACCCAAATCCATGTCCCCGCTAGTTTTTGGGTACAGTGTAATGTAATGTTCTTTGTAAGTGGGTTAGGAGCTGCAATGTGAGCTCTGTGCAAAGAACTGCTCTTCGATGGACTCACTTGGCAAAAAAGTTTAGCTTTCACGAGTGTAACTTTCTTTAAGATGGTTTTTTTGTCACTGTATGGAAGACACGATACACTTGTAGAAGTGGGGGCCTGGCCTGTAGGAAGCAGGTGTTCCCTTCCAGTCCTGCGTTGCCATCAACAGTCTCAAGACATATGTCATTGTGCACGGAAAGGTAGTCTGAGCTGGAGCGAAAATGCATATGTAACTAGCTCAGTGTGTATCGAATGAAAAAGAATTGCAAATGTTACAGAAAAGAAATGAATGTTAAATACTGTAGCCTGTGCACATCTAGAAGAATCTTGTAACTAAGATGGTACCAAAGGTTCGATACTGGGTGGCACATCCCTCAAGAGATGAAGGATGCTGGGTGCTGCCAGGCATACACCATCACTATCAATACCAGGTCTTTATACCAGATTTGACCTGGTGTTCCCATTTGTCTCCAAATAACCAGCGCACACAACATGGATTTTGTGTCAGTGTTATGACACTAAAGAAAGACAAATATTGGAAGACTCAGCATCCCATGATAATGATGATCAAAAAATTCCTGAACACATTTGAATCAGCTGGGTGGGTTCAAACCAGGCTAGTGCTCTGCACCCTGTGGCCACAGTGGCTCTAACATGGTAGTAGAAGCCCCACCAGATGATGATTGAGCAGGGATCTTGGGTAGCCTGTCACATCCATGGCCTCAGCCTTCTCCTGGCCTGGAGACCCATTTGTGTCAGAATTACTCCCATTCGTGTCAGAATGGAACTGCATTGGGGCGATATTCACCCTGGATCTAGCAAGCCCCTGGGAGCTTAAATGACCAAAACCCAAGAGTGAGAGCTGACGTGATTTTCAGAAGTAAAATCCTCTGAAGACCAAAGCTTGAATGCACAAGTACACGACTGTTGTGGGGGTGAAATCACTGTCTGCACACACAACAGGGGAACTGGAGCGCACAACTTCTCCCAGAGCCAAACAGTCGCATACCCAAATACAGAATCACATATGAACTCTTAGTGATTTTTAATGTGTTTTAATCCACCCCTTAGAGTTTATTTGGATACTTGCCCCTCTGTTCCCACATCAGTGAGTTATTGCATAATAAGTTAAACCCATTACAAAGTTACTTTGTGTTGGCTGAAGGATAGAGTTTGAATTGCCGTACAGAGGATTTTTCCACTGGTGAACCTAGTGCATGGTGACTCTCACTACATTTGTCCAATTAATTCTGTTTCTAAACTTGAAAAAAACCCCTTGTATCAGGGTAGTTCCTGTTATACTTCAATGTGATTTTGATTACTTTATACTACAGAAGTAGCACTGGCCTTCCTTCAAGTCTAGGTGAGAAGCTAATTGGTTTCAAACTGTTTTAAATATGTCGAAGTTATAGTTGTCAATTATTTTTCTGGAACAATAATAATTTCTCAGATTGAACTTTGCTTTGTTAAAGAGCTTTAAAAGCTAAAATAATTAAATAACTGACATTATTTTCCTTGTTTCCTCTGCTTTCACATTTAGAATCGTTTGGTTCCCGACCTCCGGTTCCTGTTAATTTTGATCAGCTTTCATTCTGAATTTAAAGCGTGCTGTGTTCTCTTCTTTCAAATTAGTATCGTGTTAATGCATTTTACATTCCTTAAAGTTACTTCAGGAGCTGGTGCCGAAGGAGACGTGACAGTATCATTTAATAAGCTTGCTATCCCTGCTTACTTTTAATGTCTTCTCACTGATCTAATCAATAATTTTAAAGCAGCATTGCACCATCTTTGTAGCCATCTCTCATCAAACCAATTACAAATTCTTTTTAATAGACATTCAAGGCTAATGTGCCATTATACAATTTAACTGTAGAAACGCAACAGTGCTGAACACACATAGAATTGCCTTCAAAATTTCAGTTGAGAGTGGCGCAAAATTATTATCCGGTTTCCAAAAAGCGAACAAACATTGCACTAGACGCGTGTTTGAGGAGCACCGCATTCAGAGCACATGTCTGGTGACTCACAGATACAGCAGTCCTTTAGTATTCTCTGGGTAATATATTTTTGTCACAGAACATTTATCACCTTTGATACATAATTATCTGTAACACAGGGATTAGGATTTTGTTGGGTAAGGCCCAGCCGTATGTGAAATCAGAACAAGGGTCATTACCTTTAATGCCTTTTTATCTCTTTGGGTGCTGGAACAATTACTGGTTGGAAAGAAGGAGGACCAGGAGTGAGAATGGGCATATTCCAAGGTGTTCGAGACATCTGTTTGCTTGGATCAGAGTGCAAGAGAAAAATGAAAATCAAGAGATTCAAACAAAAATTAGCAGTTAATCCCCCTCAAAGGCACATAGCAAAACCCATTGCAGGGAACGGAGCATGTGTTGGAGAGGGATGGGATGATGATGGAGCAGAGTGACTGAGTTTCCTGACAGAAGAAGGAGGATTTCCTTGGCTGCCGATGGCCAGAGCCATTTTTCCGGTTGCAGCACTCTGTTTACAAAAGTGATTTCGGGTTTAACCAACAGAAATGAAGAGATTTGATACTGAAGCCTGGGGGAGTTAGCTTTAGTTTTGAGGGGATTTACATGAAAAACCAGTGTACATTTTATGAGTATTAGGAATATAGGATTCACCTTGCCAGATCCGTCTATCAACAGTGGCCACTCAAATAGTTCTTGGATATGTCTATAACAAGTGCTCACCCTGAACCTGAGCAACCACATCACTTCTCTCCTGGAGCGCAGGGATTTATGACCCTCATATATTTCTATTATCTCAGTGTAACTGCAGACATTTTATTGGGGTGTTTCTGTTTTATTTCAAATATTTTTTCTAATTGTCTTTGAATCTTACTAAGCTCCCCTATTATTAGCTGTGAGGCTGAGCTGGTGTCGCTGCAGCTCAGTATCTTTACCTAAACAGATGCGATAAAAAAGACACTTATAAAGCCAGACGTACTCTGAAAACCTGGAGCAGAGACATCTGATCCTGCTCCCATTGACATCGGGGGTGCTGCTGCCGGTGATGTATGTGGGAAGAAGAGGAGATCCTGCAGGTGGGGATTTTTACGGCTCTACGCTAGGTGTGATGAAGTCGTGATCAAAGCTGTGTAGTCTGAGATGTGTGCAGCACTTGCGAGCGAGAGCTGAGTGCCTGCTGGAGCCTCTCCGAGACAGCGGGCTGATGCGTGGTGGGCACAGATGAGGAACGGGTTTGCAGTAGCTCCAAATACCCTTTAAAGAACTGCTCGCTTCTCCTACCCGCTTGCATTTGTTGCGGCATGCTCGTCTTCCCACTTACCTGTTAGGTAAAGCCAACTGAAGCAGCAAGGGGACTCCCTGCTCTGCCTGTGGGAGAAGGCTTTCTGGAGCACACGGAGGCAAAAGGGAACTCAATTTTCTTGTTCTCTGGTGACTTTATCCATGTAGAGAGAATACTTCAGAGTGTCATGAAGCCAGGATAAATTCTTATAAAAATTATCTTGATGTTCGGTGAAAATATTCTATTCTATTCTATTCTATTCTATTCTATTCTATTCTATTCTATTCTATTCTATTCTATTCTATTCTATTCTATTCTATTCTATTCTATTCTATTCTATTCTATTCTATTCTATTCTATTCTAATTACCAAACACCTCCAAATGAACAATCCCACAGAAGGTACCTGCTAGCATAAGGTGTGCTGCACTCAGGGGCTGGGGGGAAGATTGGATTGGAATAGCTTTATTTCTGTTCCATTGAAAATGTACTTAGTGACTTCAGAGATCAGGCTGCAAGGCCCAGAAAACAATTCTTTCTCCAGATCGAGACTATAAGCCGCAGCAGCAGCAGGCTCTGCTTATTCTTTCTGCCAACATGTCCCCACCCCAGTGAGGAAAAGCCACATATTGAGTAGTGCAAGTAATTTGCTTTCCACACCAATTCATTTTTTGGCTCCTTCACTAAGATTAATTCTTCTCCTTTGTATTTAATAGCACCTTGAACTAGCACCACAAAAACAGCTTTATGTTTATCAGCAAACAAATCTTCAACCAGGAGACCCCTACCCAACCTCCAACTCTGCTGTTGGTGGGTTTGCCAGGAAGACATCTGTCCCATGGCAAGTTGACCAAGCCCACTGGCAGAGCAGCAGTCATGGTCTCATGTGATGACTTCAAGCTAGTAACCTCCAAGGACTAAACTAAAAGCTGAGATTTGCTCAGTTCTGTTACCAGTGCTCTGAAATTTCCTGTCTGTTTCTAAAAAATGCTTTTTTTCCCACAGTTGGCATAAAAAATGCCCCAGATTGTAGCACAAAGCTTTAAAAGCAAAATAGCCTGGTCTTCCTTCCACGGAGTCATGCACAAGGTTTTCTCCAAGGTTTCATTTTCGTTGACCAAAAGATACTCAGGCAAATTTTAGTCTCAGTCACAATCACAACCTGAAAAAAACCTTAAATGTAGATTTATCTGAATAAAATAAAATATCAGCTAAGTATATCCTGAAACTGGAACCTAGGGCTGAAGTGTAAATCCCTTGGATCAGAACACAAACACACTTCTAAGTCCAAAACCACAATGGACCTGTTCCTCACTTAAGGCATGGCTGCATTCACACGAGAAAAGCTATTTTTGTAACTTTGGCTTTTGATGGCAGGAATCTTAGATCTAATTTCTGCAATTGGAGGCTGAGCAGCTATAAAACATATGTTGTGAAATGCAGAACGGAGTATCTGACCCTCCACTCCAGCACTTCTCATCCTCCTGCTCCCCAGCATCGTTTTCTGAGCCCTCGGGTCCCAGTTTGTGCACGAGGTGCCAGCTTTTCCCTCCTTCCTGTGCCAACCCTAATCTCATGTCTGTTCTAAATATGGTTTTGGAAATGGATTAAGCATTTGGTTGAAGCGTGTGTGTGTTTTAACCGGTACGTTTTTTCTGCACAATTCCTTTACAGGAACACGCCAGACTGATTTGAAAGTGCCTGAGACAGGAATGGCTTATTTGCTTTCCCACCCAGGAACTGGAACACTCTTAAAAAGCATAGTTACACTGGAATATCTGAGATAACCAATACAGGTAAAGTGATGCGCCCTCCTGGCTCTCGCAATGCTGTTGTCCAGTTTGTAGCATCGCTCCGCGCCATGACAACTCAATCCCTGCTTCTATCACGTTCAGCATCTCTCAGTCCCCACGCCAGGGTCTCAGGGCAGGTTGGACAGAGCCCACTAATCCTCGGTTATAATCTCCAGGTCTTTTTGAAAGCAAATGTAATCAACAGTCCAACTTCAAACTTCCAGCATGCCCTGAAGCTGGCTGAGCATATTCTTCCATCCTCAGTTTCTCATATGCCTATGTTTGTCCTTGCTGTACAAGTAGTTCTTGGCTAGACAGAACTGTCAACTTTGCTGGAGACACAGTGTAAATATTTTGCGCTTGTACAGCGGTGGACTTACTGCAGGAAATTGTGCTGCATACCAGTCTGTGCCGGGTTAACAGAAAAAGCAAGTTTTCTCATCTCTTTGGAGCAGCTCAATCTGTAGTGTGGTGCATGATTTAGCAGCATTTGTGATGTTTCCCTGATTAATTCTTAAACAGGTCTCCTAGCAACAGACGAAGGGAGACCACAAGTACTTTGCCATAGGAAAAACATCTTTCTATTTTCACGTGGTGTCAAGTATTAGGATTCTTACTTTCCCATTTATGAATGTGCACAGAGGTCTCTGGCATACAGTCACTTCTCCGCATACATATTCCCGAGGTAAGGCACTGGGTTAGGGAAGCTTCTGCAGACATGATAGAAATAAGTAAGTAAGTAATTTCTTAAAATTCTAGCAACTGGATTTGAAATTCACAGTAATTATTTGGTTAAAATATTTCTTCAAGGATGCCAGGAGATTTTTAGGATACATTCTGCACCCTTCCAGGTTATACACAGATCAAAAGACCGAGAAAAGTAAGGGAAGACCCTGTCTTTGATATTTCCACACTTCATTTTCAATTAATTTCCACTGTTACAGAAACTACATGTAAATATATGTCTGAGCTTCTGTCCGATGAGATCAGAAATCTTGATATTAGGATGTGACCCTTACTCATTTTTTATATGTGAAACTGAAATAAGATCACAACAGAATAAATGCACCGTTTCCATTATTTTTTTCTACCTTCCAGCCTATAAAAGCCTATTTCTTTAAAAATTAGACACACTGCCTATGAGAGAAAGTGTCATTAGCGAAAAAGCAGCATGTCTCCACTGAAACACAAAGTATCAGTAGAACTGGTCTGTGACTGGAATTAAAATTGTACCAAAAGACTGCAGCACTTGTGCATCCTTCTGGAAAAATAAAGGTGGAGCCTAATGGCGGATTTGTCTTTGCACTCAGGAAAACCTCCCGTTGGGCTGGCGAGGAAGAAAAAGCTGGTGTTTTCCTAAGGGCAGTAAGACAACTAGTTATCCCAGGGTATAGACAGCGGGACGATTGTAAGCTGTTAAATCCTTAATTAAAGGACAGCACAAAGGAATCTCAGCAGACACACAAGCAAGGTACTTGTCCTCTCCTCGGTTCTAATAAAATTGTTGTTGCGATGGATTTATTAATTGACTTCAGGATTAGATGCTTCCCTTAGATGTGTCTTCATGATCTGGAAGTAAAATTAACGTAACACCAGAACGCAGATTCCAAAGTGAAAAGGGAGTTGAAGTACTGAAGAACTGAGAAATAAGGATGAGAGCTTAGTTGAGGGGCCAGGGCTCTTTAGGAAGCGAAATCTAACAAAACAGATTTGTTTTCCTATAAATTATATCTGGGGAAGCGGTACTTTATGTGAAATTAATGCCAACTTTAGAGTGCATATTCTGTGTGTATGGATTATTGCTTGTGCGAAGGTTTGCAAGACTGAGCTCTCAACATATATCCTTGGGTCATTACCTTAAATCAAGTCTTGAAAGCTAATTACTGTGTTGCTGTCATTTCTGAAGACCATATGGTGAGTATTTGTGTGAGTAGGAAGGTGGGATGGGCAGATGGACCAAGAGGTAGGTTTGAGTTCCCCGGTGCTGAGGAGCAGGGAAAGGACTGTGAGGTCTGCAGTCCCCTGGCATGCACGCAGGGATGCTGCTCCGTCCTGCACCCAGAGCTCGGCACTGGCTCCAGCTCAGCTTGTCTTCCACTTAGCTGCCTCCTACGGCAGATGCGTTGAAAAGTATGAAGCCTCAGCTTCCAGCTCTCAGCTCTCTGCTCCTCTGCACAGTTAGTAAGCAGTTCTCTAAGCTGAGAAACAGCTTGACAATTTAAAGAAGCGTATAAGACCATCCATCATTAATATGAAGCTTTAAATGTATGTTTAATTTTGTTGTCTTTGGGAAACCAGCAGACTAAAATTCCAGCTGCTCGAAATATGTCAGCGTTAACTGCAAACGGTGGGGCTTTCAGAGTAAATCGTAGAAACCACGTTGATTTAGACATCTGCCTGCTCCTGTGGTGCAAAGTTTGGTCTCTGTCTCTTATCACTGGTCCATTATTGGTGCATCTAACTACACTGGTTTGATTTTAATTCTCAAATTTCTCATGGTTCAAAATGCAGGGCCGGTTCCTGAAGAAGCAGCTGTCTTCAGAGAAGCTGAACTACATCGGCACAATCCAGTTACGATTTTATTGTCTCATGCGAGTAGGATACCCCTCCAAAGAAACCCTGGGTGCAGCTTTTACAGCCAAGCCCACCTTAGGTTAACACCCCGCTTCTCTAGCAGAAAGGCGTTTCAGAAGATGAAGGATAGAATGGTTTCCGCATCCTTTCAGCAGAGGGCAACAATCAATCCATCTTGTAACTCACAATGTTAATATTTTACAAGAATGAGAGAACATTCACTTATTTTATTCCCCTTCCCACAAGCATACACTTAAAAAATGTTTCCTAACTTATCTTAATTCTTATCTCCTCTTTCTTAATTACCATTTTACTATACTGTCATAGCTTAGTTGTGTTTTCTGAAATTTAATCAAATAATAATTAAATTCTGAGGGTAACACCTCTGGTTATCTCTTCATAATTAAACTTTACTTTTTTCTTCAGAAATATTTGAAAGGAAAAGGCAATTACTTGTAAGAATGCCCGCATAACGTTTGTGTGTGAGTTTGATGGCTGAAGTGACTGTGGCAGGGAATTCAGAGGAGATCTACTTAATGCATTTAGATACTGGCTTTTGGGAATTATCATTTTTCATTTGGGATTGGTTAGCTAGTTTCAAGAAGTCTGTTCTGGTTCTTGCTGGGATAGAGTTAATTTTCTTCCCAGTAGCTGGTTCAGTGCCGTGTTTTGGATTTAGGATGAGAACGATGCTGATAACATGCTGATGTTTGAGTTGCTGCTAAGTAGTGCTTATCCTAAGTCAAGGGCTTTTCAGTATCCCGTGCTCTGCCAGCGAGCAGGTGCACGAGAAGTTGGGAGGGATCGTAGTCAGGAGAGCGGACCCAAATTGGCAAAAAGGGATACTCCATACCATAGGACATCACACTCAGTATATAAACTGGGGATAGCTGGCTGGCAGTGGGGAGCGATCGCTGCTCGGGGACTGGCAGAGCATCAGTCAGTGGGTGGTGAGAAACTGCATTGAGCATCACTTGTCTTTCTTGGATTTGTTTTCTCTCTCTTTTTGTCATCTTCCTTTTCATTACAATTATTACTATTATTCTGATTTATTATTATTATTTTATTTTATTTCAATTATTAAATTGTTCTTATCTCAACCAACAATTTTCACTTTTTCCTGATTCTCTTTCCCAACCCTCCAGGGCTGAGTGGTACTTAGTTGCTTGCTGGGGTTAAACCATAACAAAGTCCCAAATACGCGCCACACACAAAACCGAAGAGGTTTGTAAGCCTTCTACCTTAAACATTCTTATTGCTGAACAAGGCAGGCAATACAAATTGTTCTCTTTTTTACCTTCTCTCTCAGGCAGACTAAATTATGCTCCTGTTTAACGTAACTCAAAATTATTTCCTAGATGTGTTCCAGGAGGCTCCATCAATATTTGGGGCCTTGGATTTTCCCTGAAAACCCAGGGCAAAATCCAAATCTCACTTTGCTGAAGAGGAGAGCCACAGTTAGAGTGCTATTCATACCGTGAGAGCTGTGCCCAGGCTACCATTCTGCCTAGGCAACAATCTTTCTTCCCTCGAGGCAGGGGTTACTTGGCATCTGAGATTCATAGAGGAAAAAAAAACCACCACACCGTGACCCTCTCAATATTTCAGAGTTTACATTGACAAAATTGTTCTTAATGTTTTATTGGACTATCTCCTCTCTAGACAGCTTGAAAGGATTTTCCTCAAAATGAGTAGTGGTCAAAAAGATCTAAAATAAGAGCTTTTTATTCTGCGGTTATTTACAGTCCCATGATTAAGTCATGAAACTGCAGAATATGCAAAGAGGTGATTATAACACCGACAGCATCAAGCAAGGTGTCTGACAAGCGTTAGCTGGGCAAGTACATCCCCAGATGTGACAGATGTGGCAGCGAGCAGAAAGAACATAGTTTTAGGCCATCAGCAATGGAAAGAGAGATTTGAAAAGTGCTGTCAGAGACGACGAGGGAAAATTATGATGATAATAGAGAAAGTGATGCAGGTTTCCCCAAAGCTGAACTTAGAGCAGGGCAAAGAAAGGAACCAGTAAATAATAATTAGTGCATATGTTACAGACAGGATGATGTTTGTTCTTGGTTACGTGGAATAAATCCGCAAGCAGAATTGGCTGTTAAGTATTGCACATCAATGTTTCTCACCTTGTTAGAGTACAAGGTTTTGCAGCACTCTCTCAGAACCCGATAAGAGCTCAGAGTCCCTCTCCTTACACAAACCTTGACAACTATACAACACTTTAAATTTAATTACTTTAGCTGAAACTGTTCCTTGTACAAAGGTTGTTTTCAAATTAATTAATCTGCTTCCTCCATATGTCACAATTCTCTTTTGTATCCTTCATGATCTTTGAGACTTAAACAAAACTCATGCAAGATCCATATGTCTCTATATTTGGTGTTGTTCTGCATTGGCATCTGATCTTTTCATTTAAACGTTTATCGATAAATTATTTTCAAAGATAATAAAAAGCTCTTCAGAATGTCATCTAATCATAATATATATATTTATTATTACGTGAGAACTGTTATCTGTGATATGAACAATAATCTCATTCATATAACAACTACCTAAGGAAGCTGTTGGGCATTTGGCCTTTTAATGCAATCCAAGAGCTGGAATAGCTTAAGCCCATAGATAACCAGCAGGAACTCTGTAGATCACTGTCTAGTTGTCTGCAACAACAATATTCTAGAGCAGTTAGCAACTAATCTAATTAGTTTCCTAAAAAAAAAAAAAAAAGGAGACAGCACTATCTTTCTCAGTTTATAATGTCTAGTTTTTAATTCTATAATTAGCATTGCAGTGGCTTATCCTGGGAGCATGAGATAGCCAAAGTTATCAGCTTTGCTACCCAAATTAGAACTCTTAGTCTCTCCCAGTTCAAACTATCTCAAAATAATTATAATTACAATAATTTTTTTTAAAAAAAAGATAGGAATATTACAGATGTCTTGTGTCTTCATACAGTTTGTTTGCTGATAAAACAGAGCACACTATTTTCCAGTGGTTCTCAGAGGTTGGGCTGGCAGAGGACAATCCTCTGGTATCCTCACATTTTTCTGTACAAAATCACAGTAAAAGTGCTCTGGGTCTTGGAAACCTCTTGATCGAGGAAGAGCTGCTGCAGCCCAGGAAAAGGACAGTGATAGAACAGCTGCTGCTTCCAGCTGCAATAATCACAGCATTCCCATTCTGAGAAGGTTTGGAGGTCAGTGGACCAGCAAAATCTTTACTAATAACAGTCATAAGCATTAGAAAACTATAAATAGGTTCTCCCCAGCTCCTTCTAATCATGGGGTTTGCTATCAGAAGCTGAAAGAAAATGGATTATTATGCCCTATCTAAATTTTGATACTCCTTAGGATAAAGAAAAAAAAAAGCTTCCATTTCCTAAATACCGTACTGTGATCTAGAGCCTTATGGAAATTTTTCTTAGTTTAAACTTTGAAAAAAAAAAAGAGAAAAAAGGCTGGTAACATCAACAGTTAACTGTGATGACTGTCATCATTGGTCTGCCACAAGAAGCCAAGAAATCTTAGATGTTCTGCTGATCTTGTGCCTTCTGTGCCATCGATTTCCTTTATTTTCAGAGCAACTGCTCTTGAGTGCAAAGCTGCATTTTGCTTCACCTAGATTTGTTAATATAATGGTGAATGTCTGGGAGTCAGCTGAAGTTTGAACGACTCTAGTCTTCAGGAGAAGCTGGCCAGGTGGATGGAAAGGAGATCTTGTTATGACAACTTTGTTGGGGGTCAATGCACGAGGTCTGGATTTTTCTGGACCCCATTTGATATTTTCAGAACCTGGCAAAGCAGCGGAGCTCCATCTTCAGTATCTATTAACAGTACCATACCAGGTCTTGAGTTCAGTTACGTTGTTAGGAATCCGTGGGTAAAAAAGATCATTAATTTGGTACATTATAACAACATTGTAAGTGTATATAAAACAGGAAAAAAATTAGCCCACTTCTACTCCAAGGTGTCTGGGGTTTTTTTTTTTTCTTTTTTTTTTTTTTTGCTACATTAAGGACAGATAGCAAAAAGTACATGGTTTTCACTTCAAATTTTACCATGGAATTCTGAGTACACCTTCAACCATGAAGGAGATGAGGCATGGAATACCAAGAATTATCCATGCTACAAGAAAAAAAAGGAGATGGTACCAGCAGTTTTGTTCACAGCGCTTCTTTACAAACAGCAGCAAACAGAGGAAGATGGTGGAATGAGAAGACAATGGTTTAGTACTGGCAAGAGCTCCAAATCTGGGGAGCACGACACCAGAGTCAAGCTGCGACAATTAAAATATATGAAATTTCAGAGGATTAGGAACACTATTCTGAATGTCTTATTGAGACATAAAACACAATCATCGGCCACAAAAGGGGAGGCATTTAATTTTAAGGCAATTTAAAAATCAAAGTGAACGCATCTCTCATTCAAAGCGAGTGAGACTTGGCAGGTCCTTTACAGACGAGAAGAGTTAAACACTGGTGCAGACTGTAAAGTTCTGGTTCATAGAGGCAGAAACTACAGAAGGGAAAAAAATCCTTAACAACATCTACAGCTGAGGGGAGGAGTGTGCCCCTGAAAATCAGAAGGGAAATCAGAAGAGTCATTGGTGTGGGAATGTTTGTCTCCAGATCCAAGGGTTCAGAGCAATACAGGCTGTTGATGTAAGAAAAACATCTTTAGAGCAGGGAGAAGGAAAAAAGATAACAAGCACATGGGAGTATTTGCTCTAGGAAGTCAATGAAAAATAAGTATTCATTACTAGAGAAGAAACATTTGCACAGTTCAGCAAACAGCCAATGAGCAACAGAGGAAAAGGCAGAAAGCACAACAAAATTTGAGTGTGATCCCAAGAAACTAGTTTAATAATCTTAAACTCATGTAGGATTGAATGGGTTTGTAACTCAGTGTGGACCGTCAAAGTGAATGAGACAAATAATTTAATACACTGGAAAAAACAGGCTAAACTCTGCAAAAGTGCCCAGCGAGCAAATCTATGGAGTCATTCAAGTGACTAAACATGTACAGAAGAATCAAAGTGGATTTTTCAAAAGCAGCTAGATATTCCCACATACCCTTGGCCCCAACTCAAGTTTTTGAAATGACCTAGGGTCAGATTTGTGGAGTTATTCCACAGCCTAAAATATATACATAAATACTAAAGGGACAGACATAACTGCTTAACTAATTCAGTGGCTTCACTGCTGTTAAAAATTTCAATTAATACATTCCACAGGGCTTTGAAAAGAAATGGTAAATGCTGCGAATTTATTCATTAAGCGTTCATAATCTGGAGGGTAAGAATAACAATGTTAAATGCTCTTTGCTGGCATCAGATATATCTTTTGACCACCCAAATCCGAGCAGCCTGAAATTATCTTCTGTACTGTGGACTGTTCACTGTGACTTTATCAAACTATTGTTTCCCTGTTTTTTTTTCTCTATTTTTCACTATTGTTTCTCCTGGCATAAAATTTGAGTTTTATCTTCAGATATATCAATATGATTTTGGCTTCATCTGCACTTGCTAAGTAAAATTAATTGGAATCACATTTACCATGATCAAACTAAAATCAAGTAAGATTATTAACCTGAAGATACTTTGTTCTCTGTTTTAGGTGTAGTTAACCGGAGATTTTTCCTGTTCTTTTCTGGCTGTGGAATTCTTTCTATTCACTCTTAAACCCAAAGAAATAGAAGGAACTCATCATAATACTGTGCTTTTTCTTTTCTCTATTACCAGTGAAAAACACTATCCATGCAGTTCTTTTCATTTTAAAACCCCAATAGAAGAATTATAGACTCTTCTATTTCTTAAAAAGGGGACAATTTTGAAAATATACAGAGAAAATGAATAATAAAAAATGGAGCACCAGCACTGATTGAACATCAGTGTATACGCTCACCCACTAAGCTGATCTGTGTAAGATGCGCTTTAGACTCAGAATAGTGTGTGCATTCAGAATGAGAAAATTAGTTTAAAACTATCCGAGAACTTCTGAACTGCAGATTAAGTTCCATCACCCTCTAGAGAAAGGGAGAGCAATTGTCATCCACTTGCTGCCAATACAATACAGGAAAGGAATGCTTTGCCCTCTCTTTACGTACCTAGAAATGGCATGTAATTTTAATTTGTTTCTTGGAGAAGATCCTGAGGCTGTTTTCCTGTATCACCTCTAACTGTTCCTTCGGTGTCCATTGACAAGACAGGAAGAGGAATAAAAATTGAGTAAGAAAACATTAAAAATATGTCAACAATTAATCTGCAGATCATCTCTGCCCAGAGTGCTGTTAACTGATCCTTGATATCCTACATTAAATCACAGAATCACAGAATCACAGAATCACAGAGTCGTTTTGGTTGGAAGAGACCTTTAAGATCACCAAGTCCAACCAGCACCGCCAGGTCACCACATTACACTTCTGATTGTTCTCTTCAACCTCGAGTCAAAGGTCCATCCCCATCCCTCCTTCTTTAAAGCCATTTTTTCCAGCTGAACTCTTAAGACAGCGGATAACAATATTATATTCCACTTTGATTTTTACAAGGCATTCATTTTCTGAAATACCTTCAATTAGTAGAACATGGCAAAAAGCATCTAAGGCATCTTTCACTTCTCAAAACACAAGCTTTCATCAGTAACTGGTCAATGAAATCAGCCACATTCTTGATCTGATGCTTTTCTCCAAAGCACTATTTTTCCATTTATTGTCACGGACCACATAGATATGACAAACCTTTCAAAATGAGTGAAAAGGTTAAACACATCTCCTCTGAGTTTCTCTTCAAACGTTCTGCACATTCTCAAACATACCCCTCCCCAGCTGACTTTCTGAGGTCATGATTTTCACTCTTACTCTGGTGCTGGGGTTGCTCTGCCTTTAGACATCGTGATGCCATAGGAGAAACCCCTAAATAATGGCGTATTGTGGGTGCTGACTTAGTAAACTAGCAAAACGAGAGCTTTAGTGAACCACACAAAAGATCCATGTTTCCTCACATGTAACAAACTGCTGACAGACCTGTAATTCAGATAGCAGGAACTAAGAAGTTCTGTGCTTGAAGTAGGGAAGAGATAAAGGGCTGTAAGGCAGAGGTAAGGAAAAGATAAAGAGCATCGCTGCAAGACCTGTTTTTGATACTATCAATCCTTTTAGTCATCCCTTTTAGCTAAAGGGTTTGTTTGCACCGCCCTGCGTTTTTATTCCAAATGTCAAAGCGACAGTGTCACGGAGGCACCCACAAAACAGACAGCAGCAGCTCTCCGAAAACTGGGTATTTATGGCCACCAAAGTTGCCCGGCACTCTGACTGACCAAAATTAATGACCAGTTTGAATGGCAGTTGGAAATACATTACTGCACAACAAACCCCTGCACAGCAAAGCACACTCTGTAAGGCAGATTGTGGCAGTGCACACCCTCACTCACACACTGGAGAATCTCCCACTCAAGGGTACTGAGTAACGGAAAAGTTAACCGGGGGCACAGACCCCCAGGAGTCGGATGAGGACGTAGGGGTGGGTGCCAGTGAAAAGAGTCCTGGTGACACTGAGAAATGAGAGGAAAAGGCGGTGCGACCTGTTATTAAAACAGAGACACGGGGGACCGCGTGGCAGCGACCCCCGGACCTCTGTCGGCACCATCCCCCGGTCCGGGGCCGAGCTCGGTGAGCTGCAGGACGGGTTTCCGCGGAAGCCTGGCGAAACCGAAACCGAGTATTTGTGGAGAGTGTCTTTAACCGGAGATCGGGTACTGTGTAGTGTTGGCGAAGCCTCAGGGTTTTGGGGTCCCGCCGCGTTTCTGAGCGATGCGCCGCCAGGCGAGCGGTCGGTCACGTCCCGAGTGGGGTGCTGGGCTGCGGGTGAGCACCCCCAGAGCGGGGGGAGTCCGGTGCTATCCGGATAAAAGGGTTACCGGAGCTGGCGGAGGCAGTGCCGGCGTCCAGGCGGTGTGTGAGACGGGGCGGACCGAGGCGCCGGAGCCGGGCAATCCCGAGCCCCTCGGTCCGCTGTAAGGACAGACCGCCAGGCTGTCAGAGAAAGGACGGGGAGGGCTGTGGAACGTAATCCGGACCCGGGCAGAAATATGGAACACAGTCACTGACACCCGCGAGGTGGGATGGGCTGTGGCGGGCGGCGGCGCCGACGGGCGCAGGGGAGTCCGACCGGCCCGTCGCAAACCTCACCCCGAGCCGCCCCCGAGGCCGGAGTCTGAACCCCCCCGGGGTACGCCCGACACGGAGGGAACGACCTGCGGCAAGAAGGGACAGCGCTGGGTGTCTCTCGGGCGGTGTCGCGCACAAAACCCACCGACCGTGTTACCATGTGCCCAGCAGCCGCACGTCGAGTGTCGGGAGTCGCGGGGATGGGGGGAGCCGCTCGCACTAGGACCCCGCGGCGCCGTCCCGCCCTGCCGCAGCCCGGAGCTGCCCGCGGCGGCGGAGCGGGGCGGCGCGGCAGCGAGAGCGACGTGGGGAAAAGAAGCCGCAGCCGCTGCCCTTAGAGCGCTCGGTCTGGGCGGTTTGTAAGGCTGAGGGACGGTGGTGTTTAACAACTGATTATAGACAGTTGAATAATAACAGCCGGTCACTGGCAGCTGCTGCCCCGAGCATAACCGCAGCAATACGGAGAGCTGCCCACCCCGGGATGGTGGTTTCTGTGGTTCCCCTAAGGGAGGAGGACAAACCTCAGTTTGCCTTCGCTTGGCAAGGGATGCAGCATGATTTTAATCGGCTTCCTCAAGGTTACAAACACTCCCCCACAACTGCGCACAAAGCCCTGGCCAAACTCCTGGGTCCTGTAGAGGTGCCGACAGGCATCCACATCTGTCAATACATAAATGACATCCTAATCGGTGGAGATAATAAAGAACAAGTGGGACAATCCCCGACTTCTAACCCAAAAGCCCTGTCACCCTCGTGATGGGCTGAAGCCCATCTTTGTGTTCCTTTGCAGGACACTGGAGAAGCGGATTCCCGCTCAGTGGTGATGACCACCAGGACCTGGACTACAACGTGGTGGTGAAGATAGTAGGATTCACCTGAGGGACAAACTGGCATTTTCCTCCCCATTGATGCTGTCACGGGGTGGGGATGGAGCGGCGCTCTGCTATGCCAGGTGCCAGGGTAAACTGCAGAATGTGATGCTCAGCAGAAGACTCGGATGCAGTTGTTGCAGCACTGAGAACTGTTTGGGTAGAAAATCTTTAATAAGTTGAGTGTCCTTTGTCAGGGTGGCTGTAAGATTGCAGTACCTCCATGTTTGAGGAGCATGTTTTGTATATTGTTAATTTTGTTTAAACTTTTGTAAAGTGTTCATATTTGGTACACAGAAGTAGACATCTGCATAGTTCCATGTGTACATTTGGTGCTACGTTTTACAGCACGTTGAAATACCTCATGTTTCCATTGTAATTTTAGAATTAGCTGGGGAGCGATGATCCACAACGAGCATCAGACCTCACTGCGACTGTGCTCCTTTTCACTTCGGAGGCAAGAGGTGACTGTGCCACCACTCCAAGGAAACCAGTTGAGTTGACTGTGGTCACCAGTGAATCGTGGCAGTGCAGACACCCTGACTGCTTGCCCGGAGCTTGCACAAAAGACCGGGGCCTGCACCTGATAACGATCAGGTCGATGCCCCAGGGCCATCTGGTGCCTCAGAGACTGGGTCCGTTTGCTGCCTCCCGTCTGTGTGCACTAATTGCAATGCCCACAGCTCGCACTTGACCAGGGTATGAAAGGAGCCCCGTCGAAGAACCCAGTTTGAGTTGATCCTCCTTGGAGCAGCAGGTAATACAGCTGGGGACTCTCCGCCTGGATGAGGACGCTATCGGAGGTTACTTCCTGGGATTCCGCTCAGATCAGGAGACTATCTGAGTGTATCTCGCAGGATTGAGTGAGCCCTCACCTCGGCATTGGTGAGTGACCCTTTTGGTACCCTTAAGTGGGAGATTCTCCTTTGTATGAGTAAGGGTGTGCACAGTGTGGTTCATCTTCCTTACAGAGTGTGCTTTGGCGTTCAGGAATCTGTTGTGCAATAATGAATTCCCAACTGACATCCGATCCTGTAATTAATTTTGGTCAGTCGCAGTGCGGGGCAAATTTGATTGCAATAAATCCGTGTTTTCCAGATAGCTGCTGCTCTCTGTTTTGTGGGTGCCTCCACAACAGGTACCAAACCAAAAGGGTCACTCACCATCAGGAGGTGAGGGCTCACTCAATCCCAGGAATTATTCTCAGATGACATCCCGATCCAAGGGGAGAGGCCCCAGTTGCACTACCTGCCCCTCCAAAGAGGACTGACTCACGTAGGGTTCTCCATAGGGCTCCTTTATACCCTGCTCGAGTGTGAGCTGTGAGCATTTCAGTCAGGACGCACAGACAGAGGCCAGCTAACGGACCTAGACTCCGAGGGACCAGACAGCCCTGGGCATCAACCTGATCTTTATTAGGCGCTTGTGCAGGTCCCAGCTTTTGTGGGAGCTTTGTCAAGCTCTGTGCAAGCAGTCAGGGTGTCTGCAGGAATGATATGAAAAACATAGATTAGAAAGCAATTGCTCAAGTGCAATGTCCTCTGAGGTAGAGAAGCCTTGGGCAGAGGGGAACATGATAGTCCTTTCATACTCCAGATTGCAAGCCATCTGACTACCACAATACCACTAAAATCCAGGATCTTCCTAATCCTCTTCTTGTTAATCAGCAACTGCTGCCTATACTATGCCAACCACACTAGCTGCTGGAGCTCCCTTCAAAGGAGGAAAGGGAAAATTTCTTCTGTCTGGCTTGGCAGACCGTGTCAAGGAGAGAGCTTTGACCTCCAGGCTGGTGGAGGTGGGTAACCTCACTCCCATAGCGTGTAGAGCTATCGCTCCTTGGAGTGGGGTGGCCAGGTCTAAACTGTAGAACACTTGATTTGCACTCCCAGGGGTTGCGTTCGACTCCTGTGTCTAAGCAGGGATCATGGGAAGAAACTAGGATGCATGCAACATGGACTGTCCAGAGAAGAGGGTTTTGGAGTGAAGTGGGAAACAATCCAGTGCAGACTTGTACCCTTTTTGGAGGACAGCAAATAAGTATTTGCATAAGGCTTCCATATTGCCAAAACCACCTTTACACTGCGGGCAAGTGTCAAACGGGATCTGGTATATGGGATCATTGTTTATGTAAGGAAATGGGCACTTGGTTCTTGGTCCTTATGCAATATTTTGTGCCACTTCGAAAAAAAAAAAAGGTTTTACAAATTGGTGGAACTCTTTTGAGAAAGCATTAAAAATTATACTTTGCATAGCTGTGTGACATATAAAACACCAACCAGTCAACCAGTTCTTGACAGCATTGTGTCAGCACTAGATTTTGCAGCTACCCTACCTGCAGAGTCCTACCCGTTGGGAACAACAAACAATACCAATTGCTTCTCTTTTAGGTGCTGCTTGGCAACATCTTGTTCCAAATGGCTTTCACTGACCTTCAAAAGGAGTTCAGGTCTAACAGGAGGACTTGGTGTCCATGATCCCTCTTCACTGCAGGGAATGATTTAATTCACCAAAGAGGTTTCATTCACGTGGCAAATTTAGCCAAGGCATATTCATACAGGCATAGCTACCAGATTTTATTGTGTTCAAGACAGTACTTGAGATCACTGTATGCATGTCTGCACAGTTCAGGAATGAACCAAAGCTCCAGAAGAGATCACAGGAGCAAAGCAGCATGTATGCAGGGTGGGCAATCGAGAGCCCAGGGCTTCGCAGTGGGTTAGGAATTAAACAACTCCTAAGCTATGGCTCGTGTGAAAATGAGGGCTTTGTACTGGATTATCCGAAGGTGGGTAGTGCAGCTGCTCTGCACGTCCCTCTTGCATGGAGGGACAAAAGGCAGCTCTGAGAGGTGTCTCGGTTTGGGCTCTGCCCTGAACTCCTGGCGTTTCTAGCTGCAGTGCAGTGATTGACTGTGTAAGTGATACTGGTCCGGATCGGTGCAAAGGTGAGCGAGGAAGTTTCAACCATTCTTCAGCAGTCATTTAAACTAAACTGGATTGAATTAGGAACAGCCCTTCCCAGTCATACCACCTACAGCTGAGGAGAGCTTTAAAAAGCTGTCCTTGACACCTCTTAGCTTTTAGTTATTCTTATCTCCTTGTTTCTTTATGACTCTGTCATTCAATCCACCGTCCAAGCTACATCTTGCTCAGAAACAGCTCAGGCCAATTCCCTGGTTTTCAGGAAAAATATGTGATAGCTAAAGAACAGAGAGTGACTGAAGGCAGGACCAGGGGACTTGGCAGCAAGGGGAGAGCAGGACCTTGAAAGAGTGGTAGTACGGCTGGACATAGCTGCAGCTGCCCTTCCTCCTGTCCCTCTGAACAGGCAGTGAGGTCTGAGCCTCGGCGTTGAAAAATTCCATCTCTTTGGTCAAAGACAGGCAGAGTAGCTCATGGAGAGGGACAGCGGCTGTGAATAGTCTGGTGTTAACGGTAAAAATTATTAACAGCTCTCTTGGTAACAATTATAAGAATTAGTTCCACACTTTTTCATCTAACTTTTGGCTGTTCACTCATTTTTGTATGCATTTCAGCATCATATAATCATCTTTTCTTAAAGAAACATCCACAAAATTGTGGGTCTATCTGAAATAGTCTTCTTACTATTTTGCATATATTCTGCCCCAAATTTAGATTTAGAGTAGTCTTAAATCTGCCTATAACCCCATATACTTTTAATGGTGTTTCAATGAATCATAAATTCTTCCAAAATATTTTGCTTCAAATCCCTTGTTATTACCGAGATGGATTATAGAAGGGACTTAATGGGCTGGTCCCTGTAACGGTGCTCACAGGAGCCATGCTCCAGTCTGCGGGTCAGGCTGGGCGCTCTCTGCTGTGCTCGTCACACCCCTGTGTGTATACACTTCGCCACCTCGATGTCCTACTCATTCACTCTGCAGGAATAATATGTCACAAAAAACCCCGATTATTTTGCCCGCACACAATATCATGAATGTGTCAAGGTTGATCTGGTCTTGTTTCATCTTGGCCTGGCTTGGGTCGAAGAGTGCTTGGCTTGGCACAGGTGAAAGCGGGGAGCAGGGCTGGTGTGGTGCCCGTGTTCTTGCTGTTCTTGCTCAAGCAACACTGAAGCGCTGGTGCAGCACAAATTAGAGCAAGACTCGATGCTCCTGGTGCACCCTCACACTGAAATGTTTGAGAAACCGGAATGGGATCTTTGAAGGCAATACTCAGATATCCTTTTTAATCAGATGTTCCTCTAGCTTTCAAATCCTGAAGGGGGGAATATGAAGAAGCAGCACAAGAGACACAACTCAGTGTGTGCCTATAATTAAAAAAGCAGTAGCAGCATAATTAAAATGATAACAGAGGCAGAAAGGTAACCGGTCTTCGAAGGTGATTTGAGAAAGCACCAAGGTGAAATGGGATTTTTGCCATCAACTTAACTAGGGCTGAGCATTCCCTACAAATTTAACACCTTCCTAGCAGTCCGACCTTATTTTTGTACACAGATGAAAATCAAGTAGACCATTGTCAGCACGTCATGCTTTCAAAAAACTGCAGTAGAAAGTTTCCCCCTAGAAAAATAATACTTTAATTTTAGAGCATAATATTTGATAGCTCAGTGCACTATTTCAGCATTCCCTTTTATACGAAATAATATGCAGCATGGTGAATACAGAATAGTACTATAAAAAACATTTCACCAAGTTCAATTGCACGCAATGGTTTGTATTGCCTATGCATATGTGTGTACACAGTGCGAGTTTTACTCCAGGAAAAAACCAAAAAGCGGAAATCTACAGTATTTGTTACACTTATCAGACTGGAACACCTTTAAAAGGTTTCTTTTGACAGACATTTCTATGTGACCAAAAGCAGTTAATAGCAGTTTCTCGTTGAAGACCTCAAGCTATCTTTCGATGAAAGACTGATGCTGTAAAGTCCTGTGTACCTGTTTCTGCTGTGGTCTATGAAAATCCAGTTGCACCGCTGCCCAAGGAGGAGTTGTACTCATGCAGTCAGGTTTTTTTGGAGGGCCACGCTATGCATCTTGCCTGCGTTTGCACAACAGTCCACTGTTGCTTAATAACAATCCGTAACATTCTATAGATAACAAGCCTAGGTGGTCTGGAAAACCAGAAAATGGAAATCCTGTCACATTTTACCCAGAGGGAATTGATACACTTTGTTTTGCTTTATTCCCTAAAGGGCACATCAGATGTACAGGTGTGGGGCGAAAAATTGTTATAATTGCAAAACCTGTATTCAGTTCCTCGGAGAGCCTTGAAATTTTCCACATACAGTAGAAACTCGAGCTTCGAGAGGAAAAAAATCCATATGCCCAAAGAACAATAGAGTACAGGATGATTTCCTGAATTATTTACTGCAGCAAGTCGATCATTAAGAAATACAGCACAACAAACAAAACTCAGAAGAAGCACCGTAAATCCAAACAACATTAAAACCAAAATTGCTGGTGCACAAAGGGTTTTTTTACATATATATACAACTTCTGTTTTACACTTCCTGCACGTACAGAGTGGTTATATAAGAACCTCTACAGGCTGACATCACTCTTCTCCTCACCCTCTCTCTGTTGCCTGTGAATTGCAGCTATTTTTTCTGTGAGGGGAAAAGTCTTTATTACTGCTAACATAGGAAAATGAATTGAATTCTGTATGTTCCTGTGCAGCTGAAGAACAAACAAACAAAAATATGCTTATTCTATACTTGGAAACCATCTATCATTGGTGGTGGCAATAAAAGAGAAAAGGTGTTCAGGTCCTTGCTTACATTTGGGTTCTGCTGTTGGGTAGCCCAAGAAGCCATGGGTGAAGCCTCTGGTTTCTTGGGCAGCTCCAAGCATTGGTGTGAAGCTCATAGCTTTTCATCTGTACTGCTGGGGCACTCACATGCTCCTTCTCAATCAAGATATAAAATTTATGGGTATCTTCTGGAGACTAGAACATTTTATGTAGATCTGTCCCAATTATTTGACAATCTGCATTGTTCAAAATTCATCCCTTCCTCCTATCATTTGAAATTCAGATGGCAATTGTAATGCACTGTAAGATGGATTCAAATTTCTCCTGGGTGTTTGGCAAAAGCAGAGTTTCCTTGTGTTTAACATTTTAACCCTCTGTTGTATTTACCTGCAACCACTGTGCTACGGGGGAACGCAGCGGCCGTCTTAGGAACAAATGGGGAGAAGCTTAGCAAATTTGGTGTCTAGAGCCTTTGGTGACTGACATAGTACCAAATTATTGATACTCTGGTAACACCTTTAAATCAGGACGTAACACTGAGTGTTTTTCTGCTACTCACTGCCACAGCTCTTATTTAACCTCTTACGTTGAGGAGAGGGTGCTCAGGTAGTGAGGCAGGGGAAAGAGGGGGCAAGCGATGTTGAGAGAAGAGGATGAGGGCAGAAGGCTCAAGGCAGCGGCTCGGAATGATTAATTGAACCCAGGGCAACCATTGTGACACCCTGTGAGAAGACGTGAACTCAGGCACTGGTACCTCCAAACCGAATGGAGAAGAAACTGTGATTTTTCTATTTTTTCATTTTGATTTCTAGTCCACGTACAGATCATGCGTTATGTGCTACTCTTTACTTAGCACAGTTTACAAATAGCAGCCTAATCCAAATCGTTACTAAAATTATTTGATAAATAATCTGTTCTACTAGCAAAACTTCAGTCTCATCGAGAACCTGAATGCTATTATACGATGGATTTTTGACAGTCTCACTGGAGCCCAGTCTGATAAAATCTATAGGGAAACCACTCCCTGCATTGCTGTTCTCATTACGCAGCTTTTTAGACAATAGTCTCACTACTGCTAAACAGAAAAGCTTTAGCACCAAAGTGGTGCTTTTCCTCTGCACAACTTTGTTCTTTGCTGGTTTTCACATAAAACAAACCCCAAAGACCAACAAATAAAGGCATTATCATTTATCTCTTGCTGCCACTTCTGAGGGACCTTACAGAGCAGGATCTTTCCATTGAGTCTCTGCAGCAGAGAAGGAAAAACTGTTTGTTCTTGTGTTCAGCCCAAAGACAGCATCGTGTTCAAATGGACTTGACAAGCTCAGCTCCATCAGCAGACACAGAAGGAATGCAATGTCACCGTTGTTTTTGTGTGTGTGTTGAGCGAGTATCGCTGTTTCTGTTATGGAAATGTACCTTTTAAGTCTTCAAGATTTGTATTCTCCAGCACAGAATAGCGTGAATTTAATAACACTGTCTGCTTCCTGAGGTGTCCTGACCCGGGAAACAAAGAAGGAACTTTTACATATAAAAAGTATGAAACACGAAACTGAAAATCTCTGTAAGCAGCATCATTCCGTGAGCTTTACCGCATTCCTAAGTATGTAGTAAATTGCATTAGCGTGGCCGTTAAACAGAAGCATTTAAAAGAAGAGTATTTCTTTTCATTTTTTTTGGGAAAAAAAAAATGCAAATAGCTGAAGAATAACCCTCAGAGAATATGCTGGCACTTACATATCTCACCAGTAAAGCTCTAAGGAAGGGATTTTTCTCTACTTTGAAGGAAACTTCTGTAGTAAACTTCCAAATTTTGAAAAAAAAAAAAAAAAAGAGGAAAAAAAACTGAAAGAAAAGGACATACTAGAATTGCATTGTGCTGTGTTTCATCTGGTGTAGCTCTTCAATCTCTGCTGTAATTTCTGGTCCCACAAAATGTCTATATGTAACATAGCAACAGTTTCAGCAACTGTGCAGAGCCAGAATCATCAAAAACGCTGTAGTTTGGTCAAAACCACATGGATCCCTTCCCTATTCTGTGTATTGGGTACTGTGCAGGTATTTACAAATAGCTGTGTCCTCTCCCACAACAAACGAGAAGAATGATAAAACAAACAATGTGAATGGATAGTATGTCTGATGCTTGAAATCTCTACGAGGCATCTGAGACATCTTGAAAAGGAAAAACTCCTGGCTTAAGGGGAAGACACCTCATTTCTTTTTGAATACTTAATAGCAACACCTTAAAGATCAAAATAACCAGATAGCAATAAATTAAGTGGAAATGTTAAAACGAAGGAAGATCTGTTGCTTGTAGAATGTGTCTTCTCTCACGCAGTGCACGGAGCTCCACCGCAGCTTTCAAATAGATACTCAGTGCACAGCGTTATGGTACCGACAGGGCATGAACAAACCAACCGGGTTCTGAGATCACTCTGGAAAGTGCCAGAGCCGGGGACGTACTGACTCATGAGCAGTATCTCACAGAGAGAGTGCAGTATAATCAGATTAAACAAACACTATAGTAAGACTTTAAGTATACTTGTAAGGTTATGTATTTAAATAAGGAAATTTGTAGGATTAACTTGCTAAGGGGTTTGGGTTTTCTTTTTCCTAAAGCTATGTTAACAGTGCAGTGTATTTTCCAAAAAGGAACATTGGAAGTTGTTTAATATAAGATTATTATTTTTTTAAAAAAAACCCAAACAACTAGATTGAATAAAAACCTAAAAACTTAACAGTTTCCCAGAAAACCTAGAAAATACATTTCTTTCATCAGTCAACAGGGAAGCATCTCCATGGTCTGTTAGGTCTTTGCCAGTGGATACCTGTGTTCTCATGATACTGTAGTTTGATGGACTTTCATGAGCTGTCTCTAATCTGCGGAGCAGTGGTAGCTGATGTTCGGTGAGGGTGCCAAGTGCTGCAGTTACAATTACGTGTGTATGTACAAATACTTCTGTGTGTGTACAGGTTATAGATGGGTGAATATAGCTTGAACATGGAAACTCGACTCTTACAGGAGACTTCTTCCTCGCCGTCTCTCTCTGTTGTGTGCAGGTAGGCTCCAAAATTATGACGGCAGGGAGTTTTTCTTCCTAGCAGAAACTCCACAATCAGAGCAGGGGAAAGGAGCAGCTACGCAGTGGAAGGGGCCCCTCAGTGGGATGATGCATTAAATGTCTCTTGATCACACTGAGATAAAATCAAGACTTCTAGAACATGAAATGAAGACCACGCTGGTCTGAAAACACTGAAGGATGTTATTAAAACACAAAAATCCCTCCTGCAGTTGAGTTTGCTAACCTGAAATTTAGTACAAGCATCCCTGCATTCAGGCGCATTTCAGGTAAAAATAGCCATGCTTGTCTAGGTAGGACACTGCACAGAGATGCCACCCTCTCTGCTCCCACCCCAGACAGATGAGCACTGTCTTTGCCTGCGTGCTGAGCCAAGATGCACCTCATAACCCTGTGCTAGGAATTGAGCTGATGTACCCCTTGCCAGGGGGTGCAGAAGGGAGGGAGCTGGTGCACCGCGCAAACCAGTCTCCGACAATAACCGTGGAGCATAGCACTGCTGTGGGTACACAGCTTCTCTCTGTCTGGAGCAGAGCTGCCTCCAACGCGGAAGGTGCAGGTTGCACATCTCAGCAGCCGTTGAGATGTTGAGGGTGTGAGCTGCTGGTAACCAGGGGAGGAATGAGCGAGTTCTCAATATGCAGCTTCTGGAAAGATCTCTTTTCCCCTCTCGAACAGCACATCCTAGCAAATAATGGTGAATTTGAAGATGGATATGATCATTACTAGAGCTACATACTAAAAATTCACTAGTGGTGCCCGACTTCATCTTTAGCAAACAGCACGTTGTAAGAGTAGGAGAAAGCTTAATCTAAATAATCTCATTTAAAAACAAACATATGATATTAGGGGAAATCTTGTCCTTAATGAAGTCTGTTAGGTCTTGCAATTAGTCTCATTATAACCAGGATTTCATGCAAATATTTGCTAGCAATACGAACTCTGCCACAGCTGGAGGTCATGAGAACTTAAGGGCATTTTCCAGCCCTCTTCCCTGCGCACCACTTTGGCAAGGAATAATTATGCAGAGTGAAGGCTGATGGATTGTTCTGGTATCAGTGAAGCCTTCACGTCTTTTCACCAGATGTAAAGTGTAATCAGATTTTTTACAGAAGTACTTCTGAATGTCAGGTTTTGCAGTTTTCTTGGCAGCTTTTTAGAATCCATTTCCTGTCATGCACGGAGGTACAAAGAGGCAGAACTGTAAAAATGCTGCATTTTTCCCCCTCCTTTTTCTTAAGCAGGGCAAAGCTGATGACAAATAGAGGATCGAATCGATACCAGATGTGTAGCACTGTGGGAACTTCGGTAGCCCTGTAAGCTGGCTGTGGTTTTTTCCATAGTTTGATAGCGCCAGGTTGCCTATTATCTCAACTTTTGTTTTGTAATTAAAACATCTTTAGTCAGAAGTATCACTGTATTGCTCTGCTTACTGACTGAAAATTTCAGATCATCAGCATCCCTTGCCAAACGCCTCGTGCATGCTGTGCCTAGCACCTGGAACGTGTGGTTTACAGCAGCTTCCCATACTGCAAAGAGGAAATATTTGGATTGCAATTCGGGACTCGCAATGGCAAAGCAGAGCCGATACCGGAGTGTGGTGGTGAGCTGCTGTGCCAATGGCAACAGCAGATCGAAGCGGGGGAAGAGCTCAGCAGAAGATTGCTCAATTATTGTGATAGACAATCTACCTGCCTGGCCAAACTGCAGAGGAGCTTGTGGCCAGTCACCAACTTACTATCATTACTGGACCTTTAATTAAAGTCTATTACGTCTGATTGCTGATATCGCGCTGTTAATTTAGTGTTGGTAGATCAACTGTATGGAGAGTTGTCACGGACATTTGCAAGTCGGCAGTGCCAGGTCATAAAACGATTGGCAGCACACAGCAATATTGAGATTCTTACACCTGTAAAGCTGTCAAACCGTAGATAATGAATGTATTCTGATAAATACAAAACAGTTAAAGAGAAAGTTTTGTCAACAGGAAAGGGATGAACCAGCCTGGCTGCTCTGCATTGAAGGAAAGATTCGTATTGGCAAGATCTTTATCAATTTAAGATTGTTTGCTGGAATCAGTGTTTTCACTTCTCAGACTTTCTTCTGGCTGCTACTCTAAGAGATCCAGCTTAGCCTTTGCTTCTCTTTTCTGTTTTGCTTCTTAGTGAGCATTTCTACATAGCATGTGTATACTGTGCATGTGTATACTATGCATGCATACTGGACACATGTGACAGCTGGGGATTGTTTCAGATCTGAATGCATAGCGAAGGAACAAAACTGGAAAGCTCTTACCATTCTCCGTGTTGTATAATAAGTTATATTGTAGCCCACGCTTCTGAAAGATCAAGGGAGGAAGTGTTGCCCAGAGAACAAAAAGTGCAGGCAGATGATACGACCAGCTAGCAAAGGTTCCTCTGGAAAATATATTGGTGAAGTACAGCCAGGAAAGTTTTATTTTTAACTTTGATGGTTTAGGGTAGGTATAAGGAAGAAATTTTTTACAATGAGGGTGGTGAAACACTGGCAAGGTTTCCCAGAGAGGAGGTAGATGCCCCATCCCTGGAAACATTCCAGGTCACGTTGGACCTTGGGGCTCTGAGCAGCCTGCTCTGGTTGAAGATGTCCCTGCTCACTGCAGGGGGTTGGACTAGATGACATTTGAAGGTCCCTTCCAATGCAAACCATTCTGTGATTCTATGAGTCTATGACATGACATCAGTAGCAAGAATGTATTTGAAAGTATGCTTAGTTTTGATTTTGCTAGTTGTTAAATCAAGGGGATGGTGACTGATTGCAGGAGCTGTTCTCCCAGGTCTTTTACACAAGAACAAAAAAATTGTCATACTATGCATGACGTGAGTAAAGCCAGGAAAAACACGTCTCAACTTATCAGTGTATTTGTTGGGTAGGAACAGTCCAAAGAGTTTGTCTTTGGTGTGGTAATTAGCCCAGTAAGGGCTTCCAAAGTTAGAGATGAAATGATGCTTTGCAGCTTTCGCTCTATCATCTTCATGATGTGGCTGCACTGGGATATTATGTTTGAGCTTGGAAACAAACGCAGTCTGAACCAGCTGTCTGCCTGTGCATCCTATACATAATGCAAGCTCCATGAGCTGTTTTTCATGACTGCTCTGTTCTATCTGCTAAACTGCCCTTCCTGTTCTGTCTCTCATTATTATGGACCTATTTTAAGATGGATTTGCCATTCCCTGAACCTTCTTTACCTTGTTTGACTTATCTCTCACAGGCTTAGCAGCTTTCCACAGATAAGGTTGCTGTTGAAGGTATAGTATTTCAATGCCAACATAGTCAGAGAGAATTTTAACTAATTATTATCCAAATATTATTATCCATGCCAACAGTAATAATGTTGCCTTTATGACAAATTAGAAAACATTTTCTAAATCCGCTTTCAGATTTTCTTCAGGGTGGAGAGATATTTTCCAAAACACTGTGCCAGGCTGCTGCACTGGTGGTATGTGGCTGATAGGTAAACAGAGAATGTGATTATGAACAAGAAAGGTTAATTATTGAGCATAAATTACTGCGAGTTATATTTGACCTGGGAGATGTTAGAATCCCTGAAGCAAAAGACGTGAGACACAGGAGTCTTGTACCAGCTGACAATCAAAACACACGATGCTGTTACCAGCACTATAAGAAGGTTTATTTCTATTCCTGTAATTTCAAGTAGATCTTAAGTAGAACGTAAGTATCTCTTGTGTTTGTTATCTGCACAGCTGTGGATTTCATCAAGCTCCGATGAGTTCTTATGCATTTAAAGAAAGAGCTTCTAAAACAGCAAAATAAGAGCTGGGCTCTCTCCAGAAATACAGCAAAAACAACTTCTCTTGGCATCATTTGTCTCCAACTCTGCTACTTAAGGCTTTGTGTGACAGAGAGCATCATAACCTTCTCCCACACACCCAAAAGGAAGAATGTTTTGTTTTAAAGGAACCTTTTAACCATTTTTTGCTATCCCCAAGCTGCCTAAATAACATAGTCAAGTCATCCTACCTTAAAGCAAACTTACCCAGCCTTGATTTTTCCAGACCCACATACCAATATGAAAAGAAATACTGCCTCAAAGTCAATAGGTTTATGTATGAATTCAGGATGATTTAAGGCTGTGTCAAACCCAAGTACTTGCTTTCAGGTTTAGTTGTGTACAATCAAGACTCTTGTCAGATAGGTGTCTTTAATTAGATTTACTTTTTTTCCATGCCATTTCTACAGTCACATTTATATAACCTGTGAGAACTGGTAAGATCATTCTCTTTGCATCATATTTACACTCCAACAAGCTGCTGTGTCTGTAAAAGCACTCAGAGTGCATCAGTTGCCACCATCCCACTGCAAAGAGTCAAACAAAAGGGCAAAGCTGTTAGTGTATTTTTTCAAGAAACTAAAGAAAAAGATTCAGTCATGAGAGTGAAATGATTGCCACTCTAGGAGAGATAAGAAGATCGCAGCTGCAGAATGCAAAAGAATTTCATTGACCTGTTGTTGGTTTGAAAAGATAAAAGGCTTTTTCTAGAGGTGCTTTAAAAATGCATATATACACACACACACAAAGTTAATAGAAAGCTAAAAAAGTTCAGCTGCAGGAATTTATACCAGCAGGGCAATTATCTCTTCATGCGACCGTGGACACATTGTAGTTGTCTCATTGCTTGTTGAGGAGTTTCTGAATGTCTGGAAAGAGAAGAGAAATCCATGTTAAGTAAAGCTGAGAATGGGAGAAATGAATCAGTAAGAACTACTGGGAGGGAGGTAATCAGTGAGGAAGGAGGATCTCGCTGGTAGGATGCAATCAGACTTTAAGGGAAGGGACACAGTGCGATGGATCAGATGATAGCTCCCTGGCTGCCGTGAAATATTTCACCCCCCTCGCTGTGAGGAAACAGAAGAGGTAATTGTGTCTATCTTGGAGTCAAAGTTTTGAAACAACAGAAAGTTGATTCAGATAATTTTATTGAATGAAAAAAAAAACCAAACCCAAACCACCAAGCATCTTTCCATTAGATATTGGGAAAGAGAGAAAAATGGGATGACAAACCTATTGCACTGATGGCAATTTCATCTCAATAATTAACTCTGATACAAGGGAAAAAAAAGCTGAATTGTCTAGGATGTCCTTACAGAACAAAGCCCAGTAGAACCAAGGACAAAAGTTTCTCCTTAGCAAGCTTGGTTGTAGCAGAAAGTGTTTTTGATGAGAAGTAAAACAATGAGTAAATATGTAATATAAGGACAGTCTGATAAGGAGTAGAAAAGCACGTGAGATTTCTTTTTCTGTTGAAATCACAAGTCTGTAGCTGACATGGATGTCTCCCTTTGTGGTTACTGTGGGTGAAGATCCTTTGAAACGGGATGGACCACTCTGAAGGTCTAGATGATCCAAATTTTATCCTATTATGTGAGTTCATATTTTAAAATTGAATTCTATTCTGGCTCTGGCAAGGAGTCAGGACACCACTGTGGTAATATCTGTCAAATTCATATTAGGTGGCCCCCCATCTCAAAAGGTCAACTGATTATCAGCTTAGTTGGTGATTAACAGCTAGTCCAAACCCTGTATTGTTAATAGAAAATTGGATTGATCTGCTTTTCAACTTCCATCAGCCCAGTTTACCTTCTGCATTATTCTTCACATAAACTCTGGATTTTTAAATTTTTTATTGATTTATTTATTTATTTTTAAATCCTTCAATACCATATGACAAATGTCCCCCAAAGACAAGCCATCAGGGGCGCAGACTGGACTGGGGTAGGATATTACAGGTCATAAATAGCAAGAAGCAACTGTAATTTCCTAATATGCTGACTACCTTCCCTACCTTCCCCACTGGGGTCTCAGGATATATTGCTGCTGTTGAGGAAGTCACCTCTGAAACAGAAATGGAGAAATGGCGAGTGCTTCATTCTTCCTTCAACATGTTTCTCAGAGGCATTTATTTGTTTTCCTTTCTAGCAGGGAAGCCACAGCAGTTCATTCTGCTTTTCTTCTTCTTGAAATTAATGTTGTGAGCAAAAAAAAAAAAAAAAGTCACACCTAAAATAATTCCGTAGCTGTAAAAATGGAGATAATAGCACCTTCTTCCCGGGGGTGTTGTACATCCCAGTTAAGGGATTGACACTCTCTGAGCCACCTTCTCTCTCTTTGCAGGTTTTGCTCAGCCCTTGGCTCCCTCCCCATGTGTTCGCACAGGAGCTGATCTTCAGCAACATCTTAGATGCTTTCAATTTCTTTAAAGCTAGTGGCCTAAAGCTCATGGCTTATCCTCCAAATTTCCAGTCTCTAACATTGTAGATCTTGAGTTTTACAGACTTCACAAGAACCCAGTTAAAATATCATGTGTTGGATGATCATGTAAAAGACTTTTTGTAATAGTATGCTCTGAACAATGTACAGCCTTTGGGTACTGCTAGGTCATATCCCAGGGCTGGCCAAGGCGGGAGAGATGCAACCTGCACCCCTGGAGCTGAAGGACCCACAACCAGCCAATGCCCTACATAGTGTGCTGCCTGCAGCACTGATTTATGGCATAGCGACCCTTCATGCAACTTTATGGAGATTATTTGAAACAATTTTTTCTCTTTTCCTTCTATTTCCTCTCAGATTCAAGCTGATGTGAATTTCGATATATTTTTTTCAGGTTGGGTTCTTCCTTTCCTACATGAAATGTGACATCTGTTGACAGCTGGGTGATAATTCCTTGACAGGAGGGTTTTTTTTTGGTGGGAATCAAACTTGCCAACCATGAAACATTTAAGAAATTTGCTTTGGTCTCTCTGAGAAGCTTTTGCTGAACAAATGTCATAAAAAGCAGTTAGATTCGTGTTGCACTTAGCAACATAAAAATAACATCATGACATCTTAGGGAGCACTACTGTTGTGCCATGGAAGTACATATGGCCAAAAGATATTTAATGAAAAGTTGTTTTAAAGACACTAAAACTACATTTTTAAAATCTTTGTTTCTTACAGCACTTACCTCTTCTAGGAGTGCTTGCCTGACAAAATTTTAATATTAAAATATTCTTCACCATTGAGGGTTAGAGTGAGCTGCAGTTCAGGCTGAAGACAATGTTTTTTCTTTAAAAATTTGTGAGAGCGGGGATGGCAGTGGCATCATTTCCCCCTACTTCACAAGTGCATTGCAGCCTTTCCAGGACCCCCACACGGCAGCACAGGAGTGCTCCCATCCCTGTCTGCTTTCTGCTCACCACTGGCAATGGCACTCAGTGCAAGAACAAAGAGATCCGTGTTTCCTGTCTTATAAACATCCTTCTTGTTGAGGGGTGCTGGCTCTGCCATCCTTCGCTGGTGTAAATCACAGCTCCAGTAGGATAAACAGAGATGCTTTGGCATAAAACCAGCCTAAGGAAGGGAAGAATTAGACCCCTGTCTCTGAGGAGTTCCTGGTAACATGTTTTTGCCTGGGGCAATGGTTTACTTTTGAGGTCACCTTTCTGCAAAATGTACTTTCAATAACTTTGTGCTGTTTTCCAAGACTCTGGAATATATTTGCAGCAGTTCAGGGGAGTCAGGACTCTGAAAAAGCAAGTGAGACACCCTTACCGTCTTTGAACATCACAGTTTAAACATTCTTTTTTGTGCCCAGTTGCATACGTACGTGATCTTTAACTGGGATATATTTATCACTAAATTAATGCATTTTTCAAAATTAAACATTAGACCCAGTTTCACAATGCACAATGTGAGCAACACAAGTGGTAGTAGCGTAAGGGCACTTCACACCAGCCTGTCTTCCCCTTCCAGAGGGTCTCGGTGCTGAGACCAGCTGCAGCCCCGCCTGCACAGCAGCCGCCCTCCCACCAACCGCCACCTCTGCCAGCATTTCCTAATTGCTGCCGCCAGCGTCGCTTTGCTGCGGGGTTCCTCCTCCTAACAAATGTGAGCACCTCGGTGAATGTCAGACCAACCCTGGCGGGATGAAAATCCTCAACAAGAAGATGATGATTACAGACTCATTAGGCAAACCTATAGTGAAAGCGCTGTGCCCAAATGTTCGGTACTTACAGTGCCATAAATTTTCCTAAATGGTAAAGCAGTGTTTTAAGCAGCTCGCACTTATTCTGGGTCAGGGTCATTAGGAAAGGATTCTCTCCTGCTTTAACTCACGTGGCAGGAAAACGAAATAGTATATTTTGAGGTTGCTTCATTTTTACTATTAAGAGATGGTCTCATGCCAAAAGCCTGGATTCAAGCCCTTGCCCCACGACAGCGTTCCTCTAACAGGCAAGAGTAGTGAAGCCTGGGAAAGGTTTCTTTTGGATTTGAGTTTCTAACTTCCAGCTGAAAGATCTGAATCTTTGATTTGTGATCCACTAAAGGCGTACAGCATCTGTACACGGAATAACAATTTTGATTTACACCTCTTTTGTATTTGGGGACCATAGGCAGTTTTTTTAAAAAGAGAAGCCTGGTATTTTCACAGCAGCAATTAATATTAAACATGCTGTATATATAATTGATGGTGATGATGACCGAGTAAATTAACTCTGGGGTTTATTTTTCTTGGAGAGCTTTGTGTGTTTCATCCAAAATTGATTAGGTGCTTTGTCTTGACTTTATCGCACCGTATTGAACTCGCTGGCACTGAACCCGCTGCACCTGTGTCTTTGTGGGGATGAGTAACGCAACCACCACGAGTGTCACGTGAAGGAAATAGCAATCTGGACAGAGGAAGAAAGTTATTGATGTCTGTCCCGTAGTAAGATAAAATGAAGCTCGCTGCACCCTTCACTGGGTCCTCCAGTAATCGAGCGTGTTGGACATCACTCAGATATTTTCTTGAAGGAACATCCAAATGGAAATCTGGGCCTCCTACAAGAAAGCGTAGGTAATAAAAAAAGGTTTAGTCTTTGGGTGCAATTCTGGTATGATTAATAGGAGAGAGAGTGAAAGTACTTTTTATAACAGTCCCTGGGTTTGCTAAGGGTGACTCAAGTGTACCTGAATGTTAAATTTGGTCAATTTTTTCCTGTGTACTGCAGTTTTTTGTCATCTGTCTCAGCAGTTACTATTTAGCTCTGGTCACCAGAGGGATAGGCAAAACAAGCTGAGCAATAACAGAGACATTTGATCAATTTCAACTACTCTTACATTTGCTTTTTGAGTGACAAGTGGCAGGAAGCCAACTTTCAAGCTAGTGTTTGGAAAGAAGGGACGAGTTCATTGTGCTCCTGTTCAGAGCATGCCCATGGGTAACCAAATGGAAAACTTACTGCTGCTGAAAGGCTGAGAGGGGACCTGGTCTCCTTTGTGAATGCAGCATGGAGCTTAACACTGGGAGAGAAGAAGAGCTGCTTAACTTAAAGACAATATTGGCACAAGAGTAAAACAAAAAGAATAAAATGTTCATTAAGAAATGGAACTGAAATTGGAAGGTTTTTAACCATTACGGCAGTAAAGTTATGCAAACACCTTTAGATTGAGGTCCACATATCAGCAGGATCTCATTCCTAGAGATGACCCTGCGGTATTTACCTGAGTTCTTTCATTCCTCTCTTGAAAAAGAAAATGAAAAAACGACTCACAGAAATGCTCTGTCAGTCCCATGAGCCCGCTGTATGCCGAGGAAAACCAACTATAGCCCTACTCTTATCTACCTGGATTTTGCTGTTGGATTTGTACGTTTGCTCTGTCTCTCTCTCCCTCTCTCTTTTTTTTCACTTTAATTCCTGCATGCAATATCTTGCAAAGATTAAATAAGTTACTATTCACAATTCTGTTTATGCTCCCAGGTCCTTCTCTGAAACTCAGGACTAGAATGCAGTTTCCAAAAGTGAAAGAATTTGCTTTTTTGTATATGTTAATATAGAAAGGCTTTTGAAGGAGAAGGAACTTGAAAGACTCTGTAATGCTCTATTATTATCTAGTCCATAAAAGCACACCACAGTAGCTACCTTGCTGACAGTGCATACAACTACCTATTTTTCTGGACTTTAGGACATACAGGGGGGGAATGAATTAAACTATCAGTTCTATTCCAAAATGGCTTTAGGGAAAGATTAAGCTTCACCTGTGAATTTCTCTGAAGTACAGTCATTTGTGTACATACATGAAGCAAAATGGACTTTTACAACAATGGGTCATTATATAAAACTCTTTTCCCTTAAATAAATACTCAGCAAATGGGCATTTTTGCAGCTTTGCTGGGTGTTGGGGTTTTTTTTCCCGTGAAGAATTATCTCAGTTACTCTTCTTCATACCCTGTGAATTATTACTTAACTGAAGGACCTGGGAGCTTGTGCAGCTCTTCAGCTGGGGATATTAAAAAGGGTTCAGTATCCTGGCACTGCATTGCTGTCGTTACAAAGCTTTCTGGGCCCATTTAGGTGAGCACACGAGCACAGAGCAGGATCTGTCCCACAGTGGATGCTGCTGGAGTCATTAGAACTGCACCCCTCTGCTTCTCCGGGGGCTGGAGCAATATGAAAGGGATGGACCCCAGAGAGGGGTAGTAGTCTCAGCCCTCCCATATATTGCCACTATATTGCCCTCTGCCTCTATTGACAACTATAGTATCTCTGACGTACTTTAATTGCTGGGCATTTTTTTCTTTCATAAGCCATCTTTTAAAAAAAAAGAGACTCATGCACATACACATATATACACTGATATTAATCAGGCAAGATATTGCATATGCTCCGAGCCATGGAAACGTCTTTGGAGACTAAGACAGTTACAGAAGTTGTAATCATTATTAAAGAAAAAATAATAAAAATAAAAGAAAAGAAGAACCTCGAACTGTCAAACCGTCAGCAAGAAGTTTATGAAGATTTCTGGAGGTCTCTGGAAGGCGATGGGGACTGCTGCTCCCACAGTGTGCCCGTCAGAGGAAACCCACAGCGCACAATGCTCCACCAGGCAGGTTCCTCTGCACCACGCTCACGTGGCAGTGGGCACCACAGGACAATAGCTGGCTACACCAACCACTATTCCACTGAATCTCAACTACTCTTTTGCTTTAAAACAAAGACTCAACATATGTTTAGAAATCTTTTCCACTGCCTTTTCTCAGAAGGTTATGGCACAATGTAGCTCTGGATGGATCCTTTCTAGCCTGTACGTACTACACGAGACTGAAAGAAGGCAGAGCTTCACACTGCCGGCAGGTGCCCACAGTGCTTCATCCTGGGGTTCAGGGAGGGCCAGGGGAGGCAGAGAACAAAGTGGGGAAAAAAAAAATCACCCCTTTTCAATCCTCTTACCATGCCTTATTTTATTTTAAGAAAACTGCACACTGCCAGAAATCAAGGCATGAGACAAACCTGTTTCCTCATTTTTGTAACACGGTTATTGTTTGAGTAGTCAGATGCACATCCTACACTTATTTCTTCATATTTGCTCCTTTTCAATTAAATAATATTTAAATTAAATAAAATTTCTTCTATAGTTTTGTTTTAGAGTGCATTTAGTTCTTCTGCCATTGTAAGGGTACTGAAATCTAGAGGAGGAAAAGCAATGACCATGAGATCTTGAGGTGAGTGGGTGAACTAAACCATGGAAGGAGCCTGCAACAAGGGATTAGAACAGGGATGAGCATCAGACAGGTGTATCACCCCTGTGAAGGCAGGGAAATGACAGGACAAATTAGGTTCTGTAAATTAAAATGTAAAGAAACTCTGACTAAGCATCTTGAATGTCTTATGAAATAAGAGGTCACTAAAAGATCCCTTCCAAAATAGCACCTGTCTGGTGCTGGTACAATGATATATCTATTCCTCCGTTACTAACGTCTACATTTTTGCATTGCATCTCTGTCAAACGTTGAACACAGCATCTTTACTCATTACTGTATAAATCTACTGTAGCAACCTAGAAGTCATAAAATTGTCAATGTGTATTTATGGAGGAGATGTATTTTATCAGGGCTTTTTCTTCCGTACCTTTTAGTGGTAGCAGACTGATACCTATTGAAATTCAGAAAGGTTTTATATAAATAGGTGTTTATTTTGCTGTTATTTAAATATATGAGACTGTACTATACGTGTGGCTCCTGATACTTACATGCAAATTTCCTTTAAAAAGATGACTAAGCCAATTTAAACTGCATGTAAAGAAAACATTTCTTTACCGAGCCTCGCACGTCAAATTTCAGCCAGAGAGAATTTTAATACAGAAGCCTTAGCCTTACAAACCCCTCAGAAACAATATTTATAATGGAAATTTTGACAGTACCTTCAGTGCAGCAGCGAAAATAACACCACCATAATGAAAAAGAAATGATGCTAAACAGAATATATTATAAAGTAGGGTCTAACAAATTCATAGCCTTTACTTTTGTCAGCAAGCTGGCGACAGGCAGTGAAATACAAAACAAGCCTTAGCTTTTAAATAAGAACAGCCTGAACAACAAAAGGGCTTCTGTAAAATAGATTAAGAAAATGTAATACCCTCTTTACTGCGCAAAGTGCTATTTTCATTAGAAGCCATAATTCACAAATTAACACTAAGAGCACTTAGGACTGAAGAGGTGAAGAATGTGGCTATATGTCATTTTGGTAGCATATTTTCTTCAAAAAGACATTTGTATTACGTTTCCCAGGCAGGTTTGTTAATGCCTTTTGTTTAAATATTCATACATGGGCTTTTGAGTCTGACTCCTGTGAATAGAGACAGAGCCTGGGAGCTCCTGCTGAAGCTGCTCGGAGATGTAATCCCCGGCACAACGGGGTGACAGCCACGGGTGGATGTACTGCCCTCCTTCCCACAGCGTCATGGTGGCTGCCCCACAGCAGAACATGCCTACAAACCTGCACGCCTACATACCAACAGGCTACTCGGGAGGTTGGCCCGTACTAGAATTTGCAAAACGAATACTGGGAACGATCCTCTTCCTGCAATTTTTAACTGTGTTTCTGCATTCCAGCTTCCAAAGACAGCAGAGGAGCACTTCCAGCAGTGGTATGGTGTGGGGCGGGGGAAGGAGATCTTCACTTGCGTCACGCTATGCCGAAGTGACATCTCCATATGGAGGCAAGATGGAAGCACTCCTGTAGAAATAAACGTGGCTTTTCTTCAATTTTTTTTTTGGCATGAATACAATTATTAGCCTACACAATGAGCCTGCCTGAGCAATATGTTAAACATGGTATCAACCATTCTTCTATTGATGGAAAAAACGATATTTAGTGAAAATGTACATCTGCAATAGCATTTAAATTTCATTAAAATGTAAAAGGTAAAAGATATAAGCCAGATACTACTTGGTTTTCGTACTGAAGCTGCCTTACATAACGTAATATCCAAAAAATAAAAGGCAAGACAAATATTTCAGAAAAATGATGCCCAACTTCTCTCCTTGGCATATTCTATGGAAATCAGATATTCCTGAGTTTGAAATGCGTTTCATTTGTTGTTCAGGACAAATATCAAAATTAAACCACTAGAAATATATATCATTTCAGCTCTCTCACATAATTTCACTGCAAAGCGCTGCCGTTTGTTGGCTGATGTGAGCTGAGTTCTTTAAACCAAATAAATCTGTAACATCCTCTATAATGTTGAAATGATCTTTGCAAGAAATGTGGTGCCTTGCGTGGGCCCGCTCGGATACACAGAGGTGTCCATGCATATCCACTACCGTCCTCCACTCAATACCCTGTTTGAGACGCCAAGGTGCAATTTATCTGAGCTGCACAGGAGATCTCTTGATGTTTAAAGGTTATGATGAACGGAGAAATTGTCCCTACCTCTTCGCTAGTTTAGCCTTGTGTCTCTCTGAGTATCACTCCTTTCAAGATCCGATGCAGCAGGTGTTCTTTTCATACCCAACACAGCCACGTAACACAGAGGCTGCTGCTTCCTGTGTCACCTCATGGGCATACGATGACAATTACATAATAAAAACTACTTTATCCTGTGCATTACATGATTTGTCACAGTGTAAAAGATTAAACTACTTGGCAGGTTGTTTTCTTCTGTATCTATCACAGCTGGTCCTTAAGTCTTGACTGAGGTCTTGGAACACTTTACATCCATAAAAAAGCGATAAATACAAATGGTTCATTAAATCTTCATTTTCTGCTAAGAAAGGATTGTATTTCTTGTTCTTTACTTTGGAAAATCCTTTACGCAGGTATCCTGTGCACACTAGTTATTAGAAAATGGGAGGCATAAAGTGAGAAATTTTATCACCCATTATTTTTACTTTGAAGAATAACACTCACTCTTCACTTGAGGGCAGTCTGTCTCGTATCTGGATTTCTAGAACGCCTCTTTCTAGCATGTTGGCTATATATATAGTAACCAGAGGAACCATTTTTAATCTCTGTTAATTTGTTCCCGAGGAGTGTCCTCTTTGCACTCACAACTCTGTCCTTCAGATGATCTGAATTTCATGCGTGCTCTATACTATGTGGAGTATCTATGCACTTGTTCCCCAACCTACAAGTCCTTGTAACCTTGGCGAGGTGCTTCTAGCACTTCAAAATGCTGCATCATCTGTCCTATCCGTGGAGTTAAATAAAATCACCTGCATTGCTATTTTTGGCCAAGACATGACAGCACAGAGGATGAGGCACAGGGACAGTGATGCTGGGCCAAGGTCACATCCAGCTCCTGGGGACCACAGCCAGGCAGGGGACAGCCATGAATGCCTGCCCCTTGGGTTCAGCCCCTCTGATTGTTTGCATAGAGATGGTGCCGCCTCCTCTGTCGCTGACACTGGGACCAGGCTGGGGCAAGCAGCAACCTCTGCAGTGCTCTTACAACAGACCAGATGATAAGCGCAAAAACTGGGCCCCTAAACGTCGCTTTACGTGCTAACCCACTCAGCAGCGGAGAAATGCGCCGTCCGGTCATTAGGGTGCACCTGGGAGAGAACACACTCTTCTCATTTTGGTGGCCGACAATTGCCTTTGGCATTAACCACACCAGCCACACATTATGGCCCATCACTAATTTTCTATTAACAGATAACACTTTCTGGCCTCAGATGACCTTCGTTTCGTTTGAATAAAAAGCTTTCTTCTCTGTGAGCACTGTGGACAACACCATCATCAGTTTCTAGCTCTTCTCTGAGCAAAATCTTGAAGATATTTTCTGCTCAGCATGTCAAGGATGCATAACTAGTATAAATATCAAATCAGCGAGAAATTAACCCAAGGTCTCTTCACCACGAATTCCAGCTTCTGCAGCACTCTTCTCTTTGGCATTACCAATATGTGCCTGCCTCAAGCAGAATGCTGTTCTTAATCCTCTGTCTTGCTCATATTACTCCTCCTGCTTCCTCTGCCGTGTCAAACACAAACTTCTTGTTTCCTCCTCCAAAGCCATGTTGTATCCCCACATCCGACCAGAACATACTGCTAAACTCCGTTTTTAAAATGTTCATTTTTCAAGTTGGCACTTTCATACTTTCTCCCATACTATCACTCCCTCTTTGCAGGAGCTCGCCATAAACAGAAGAAAAAATAACTGCTCCTCCTCCAGAATGTCCCTCAAACCTCTCATTTCTTGAAATTACTTTGTTTTTCATTGGCTGTGGGCACACTAAGATATACTACATACCATGTTAATCAATATGACCTTGTTGCTTTCTCATATTTTCCCATTCTTTTTTATTTATTTCTACATTCTTGCCTGTCTTATTCTGAGATTGGAAAATCATCATTTAGTCCTGTATGTTCACCTTATTTAGGTAGCTTCCCACCCCTATGAAGAGGCCTCATAGGCAATGTAGTGACACTAAAAATAAAGAGTTATAGGCATATAAAGTTGTCTATGAATCGGAAGCTTTTTCCTAAAGGGAGCTGAGTGGAAATTTACTGGTGAACATTAAATCTCAACTGTTCTTTGATTTTAGAAAGCCGATGCACCCAGACTTGGATGGAGACACACTGGTGAGCAGCATGAGGTTTCTCGTTAAGTACAGGGATATACTTTGAGTTATAGCCATGCTTTGGCTCATTTTTTACAGGAGAAGAGTATAGATACTCGATGGGATTTACCGCTAGGTAAGTATGCCTGCCAGCCTCCGTGAGACCGGTGTTTTGCAGTCTGCTCCCAACAAGGGGTTGTACTTTAGTGCTTAGTTCTGGAAGCAGACAAGAATGAAAAATCTGACAATGCTTTTTTAACCTCTTCTTCAGGACAGATGTTTCCTGGTTCAATACTACATATAATGTAGCATCTGCACTTGAATATGCAGGAACAAGGAATACAAGACTCCCCACCTTTTAGCAGTCACAGTCTGCAAACATTATCATGAAAAATTGTAGTCGTTTTCCCATCTTACATAATAACTAGCATAGGAGATAAAGTTATTACTAGCACAGGAGACACAGGATGCATCGCTGTATTGCTTTTTCCAGACAAAACTTTACAATATGTTATTGACGAATATGTTCTTGAAATGGTGATGATACCTCCTCTTTTTTCGCTTAAAAACAAAAAAGCGGTAAGCTCCAATATTTTTTAATATTTCTTTACATGTGCGGATGATGGAATGCCAAAGAAAATCATGCAAACAAAACCTTCATCAGCCTGTCCTGGAGGCCAGCCAGAGACTAGATTATTTGGACAAGATCACAATGGGCCGGATGAATGAGTGGGAATGAGGTATTGCTTCCAGGCTTTGTAAAACTGTTGTAGACAGACTGTCCCTTTTTAAAATGTGCTCAATTTTTTCTTTTTTCTTTTTTTTTTCCCAGAGCAAAAAAACAAAGCCCAACATTTTTGCCTAGTTCATTTGAAAAGAAAATATGGACAAGAAGAAGGAGAGAAACCACGTTTTGTTGTAGCGATGCTCTCCAATTCAGTCATAATCTTACGGCACAATACGTACACCACTTAAGAATCCGCTTTTTAAGAGCTGCCAGGATTTTTAACCTCTTCTCAAAATGCATGAAAGACCTCTTAAATGCATTGCCTTAGCACATTGCAAATCTATTCATTTAGCAGTTGTATCAGATATATTTCTTTGTCAGCTCCCCATTTAAGAAGGGATCATCTTAAAAGGCGCTGACATAAATTGTTGTGGAGGAGATCGATTAGTTTAAAAGGTTTTTCCTTTTAACAGATCAGATAGCTATTATATCTCACCATTTGGTATATAGAATTTTCATTTAACAATTCCAGTATTTAATCACTTCTTTAAACACATACTCATTTGAAATGATTTCACCCGGATTCCATGAGTTACTCAAATGAGTTTTCCACTTGTGTGTTGTATTGAATGGATGTGACCAAATGGCCAGGAAATTCTTCCGATGGAACCAGTTTAATTAGCTAGGAGAGGGTTGTGGTGCAAAGGTAGGCATTATTCAGCTGTGGAAAGTCAAAGCAGCTTTTACAAGGTAGGTCAGAAATGACAAAAATATTGCTAAGCAATAGGGAGCAAAGAGGTGAGCATTACACATCGCGAGCAGTCATGGCAGGGGCAGTGTGCTGCGTCCCATCCTTCCCAGTGGAAGTCACTGAATTCATTCCTACAGGTGTGTAAAGGAGAACACACGAACTGTTGCTGTGTACTGTTCTGAAAATCACACTTTTTGACAGATACGTAATTGCTGTTGTTTCTTGAAATTAGTTCATAAGAAAGATGCTGAAAACAGCAATCTGGTAAATAACTTTAATTGCATTCTAAGGGCAAAATTCTGCCAGTCATTATTCCCATTGGGTAACGCTTTTCTCTGCAATTAGTGTATTGATTTTCTTGAGATTACTGTTGAGCTTCACATTAAGTACCACACAAGTAAATGACAGAGCAGAACTTCTCCTTCGCAGTGAAACATGGCAAGGATGTTTCCTTTCTCGGGGTCTTTCTAGCTTGCTTAGCCTGGTGGACTCCATCCCCTATCCTGGGCCACCAGTGTTTATTCTATAGCAGAAATTGGACCGGTCGAAGGGGTGGTGCTGAGCATCTGTGCCAGTCATGTTGTTTCCCTCCTCTCTGGAGAGCGCCCAGCAGCTAGAGCAAGAGTCCTTCTCACATCCAGTGGCCATGATCCTTTTCTTCTCTGGAAGATGAGCCTACAATGTCCATACAGTCATCCGGCTTTAACATCAGCTTGGATATTATAAAGAGGGTATAACAGAAACATAAAGTTTCAATGATAGACTTCAGTTATGCAGTTTCTTCTGTATGAATCCCAACAACATCTTTTTTTCCCTTGACCTGATTAAAAAACCTGTTTGACAGCTCCACAAACTTCAGGCTCACTGAGAATTAAATAAACTAACTGCGTTAGAACCATGATCTCATCAGCCTCCCACACATTTACTTTTGTGTTGTACTCATTTATATTGCATGCCTAATTAATCGAGGGACTTGCCAATTACAAAACTAAACCACCAATAGATTTTTTTATGTTCTTAAAGCTTTGGAAAGAGAATCTAAAAGACAGAATTATGAATAAGAATCTTGCTGGAAGTGGTATAACCACAATCCCTCATATTTAGAAATCAACCAGCTATCTCTTCAAGCCCGCCAATGTCTTTTCAGGCCAAGTTTCATAGCAAACCCAGATTTATACCACCGCTAAAGGATTTTTTTATTATTTATAGTTTTCTTGTGAAAGCCACATAGAGAGAAAAAAATAATTTCCATCTTTATTCCTTTTCTTAGCATGCTTCCATAATCTCAACAGGAACAAGAAGATGACAGGTTTCAGATGAGTTTATAGAGATTCATAGAGTTTTGGATGCAAGAATATCTCCAATATTTCAAAACCAAATTCAAACATTATGCTGTAATTCCCTCTGAAGATTCTCTTTCACATTCCATACTACACATTGAATAATAACCTGAAAGAAGTCCATGTTTCTAAAACTAAACTGTTGGGTCGTTTTATTTTTTTATTGTGCTAACTATTTACAGGGAAGCTACACACTCCACATACAATACACTGACTTTCTGGTTCCCTCTGAACTTCTTTCCACTGCTAACCTATGCTCTTGCTTAAGCTTCTTGTTGCCTGATAGAGATTCCTTTTCAGCGTTTGCTGTTTGCGTTTCACACAATTGTCTGCTGAGGACAGGAGTTGTGTGACTCAATGAAGATTCATTTTCTAAAGCCACTGACCTCCCAGGTGACAAAATGGACACTTATGCCTAAAATGATTAGTTTCTTCACTCTTAAAAATTCAATTTTGTATCTCTAACCTTTTTCAGGTTGCATCATTATATACACACAATAGTGTTTGTACCAAATCCATCTGTGGAGTAGGAAGGAACCGGACTCCTTTCATGATTTTCTCTCTGTTTTCTGGACTCTCAGCAGAGCCCTTCAGAACCCTTCAGCAGATGTTCTGCATAGGAGACCTCTTTAAGAATCAAAGGAATTTGTTGTTATATTCCTATATTGTATTCTGCTCTCCTCACAGTCTGAGTGTAGCTTGAACTACAAGAGAAGTAGAAGTGCTCCAAGCACAGAGCTTCTTCAAGAGCTCCTGGACCCCACAGGCATGCTGAAAGAGGCATCTTGAAAGATGCTGTCAAGTGGTTCCATGATTCTAGAAGATCAATGTGTCAGAAGTCACAAAAAGCAAATACATTTGTTCTGCATAGGTCAGACAGTCTATCTGCCAAAACTGAGAGCGAATAGACATTTCTCTTTGCTCTTCATTCAGGGATAGGGAATGAATTCAAAACCCGCCTACCCACAAAACTATCTGGCTTGTGGTACCTTCAATGGACATATTGTGCCTTCCCTTGCAAGTTCCTATCTTCCCTCCTGTTGGATTTTACTAGAATTGGGAGAAGTCTCTATTTCAGTTGTGTTTCAAGTTGCTCTTGGGAGGCGACTGGGGAGGGAAGTTTGTTGTTTCTAAGCCTTACTTGCTCTCCAGGACTGCCTGAGATAGGTGTGTACTTTCAGGAGGCTCAGCAAAGGCTGACTGCTTTCTCACATTGAGAACTGCACGGTGTATTCAATAAACCCCACACCTTACATCACCCACTGCCACACTGCTGAGCAGACTCTACTCCGTGTGTCTACTTCAGGCAAATATACATTCAGACAAGCAGTATATATTATACTTGTTGGAATTTTCTGGGTAGCCTCAATTTTCTCACCAGTTTCAGAATATTTTTACTATACCTCACTACTACTTGGCCATATTTCTTCATGTTGTTTCTGGGATTCTATTGTTTCTTGCTTTCAGTACAGCTGGTATTAAATGATTGGATATAAGTAATTGCAAATACTGTCCTCAAATATCTAGCAATATTTTTTTCTACATTTACTTATTACCTATGTAATTTATTACATTGTTTTTGTCAGTCATTGCTATTTTTCTGCCTTTCATGTTGCTTTATGGAACGTGTGTACTCGACATGAGTGTCTGTTGGCATCTCTAGCTCTTCACTGAATATTCTAGCCATAAGCACAAAAACTAATGTGCTAAAATATGTTCCAAACATTCCCTTTCTGGCTTTCTCTTGAAAAAAATTAGAAAGAACTGAAAGCAATCCATCAGGAAAACAGACCAAATGCACTTGGACAAAAGAAAACCCCGTGACTGGAGACATTTGTATCAGACTGTTGGGGCTTTAGTTATGTACCCAGACCGAGTTTGTGCTGTTATAACGCAGATAAAGCAGTGAGATTTTGAATTAGTTCACTCAGGTAACAATTTTTATTGGCATGTGCAATGAGTTATGTGGTATTTCATAGGTACTAATAACGAACAACAATTTTCTGTACATAAACAAGGTGCTTTTTGCAAAACAGACTCATGACACTCACTGGGATTTGAGAATACAGCATTAGAGTTTCATCTTGAGCCACATTAAACCTGCACTATGCCGGGACAGTTTTCCAAAACGTGCATTAGTAGCGTGTCCTACATCCTCTCCGTGTACAAGCCAAAAGTAGTTAATAGTTCCCAACCACACAGAAGGAAGAATCTCTTGAATAATCAAAGGAAATTTGTGGTTACTTAGTATTTCAGAGTTGTTTCTCACCTGGGGAGAGCACCAAGAGCCTCTCAGGGAAAGGTGTCATACTATAATATACAGGCAAGGTAAAGATTCATACCTGTTTTTCAATATATAGAAGCACAACTGCAGATGAAATAAGGATTCAAACATTTCATGTATTATGCTTGAGTGCATTCAAGCTCCTAGCTGATAGGTATAACGAGAACCTTCCCATTTAGCTATTATATTGTTGTGCTGTATGGGGTTTTTCCACCTTTCTCTGAAGCATCTTGTATGAGTTATTGTCAAAACCCTACTTTGAGCATTGCTTGGGCTTAACATAATAATATCCATGCTCCTGAAACTGGGACATTCTAATTATCTTTCAACATTACAGTACTGTGCTACTAAACCCGCTTTAATCTATAATAATAACAGAAAAGAATCATAAGCCAAAAGACTGTTTACAAGTTGACACAAATGACCTAAACTTTGCGAAGAGCCATAGTGGAAAATGTGTGAAAAATGTACTTCACAGAAGCATCCTTGGCAGAAGCAGTGAATTCAGTGAAAAGGTTTAATCCCTTTTAACGAAACCCTGAATTGGGTGACCGAGCTATAAGTGTATCTTGTGCCAAAAGAGTGGACAGAAAAGATCTTGGAAAATATGGTACGTATCTGCTGTGTTACTGAACACAGTTTAAAATAGCAAATACAATAAACAGACAAATAGCAAGAACATGCCTAAACACAACGAACTAACCTCTGCAAGATTCTTCACTTCTTTATCCCCTTGTATATGACCTGTGATTTGTACGTATATCAATATTCCTTTAGCAGTTGTAGGGGTCCATTAGCCAAATGCTATTCTTCATAACAAAACCATTATAAATATATGGCCATAAAGTGCTTTTGGCCTGATTCCAGCTGATCCCATATTTCAGCAAGCCATTTCAATACAGGAAAAAGAGAAAGAAAAAGGGAAACCTTTTTTGAGCTTGTCATTATCTCCAGATCTAATAAGGTATAGGTAGATCAGGCAGATTTCTGCATTGCCCAAAAGTTCTACGTTAAATCTGGGAGAGACTGTTTAATGAAGTGTGAGTGCTACCTGGCTTCAGCACAACATGAAGCTATGTTGTTAACCTCAACACTGCTGTCTCAACAGCAGCTGGTTTTCTCTATGGAAGAAGAAGTGAGATTTGAAATTCCATACTCAGAGAAGAAATGCCCAGGAATATTGCAAACTAGAAGAAGACAAATAGAAATAATTCTCTTATAAAGTCTTATCAAGAATATGATTATTTTATTTCTCGTTTATTTAAGTAAGAGAAGTGAGAAAAACTACTGTCACCTCACCCTGAATTGTGCTTACAACAGTGCTTAAAGCAAGCCCAACACAGTTCACCAATATTTTGTCTGTGAGCATCAACTCTCCTTAGCAAAATAAAGGGCTGGCTCAGGCAGCATCTGATATGGCACAAGCATCTCTTAAGTGTTGGAAGGAGAAAATTTAATATAGGTAAAGCAAACGGCCAAGGCCACATTTTCTGGACTATCATTTCCCATATTTATTGTTGTGCCCTGGTGCAGATTCCTTAATTTTAACTTTGTCTCAACTTCCACATCTCTAAACTAGACATAATTCGCCCTAGCTGCCTTGTGTATCTATCCAGCGTAATTCATTTTCACTGAGTACCCAGGGTATGCAGAGATGAGTACTCTCAGCAGAAGCCTTCTCCGTCTAGCTGATATTGTTTTGTCACTCGCTATTGAATTCTTTTCTCATTTCCATAGGAATCGCATACAGCCGAACTGTTGAGCAAGTCTTCTCAGAAGTTGATCTGCAAGACAGCGAGAGCTTCTGCACACAGTGAGCAGCAGGTGACCACTTCTGGTGGCCTAACGGCAGCAAGACAGTTGGGTGTCAAACCCCCCTGCTACTTTAAAAGAAATCTGTCAATCAGGTCCAGGAAAATATTTATTTTCACATGTTAGATAACATATGTTAACGTTCTAGCATAAGCAGAATGCAATTCTAATTGTGGACTTGTTAGAGTAAAATATATTTACATGGGGTTTGTTTGCTTGATTTTTTCCTTGCAACATAAGGTACAACGCAAAGTCAATTCCAGTAATGTTAATGGGATGATGAACCTTCAGCTGATCAACAGTTAGGATTTTCCTCACCGCGAGGGTGTCAGATGTAGTGTGGATTAACGCAGAAAAGTGCTGGCAAGATGCAAAAGTTCTTGTCGGCATATAGACGCCATGTAATATAATGATGAACAGATGTAAAAAACAATTAAAAATACGATTAAAGATCAGATATCCCTACACTTAGTGCCACAAAACCAAGACTTCTGAAAGTGGAGAGCTCCTTGGAAAGGATTTCCAAATTGCTTGAAAACTCCCTCATTCCTTTTCTCTTTCCCTAGCCCCTGCGTTTGTTCTCCCTCACCTGGAGAAAGCTGAAAAAAAGACCAGTACACATACACCAAATACCCCACAAATACAGATAGCACAGACGAAAAAAATAACTCGAGGGATTGGAATTTATCTTGTATAGTTGGAGCAAAGCACAAATTCCATGATTTAGCTCAGCAGCAAAATGTAGGTATCAGCAAGGGCTTAGCTAGCTCCATCCAAGACAAAGACGCTTTAGCCAGAGGTCTCAGAATAATGAGAGATTCCACAAAAGCAATCACTGGAGGTAAACAAATATTTGAGCCTGTAGTGAAAGGGACTTTGCATACATGTGTGACAAGAAATCCAATGAATAAACAAATTGCACACAAACACTGCAAAAGCCCTCAGCTCTGCAGAAGACGTTCTGAAGCAATTTGAGCTGCAAAAACACTAAGAGAGCAGGACTTGGAGCCAAGTCACCTCTCCCTGTCCCAGTCTGAAAGGTAGTTTGGCTCTGGGAAAATAAACCTCACAGGGGGGTAATCACCCTCAGAGGCTACAGGCCAGCCGTCAGCTTGACCGCAGGTCAACACCATGGCAAAACAAAGCCACATAAGCCCTATCTGGAGCGTCAATATAGGAAGAAATTCCCTGACACAGGCTCTCCGCTGGCCAATGCATTCTGGCGCTGGGCTTCATGCAACGTAGACCTGTCCTTTTCAAAGCTGCCTCCCAGCAAACCAAATCCTGCAGCAAAAATAAAAATCAGGTGTGCTGGAGTAAGGGCTCCAAACCGCTGAGCACCAAGTCCCCACCAAGCGCCAAGAGGAAGTGTCAGGGATTCTGATAAAAGCCTCTTTTGGCTGTCGGAACCATCAGGTCAGGGTTATCTTAGCAAGGCACTAACCTAGGAGGGGGCTAGGGAAAGAATATGCATTCATTTCAGTCCATGATTTTGCAATTTTTCATCTGGTTTTAGAGATTTCTCATCAATAGCATATTCCCTAATTTTTCCACTGTCTGACCCTGTCAGCTCTGAACCAAAGCCGGACCACAGCTACTGTCTCAAATTAAGGTGAAATACAAAAGTTCTATTTCGAGTAAACTGAATAAGAAGGCTTCTAGCAGTTCTGAGAATCACGTACTTTTAAGAAAAGGGTGCAATTTGAAAAAACATTTCAATCCCATTCAAAACAAATAATACAATGCTTTGGGGCCCGAGTCCCACGCTCCACCGCGGCATTGGGTACATCGGGAAATTGTACTCAGGACCGTAAGTTCAGGTACAGTGACTCAGCCACGCTGTGCTGAATGAGGGAGCCTTTACGCCAGCTGAAGATAAGGCTCAGTTCAAGAGACATTTATTTTTTCATTTAGAAACTCAAGAAAACACGATACTTCGATTGAGACACTCATCTTCAGAAACAGCACTTCCTTTTCAAATCTGTAAAAGTTACTTGGGTAGCGTGTACTTTCTGGTCCTTCATATTTAATGGCCACAATACTTCCTTTGTACGGTTGTCATTAAACATAGCACAGCCTCCCGACCTTTCAATCACCACTAGAAGCTATCGTGAACAATTTCTATGCCAATCTTGATTCCCAGAGGAGGCTCAGGCACAATTTTTTTGTAGCCTCTCCTTTTAAAATGTCCAGACATGCTTTGTATCAAAATAGAAAGTAATATACTTGTGAAGTGCTTACCATCGATTACAAATATCTGTTGCAAAATTAAGTTGGTGGAAGGTTCTTTTATGTCCAGAAACTTTGAAGACTTGCCAAAAGCTGAAATCTGTCCGTTATTTTAAGCAGGTTTATAACAGAATACTGTATCCTTGGCTTTAGCATGTCATAAGTATGAAGCTAAACTGACAGAATTAAAGCTATTCAGACTGGAAAAACCCACAGCGTGGTTATCAGACTCCAGGACTAACACGCGTAATGAAAGAAGTCTTACAGTCAGAGGGGAATTCAAGAAAAAAGTTTGAGGAAAAACTCATTAAAGATCTCAGTGCTGATATATGCTGTTAGAACATGTGGGTGCTATGCACCTTTCCAGACCAAAGCCTAAAAGCAGTAAATGCTTCAAATGCCTTTTGTAATCAGATAAGGTTATTCTGCATTTCACTATTGTGCATGAACCATTTGCTTTATGCAGGACTTTGATAGTGGGAAGCGTTATGAATTATTTTAAATAATTAGCCTTATTTTTCAAGCCTGTAAAAATTGCTATTGTACCGTTTGCAAAGAGTTTTGTCTTTTTTTAGTATTTCTCCTCCCATCCACCTACCAATCCATTTATTCTAAAGAACAATGTAGTAACGGCTTCTGTTTATATGAACAAGCATGAAACCTTGAGCTCTTGTACAGTTTCCCCATCTTATTCACCAAGTACCAGGAGAAGCGAGATGGACATTGATGCACGTACATTAGGTATTACGCGCTGCTTGCAGGATCCCTTTCAAATCAGGGGACCGGGAGATGGTCCCCATGGGCTCATGCTTTGAGACAGCATTGCATATGAGCATGAGAATAAAGTAGCTAGAAGAGCCAAAATGCCACTGTGCTTTGCATATTTTATGTGGTTTAATTGTATTATATTGATTTGAGTCCATTATAGCCTGGTTTGTAACTCTAATAAATTACATTGTTCTTTGAAACAATGATGGGTTTAGACTGAAATATTTTATTAAATCTTAAATTGGACTGGCATGCTTCAAGTTTGATATTTACCACTGCCTATGGAAAAAGTAATCCTTGAGAGAGTTTCACTTCTTGAATGAAATCTCTAAATAGGAACCTAGAAGTTTAAAAATGGTCCTTCAGGTTAATGGTTAGAGTAGGAGGTGAACAGCAGAGGGAATGGCCATTTCTCAGACTGAGATTTACAAACAGGACATGTGAGCAAAAGGAAAGGAATTAGTTCACATTTAGATCTGAGGAACAGAAATGTTTTTAGCTTTTAAACCCCAAATAAAGCTCCATAATAATAATTGATCTCCAATGCTAATGTCTTTTGGCATATATCTTAAGTCAGGGCTTTGGAAGAGTTAGTTAGTGAAAGAAGAACAACTTTCCAAAAACATATCTGTGCTAAATATTTAATTTGTTATTGATTGTATCCTTTATGTGGCAATTCACATGAAATCTGAAGCTAGAAGCATTTGCCTAAGACAGCATATAAAGATGAATGACTTTTATCACTGGGATTGATTTTTATTGAAAACACAAGCAAAAGTGAACATTTTCAAAGTAAATACCAAGACAAGACTGAGAAATTAATTTTTTTTAAAAAAACCTGCTAGGCACCACACATTCCACATATTCAATGTGTTTTTCTGGAAGCACAAAGTTTTTTTAGGTGAAGTAAAAGGAAAAGGGGGTATTGCTGGAATGGAAAACAGTGCAAAAAGGAGCAAAAGGAGTATGTTTTAAAAAGGAATTTAGTGACATCCTATGTCCTGATACCATGTGTTTAATAACGAAGGTAAGTCATCAACATGAGTACCTTCTCTTTTAAACCCTATGGGACTCCTCTTTGATGAGCAGCAGCACAGCCACTGCAGGTAGATGCATGTTGAGAGGCAAAGTGCTGCACTGCACTAATTCACTTTGTCAGAAATCCCCACCGTAGCACTGAGAGGATTTTCTTACTGGATTTAGCTCCTGGGATGTGGCAGGTCTGGAGGTGGGACCCTACAGAATGAGGTGTTCAGGGGCAGAAGTGGAAGCTGTAACTGAATAAGGAAAGCATCCCTCTACAGCCCAGATAAATTATGGAACATGACCCTCAGACATGTGGAATCCAAAACTTTATGTAAACATATTCACAAAATTAAACTTAATTTAAATGCTCAGACACCTCTTTTAAAAATACCATAAAAAGGCATAACCAACAGAAACGGAGGTTTTGTACTTGTGTTCAAACCTGTTCATATTTTGCTGCTTGGTTTGAAAATATATCCGTAATGTACTTCATTGATTACTCCTCTTGTCTTCTGAGGAGTCTGACAAATACAGGTGTCACCCAACAGCAGGCGTAAAAGCAGCTCTAGGTGCTGTCTTTGAGTTGGACAAAATGGGACTGGATTACTACTCCAAGTGCCTCCGCTTTGAACAGAGGGTCTGACATCCTCCGTAATGCAGACAAGAGGAGCTGATGTCCGTAGTCCCTCCTGGTCCCACTCCCCAGCTGAGTTTGCAGACAAGCCGGGCTTTGCTGGGTCGTGCCATTGCTGGAATTACCACTGGGACTGACATTACAGAATTGGTCATTCATCATGTTTGACACCGGGGCTATTTCAGAAAGTACCACTTTGGCACATTCAGGAGTAATTATATCAAAGTTGGTGCTGCGCCTTGCTTCAGAGGGAGGTCATGCAGACAATAGTAATGCAGCACATTCTTTTCTCGGTTGTAATGGTACATATGCCTTATATATATCTCTTGCTATTCATCTGTAACCTTCCCGTGCCGTGTGCCGGGGCTGTTTGCCCTCAGAGAGAGCCTGCATGCAGGTATCAGTCACGCAGCAGAGAGAAACGGAGAGAAATCAGAGGAAAACAAGGAGAAACAAGCAAACAAAAGCCTTTGGGAAAAAAGTAGGATTCTTATACAAAATGATATCTGTTAAATATATTCAAAAGAATTCATAAGAAAATTCAGTGTGACTTGGATGAATCTAAAGCTTATAGAACGATATGCAAACTATCATTACGCGTTCGAAACAACAGATTATGTTTCATGTATCAAGGTGTATTTCACAGTCACAGGAACAGACACTACAAAATGATCTGATTTACTCAAAGCAGAATATACACAAACCAAATTAGAAATATAAACCGGAATATTTTAAATGTAATCAAAAGGCCTATCTGTGTATCTTTCATACTAATAGCCAAATTGGCTTTCCAGGAGGGATGAGATTGGCTCATAATGGTCTAATCCCACCACTGTTACTTACCTTGGCATAGTCTGACGTCAGCCTTATGAATAATTCTACGGGTGTCGGGAACGATGCAGCTGTTCAAATGGTAAAGCCAGGCCTGATCATTAGACTAGTCTGAAAACGACGACTTAAAAAGTGGGAGTTCTTACAGTCGGCTTCTGATGTTAAACCTTTAGGTTTCGGTTATGGCAGAGACATATTTCTCAAGCTTTACTCCACCAAAACTTAAAATTAGGATTTTCTTTTTCCCTTTTCCTTTCTCATTCTCTTCCCTTTTGCAAACCCGTTTTCATCAGTAAGCACAGCTCACAGGGAGAATTAAGGGGAATATCGACAGAGATACCAACAATAAACAGGCAAGAAGCAGCAACAAGGAGTTTGCAAGCAATCACTTGTCAAGTACTGTCTTAAGGAGACACAAACCGTTCAGAACCACACAAATAACAATATTATACCTTTTCACATGAGCACAAAGTGAACTTCAAGCTCAAGTAGTCTTATCTGCCTCGTTACATTATGTCCTGTTCACAAAGATTATTTACTTGACAACCAAACCAGCAGAATCAAGACGATTCCAGTCCCTGCGTGTATGCGGTTTTAACAGTGTGCATCGCAAACAGAACACCCGAAAACACTGTAGCTACTGCTGCATGCTTCAGAGAATTCAAAAACAGACGTCTGTTTATTGGGAGAGGCATTAGGACTCTGACCTACTGGCAGTTTACCCTGAAAATAAAGGGTCAAACAGCTCTCTAAACATTGAAAGACCAGTTTTCCTCGTGTCAGGTAACAGCAACATGAAAAGCGACGGTTATTATTTATACTTTTACCTTTTTTATAATGGTGATGAAAACAGAACATGAAAATAGTTCCAGAAAAATAACCTAAGAAAAATCTTACACATTCTATTTTTAGGGCTGTAGGTTACATATGAAACATTTCCACTTTACTGTCCTTGATTTCTTATAAGCAAAGCACACCAATGAGTTAAACTGCACACAAAAACCTAACGGTTGGACTTGCTTTCACTGCACTGGCAGGAATGCTTCAAGATTTTGTAAAGGATTTCTTTAACCTACAGAGTTATGGCTGAACGTACCCCACTGCAACATAAAGTGATGTTTTAGCATTTTAACCACAAGCAAAATACTCCGTTTCTGACACGGGAGCCACACAGAACTTCCCCGGAAAGCAGAGAGTAGCAGCTGGTAATGAGGATAATTCTTTGCTGTAGGGTTTAGCAGCTCTGAAAGGAGTCGCAAAGGTACAGGCGTTAATGACAGCAGCAGGGAGAACTGGGAGCGGGTAATGTCTGAGGATGAGGAAGGAGGAGGCGATGCAGGAGTGCAGACAAGAACCAACCCCCCTCCAATGTGCATGCCCTGCCGGGACCCTACAGACAAAAGGGTTTTGGTTTAATGTAAGAAACTCGCCAAAAAAACTCCACATAGAGAAAATATGAATATCTGTTCGAGAGCCCAGTGAGCCTAAGCATGGTTTAGTTTCCCAATTAGAAAATGCAGGAAGTCAGAATTGCGACTAGACCTGGAAAAAACCGTGAAATCTGAAACCATGCAGTTAAGATCAACAAAACAATCTCCGCACTACATCACAATCATTAACTGAAAAGCAATCTCATCCTTAAAAGGGCACTTCTTCCCCGTTTCTGGTGTCAGAAAGCAATCTGCCTAGCTTGCTCTCTGGCTCCACTGCTTCCAATCAACTCTAAGAGCCAGCCGAAGATGTGCCCGCACCCATCTCTTCCTGACACGCCTGAGACCCCACATTCCTGCGACAAAATGATTTCTTTTTCTTTTTTTTTTTTTCCCCATTACCATGTCAGTGCAAAATTTGAGGATAATTATCCTCAGATAAAGGAGAGGTGAAATTCAAATCAGATCTCAGGTTTTGAGACTTAATGTACGCTCCTAGGCATCAGCTGTGGGATCATATCTGCTGGTGGCCACCCTATACTTTAGGTTACACAGTAAATGTTCAGCATAGCAGTGATGGTTCTTGAGAGGGAGCAGAATTCCAGAGCTTGTTAGAACCATATAAATCTAAACAAAACAGAACTGATTCAAGCATTATGTAAAAACCCTCCTAAAATACTAAAAAACATACTAGGCAAATTTTCTCTAAGGAAATTTTAATTAACGCTTAGCAAGAGGAGTCCCTCTTAGGTAAACCCTCCTTCTCCCCTACAGCCATGAAGAAAGGCAAAGGAAAGGTTTTGAAACATAAAGGATACAACCCCCAAACACTTACACTACAAGTTTCCTTGGAACAAAAATGAAAGCTTTATGTTTGAAGAGCACGAGAAGCTTCGATTTCTATGGGGTGTAATTCTTGTCAACTCACTTGTCAAACAAACAAAAAAGTGGAATTCTGGCATAAAATTCTGCAGTAATTTACTGCAACACTTTTAGCTTATCCAGCAGGTACCAGGGAACCGGTGACTTTGCTGAAAGTGGAAGAAATCAGTAAACACATCGAGTAGTAGTGCACGAACTTCCTTTGGATGGAATGCTGGTATTGGATCAAGCATCACCATATACAAGAAGGAATTTTTACAGATAGATTTGCTGGCTCACACTTTTGCCCAAAGTTACCATAAAGCACCAGTAAAACTGCATCTGTAGCCTGGAATTACCCTGTTTTACCCATGATACTACACTCATAAAATTAGAATATAATTTAAGATTTCTTGCCCTTACGCTAATTGAACTGACACATCTCTATTAAAATTCATACAATCTAATAACAGCATTTCAATGGACAGGAAATACATCTTCTTGTTTTTCTTAAAAGACAAGAAGGAGGAAAAAGATATTTTTGGGTTGGCTAAGCATCTATTCCCAACCCATAATAAGGTTGTTATCAACCAGAAAAGCCTATTAAGCTAGAAAATGAATACTGAAAGCTTTCTAATTAAACACTTTCCACTTACATGATACTGAAAGAGGAGAGTGGGAGATGGCGGTGCTGATACCGCGTTAGTCATTGTATCCCTCCTATCATGACGCCGTAATCAGCTTTCGCGATAGAGTTACTTGAATAGCCCAGGTGCTCAAGCTGTGCTGCGATGTGTAATTGGAAATATCTGTGGCTAATAGGTGTCTCAGGAGTTGTTTTCTCTTCCTGTCATATTTTTTTAATGTTATGTGACATATAATTGAGTTCTCTATTAACCGTCATGGAATGGTTTTTTAAAACTTTAAGCCTGATCCTGCCAAGCTGCTCCGTGCAGATTTGGCCTGGGCTGAGGTGGAGTACCTCCATGGAAATGGTACAGTACAGGTTCTGTCCCTCTGAAGCAGCCGGCAGGATTGGGGATGCAATCTTTTCGTGCTTTGGAGGGGGGAATATCATTGTCATTTTTATCCACAAAGATGCCCACGATGGGGTGTATTGAATTGTTCTAATAGCGACAGAACTAAACCGGCAGCAGCATTCCCCTTCCTCGGATGGATATCTCACACCACTTCTCACCAAAACTTTGTGTAGCAGATGATGCAATGAGTTGCAAAGATTTCATTACATTGGAAGAGTGATGCAATATTCCAAAATGTTACTAACAATAAGCAAATCTTTTGCCACAGCTGCCAATAAGTTCATGATTCTACGTATCTGGTTTGTTTAAAATGTAGTGATGACTTTTGTCATTATAAGACTTCAACGAAGGTGGAGGATTTGGTGGCCAGCCTGATTTAAGAAGCTTGAGAAATGCAGAAATTAACTTCAGTCTGAGTGGAAGGATAAAAATCGTACCATCTCAACGACAAGAAAACTGCTGGTATGTTGTAGATTCAAAACAGAGCCACAGCGAAACCCATAATATTTCAATTTACATAATTTATTTCTTTCCTATTATTAATGAGGCATTTCTACAGGTCTGTCACATACTGTTCATGGGCTTTAGCAAGACACAGCACAAGTCTATACAACAAATAATCTTGACCAAAACACAAAAATCATCATTAGCTTTAATGTTCTCAAGTGTAAACTGTTTCTAATAAATATTCTTCTATGCAGTCATGTCAAAAGTTGTTAAACTAAGCAATAATTAGGGTACTACCAGTAACAGCATGAATGTGAGAGCACTGGGTGCAGTACTTGCACAGAGGTGAAGCAGATTAAAATTGGATATAAATATATAGCCAATCTATTACATACATGACACCCTGTTCATTTTAGAGGGCTGAATGCTTTGTGAGAGAGCATCCCTACCACAGGAGCGCAAGGCAGCCTGCTCGCAGGAGACCAACCCTCCCGCAGCACAGTGGCCCGTAAGGAGAGGGTGATTTAGAGAAGGACCTGTTTGTTGAGGTTCTTCCAAAGCCCTTTCTGGGAATTATTGCTCTTCAGTTTTAGGAACGTGACTGTACTTGGTGGCTGTTTATTCTCTTGGTGTTCCCCATGGCCAGTGGTAGTTCTTCAAGTACACATAGCGGGGATGAACAGTAGTGGGGGCTCTTTTTTGGTTACAGAAGAAGAGGAAGTAGACTCGGCTGTGGTAATCTTGGATTATGGTGACTGCTGAATTTTTTTTTTTTTAAATTTCAGCCAGTGGTTTGGTTTTGCCGCAGAAGGAGCAGTGGCTCTGTGGCAGTGCTGCCCTGCAGAGGAGGCTGTCTGTGTCACCAGCCTCCCTTCGCTGATTAACTGCAAAAATGCAGTCCAGGTTTTAATTGCACCCTCCCTTGGAGGAGGTGATTGTGGACTGTTGAATCCAAGCCTCATGGCTTCCTCACCTAGTTTTGCTGGCCTGACTCCTTTGCTTCACTCCCCTCTGTGGTTACACAGAGATACAACTAATATTGCCTTATGCAGCACAGCAGCAGAGGCTGCCCAAAAAATTATCCTCACTAGCCAAACAATTTCTGTGAGGCAATGTAGCTAATTCTCATTCTAAATTCTAACATCATTGCATCCAAGGTCACGCTCTCCATTCTGGGAGTCAATCTACAAGATGGGAACCAAAATAAGGCCCAAAATTTTAGATTTAAATTGCAAATGTGCATGAAAAGCACCAGCTCAGTTCTTTCATTGTGGGTAAAATAAAGAAACCTAAAATGCTTCCCTTAGAAGCAGGTTCTGCAGTGTTTGACATTGTAAAAACTTCTTTCCCTGGGAGTTTGGGAACTTGGTTAACTGTGCAACCATGTGGTCATTTACTCTAATTAATGGGAATACATTTGCATTTGCAGATCTATCAGCTTTGGCAAGCCCAGAAATAGCCCACAGTGGTTTTACACGGTGCACACAGATGTGCTGGTGGAGCACAGGACGCGCTGGTCAATGCAGAATGGTGTATGTACCCAACGCTGGAGGCCCCAGACCTCTTCAGACAGGTTGGAGGTCAGCTCCATGTCTTAGGGACTATAAAGAGAGGCACTTTTGAGATGCATTGCACTTGGGTCGTCTGGAGAATACAGAGGTGTTACACAGATGTGCGTTGCTCATCTGTTTGGCATGCCAGGGAGCTTGGCAACCCTATAGCTCACACCAGTAGAGTGCTGGTCTGGGCAGTATTGTGTCAGCAAAAATCACTCATCACTTCGGTATTGGTCCTTACTTGGGTCTTTAGTGATAATGAAACTGATGTGACTTTTTAATTCATTAATAGATACATATTTAATTTCTGATCTGTTCATGATAAAAAACAGTAAAAATTAAACTGACTTGAAGATGAGCTGGAAGAACACCTGATAGTCTAGAAGGGTGGCAGAAGGACAAACAGGATGGTGGATTTGAAGAGTGGGCATTGACTTGAAAGAAGCATTAACCGACAGAAGCTGCAGTGTCAGAAGTTGAAGAGGAAGGATTTGTGCCATGGAGAAGGCAGCAGGCAGGAGCAGCCCTATGACCAGTTACAACAGCTGATCAACCTTAAAAGTTATAAATGAGGACAAGCTGGTAGGAGAGGTGATATGAACTTGATATAAAAATTCCATGTACTGCTAAATATAATGAGGCTTCCTATGCACTTTATATGTACTTCCTACGTACTTCCTACGCACTCTGGTCTCAGTAGAGGTTTCCCAACAGCTCTGACCCATGAGGGGCTAAACCTACTGTGTAACACTAGTGGAAATGTTTTGTTCTGACAGACACAGATATCAGAAGCTTGACTTAATTCTTCACATTTAAAAAAAATAAAAATGAAGCACAGATGAGCCTCCTTGAACCTGCATAAATTAGAGCTGGCCTATTCCTTTGTGCTTTGTTCCCAATTGCTGCTACTTTCTTCTACTGACAAGATTTTATTTTGGAAGTCACAAGTTGTTAGTTAGAACAGGTTTAACTATTTACCATCAGATTCACCCACCTACATAAAACTCTCCAACTGTTGAAGTTGTTAAAGGGACACTGTCAATTATAAAACCGCACGTCTGTTTAAAAATCTTTTACCTTCTGTTGTTGGGAGTGAGCCCTAAGGTTGTAAACTTGAAAAGCATTAAAAAGGAAATATCTCCTTTGACAGTATTTTGGGTATCATCCATTTCACTGGTTGTCTTCCTAACTTGCCTAGGCCAGATCCTGCAATGACATGCACTGATGTCTCCCTGTGGGACTCAGGCTGCAGTGTAACTGCTCTAGCTTTAAATAGTTGGGTTTTTTTTTCTAAGAGATTGCCTGTCAAGGTGATACTGTTCTGTTTGTTAGTTCAAATACAGGATAAGCTATAGTGCAAACTTCCAACAGTGTCAGCTGAAAAGGTCCCCAAGGGGCAAAGAGTTAACTTCGATATTGCACCCCTTGCCTGACATCGCATCCTCTCTGAGTCCCCCTGGCTTCAACCCAGCCCTGGATCAACAGCTCCACATCTTTCGGTACTTACCAAGAATTAAATCTTCTGAGGAATGACCAGTATTGCAAGAGGAGATTTTGATGGTTTCAGGGATGTGGAAGAAATAGAGAAAAGTAGGAGTGGATGAAGAAGTAAAAACGTTTAAGAACCAGTGAGAAAAAGCAAAAGGAGACTAGTATTGTGAAGGAGTGAGAGTAGAGTTTTGTGGAAAAAGGTACGAAGAGCTGTTATTAAACATAGTGTTATATTTCATATGCAGGACAAGGCTTAGTTTGGAGTGTCATGAGGCAGCAACAGTTTTTATGGCGTTTCCAAGCTTCTGTTTGATTTTTCTAACCTAACATTCTTTTAATGTATTTTTTGTACGTAATAGAGAGATTCGGGATGCTTTATTTTTTGTGAATGCAATGTATAATTCTGAGTGACTCAGCTCTTAATTCAATTTCCTCTTCATTGTTGAGATTGGTGGACTCGAATGGGGCTGTACAGTATGAGTCAACTTCCTATCCTTTAGCTGCAAAGGCATGGGAGGTTTTGGAAAGTACAGCTTTCATGCAGCTCTATCTCTGGCAGAATAACTGGAAAGAAGTCTTGAGAAACACTGAGGAGACACTGGCAGGCGTTTAAGGAGCACCCCATACCACTGATGCCTCAGGCTTCCCAGGCAGCACAGAGAGCAGCAGCCACTGGAGAAGCCAAAAGAATCTCCCAGGATAAACTAACTCAATGGTTCATCTCCATATTTTTGCATACTGATACGTGCTAAAGGGCAGAGAAAGTTTTGTTGCTGCCTTGAGAAGTAGAACTGTCTCCCAATGCGTTTTAGATGTTGTGTAAATTACTTACATAAAGCCACGGTGTCCTCATGTGATCCTTGACAAGCTTCTAAAGAACACAAACCCATGTGTCTCAGCAGTGGCATTTTTGGAATGAAGGCTAAGTGGGCGCACATCATTGTGCTCCTAATCTGTAAGAGAAGGTAGGATGTGTATTCAGAAAAAGAGGAAGAAGAAGCATTTGGTTACTTTTGTGTCTTTCCCGGAGGTTCTGTCTTTCTACAGTTGTCTATTTTTAAGCATTGTAAATTAGAGTAATGAAGACTAACGTGCTCTTCCACTTCCTAATTTAACTATTGAAGATATGGCTAAACTAATATTGTCTCTGGGAGATGGGTGCACTGGCTATTTAGAGAGACAGGAGAGAGAAATAGACATAAACGTGTATATTTATTAAGGCCCCATTCACAATCACGTTTCGCGTCATTAAAACTGAAAAATTGCTTTCTTTGTAAATACCTGCAGACTAGGGGCATCAGCCACCAGATATTCTCCTCAGGACCATAGCAAGGGACACTCATTCTGCTTTCACTACCTCAGTATACAAGACAGCAGAAATTTTTATCAGTATCACGACGTTTTTCTGAAAGATCTGATTTTAAAGGTGAGTGCGGGAAATACAGGGAAAAGGAAGGCTGAGTGTTCATGTGAAGGACTTCTGCTCGTATTCTGGCATAAGCAAGAATATTAACAAGTTTTCTGAATAAAGGAAAGAAGTTCTGTATTAGATGACATTCATTTTTCACAAAGTTATATCTGTTTTACTTAATGCCTGATCTAAAGCCCTGAGGAATTTTACTCACTTCATTGTACTCCCATCTTCTCTGTGGAAGACATACTTGGCCAAACAGTTAACAATTAATTAAGTAAATTAAGTACTTTGGCCCCAACTTCTTTCCAGTAAGACTTGAGTAATACTAATGATATCAGTGTGTGACGTATGTGCAATGAAGTCAGCATTTGACATAATGCTGCTAAAGAAAATTTCAGGGAAGTGTGTACCATTAATGATGAGAAAGTTAAGAGAATAGGCTTAAAAATCGCATCCTCATACTTTGCAGATCTGATCCTGATGATCGTCAGGAGTCTGTCAGATATATGTTTGACTCCAAAACATATGTGCCTCAGAGCTGCTGAAGGCCAATAAAGAAAATTGCTTAATGCCTTTTTTTTCCACATTATTTTTTCTGTATTATTGGTTTTTTCCCTATTTTCTTGGGGACTTCAATGAGAATGAGGCAAGTTTATGGGGATGGGGAAGTAAAGGCGCTATTATCACTTAAATATGCTATAGTTTTACTGCAAAAGGAAAGCAGAATCAAACAGAAAAAAACCCACAGAAGTCTCCAAGCAAAACTGGAGTTACAGATATTTCAGATGAAAGAGAGAGAACGAGATGGGGGAAAGTATCTTCTGAACTATAATATGAATAAGAAACATTTTAAATGGTCCAGACAGATTTGGAAAGAACTTTTTTTTTGCTTTTATTGTTGCTATTTTCACTCAAAGATTTGTGTATTTGTAAATTAAAACAGATTAAGTTAATTTGAACATTTTTCCCCGTTGTAGCTTTACGATGGTAGCTGCTCTGTCAGTGAAATAACTGAACCTGCTCTGGAGGGTTGCTTAAGAGCTGTTAGTGTATATTATAGCTACTCAAAACTAGGCATCGAGTTACTAATTGATTGCTAATGTGGATGCGCTTGATTGGATGTCAAGTTACTTGTAAAATCTATTGAAAATAATTTTGTTTCTTTCCTCTCTCTCAACTACAGTCATTAAATCGAGATAGATATGCACGGTAATTATATCTATCTCCTCAGGCCTGACCTTTTATAGAACCACCCACCAGCGAAGACCTTTTCAGACTACACAATCAGGATATCCTAAAACCTGTTACTAAAAATAAGCAAAATATAATATCCTTGTGCTCTCTTTCCCCCGCTATTCCTCACAAAGACATGAGAAGTGTTGCTAGCACCCAGTGTGAGAGGAACTATTCCGACATTTCAAATTATATTCAATTTAATGAAGCATAATTAAAAGTAAATAAAACTCTGAAATGTAGCATGACCATTTCATAAGCACTTTTATTTTGTTTTCCTTCTTGGATTTTAAGTGACAATAGAGCAAACGCGCTGAGCATTTAATTCAAAGACCTGATGTGCCAGCAGGGATTAATGAAAGGTATCTAAGGTCTCTGTGAAAGGAGTTTCTGCGGTAAAAAACCCCAGCAAACAGTACAGCTTTCAATTTTCTAAACTTCCATTGACCTGTCTTCAAGCTGCTTCATTACCCGTATGAGCAGGTTTAACCTACTGTGCTTTGAAATCATCTGGAACATTAACTGTGATACTTCTCCTTCTTCTGCGAGCTGCTCAAAGTCCCCACGGTCCTTTAAACTGGGAGTTACAGGTGCTGAATTACCTATGCGAGATGAAAGAGCGACAGGTCTGAACTCTGTCATCCGCTCGGGAGGCAGAGTACGGCACCCCGGGGAGAAAGCCAACCCCAGAAGCATCGGCACTGCGGATGTCACCGTGTGCTACTGCCAGCGCTACTCGCAATGGGGTGTTGCGTGATTTTTTCCCTGGGTTTGTATGTGCTTCAGGACATGTTCAAAAGGATCATCTGAGCAAAAAAATGTTTCCAATCCCCGAAGAAGTTGCAGGTATTAATGCATTAATGCATAACTCAACAGCTGGAAGCCAGCTCAGGATCAAAACAACTGCAAGTTTACTTTCTCGCTAACTGGTAGAAGGGATTAAAAAGATATATTCAGGCATTTGAGAACATATTTGTTTCAGTTATTGAGTATTGAAATAGCACTACCACCTCTCTAAGAAAAGGAATAGTTTAAAAAAAGGCTGGACTTTGTGCTCCCCGGTGTGCTGAAAGGCGGGGAGGGTTGGAGAGGAAGTAGGAGGGACCTGGTGGTGTAACAAAGTTGATGCAGAAGCATCAACTGCCTTGTTTGCATTTAAGACCTTAGAAATACTTCTGCGTTTGTATGTTTGTGGAACAAGGTACATTTTAATCTGGAAGAAGGCAAAGGTACAAGCAAAATTTGACAGTGTGTATGATACGCTTTTCCTTTCCTCTCTGAAGACCGGCTAGACAGAGGAAAACAACTCATAAGAAAAATAAGTTATGAGGAAGGATGTACGTGATCAAAGTGCCTTAAAAAGCACCTTATTTTGGAGGAGATGTGGGATGATCTAACCAATACTTTTGCTTTAAAGATTAACTGAAAAAATTAGTTTTCAAAAGCATTAATATTACTAAGCAAACAAAAAGCCATTTCTTAAAGTCTATGACACGAAGATACTTATAATTCTTCTGGGAACTTGTTTTAATGCCCCTCCTGAGGCAGCATCAGGATTGGAGCACTTATTCCCTGTTTTCACAGTAATTTTACGCTTTTACCTGCTGAAGACCATGCCCCATGCGCTATGCAGATCCCTTCGCAGCAGGACGACACGATAGGAACACCATGAGGTAAATGCTGAAAAGCTCTTGCAGCACCAACCTGCTTCCCAGGAGATGTCCTACAGGAAAAGCAAAACTACCCTTTTGAGCCCAATTCAAGCCTTTCTATGAGTTTAAAAGATGTTTTATTTAAAGGATAAGTAAGACACAAGTATATCATCCAAGAAAGAAACTTTATGGAAGTAGGAGACAACTGAAATTTATTTTTTTAAACCAAATTGCAATATTTTATATGAAACACTTTACCAGTTATTGTTGCAGTATTTTGCTGTCTAAACATCCTTTTCTCTACTGTCATCATGTTAATTTTTCATCCTTCAACGCCAAAGATGTGCAAATAGCAAAATAGCAGCATGTCCGAATTAGCTGGTATAATGATGAATAGTGCAGAGCAAATAATTTGATAGGAACTATGTATCTGGAAAACCTATTTTTATTTTTTTCTACTCAGAGTACACTTAAAAGAAGCTCCGAATTTACAAGAATTAGTTCACATTCTGTTTTTTATGGAGAGTTTTTAGCTTGCTAACTCTTCGCTAGGTTTTAGTAATCCATGTCTGAAAAGAAGGCTGCACCAGTGCTCGGTGCTGCTGCATGGGTACGCAGAGAACAGGGTCACATCTGGGATTTGGCCTTAATTTCTCTGTAACATCCACTTGAAAGATGAGAAGAATCTCATAGTCTTTATCAGAAGCACAAAGGTAGCTTCTTCCCTTGCAAAACTAAGGAAATTCTGTGGAAGTGCCTGTCTATGCTTCATATTCTTGGGTACCACCTAGTGGCACCAACTTGGTTAACGACGGACATAACTAATTTACAGTGCACTCCGAAGTTTGGTTACCGTGATTCTGAGAGGAACTTTACGCCCTTAAAAACTGAACTGTTCAGTGTATAGAGAAGGTGACCGAAACTAACTGCAGTAACCCGCTGAAAAGGAATCGGGCAGATAACCACAGACATTTTGTAGCAGTATTTATTCCAATGTCGTCACAGTAACCCATCCATCGCTTCGTTAGAGTGGTTGCTGTTTAAATCTAAGTCTTTTTCCTTAAATCACAACTCATCTACTAGCAGCTGAATAACTTCAAGACAGTTTGTATCCGTTTGCTACTGAGGATATATTATTATTCCCGTGGAGAATAGCTTCTAACTAAAGAGGAGAAGCATACCGGACTCTTTCTGTGGGTTTGATGGCACAGCCACCAGCAGTATAAACTATTTGCAGACAAAGCAAAATGCCTTTATTTTATAGATTCCTTCCCCAGCATCCTGAATGAAATGCATATTGCTAACCTATTAAGTACAAATCGCTTAAACATGTAAATTTTTTATGACTTGCTAAATGTTAATGTATGACTTGTAAAATGTTAAAGTAGTAAATAGCATCTTTGAGCTCATCACACTAAATTTCATTTTGTAGCCCTAAGCATTTAAGGTAACGGTCACAGGGTATTAGGCAGAGAGATTTCCATAATCCTCATCGACTTTAATTTATTATTGTTTAAAAAAAAAAAAAAAGACAATTAAGAGTTAATGTCAGTGGAATAGAAAAACATGCCATTGTCAAAGGATAATGGTCTTCCACTAACAGGAGACTGTTGAGACATTCACTGGGAATAAATGTTATGAAATATGAAACACATGATACAATACCACAATGTGCAATTACAGCTATTTTACGTCAGCTGTTCTGAATGACTCTAGAAGACGTTATCAAAGTCTGATTAATGTTTCCACATTTGATACTTCTTGATTTATTGATGTAATAACCAGCTGAGAAGGACTCCTCACAAAGCCAATTTATTTAAAGTTTGCCATAGAAGCTCATATACACCCTGCTTTCCATCCGCTGGAATGTTTCCTATATTTAGAATAATACACGTATATAAAATACACGTATATAAATGAAAGCCACCAAGTGGAATTTGTTCTGGCTGAAAATATCAGAGGTTGATACAGTTATTTGTTGAGAAGGGAGCAAGCCAGTTTACAGAGAATATTGATGAACGGTCTCCAGATACGCAGCAAAGAGCTAAATTCAGAGGTGTGAAATTAATGTGACTGCACCTCTGAAAACTGGCCATGAATTTGATCCAAAATTATATATTACGAATGTGTGGAGATAGCAAAGATACCCAGGGCCTTGGAACAAGTACTGTAGTAAACAGTGAAGGTCCTAGCATTAAAAAAAGAAAATACAGTTGCTCTTTATCCCCTCTTTGCTCAGCTCTTTAAAAGTTAGGGTCAAATTTTGATTCTGTCATTCATGGAATACTTTAGTTTTCAGGGACTGTTTAGGAATTGGTTCTTGCTATCGGTACAGGTTCTCCCTTCAGGTCCCAAGTGAGTAGATACTCTAAATACTTTCATCTTCTAGAATAAAGATAATTTTTAATAACATTTTGAGATCTAATCCAAATGTGATTCATTAAAGTCAATAGGTTTAGCTGCTTCTTCTGAATTAAAGGCAAGATTTTTTTTCAATGGCTCTTCATCGGGGCCCAAATTCTGACCTGATTTATGCTCTGATTTCCACTGCGACCCGTTGACTGTAGAGAATTTGCACATTGCGTAAATTAGCACAGATTTGACTCCAGGGATCTTTGGTAAGTGGCATAAATTTAGAACGGGGAAATTCTGCTCTCTTTTAAAACACCATAAAGGTCAATACAAAATTGAGAACAAGATACAGCCCCAAGTCTCTTAGTTAAAATGTATTAAATAGTTTCATGAAATCCTTTCATCCTCCTGACTGCAACCTGCCCCGTGGTATCTCATTTCACACCCACCTCGCCCGTACGCTGAGAATAATACGAGTCAGATTTTGCCCCCCCGGAGAAGCTTATTTTGCCTGCTGTGTTGACTTCTAGCTGCGACGATAGCACCTGGTATGGGCTGCAGTAAAGGTGACTGTGGCTGAAACGATCTTGATAATCGGCTGCAATCCCACTGGCTGAAACTTCCATCGGAGGAAAGGATTTATGCAATTGCTAATCTGAGCATTTCCTGACATGTATTAATATTTCAGGACATCTCAGACTTATTCTGGAAGACAACTGCTTAAAAAATGCAGTAACAAGGAGCCTTATTCCTTCTGGGTTTTTCGCAGAGAAGCTCCCTTCTGGCAAAAGCACCTTCTCTCCCCCGTTCCATGCAACGCAGAGGGAAGCCGATATTTGTGGCCAGTGCCTGATGCTGTGCTCTCTCTGGGTAATCAATCACTCCCTCCTGGTCACCAGGACAGCCAGGGCAGACTGCCCACTGCCGTTAGTGCTGACAGGGCCATTTTGGCAGACACTGAAGAGGCTGAGATGTCCTTTTGAACCGTGCAGCACCTCAGCGGGATGAAAACCGCGGAGAGCTGCATTGGAATGATTTAGGCTTTTCTTAACGAGTATCAGCACTGTTTCCTTGGAAGACGTTGGATGTTCCATGATCTTGTGCGATGTTTATGTGCCCTCTGAAAATATGTCCTACTGGAAAATGTCACCTCTTGTAGGATAGGCAAGAACTTTCACCTTTTCTTGCCGAGTACAGAAGCCGTGACTGCGGTTCGTATCATGTGATCCCATGAATGGAATTAATAGGATGTAGAAAACATTTTTGTCAGTATAATCTACAATTCACATAAAAAGAAAGAACTGGGGGACCAGACATTAAATCTGAAATTAAAATTCAATTTACTCAAAGGCTGCAGAGAAGCAGAGACTTCCTGACGTGTGAACAAGCACAGCAAGCTGTCCTGATGGACTGGCCTCCTCAACGTACTGTGGGCAGAGTTAGTTATCATGAGGTGAGGATTTTTGTGTGTTTGATGAATTCAGGGAGTGAGGAATTCTTTTAGGTCTGCTATTGTTGCAATGTTGAGAGAAGCACAGGGCTTATTACACATATGATAAGTGAGGCAAATGAATGCAAATATTTTGTGTGGGCCATAATAGAGAGAATTTTACCTTTAAAGAGTAAGATAAATTCCCTTTTAATTGCAGACATGCAGCTATGTTTAGGCATCCAAAGCACTCAGTATATTGACAAGTTCCCAAATGCAAGACTCCCCAACAGTCTGCACAGATCTCAAAAGCCATCTCCAGGCTTCCAAGGAATGAAGTACAATTTTCAAAAGGAATTGAGAATTTTGGACCTTCCTGAGTCATGCTTAACACTTCACGCTGCCTGGCTCTGCAGGAATTAGCCTTCAAAGATTACCTCTGTGGGCGCGGAGATCCGTTGTAGCTATGGTTTCTAGCATTTGATATATTAAGTACCTGGTTCTTCTGCAAACCGTAGTTAAGAGTAGGAATTGCAAACGTCTAGCTGTAATACTTGAGCAGGGGATCTGTGAAAAGTGCATATTACATCTACATGTATAGCAAATGCATCTGTAATGAGCATTGCCGTTGCAGTGAATAGCAAAACAATGAACTGTGATTAACCTCTTCTTGTGAAGTGCTGCCATTAATTTGGGCATTTACTATGGAAATACTTTTGAAATTTTACAGGAGATTTGAATAATTGTATTATATTTTCATGGGCTTTTTGATTACTAAGAAACAAATTATCTGAACAATTTAAAGTCATGAATATACAAGTGATGAGGAAGTGCGACAATATCTCCTTCATTAAATTGGCTTTAAGGCACAGGACATCGGGAATTAAAAAGCTCGTCTAGCTAAAATATTTATAACTCTCTGATGCTCTTTCAATCACCTTAGATAATATTAGGCTACTCTGACAAAAACATAAAATAAAATCCTCAACACACTTAGATTCACCAACTTCAAAACCGATATTTCAACTATATTCTGATATTTTTAAGGAATACAAATTGAGTGAAGGATAAACTAATTCAAGTTTGGCTATTCAAGTACACAAATACTCATTTAGTTTCAGAGAGTTTTCCATCTGGGTTCATTTTCCGAGATGAAACTGGGCTCAGTCAGAGTGGATTTTAGAGGTCCTCCACTTAGGTGAATTATTTTTATTAAATAAAAATAAAATAATTGACCAGTGGATAAAATTGACCAGTGGATGAATGGGATAAGGGATCAGGCTCACATGTTTACAAAAGTCTGATGACATTTCTTACCCACATTTATAGATGGAATTAGGGCAAGAATTAAGTTGTTTGCTTCTAATTTGGATCAATATAAATTCCTAGAAGTTTATTCTTATTGATGTATTTCAGGAAAAAAAAAAGTCTTTTCTAGAGTATAATTCAAACCAGATAGGAGATTCCATTTGCAAAGTATTTATGACAACACATAGCATTTTACTCAATTAAGGAAAACGCCGATTTGTTACTAGCACTTATAATTTATTCATAGAAAGTCAATGTCCCTTTGGCCTCATGAGTTCAAACATATGTCAGATGCCTCAGATGGAGGGATGAGCCCTCCATCCTCCTGAGACAAATTTTACAGACAACTCGTGCTCTTCAAAGACCCGGTGATCACTGTAGATGAACTGGAGGCATGGAGGGCACAAAGAGCCGCCAGTGGCAGCGATGGGCCACCAGCCACAGTGCTACTGAGTCAGAGAAGGAGAGAGAGTCAGTCTTGACCAGGCTTTCAGACTCCAGCTTTCAGATCAGTTCTGCCTCCAGGTTGCCAGCACAGAGCAGATCACCCAGGGTAGCAGGAACAGCAGAGTGGGAGCACTCAGTTCTCTGTCATAGATGAATCTCATTTGAGTGTAAGGGTCAGATTTAGTGAAATGAAATTATAATTTAATAGATTAGATACTTAGGAAGAAGCAACTCCTGACTTTGTCCTAAAGGCCTTAGTAATAGGAAGTCCAGCTGTACCAATGTACTAGTAACTTTATTGAATTAATAAATCATCTTAGATTTTATACAGTAGTTTATAAATTAATATATGACAGAAGAAAAACTATAGAAAGTTGAGAAAACCTTTTAAAAAGTTGCTAAAAGGGGAAGTTAAAGGGGTGAAATATTTGCAGTAGGCTAGGAGCATTTTTGATTTTTAAAAAAACCACCTTGTTTTTGACTTAAGGAAAAATCTCATCAAAAAATATCTTTGAAAGGTCAAGAAAAAAAAATAATCCTGGGACTTAGTTAAAGAACACCTCACAGGAGCTAATTATAAAGAATAAGACATCCTTAAAAAAAGTCAAATCCAAATAAAGGAAATAATAGAAAACAGTATGAGCTCTGTCAATTTAAATGTGAAAGCCCAGTCAGGCAAACCTGAGCAATACGAATTCCACTGCAAGCAGCAGTGAAAGGATTTCACAGTGCTGGCTGACGGAGCAATAAAATAGCTAAAGAAATTGGAGGTGTAGAAGTGTTATGGAAAGTCAGTACCCACTCAAAGTCAGAAAAGCGAACAAACTGCCTGGACGTGTTGGGGGAGGCACAGAAAGCGAAACAGCAAAGTCACGCAGCGTCGTGTCACTGCACAAGCCCATGGGCACCGACAGCTTAAACAAGTACCGTAAAGGCACAGCAGAACGAAAGAGTTTGAAGACGACAACTCCATACTTTTTAAAAAATGGGATGGGTTTTATATGAATATCACAAAATGGGATATCACCTGTGCTCTGGCCAAAAATTTCTTTTACTCTGTCCTACTCAAGGCAAAGGATGACCGCACGTGGCCGGCCTCATTTGGAAGGTTGGCATTGTTATGTCGCAATTATTTTCTGTGTGATGCCAAACCATTGATAACATAAATCAGAGGCAATACGTGGGAATTTTGAATAGTTTATAACATAGTTTGAGCAGAATTTAATAGTCAGTTTGTCTGATTCGTGATTCAAAGAGCCCTCACACTATCAGGTGATCTCTGCGGTCTGAATTTATGTTTTTTTCACATCTGCATCTCCCTAGCAAACAGTAAGATGCAGGTTTCCAACTTCTCTGCCTCGGTCACTTTGAGATTAGATTCCCACAAAGTGCTTCCCATGCAAATGCACCTTCACTCGACTTGGTAATCGATGGAGTTGCAGAAGCTACGTGTGCTCCTAAGTGATACCAGTGTCATACGAGTTTTTCTAATGGCTTCTGGGTTGGATCTGAGGTGGAACTTTGTCATTTATTATTTCCTAAATGACACGTGATCCGCCTCTAGGCAAGATTGCATCTTCTCCTGAGCAGTATCTTCTTGAGGATAGTAACCCCTTCAAAAGCCATTTTAAGTGCTCACATCCAAATAAGAACTTTCTAATAATTTCCATGTGCATGAACATTTAATGTACTCAGATATTATTCTTCATAGGTAACAGACAGCGTGGTCTAACACTGCCCCGCTTCATTGGTTTATATTTGCCAGAGTGAGAAATGTTGAGACCAGAAAGATATTTCAGTGATGTTTCTTTCTATCCTTAATTTGCAAACCTGGATAGTCGTGCCTAATGTAAACGAAATCGCAGGTTACACTGGAAAGAAGGAAAACAACCAATAGATCAAACATTTTATCGAACACCATCTATTCGCTGAAAAAATGAACTTTTTAAAGCTAACCGCTAACCCATCCTTTGATTACTCCTCCCCAGGATCCTGTCACGCATTAGTGGGAGTTACACGTGGACCATATGTGACCCTTATACATGATAGTGATGCACGGTGATTTGTCATTTCACATGCAAAACAAACAATTTTGATCTACCAGATATTTAATTTGAGCAAGCAAAAAATGAGTAAACCCCTCACTTTCTGAATAGCATTGGGTAAGCAAATGAGAAACAGAAATGATGTCATTTAGTCAGAGGGGACAACAAGCCACAACTTCTCTCTTTTATTAGCTTTTATAAGGCTTCGCTTTAATTTTGTTTCCAAAAAGCAATAAAGCAGAAGTTGTTTCCGCAAAGCAGACAGAAAATTGATTCACTAAATGTTGATCATTTTCCAAGGGTAGTTCAGAATTTCTCGACTCTTGCATATTTAATAGTAGTTTTGGTTTTATTTTAATTCAAATAAGATCTCGATAAATAGATTAACAGTACACTTGCTGATGACTTACGTATTGATATGGTTCTAGTTTCTGGAACAATTATCCATTATATTCTTCTGTTTGCTCATATTTAAAAGTCAGACTTGGAACATTTTTGCCCTTTTTTACATTGATTGCTGTTTTTGCCCACCTCAAGTACTGTATAGCTGAAAATAAGAATTGAATATAATAGCATATTGCAAGCAATTTACTGCTTGTACTGCTTATTTCAAGTTTTTTTTTTCCAGTTCTTTGACAGGAATGCAATTTGCATTTTCTTATTAATACTGATAAGAAGCCGGACTTTACAGTTATTGGAAACACAAGTCAATTTGGTTTGCCCTTCAAACAAAATACCCCTTTGTTACGAGATTTGGCAGCTCTGCGTTAAAAGATTGATAGGTCTGAATGCTGAATTCTTTGTAACTGAAAGGTTACAGGCAAAGACTAATTTATGCTAAAGCTGAGATGGAATCTGATGCTACCTGAAGGAAAACACAATAATTTAGTAGGTGTGTGTATTTTAATTCTGAGTATTTCTGAAACAAATGTGAATTTTAACAAGTGCACTCAGAGTACAAGAGGGTGTCATCTCAGAGGAGTTATGAGAAAGATGCTGGAATAGAAAGTACCAATGAATGAGCTATAAGAACAAGACAAAAAACTGTTTAAGGGAAGGGGATTTTTTTAATGCAGTTCAGATTATAGGGTTTTTATAGCCAAGGTCACATAATTTTACAGATAATGAAACCAGTGCCAAGCAGATAATAGGCTGCTGTGCTCAGAATATTTGTTTTTCAGAAAAATTTAAAGTACAGCGGTTCCACTTCTCTTGCCATGGAACTAGGTATTTTATTTGATAAATTTTGACAGAAAAAGGCACTGTTTGGGTTTTTTCCATAGGAAGGCTTTCCTGCCAATCCATATCTAAGGACATAACCTGATTCAGAAGTAATAGTCACTTAGGCTTCTTAATGCTTTTTGTTTAAATTGAAACCTTAAAAAATAATATTTTTATGTCTAATAGAATGTTGAGAGGGAAGGGGGAAGAATGAAGAGAGCACAAGACAGAATGCAAGAAACCCGGAGCTGACTATAAAAATATTTTTCCTTTGTCCTCTCCTTTTTTTTTTTTAATCATTATTATTAATTCTTCCACCTTAAACTTAGGTTCCTGAAATATTGAAAGAAAAATTCACCGCAGAATAGGTGTCTTTTTGCCCTTTCAAAGCAACCGTCTGCTGCCCTGTGTTCTTTCCCTCTGAATAAAAAACGTACCCATTTTAGGCTGGTTGGTTGTTGGACTTTTTTTCCCCACACAAATCAGGAGTAATACAAGCAGCGGTCCAAGCCCATTTCCCGTGATCGCACCACGAGTTTGGCCGCTGAGTTTTTAGGATTCCTAATTTGCAAGACTTTATGCGTGAGTTGTTTTTCTCTCGGTTGGAAGCATCACGCGGTGTAAGAGTCAGGTGTGACAAGTGAATGACTCAGGCTTTGCGCTGGTTTACGACTTAGGAGCAGGTCGTTTATTAGAGTTGAGCCTGGGCTGTTCGTCACCATATGGAGAATGTCTTCATTGATAAAGAGATTCTTTTTGTTTAGATGCCTCGGGTGAATGACAAAACAGAAAGAAGAGGTGGCACATAGTCCTTTGCTGCTTAAAATAGAGTTTGCTTCTAACTTTATAGAAACACATCAGGGCTTGGGGATCATATGACACCAATTTGATTTATATAAACTGGCTCCACAGTTTGCCTTTGTAGGTTGTACTAGACTTCAAGGACAGTTTTCATGTTGGAATGACAGAACGGCAGGATTCAAGTAAACAGAACAGTCAGGTTTTTTTTTCTTTTGTTCTCCTGTTTAATATAATTGCTAGTTTTTTTCTCAGAGTGACCCTGAAAGTCACCTCAGTGGTAATGAAATCGAGCTGCATAAACAAAGCTGTCTGATTTGAAAAAAAAATTAAGGTCCTAGTTTTTCACAGCTAAGGAGCCCTTCACAGACTGACAGTTTGCTTTTAAATTGACCATCTCCTACTGAATATATGCCTTTATCACAAAAAGCACTACTGTTTTCTTGATTAGTGGTTACAGAAGAGAGAAATATGTCTTCATCTACCATGTTTAGTTAATACATGCTCTCTAACTCCACCACTCCCCCTCATCCTCCAAGACAGGCAAGTCAGTGCTAGTCCTATTCATTGATCAGTGCAGTGAAGCTCCCACTTCCTCTGCCCACGAGACTTAAAGGAGATGTTCAGAGTTCCTGAAGAAGGAACTGCTGCTTTCACTTCAGAGAAGACCTTAAATAGGAACCAAATTGTATGCTAGGGAGGAGAGTGTGGGACTAAGATGACACAAAAGGAGGAACTCACTAGGGAAATAATTTGCGTTCAATATCTGAGTAACAAAGTAAAGCTTAAAGCCACCTCACAGCAAAGCCCAAGACCACATCTAGCACAGAAGCTACAGGACTTCTGTGTCCAATCACAGACATCATCTTCTAAGGGTCCTGCTTCTGTCTGTTGAAGCTGAAGGAGACAAAGTATGTTAACTGGTTACCCTAAGTGCCTAAGCGGAGCGGTATGGGCAGCTGGGGTGGTGATTCCTGTTTCCCTAGAGCTGTGGTCACTCTCAGCCCTCTCTTCAGCGTGTTTGCAACACCTTCACTCTCTGAAGTCGTTTTCCTCAGTGTGTTCCTAGACCACCTTGAAACATTAAAACATTTTCCTATAGATAAATCTATCATCTCTCAGGAACCGAGTGTGTTGTCAAGGATGTGAGCATCGACACACCCTATTAGATCTATAGGATAAAAATGGTATAGGCTACTCATCGCACCCAAATTCTCCGGCCTTGGAAAGGACTATGCCTTGCCCTGCTTTGTCACTGTTGTCTCTTTACAACACTTCCGAACTATTCCGTATCTATTCTGACATTCTCACATCTGAAATGTTAACAAACAGAAAAGTTTGATGCTCTTCAAGCTGAAGCCAAAGAATGCTTCGCCCAGACCATAAAAATCAGCAGTAGGTGAATTCAGCCAACTATTTATAGATTTTTTTGCCTTAACTCTCTCCTAGCATTAAGTTTTCATTACGTTTTCTTAACTGAAGGCACTTTAAGTAACACAGCCGGTTTGCTTTTCGGTGATTTTTCCAAATTCTAACAGTAGGTGCTACACATGCTGTCTCTTCAACACACCACCATACCCACCAGTTACTTCTGTGTTAAGTTTCATCCAGTAATGATTTTTTTCCAGTATCAATCAGAACCGTAAAGCAGAATGGATAGCTAGAAGCAGGAGTCAAGTTTTTGATTGACAGTGCATAGCAAACAATACTTCCAGCTCAATAAATGTCAGTGAGCTTTTGATAAGCAAGATAAACTATAATAATCTCCAGAGTAGAACATAGTACAAGAATAGTAAAAAAATCTAAAAAATTTAATTTAGGCGAAAGAAGCAAACCCAGCTATTTGAAATGTTGTGATCGTTTCTGCAAAATGTGGTTCACACTTCTGTACAAATGTTTTTGGAAAAAGGAAAGGTAAAGAGCTTGTTTTCATTAATTCTGTAGATATAATGAAATGACCTAAAAGAAAGGCAGCAATCTAAAGGGAAAAAAGGTTAGTTTCATATTGCTGAAATTAATGTTCACTTCAATGAGTAAGTTTAATCACCACATATAATACATCTAATATTATATCTGGTCTAAATGTAAGTGCAATAAAGCATGTAATAGGAATCTTTAAGGATCATATTCAAAAGCTATACCGACAGAAAAAGAAACAACAGAAAACATTTCCAAACTGTGCATGAAAACCCTCTTTCTGTTTGTTTGGTGCAGTTGACTAAGTTTACAGGTAGATATATTTGGGGTCTCTGGACGTTCATTCCCATTGCGCATATTTTATATGTCTCCAAAACTTGTTAGAGTGGAGTATTGTCACGTACATTTTTCTTTCCTTTTGGGGCAGGGAAGAGGGGAAACATAGAGCATTGATTTCCTGAGCTTAGAAGTCATCATGTCATCTTCTCGTTAATCAGGGAGATGCCCAATCCGAGATGATTACAAATTTTGTAGTCCATCCTTATCTTCTCAGTCTCTCGAGATCTTTTCAGGGAGCATGGCAAATCAGCAGTCAACACTTGGACTTAGGTAGACCTAGATTAATAAACAGGATATCTCTTTGGTTTCTGCAACCTGTCATGCTGCACCATAACTTGCTTCAATAATCCAGCCCAAAAAATAGAAACACTTCAATATTTTAAAGTGATTCTAAATCTGGAACTTCTGCATGATTTCCCAAATTTATTCAGTAAACCGTTGATTTAATTGTGGATTCACAATGAAAAACTGATTATATTTTTCCCCAACATGCCATAACAGATTGCAGGCAGGAAGGTTTTTGGAGAATTTCCCTATACCTATGAGGAGGTAGGAGGTGAAGTGTGTTTGACTGACAACTAGTTTTTGATGTATAGTAACTTGTGTAGATGTTTCAGGGGTAAGAATAGGTTATTTATTTCCTCATACAATATTTTTGCACTGTGCTAATGATACTATGATTTATCTGCCTCGTCAAAGACTAGTGGACATAAAAATCTATAATGAAACAATGCCAATTAGGCTTCTAATGACATATTGTTATTTTGGTATATTCAGGATTGTGATGGATCTGGATCAAGGCTTAAAAGGGAGGATGGTTGTGGGTTTTGTCAAATACTTCTTCTTCTGTAACAAAATGTCAATACTTAGGAAGAAATTTTTCTGGGAGATACAGATTACAGCTATTCAGGAAGCTGAAGACCTTCTGAATGGTAAATACCCTCCTAAAATCTCAGTACATGATCTTCACCCACATAAAATGATAATGAGTCATAGAGGTGCACATCAGAGGCTTCTTTGCAGCCTGGTTTGATGTGTTGCTTTGGTCCGGGCCTTGTTGAGATTTAATCTTTTCAACGTCTGTGTGAAACTGAAGTGCCTTAAAGCCTTAGCCAAAAAATAGACTACAAAAGAGAAGAACTTCAACATTGCTAAGTGTTCACTGATCTCTAGTGCCTCCATTTTGGGGGAGGAGGGATAGGCACTCATCAGAGACATCTAAATATTGTTTAGAGATATAAAGATGACTATAATCAGCCTCTACTCATAATCAGTTTCAGTCAGTAAGTATTCAGCTAATCTAAAATTTTATCTCAAGAGTGTCTCTAGCTGCATGTTCAAGTGAGACCCAAAATGAGTGAGCACCCTTGGGACTCTGGGTGTGCTGCCTGGCCAGGGCAGCACTAGGAATCAACCCGCTCTAGTCCAGCCTCGTTCTGCATCAAACCCTCTACCTCAATTCAGATCAACTTGCATCTGCACCAACTGCTCCGCTATGGAGATACGCTCCTGGTCATCACTGCAGGCTAATGCAGATACAACCATTAAGTTGCATAAATGCATAAATCTGCGGGGTTTGCACTTACAATTGGGGTTCTGCACCCAGCACCAGGTATGTAGACTATTCCTTTTCATTTGGAGAGAGTAGGATGAACTAGACAGTCTTTTCATATAAGGAGATCACAAGACATTATGATAGTCTGCCAAATGCCTGATACTTTTTTCCCCCCACTTGTGGTTAGAGTTTTAACTCATGTTTTTTACTAACCAAATTACTATATTTTGTCTCTTATTCACTGTCATCAACTTACCTCAAAATAAAATAAAGAAATCTAGCAATAAGGATTCAGTGTCTGGGAACGATGTTGCCTTGACTAAGAGCTCTGGAAATGGCACTGTCATTTTACCACAAAGAAAGCAACAATTTGTTCAGTGACACTGAAAGGCCACCCAAACTCTTTCACCTCTCAAAATGTTGATTTGATGAGATGCATCTCAAAGAGAGAGAAAGTAATTTTAGCTAGGAAATTCTTGCCTTTTCCATTTCTGCAGGGCTGGCCACCAGTGATTATTTGGTGTAAACACATCTCCATCATAACACAGGCTGTGAACATCAGCAGAGAGTGCAGTGGATCAGCCAAGGTGGGGTAATAATAGTCTCCTCTCAGCAACAGATTTAAACAAGACCTCAAGTGAATTGTACCTGCATAGGATTATCCACGGGCTACTATTAATTTACATTAAGAAAGAAGGAAAGGAAAGAAAAGAAAGACAAGTGTTGGAGTAATCGGAGTTTTGCCTTTCTTCTTGTAAGTCATTCAAGTTGAAATTACCTTTCTCTTAACTATCAACTTGGCAGATTTCTTGTATTTTAGGATATAGTCCATTGCAAATAAAAATATGGGGACATCTGTTACAAGATTAAACACTTCTTACCCTGTTACCTATCCCCTCAACTATTAGCTGCCTGCCCAGTTCCCTCACAAGTGTCTCATACTTGCACTTTCCCCCTTCCATACTGAATGACAACCCTGTACTGATCTGGCAAAAAAAATTCTCCTAATTTAAATCCCCTTCAAGCCTTTCCACTGTCATGACAACTTTGGGAAATCATCCAAAAAAACGGAAAATTATTTTGATAAGGAGAGGCATGAAAAAGTGTGTCTTTAAAGATAAAAAGTGTGTCTTTAAAGATAAAAAGTGTACGTAAGGCCCATGTTCCTCCGCTTTTCCAACCTTCTGCTGGTAAGCCGGGAGCAGAACTGCCTCATTTTCAGAAGCCAGTTGGCCAAACTGAAGTGGAGTTGCTCTCAGGACCCATCCACCCTTCCACCGGGAAAAAGGAGGAAATAGGGCTATGTGGAGACTATCACTTGCATAGACTTTCTGCCCAGAGCCAGCAGTTCCCGTGTTGCGCTGCTGTGGTTGTGCTGCCGCACAGACCCGCTCCTGGACCAGATATTGCAACATCTCTACAAGATGCCACTCACTACAAGAAGGACATTGAGGCGCTGGAGAGTGTCCAGAGAAGGGCAACAAAGCTGGTGAAGAATCTTGAGAACAACTCTTGTGAGGAGCGGCTGAGGGAACTTGGGTATGTTTAGCCTGGAGAAAAGGAGGCTGAGGGGAGACCTCATCACTCTCTACAACTACCTGAAAGGAGGTTGTATCAAGGTAGGGGTCGGTCTCTTCTCCCAGGTAACAAGTGACAGGACAAGAGGAAATGGCCTCAAGTTGTGCCAGGTGAGGTTTAGGTTGGATATTAGGAAAAATGTCTTTACAGAGAGGGTGGGCAAGCACTGGAACAGGCTGCCCCAGGAAGTGGTGGAGGCATTTAAAGGACGTGTAGATGAGGTGCTAGGGACATGGTTTAGCAGTGATTTGGCAGGGCTGGGTTGATGGTTGGACTTGATGTCCTGTCTCTTCCAGCCAAAGTGATTCTATGATTCTATGACCTGCAGCTCACTGCTGAGTGCAAGCCACAGCAGACACAGGGAGCTGAGTTCATTGGCTGTCCTTTTCCCAGTAACCACTCCCCAACCCTCGTCAAACAAAAAGGGCAAGCCAAAAGGGCACCCAGCCTGAGATCCCTGAACATAGCACCGCTATTGACAGCACTAAATCACTGAACCTCAGGAGCTCAGTGCAATACAGTGCATCGATTGGACAGAATTAATAATTTCACAAATGCCTTTAATGTCATTGTTCAATCAATTTGGAGTTTGCTTACATTTTTAATGATTCCTAAATAATAACCAAAGTTATCCAGGGACGAAGGTTCATGTAAATAACGTGGTGCACATAACCTACTGATAGAGGTGGAGCGCTTTCCTTTTCTGGAGTCTCTCAGTATCTGGAACGCTCAGAAAATAAAGTTTTGTGGTGGCACCACACTGTAAAAGTTATTTGGATTCCATTGAAAACGGAAATCAAGTAATCCAGGTGGGGTTTTCTGTTCTTTTACCTCCTTCATTCTCCATCCTGGAAGATGCTGGAGTTACAGTCTTCTCAATGGAAATGTTTCAGTTCCCTTCATCATAACATGCTTCTCTTGCTTTGCATGTTGTTGGCACTCCAACAGATTTTGGCAGTCTCTTTTTGAAGGTATCATAAATGGCATATATGATCTTTTATTCATATTCTATTGTTGCAGCTGATACAGTCACATTTAACTATGTTCTTTCTTCAGAGATAAATGCGTTCTTTAACTGGCTTTGAACCTTTTATAAGTATGAATGTACCCTTCAATATGTTGTGACAAGTGGTTAATTAGAGCTGATTTCACTTTTTTGTTTTGGAATTTTTCCTTTCATGTGCACACGAGCCTGAGAATTACATTTACTTTCCAGTGTCAGTGATACCAAAAATGCTAAACCAAAAACCAGCTACCGAAAGTTGTTGTTGGGTTTTTCGGTTGGGTTTTGGTGTTTGTTTGGGTTTTTTTTTTGCATTGGCTTGGCTGCCATTTCTGATATATTAGAGTAAATTGTAACCAAGAAATTCAACAAAACAGCAAGACCCATGCTATCACACGCATTTGATATTCCACGTTTATTTGATCTTTGGTCTGCATTATGCAGGAAGTCAGATCGTACTGATTGGCAAAGCTGCAATCAATGTGATGCAGGGCTGAGCTGGTCAGCTCGATGGCTGGCAAGGGGTGGCCACAGCAGCTTGGAATATGTATCCCAGAATTCACTGGGTCTCATGCTTTTCTCCATCCCCATCTGCGTACTCCCAACCTTCCTCGGATGACTTCTGTTGCTCACTGGAAACCACGATAAGGTCTGAGCTAAATTGCTGACTCTTAACTAGAGCCACAATAATGTAGACTGACACTAAGTTATTATGATAACTGTTATCCCTCAAATTTATGAATCTTTGAGAAAATTATGGGTTGTGAAAGCAGTTACATACATGAATAGGACAATTCTTTTGATCAATCCTGATTTTAGTGCTATTGACTCTATATTCCTTTGGAAAAAGAAAATCCATATATCGATAGTTGTCATCTCCAAAACGCACCCAATTGAATTAGAGTTAATTCACATTTCATTATAATATTATTTTATCTATCATCTAGAGCCTGTTATGCAACAAAGCCTACAGTGTACAACCGAGAGAGAGTGCCAGGAAATTAAATCAAAAAACCCTACGAAATACATTATCTATATTAAACCTATGATTCTGCAGATATTTATATTCAGCATAAACCTGATCCACAATATTCCAGAAGGAAGAAGATTGAATTTTGGACATAAAATTACCCAGACTGGTGTCTTCTGTGTTATTACTCCAGCACTTACCTTCCTCTCCTTGCAGGTGGGAGGCATGAGGGGTGACAGTAGATGGATACTTTCTGCATATTCCCAAGAACCTTTCAAAAGTAGAAGAGCACTACCCAAAATAATAAGGAATTTCATACGTTCTCAGTACTTATGTTTTTTGAATAATAATTATATATCATTAAATGCTGAAGGTCTTTGGGGTTTTTCTCAGTGTACAGCCAGACAAACTCCCGTTCACATGGCTATGCACCAAGCCCATGAACTAGTAGTTGCAATTTCTTACCTTTGACACACGGATCCTAGAAAGATCAATTATAATTTCATTTAAAAAAAAAAAAAAAAGTATATCTTCTATGTATAGTGATTGCTATAGCTCAAAACTATCAATTGCACCTAAGATTAGCTCTCAAAATATTCTGAAATTTTGAAAAATACGACCTTACTCTCCTTAATTTTCTGAGAGTATATCAACTATGAGTCATTTCACCCCTAGTAAAACTGGGGTGAACACGAGCAGTCCCACCTCCTGCTGTCTTCCTTGCTTCGTGAGAAAACAGCTTGATGGGATTTCTGCGGTCATGAGTTACGGAGGTGGGTGTTGAAGTCAGGTGCTGTGCCCAAGCCTGAGCTCTTACCTGGGAGAGAGTGGGGTCCTCCCCTCCGTATCCTGCTTTTGTTTGTGTGGTCCATTGTACAATTTTGCAATTGCACTCTTGACCTCACTGGTTTATGATGAGATTTTCTGTTGGAAAACAAGTTCAGTGAATGTAGCAGTGGATTCTGGTGCCTTCATGCACCACACACCAGCTCTCAGAGGGGATTTCATGGGCTGCTCCAACCTTGCAGAGACGGGCACATAGCAACCCCAGCTACCCACAAAAAGTGCTGCAGAGAAGGAAGTTGCAAGGACAGTTACAAAGAAATGGCTCCTTCTTCTGTTTTCCCAAATATAATTAAATATTCTTGTCTTGCTCAAGCTATCTTGAAAATTAATAATTTACAGTGGGTGTGTTTTGAACAGTACCGTTCTCTCAAACCTCTGCTGCCGGCACGCACATGCACACGCAGACGTCCATTGCAAAAGCGTTTTTGCTGGGAACCCCACCAGCTAAAAAGCATTAGAGCCACCGCTGCTGCGCACAGAATCAAAGACGTATGAGCTGGAGCAGTTTAACAGATTACCCTTATTAGCTGAGTGACTGCACCCGACTTTGTACATAGTCCGGGCTTTTTTTTTACAATGACAAGCATAACACTTTAGCTTAAACCTCTGTGGAGGTGATTTCAGTAAGGTCTACTGCTTTATGATTTCAGCTTTGAAAGTGCTTTTCTGTGGTCTCAGTCAAATAATTTAATTTTACCCCATGACGTTTCAAACACTTTCCTCTAAAACAGGGAGAACGCTCGCTTGACGTGAAGGACCATAAGATAATTAAAGGTGTTTTGTTAACTGTTTAATTCAACTGCTAAAAGAATATCAATAGGATGATGTGTGTGAACAGATATTTGAGAATGTGAGTAACGTGTTAATGCTCTTTCCTCACTAATTAATACCTGCAGAATGCTAAAAAAATGTCCTACAATTCACTGACCGTAGGAGTATTCAAGGCCTGAAATTCCCTTCAGTTTATTCAGGCAATTACTGCCAAAAAAAATGTTTTAAAAAAAAGTATAAAAGCTTCATCATGATGGAGTCAATGCAGTTACCAGCCAGAACAACCTAAAACCTATTCAATAATGGTACGTTGGGTCCAATTTGAAAAGTAGCCCAAGACAGGAAGTAATTTCCTCATCCCATAAAACATTTTCAGAGTACAGAAGTCCTACTCGGAGGTGAGGTATAACCAAGAGGCTTCAGAAGTTTTCACCGTAAAGCCAAATGATAAAAACTCAGTGTTGGAGGCATTCACCTGAGGTGTGCCCGAGCCAAGATCAGCTCTTCCCCTGTCTGGTTCAGCGACTCCAGTCTGTGGCTCTTCCTGGAGAACAGGAACTGCCAGCCTGTTAACGTGTTCCTGTGCTGTATTCTCCTGGCCGAGTCTACTTTTTCACAGAGAAATAAATTGGTTTTGAACAAGAAGAGGTTTAAGGGTGACTCAAAACAATGACATGATCCTTTTCCCAGGTGGGGACCATACCAAGTTATTCAGAAAGTCTTTATTGCAGTGGTTCCTCCTTGTATAAGTGCTGGTTTGGAATAGAAAAAAAGAAGGAGACTCTACCCCGAGGGGGATACGCGCACATATGATATTTGGGGAAGGTCGGGTTCAAGTCTCTGGTTTGCAGTGGATAAGAACGGACAGTTTCCCTCTGTATTACCAGAATCAGAATGTTCATCCTCAATTTGTAAAACATTTAAGGCAAAAGTTTTCTCAAAACTGGTACTTTCCCATGAAATTGTTCACTTCACTACAGTGAATCAGAATTTCCTGATTAAAATATTCTTGTTAGTGGAATTTGGCGCATGCTGGAGTCAAGGTTAGGAAGACCACTGCCCATACGTAAAATAAGCCATTTAAATATAAGGTCCACTATATACTGAGGTGACAGTGGACTGACCTGACTTGGCTTGGCTGCAGAGAAGCAACGAACTGTTATTTTCCCCACCTTCTGCTCAGTCAGCCATCTCAGCTCCTGTTGATGTCAACAGATTCACTCGCTTTAAGGTTTGGTTTGTAAATTAAACATTTTGCATTTGACCTATCACCAAGATACATTTTTACCCACTTTCTCCACTGCTATTCATGCAATTTAATCCAAACAAAATTTTACAAAGGAATAGAGCATCTAATTATATTTTAAAAAATCGTTCTCTTTGAAAGCCAAATTAGAAAATACACAACTTTTAAAATGTTCATAAAGATCCACCATTTTCTTTGTCATATTCACCTTTTCTGTATTATGATCAGCAATAATATAATGAAAATAATTATCCTTGCCTTCATAACTGAGGAGCACCTTTACAGAATGGGGTAGGCTTCTAATATTCTTCTTCCACTTACGGCCTGACTTAGAAAATTACTCAGTTTGATTGTGGACAGGATCTGAAAATGATGTGGGTGCCTGAAGTGTGACTTCGGTGAAATCGAAGCATCTAGTCAAAGGTTTTGCTTAAAACGTCCTTCTGGCTGCCAGGTACCTCCTTGGGCATGTTGGGTTTGATCTCCTCTGCTGCCCACAGCTTCTCTTCTGCCGGCAGGGTGGTACCTGCTTCACCCATCAGGCTGATGAGGACTCAGAAATCAGCCTTCTTTCCCCTAAATCTCTTGAGGAATTTGATCTAATATCTGTGCACAGATCACAGCCAACAAACCTGTGAAGAATACAGAAGAAGTCACTTTATTTTTAAAACCTGGCCCTTGAGAGCATGATTGGTAGTAGTGCTTATGTGTTATATATGCTGGCTATTTCCTACAGCATTTGCCCAAGAAATGGAGAAGGATATACATTTAATCTCACCTTCCGCCAGGGACAGTTCAAGCCCACTTTCCAGCCCCACAGTATAGTTCCTTAACCATTGCACTCCAAACTACTGGTCAGAAGCAGAATTGCTTCTGTTGGGAAGGCAGCTGCACTCCAGGCTTCTGCGCCTGTACCAATGATCAAACCAGTTGGCTGCTGTTTCACAGGTGCTGAATGTGAGTGCTGGCCCTTCCTAAAACGAACCATGGACCTCGGCTGGTCTGGGAAGGGATGGTCAGAGGTACTTCTCCTGGGCTGAGTGTATCAGATGGACAATTCACCCAGCACGGCTGTTCCCTCACCAGCAGACAGCTAACCCTGGATGTGGGTGGGATGGGAAAGCCTTCTCCATGCTCAGCATTCAGTACCACTGGGCACCTCATTGCTCCGACCAGGCTCCTTTCCTGAATCAGAGACTTTGCATTTGATGTGTTCACCATCCCAAGGATGTCTCATGCAAAACAAGTAGCCCTCAATAAACTGCATTTGTTGAAACACTTCTCTGTTTTTTTACCCTTAGTTATTTAAATAGTACATTACTATAGCAACTAGTGCCTCACTATCTTCAGTGTATTAAACTTCATTACACCATATGAGGCAAGAGAATATTATTATTTTACTTTACAAAGGTGGGAGTGAGATATAGATACTAAATGGGTGTTTACATAGAACAGCTAAGTTCAGATTTCAGCAAAGAAGGCGTGCCCAGGTTAACTCCAATATAGCCGTCACTGGTAACTACAGGAGCAAAGACAATCTAGTGTGGGCTAGTAACTGGGAGCCCGAAACTCCCAGCTCATGCTGAAACCCACACCATCATCCGTCCCCTGCATCCCTGCTGCGGGTCCATGTGTCAAGCAGACGAAAGCTGGGGGAAACTCACATTTGGGTACATTTTGCAGGCATGTATTATTTTGCCTGGGTGATCAGGAGACCAGGTATGATGGACATGGCTTTTCTTTCACTAGTCATAGTACAGTATTTTGATCTTTACATTTCTGCATATAGGAACCCAGTTCTGGGCAGAGAGGAAGCATCACTCAGCTACGAGCTGTAGCCCCTGCGCCGTGCTCCATCCCTGGCTGGGTCAATATCGAGTAGGCAAGCTCTGTATCACACAGGGGTTTGTGCGTGTGCACTACGTATCATACACTACTGTGCAATTTAAGTCGTGTCACTTCTTGAATTCCACAGGATTTAACTGAGAAAGCACACGAATTGGTAGCATTGCTAATTATTAGCATTGCTGGCACATCGCTCCTGTAAAGCAGAGTGGCAAACGAGGTCACTCCGTCATGTGAAGAGATGTGTTGTATTATTCCACTACTCATTTTGATCTTTAACTTATTTGCTCCATTTAAAAAAAAAAATCACTGACAGATATGTTGATTTAGAACATCTGCTAACACTAGTGCTCTGAGGCTTATCGAAGAAAGATGTGTTTGAAAAGTAAGCTATATTTTGAAAAAGAAAGAAAAATCAGATATAACACAAGGGTATTTTTTGTGTCTGAAAGAACTTTTAACAACAGCTGCTGCTTCAAATAGATTTTCTTTTTTTTTTTTTTTTACTTTTTCAATGAAGATGTTAGAAGAGCTAAGTTTAGACTTAGACTGAACTTAACCAATGAGTCAATAGTTACAAAATACTGCATATGATCAGGGGATCTAGGACTAACAGGAGTGGAAGTTGGCCACAGATAGCCAAAAGTCATGGGCTTGAGACAGTCTGCACAAGTCACCTCAGTCTCTTGACTGACTTTAGCAAGCTGCAAACAAAGTCATTGCATAGAATATTGCAAAGCCTGATGTACCCTGCACCAGAATTTGCATGGAAAACTGCTCTTTAGTATGAAATCATCTTCTGGAGTCTCAGGTTATGGTTTTCAAATGCTCTGCTGCTAGTCGTGGGGGTTACAAAGAAGAGCTTGAAAAAGGGAGCTACAGGTAAGGCACTGTGAGAACTTATCCCTGAGTTTTCAAAGTCTGGAATAGGGTTTGTGGCAAGCAGGAATGCAGCATTCATCCGAAAGGCTTGTTAAATCTCAGACCCTGGGGTAACAGCAGGCAGAGAATGGAATATATGAGGACCGAAAGAAACAGTGCATTTCAAATCAATATAAAATATATAATGCAATAGTTACTGTAACTGAACCTTGTTCTTTTCTTCCATTCAAACTCCACTTCTCCTTTGGCCATATTCCTGTTATTATTAGACTAAGCAGCAGAGATTTCATTAATTTCACTACCCCAGTAACTAATCTAGAACCTGAACTGCTGCCACATGCAAGATCAAAACTGGTGGTTAAAAATAGGTGCTCATTACCAGGTTTACAAAAAAAAAAAAAAAATTTGTAATTTCTGCAAGCCTTTCTTTCAGCGTTGAAAAGGAAAAATAAGTAGTGAGGGTGAGTCAATGCCTATACAAGGAAAAGCCTCAGGATGTGCCTCCTGTTGCAGCACTCTGTAACACACTGTCTGGGATGCGCGTTCTTTCTAAGGATGCCTGCGTGTGCTTCCCGGAGAGACAAAACCTCTTTTCGCAGGCAGCAAGTCCTCTGCTGATAGCGAGGACACAGGATAGAGGGGATTGCTGTGAGGTGGAGAAACACAGGGAGTGTTCCCTCCCAGCTCGGAGGTGAAACAGATAAACCGCTTGTACTGCTTCTCCCCAGGGAAAAACTCAACTCTAGTGAGTGGTTACGTGAAAAGATCTTAATGCTTTTCCAAAGCCTGGAATATTCTTGTGAGTTGTCTGGGGGCACCAGGAAGGAGCCCTGCTTGGAGAACAGGCTACAAAAATTCAGCTTTTTTTTTTGTCATTTTAAAGGGTATAAGCTGAGGGGGTCTTATTGGTGTGTTTGGGGACTTTTTTGAGTTTTTAACACATTCAGAAGTTGTCTTGAAAATATAAATGGGATAAAAATCCCAATCTGATTGCCAGGTTTGAAGGGGAATTGCTGTTGACAGTTTGGTACGGCACAAACAGGACCTAGGAAGCCACCATCCTTCACCTTATGACACGATGCAGCGAGGTCCGAGTGCTCGACACTCCTCTGACTCTCCTCTTCCTCCGCTCTGCTGTGGCCCTTGGAAACAGTCCATTTATCTCTGTGCACTGCCTGGGTACTCCTTGTCCACTGTATCCATCTTTTGTTGCTTGATGTGAAGTGATGTGAACTCTCACAGTCCCTGGCTTAGAAGCCCAACTTTCGGGAATCCTGTGAGAAGCATTTCTTTTAAAATGAAAAAAGAGAACAAACCTTTTTCTTTTTAACCATCAAGGCTATAGATAAAAGCATGGAAATACATGAAAGTAACCGGCTTATTGGCACTGAAGGTGTCTACTTTGGATGGATTATAAAATCCATCTTCAAATATTTCAAGGCACATTTTATAACAGACATCTGACTATTGAAATAATAGCAAAAGTAAAAATAATGGAATAATTTATTTTTTAAATTCTCTCTTCAATCTATAACAATATTCCAGTTAATGACTTGAAGTATTATATAGTTCTGTTATATGCTAATAAACTTAAATATAGTCCCATTTCAAAAGTGCTTTCCAAGATTATTGTATCAATTATTCTTATTAAAGTCTTCTGATGGTCCTGTGGGATGGATTGTGCAAGTTCAAGGGATATTGTTTTAGGCCTCCCTAACCCTTTAAAACATGGCTAGCGCAGACGCTATATTTTGGGCGTTACTACACCAATATGTTGCTTTTGTGTATCAGCAAACGCTTCCGCAATAACACTGTCAAAGCAAAGTAATGCCATGGTTAGCTGTACATTGAGCAAACTAATGGATCTGAAAGAAATTGCAATGTGGTAAATAATCTTCTGTCTCCTATAATTAAGGATGTAGTTAAGAAGAGGAAGATTACTTATCTGCTCGCATGGAAGGAAAAGACCGTGAATGAAAATAAATTATGTGCGGCCCTCTCCAGCGAAGAGGACTGCCCCTTGGCTCTCACTCCGGGAGATTTATTATGCCTTTCTGCAGATGTTCCTGCAGCTGCCTGCTCTCCGGTGTGGAGCGGGCAGCTGCTCCGGCAGCCGCTCCTGCTGGGCACGAGTCCCTCAGGGCTGGCAGGAGGACGGAGGGGAAACCTGCAACCAAATGGTTGCTACTGATCCTCTTCCCTCTACGGCAGGAAAAGGTAATGCCAACATCATCATGGCACCAGCCTCTTCACGCTGCATCAGCAGCCTAACATTTCATCACACGACACTAGCAAATTATTCTCCACTCTGGTGCTGAAATTAATGACGGGACATTTCCTCGGCTGATGTGTACATCACTCGGATGGTGTACATCTACGTATACATCATGTCACACTGAACCATGGTAACCAAAAGCTTCTGAGAACAGGGAAATCTTTAAATCACTCAATAGGATCTACAACATGAACTACCCTCCTTCGCCCTGTCCTGCCTTTTAGAAGCGTTTGTAGGCTGTTCATTCCCCAGACTCCTGCTCGTGGTACACATTAGGTTTGACAGCAAAACCAGCAGGTAATTGGAGAATAATTTAGCCTGGGGGATGATTTCATATAAGATTATTTGCAGGGAATATAGCATGATGTGTTTTGGAGAACAGTGAATGACCCATCTTCCCGTGTGCGAGAGAAAGAGATTGTACCAGTACAGCGCCAAGACCAAACTCAAACAAACATGGCATCTCATCCCCTCTTTATGTGTGGGTTTGCTCCCATCTGCAAAGATGATGTCCCGGCTACCTTCAGTGAGAGACAGTGCTAGAGAGGAAAAAGCTGGGAGGACACAGAAGACCTGAATTCCATGAACTATGAAAACATTCATATCCATAGGGGGTCAATGTTGCTAATTACTTTGGATGCAGAAAAAAATCAAAATCACTTTTGTTATGTTTCAGAGGATGTTGTAATCTTGCTTCAGACCTTGGCATTCCCAAAAGAACAGGAATTGTCTTCTCTCTAGCACTTGCAGTAGAGACATGAGGACGCCTCAGATGGGACAACAAGGTTGCACAGAGAGGTTTTTTCCGAACTCCAGTATGTGGCTGGCTAATTCTGTGAAGTGTGAGCGTCTTGTGAAGTTGTCACTATACACTTGACAGTGGATGCTTTTTCTACCCATTCTTTAGAATCCCAGCAGTGACCAACATTGAGTTCCAGAGGTTAATAGTGTGAGAAGAGGGTGGGAGAGAAGATGTATAATTTTATGTTTTCTTAGAAGTTTGAAAGGAGATTTTTCATTTTTATTGAATGTTTTATCCCTCTTACATTAGGGAACTTTATATGATCTCAGAGTTTACCTCTATACAGCACTTACTTAGTAGTTGATTTACTGCTTCGTTTTTTATCACTTCTGCACAAGTTAAACCACCTTATTATTTTCCGTCTCTCCAGATATAAACCCCAAATTATCTAAAGTTTCTCTTTTTTACAGTTTGCATCTTTGCTCAATATATCCCTTTATTAGCGTTACACTTTCTATGAAATAACCAAAATTGAAGACATAATTACAGGGGAGGCCTGTAATTGAGATTATTTATTAATACTGTGAAAAATGCAGCAGAAAGGTATCCTGGTGTTTTCTTTCCCTTTCATTCCACCATTATGGTCAGATACAGTATTATACTTTCCAGCACACAAGTCAGAAAACCTGAGAGAATGAATTAAAATAGATATGTTTACTTTTAGCAGCAACTCTGATGTTTTCCAGAGGTTCTTTCCAGTTAAAAGGTGCAGACTTAGTGGTTCTTTCTGTGCTTTTGCAATCACAGCATCGCCTAAGCTGATAAGCATCCTGACTCTCACAGACCTTAGGAGAAGATATACCGGCTCATCATCATTCTGAAAGCTCTTAGAGCAATCCAGAGGCCAAACTATATTGCTCTGCATTGGTACAATATTGCTTCAGAGGAGAATCTGAAGAAATGTAGTAATTTGAATGGATGGGAGTTCAGACAGAGGCTATCCCTGAATCTATTTTATCCAGAAAATCCAGGTGTGTAAACTCTAAGTTGTGACTCCGTGAGCCAGCCTGGGCAACAAACACCGTCTTTAATTGCAAAGGATAAATTTCAGCTTTTTTTTTTCAACCCTGCCTCTTCCTTTTCTCCTTACAGGTTTCCAGTTGTCTTACAGCATCCCCTCATCACTGCTTTCTGCAAGAGCAGCACAACACGAAGGAAAACGAGGTACTAAACCTTTTTCCGTCTCCAGCTTCTCATGTTAATTTGGCCAAGTTGGCCAAAATTTGGATCTTGTTTTTTATTTAAGGCTGCGCCAATGAGTTTTTCTGCAAATCACTGGCTGTGTGATGCCCCCTAAGCTGTACATGCACACATAAATATGTGTCAGGTCCTCTGGTCATGCATAGAATCATAGAATCATCTGGCTGGAAGAGACCTTTAAGATCATCGAGTCCAACCGTTCACCCTGCCCTGCCAGGGTCCCTAAACCATGTCCCTCAGCACCACATCCACACGGCTTTTGAACACCTCCAGGGATGGGGACTCCACCACCTCCCTGGGCAGCCTGTTCCAATGCTTCACAACCCTCTCTGTAAAGAAGTTCTCCCTGATATCTAACCTAGATCTCCCCTGGCACAACTTAAGGCCATTTCCTCTCGTCCTGTCACTTGTCACACGAAAGAAGCTACACGAACAGCCCAGAAAGTTTCCCAGGAAGTTGAGCTCTTACTTTACTGAAAGTACCAAACTAGAGGGTTTTGCTGTTATTTTTCTTCTCAGTCTAATTCCTAATTTTGTTTATTTTCTTGATATGACCACTGACATCTGAGGAGAAGACACTGCTGACTGCAAATCTCTCTCTCTTTGGCAGTAATTTGTGCTGACTGTATGAATATCTAGGTACGGGAAGGTTTTGTTTTTTTCAAAGGGGGAAAAAAACTCTTTACATGGTGTTGGGTGAAAATACATGATCTCCTCAAACAATTCGGTTAGGAAGAAACTTGGAGTTCAAGTGAAAACCACTTTTTTTTCAGTTACTCCAGTAAATTTGAAATATTTTACTGAAGTAAGTGAATTTATATTCGTGTTACCTTGGGCTGAACGCTCAGAATTTAGCCACACTGCATCAGTGTGCTTTTTTTCCCTACTAAAAAGGCAGAATATGATAACTTACTTTTTAATGGTGAAGAAGGAGGCATCGGCACCTTGTTTGAAGTGGAAGTTTTAGCTCCTGTGTCACACCGTTGCCAGGGAAATGTCACATATGAGCACAGGACTGCAGCCTGTCTACCTCGGGCAGTAATTACTTTCCTGGCTTGCAGTAGTTTGCATGTGGTGTATTTAATTTCAAAAAAGGTCTTTTCCATACAAATTTGGAAATATATCTATATATTACATATACATACATGTATGCATATGTATGTATTCCAGCAATGAGAAAAAGCAGTGTGGGAAATACGCAGCATAAGCTCTAGTAAGGCCAAGAACGAGACTAAAGACAACTTTAAACACATCGAAAAACACCCCAACCCCCCCAAATCATGAGACTTTCAGTGTGTGAATTACTTAGCCTAAAGTCAACCCAATTACCGTCTCTCCGGTGTTGAATCTAATCCCTTCTGGATATTTTTATTCATTTCCTTGAGCTTCCCTCAGGCCGATTTCTGAGTTTTTTAAGTTAATTTTTAGGCTTGGGATTGTTTGTTTTGGAAACTTCAGAATATTTGTAATTTTCATGTAGCAGATATCACGGCTTAATGGACTAAGTCCACAGCTCTCCATTTCACACTACATGAACGGAAAATAAAAATCTATTAATGCCTTATTTTATAGTAACTCCTAAACTATGTGAATTATATTTTGGGTTAATAAAAGAAAGACTTTTGAAATCAAAACTATGGAAGCAATCTCTGTGTTTCCAGAATGGCTCTTAAATCAAATCATTGTTTGGGGTTTGGGTTTTTAATACTGTTCTTAACATTTTCAGAGAACAAGTATGTAAAATAACCAAGTATTCCAGATCAAATCTTGTTATTTACAGGAGATCACTGGTTATTGGAAATAAATTTGATGGATCTCCAAATGTCCATTGCAGTGTGAATGCAAAGTTATTAGCTCAGCTAGTGAGATTACTCAGACTTGGAGTTTCTTCTAAAATCACTGCAAATAGAAGGGAGCTGTAAAAGAAAATATCCTGAAATCTCTGCTTAATAGACAGGAAAAAAAAAGAGAGGAAATGGGAGAGAGAGAAGGATGGAGCTGATGGAAGATTAAAAACCCTATTGTCCTAACAGTCAACTTTGAAAAAGTGCAAAGAAACTTAAAGCCTTTATAGAGAGTGTTTTAAAGAGAATAAAATTGCTCATTCTCAACTTGCTAGCATATTCACTTGTGGCTCTATTGCTCCTGCAAGACACCCACAGCTTCCCTTCATGCCAAATGGAGCAGTGCACATGCATCAGCAGACTGACAAGACAAACTAACAGCATTTTATGTAGGAAGCTGTATTTGACATCGCTCACAACAGTCTTTTATAATACTATAAAACGACAGTTGTGGTTTTTCAAAATCACCATTCCCAAAGCTTTTTTCTCCATTTGCTCACACCCATCCTGTCCAGGAAAACACTAAAAAATGTGCAATGATTGTGGGTCTCTTTTTTCTACTTCTAAATTTAACACTGATTTAACATAAACCCATAGTTTTGGTCCTGTCCTGAAATTCAGACTGATATGAATTTACTGTTACTATTAATGGACAACATCTGTAAGATCTGTAGTAGCAACACCTTGCATAAATTTAATGTCAGTAAAATTGAATCCGTGCTAATGAAGCAATAATTTGCTTACATTTTTGAGTTCTCTTAACAAGCAGAAGACGAAGGTGTAACTTGAATCATGACTGCATATCACTATTGCAGTATTATTTCAACTTATTCCTTTAGACAAATTGGAGCTACTCAATGAGATTGCATCAGAAATGGGGTGGAAGGAGCAGCAGCATAATCGCTTACACTATATTCTTGCTGATAACTTTGGGTTGGGTTCTTTTTGTGCCGATGCACACAGTTGAAGCTCTCACCTTGAAGTTAATTTTATACTGCAGTAGGCAGAGCAGCCATTATGTAGGAGCAGAATGAAATTCCGAGAAACTGGTTTCACACGCAAACACACGGGACCTGTGAGTGCTCTTGAGTGCTGCTATGCTGCAAAGGCCTGTCTTCCTGAGATGGTGAGGGAGGATGGCTCAGCAGGAGACACTCCTCTACAACCTGCAGAAATGCAAATTCATCTTGCTAAACAGTCACAAGTCTAGAAATAAAAATGGTGAGAAATAGCAGGACCCAAAGCTCTAGGTATTAGGAACTCAGGCTAGAAGTTGAATGCCTCAAAAGTATGAACCAAAAAAAATCAATGCACTGAGCAGGGATGCTCAGAAAAGAAACACCGATGACAGAGGTGAGTCTAAAATCACCTTGCTGTCCTGAGCTCAGTTGCCTGAGCTGCGGTTGAGAGCACAGTACTTATGTTGCCTGGAAGGAAGCCCAGAGGCATCTTGTAAAGGTAGTTGCCCACCACTGCTCTTCCAGGTAGGGCTTTCTCCTTTCAAAACCTGGGCAGATGATGAGGTACTACTGACCCATATACAATGTAAGAGTTTCTGAACAAAAGACCCATTTCTAGACCCACCCCAAGGAGACGTGAACTCCTCTTCCCTTGTGCCAGGGGGTGCCTGGACAGAGGAACACCCTGCAGCTCTCCTATTTCAACTTGCCAGAGGACCAGATGTGGGGAGAAACATAAGCTTCTGAGTTTAACATTCAGGGCTCTCTGTTGGTAGAAAGGAGCTCTGGTTCCATGTCTTGCTCCCATACATCTTAGTCTTCATACTATAAATAGTTACCAGATTAACAGATTAACTCTGATTTACAGAACATTATCAGACATAACAAGGAAGAACACAACCATGAGAGAAAAAAAAAAAAAACCACTAAACCCCAAACCAAAAGATGGCATTTTGACATGACTAAAAGGCTTGTTTCCTTCACAAGTACTTGGGTACCGCAAGGTAAGTCTATTCTTCCCTGCGAATGGGATACCTGATACCTGAGCACATTCTGCAGCACAGAATAAACTGGATAAAATTGTGAGGAATTCAGATTTGAACGAGTGGTAATTTCTTTTTCCCTCCTGTCTCTTAATAACTTTTTTTGTGATGACAGGGAGTGTTTAGGGAAGGAGAGACACAGGGCTGTGGTGACTAGTTGTTTACCTGGCATTTCTCAGGTGAGAGAGAGGTGCTGGGAATTAATCATAAGTCCTGGGCCAAGGTTGCCATTTTCCTTCAAATAAAGCTGCTTTCACCAGTATGCTCCAACCTAGCTTTAGCTCTTGGCTCATCAGGTCCAAAGAAACCTACCAAACCAGATTTGACATACATACAGATGCACCCCAACACCGGGCTGTGCGTTAAAGCTTCTTTGCAGGATGGAAGCTTTGACTGTAGAAGCCGTGAATGAGATGTTCTTGGCGTTTCTGGTGGGCAGGGTAGAAACCACTGTTTACATATAGGTGCTTCCTGACTGTGTTTCCCACCTATAGCCTTTACAGTGTTTACTGCTTTTCCTGGTACGGGAGTGGAGCAATACTACGCTGGGTTGCTGCCAAGCTGAGGATGCTATTAAAACTGCATTTAGGGTTTACATTTTGACTGCTTTTTTATGCAACTTTAGACTCTGGCTGAAATGTTGCAATGCTGGAGAAATGTCTAAAAATAATACTTTATAATTGCAAAATATAAATCTTACATAATGCTGCCTTTTCATCTGAGACAGGTACATTTGCAAAGGGAAAGCAAAGCCCTTGGTGCTTCTGGCTACAGCAGAGATTCAAATAGCGAGGTGAAAGAGAAAAAGCCTTGTTCTTTCCTGTAGACTGATGTTCATTATTACTGTCAGTATTCATGTCTGTTACTAGCGGCACCTCAAGAGCTGAACAAGATGCGAACCGTGGCACAAATACGGAGTACATGAATTTACACAAGGATATGGCAGACAGGACTCAGGAAGATGGCAGCAAGTCTGCGGTTAGGGCTGAATTTTTTTTCTCTAGGCTCGAGGAAGGCTTGATCTGAGTGATGGGGACAGGCTGGGGCAGCTATCGGGAAGTATGAAAATAGGTGCTAAGGTGAAGAGGCTGAAAGAAGCTGGCAGGATCCTTCCGTAGCAGGACAGGGTCAACAGAAATTCTGCGTGTCCGAGCTATAAGCAATCAGGGCAAAGCATTCAGCAAGCGGCAGGCTCAGGTTTGGGACACAGGGTTTCCTCTATCTCATCTTTCTGTTCACACCTTATATTAATTTCTCTGAAATTTAAAATATGGTTGAAGTAAGGGAATAAGAAGTTAACTAATAATCATTAGAGCCAAACTAAATAAGTTTTATCTGTAAGAAGCACAAAAATAAGCCAAGCGTATCTCTGAGTAGAAAAGAAATTTCAAAACAGAGCTATTATTTAAGCATTTTTAGACCTTAAGCAGAAACAATATTTTTCCTGTTAGATTTGGGTGAGGTGTGAGATGAGTTTTGACTCTTCTGGATCCACTTTTTTGCATCCTTCATTTTTCGGTTTGTAAAATAAAAAGCATAAAATTGCCACAGCTATGGCTATAACTTGGCAATTTAAGGAGCAGGACATGCAAATTCTCTCTGGACATTTTAATTTTCTCATCTAAGTCCTTCAGTATATGATCGTACTGGCTTCCTAACAAGGTCCAAAATGCAAATCCCTCTCAGTAAGCCGTTCTTTTGTTCAGCAAAGAAGTCAAACTAATAATTAAACCCAATTTTTTTCTCACCATCATTAGGTGGGAGAAGAGAGAACACTGGGCAAGAATAAGACACCTGCTTATTGGATTGTGAGATATTTTCATATTCCCCTGTTGAGCATGTTATGAATAATGGCTTTTGATATATTTCTCCAGCCTTACTCAAGGAAAAATTGTTGTCTTCATCAGCAGAGGCAAAAGAAATCTTTTTCTCTTTTTCCTTTTGCCCAGATCTCATATTTCTGTGGTTGCTATAGAAAGCTATTACTGGAACTCATATCTAATAAGTTTTTCTCTCCATCATCAAATAACTCTCTAAGACCCAGTATTCCTCGGTGTTTGTTTTAGATATTGTTCTCCATGATGTCTTTTTTTTTTTTTTTTTAACCTGGAGAAGGGTACAGGTTTTCTTTTCTCTCCAGGCACCTTCTAACTTCAAAATTCCTGAATTTAATATAATTCCTCCATTGCAAAGCAACAGCCACCAATATACACAGCAAACCACCGTATATACGGACAGTGTTTCAGATGAGTGCGGAATGTTCATGATTCCTTCAGTAGCTGACCCAGCTTTGGTTGCCTGGCATTTTCAGATGGACTCATTTATGCAGGATGGCAAGTCTTTGCATCTTCCACGGTAGCAGGGGGCCAGGATGGCAATGGGAAGAGGGGTGGGCAGGAAGAATTAACAAAAGAAAAAAAAAGAAGAAACAAGTGTCAAAGCACAGGACTAATGTTTTTTCCATTTTCAGACAAATTAGCCATGGCAGCAGCCTTGCCTCTGAAAAGTAACATGGGTGACAGGAAAAGGGTGAACTTTAGACTCTTGAGAGTAGTTCTTGCAAAACACGCGGCACCCATTTGTACGGGTGACTGGAGTTTTGCCCAGGGCAACAGAGCCCCTCCAGTCTGACCATGTGAAGGGATTATTCAGGAAAGCTGCGTTCCAGTCAGTGTCAGGTACGTGCAGCAGATGATGCATAACTTGATGATGCATCGTTTATGCTATTGTCCTGTGAGGGTTATGCATTCCAACACCTAAAAAGCTCTGTAATTCACACATCTACTTTTTTCCACTCCTTTTAGTGAAATACAGGAATAAAGATGTACTAAAGCAGAAATGTTAGCTGAATTATACCCCGTCACAAGAGTTTTATATATCAAACAAAAAAGATTCCTACTTTTAATTATGCAGAGTGAAATGCAATGGTAAACTCAAAGACTGTTTTTCATCTTAATGCTTCCATGTTAAGCTAGATATAAAAAGGATGCATAAATAAATGATAAATTGTTGATTACTTCGAAAACTTGTTTGAAATTTGTGTACTGTGTTGGTGACGGTGAGTGTCCTGAAGTGTCCTGAGATGCAAGTTAATGTAGAGAACACCACCACAGTATGTATGTTCACCCGACAGCAAGGAGGCAGGTTGGGGTACAAAACTGATTCTGTCCACACAAAAATAAAGCCATTACATAATCTGTTACTACAAGCTTGTGAGATTTCTAACGTGGGAACAATGAGGTGGAAAATAACTCAAAATCCAGCCATTACATCTGGTCTGGACTTGAAGAATGCACACAAAAATACGACCTTGATTTTCCTGTGTTGAGGATTTCAGTGTGGCATAGACCCACGTTTAGCCAATTCCCCACTCCCTGCCTTTGTGCCTACCAGACGTTGCCTTTGTACAGCTGCAGGCTCATGCTTCAACATAGCTACACTTACTCCACAGCATCTTTTAAGGTGTCTGAAGCTGATATAGCAAGCATCAGAGCTTGGGTTTAACGGTCTGACTCCAAAATTAGACCTATTCATGCATCGTGCATTCACCCACCTCAAAACTGGAGCTACTACCCTTAAACTGGCCCTTTTCTTCAGGCTGTCATCATGTCTTCTGCAATCTGTCCTGGTGTTCTTGCTCAGGTGCTGGCACTTATAGACTTCTGGCAAGCACACAAACCCTCGCTCTACCACCCGGCGGGATGAGCGTTGTCTTCAACAGCTGAGGGCAACGCATGCAGGCAGGCAGGCAAGCAACAGCACGGCCCTTCTTTCTTCATCCCGTGGACCAGTCTGGTGTTACGGAGAATTAATAAACCACGGAGTGGGATGTGAAGCTGGCAGCTGAATCTCTCCTTGCTTTACAGATCTCTGCAGTTTGATTAGAAAATCACGGTTAGTCACTTCTCTTGGGAAACCCCGCTCCCCTCCAAGGAAATTGCTGTGCTCTGGAAGGCTACAAGAATATTGGCTTACGATGCCCTTCTGGAGCTATAGACACTGGTAAAGTGTAAAGGCTTTTGTGCATTGCACAGAAAAACCTGAGGAACAAACTCTCACAGCCCTTTCCCTCCACAGCTCTTTTACAGAGCCATGCAGGCACCAAAATCAGCTGCTCTTTGAAAACACCTCCGACAAAGGGAGACTATTTGCTCTTCACTAGTTTCTCTCCTGGAAGAACTGGTAAACGAGTGGGGAAACCAAAGGCAACGCCTGACAATTTTAGCACGAAGCCAGCATCCAGTGGAAGAGCAGAACCTTGCCCCATATTCGCCTCATCCTCGTTCCCCCTTGAATGACCTTATTGCTGGCAGTCAGGCTCTGTCTGTGCTACAGCCTTGGCGGGTTGTGTGTTTCCTATCAGCAAAATTAGCAAGGCAGTTCTACTTCTGCCTTGAATTGCCATAATTAAGACACTTTTTGCATCTGATGCCTCTCTGCGTGCCGAACACAGATCACGTTTCCTGGATGGTTCCCCCGCTTCTTCCCATGCCATCCACCGCCCACCTCTGCTTGTGCTGGCTGCCTTCTGCACTGCGCAGGGAAGGGCAACATATGCTCCGTAATCGGGAGCATCTCCCCTCCAAACTTTGGGATGGATGGGTGGCCAGCCGTAGTTTGACAGGCGACAGACAGAACGCAGCTCATGCGTAGGACCTAAGAGTAGGGAGAACAACGCATGCCAAAACCTTTGAGGTCTGGGTGTGCTCCTGGTGGGTTTTGATGCTGGGCCAGACCTGCTGCCCCAGCTCCTTGGCTGCTCCATGTAGTCACTCCCCCAAATGCGATGGGGCTGCGTCTTTAGGAAACTCAGATGAGCCCCAAAGCTGGGGGTTTCTCCTTGTGCTGCTGGCCTCCATGGAGAGGAGCATACGCTTCTTCCTGACATGGTAATGAGGAACCCGGGCCCCAGAAAGTGGGATCATGGAGCTGAATGCCAAGGCCGACATCCCACAGCCCTAGGACGGAGGCCAGTGCATCTCTTGAATCTGAATTTAAGGCTCTAGGCTGCCAGGATTTTGCTAAATAGATCGCGCTTTCTGTGTGCCAGACCAGATCTTGCACTTTGAACGTATCACTCAAACTGCTGACAACAGGGTTCAGCAAGCTGAACCTGCAGGATCAAACTCTGCCCGGTGTGTAAAGTCTGAGCTCAGGCAGCAGGCTGGGCTTTAAAGGAAGGAAATCTCATATTTATTCATGATTTAATTAAGAGAGATCAGGCTTTTCAGCCTGTTTTGAATGAAACATGAAAACAAATATCTAGATAAGGCTACCCTTCCTCATATCAGCCCTATGCTTCTGAACACCACATAGCAGTTCCAAATGCTCTGGATAGAGTGATATAATCCATCACTGGGGTCAGACCCTTCTTTTCCCATACAGGGATTTAGAGCGTGGTACTACAGGTTTGAATCCTGAACACCAAAAAAAGACACATGAAAAGCAATAATCACTCACGGAATTTTGTTCGAGCCTTGTTTGAACACAGACCTTCCCGTGCTCTGGTTTTAACTCATTAAAATAAAGTACACAAAATAACTCTCACCTACTATTATTAATCACAAGGATTTGCTCCGGAAAACAAATATCCTTGGGCTTTCAGAACAAATCAGTTCAGAGAAAGGGAATATTTTGGCTGCCATGGCAGCCCAGAAGAGGGTAAAAACAAACATCCTTGCTGCTGCTAGTTTGCAGCTGACTCCAAGATGGACTGTTGGTGATGTGTGATGCTATTTTTACACAGCAATTGTTTAATCGCTTCTGTTCCCCTGGGCTGGGACTAAAAATTATGCCTCCAGAGCACTTTGTCTACAAGCAGGTAGAAATAATTTGATCACATCCTTTATGGCTGCAGAGGAGATGGAGCTGTAGTCAGTATCGGCAACACATTTCACAAAGAATCTAAATATTGAGCAGAAGCGAGAGTGTTGATCATGACATCTAAGTGGTGTAATGTCACCAGGCGATCTGCTATGAAACATATCTTCATCGCCAACAGAAAACGGAATAGCTTGCTTAAAACTGGATATTATTTTCTGGCTTTCTGGTTTTGCTGCAGAGTTAACTCTTGGGGCTCAGGTACCTGCTTTACATGAAAGGCATAGATTATTCTGAAGGACAGACGTAATTGTATGTAAGCACTTCAATTAAGGCATTTATGCAGTGGTTTATTGTACTTGCTGTTGGTTTGTAATAGTTGACAGCTCTATTGCAAACTTCTACCAAGAAAAGCAGACTCAAATACAGATGGACTTGCCAGAAGACAGTGTGACAGTGTCTCCCCAACAAGACTCAAACCGTAGCCTCCTCCCTATTCTTTACAAGAGCCAGCACACCTCTGTAAGGAGACGTTTACAGCATACCTGCTATAAAGAGACAATTGCTATTATTTATGTTAGCAGCAGCGCTTCTTGCAGAAAAGCATCTATTTCAGCACACTGGAGATATGTCTCCGGTCAAACCGTGATGTAACTCTGTAAATCAGCAGCATTATGCAAGCGAGAAACTTGACCTAATAGATAGAGCAAACACTTAAACCTCCAGCACGTAGAGTAATAGCCCGGCTTCACGATGTCAATGGGAATTTTACTATTGACTTCCATAGGGCCAGGAACTTGCCCATATCTGCATAGATGATGAATAGCTCCCCTGCCTTTCAATATCCTCTCTGGCTAACAATAAATTATCTCTGCCAGTGATTACTTTTAAGATGTAGCTCATAAAAAAAAAATGCTTGTGAAAAGCAAATAGTTTTGCCTTTGGGACAGACTATATTAAAGTAAGTGTTGGACATTTTTGAACTCTTCCCCGGATGGATTGCCATAGGGCACGGCAAGATCTTCCTGCCTTCATCTCAGATAATCCCACCGCTTGTCCCGCTATTGTGTTATCCTTGTAGATTTTTTCAGCAAGAAAGAATTAAGCTTTCTATCAAAGAGCATTTAATATGAGTATTTGTTAAATGGTTTTGCCTCCTTCCTTGTTTACGGGCTTGCAGAGATACTTTCATCTACTTTGAGAAAAGACATAAATACAGTCCCTGGCATCTGTTTGGGTTTTGGGGGTTTTTTTGGGGTTTTTTTTGTGCATATACATGTACTCCTAAGAAATAGTATTCAGTATAAGCTGATGGGGGCAATCTGTTATTGTAATTTTATTTTCATCGTCTTAAAGTATCGGCCAAGTGCCAGCTTTGGGATGTACGTCACTAGAAAGAAAAAGCCTGACTGATAAAGAAGTAAACAAGCTTTGACTTTGAAAGCTGCACGACCCTTTCATTCAATAATCTTCCTGTGGGTCACTGGCTATTTAACACCTCTTTCGGTCACAGAAGTCATTCCTGTTCCTCTCCTCCACTTTTTTCTTGATTTGAACAAGCTTTTAAGATCAGCTGGAGAAGGCTTCCACCAGGACCACTATTCCCAACTGGTCCAGCTGCCAGTGACTTTCTCTTCACTGTTCATTTCCTGGGTTGTCCTTTCTGCCTTTTCTTGCTCCCTGTGTCATTTACTCACCCTTCTTCAATCTCCCGCATTCTTAGTCAGAGGAAGGGCACCGGGTTACTGGTGTACACAAGGTTTCTGCATGTATTAACATAGACAAAGTGCAAACTACAATGTAAGTGATGCCTTCTTGGCTTGCATGTGATATTGAAGAAATATTCAGACTCCTTGGGGACTCCAGTAGCAACTTCCACTTTCTCCACGGAGAAAATAATAATATACTGCTACCCTTTGTTTCTTACCTGTTAGTTATTTATCCATGAAAAATATTCCTCTCCATCCTGCTGCAATTTAAGACCTCTTTGACAGGAGTCCTTGAAAGCCCTCGAAAATGAACACACAAATGTTAAACTGTCTCCCTCTTGCATGGAGAGCCGCTGACCTCTGTTTTTCTACACGTGGGTAGAAGAGCTGTCATATTCTCAATCAAGGAAAAAGGGCTGGAGAACAACAGGTCCACGTTCATATCCTCATGACTGGATCTGAAAGTGAAGTCTCAGTCTATCAGGCCAGGTCCCTCACATCCAGAGACACACACATGTGTTTTGATATTATCTGCCTTCTTTTGATGCTGTTCCAGTATTGAACAGAAATTTTGAAGCCCCTGAAGTGATTTTGCACCTGTAACTAGCATTGGATATTACCTAATGCAGAGTGCCCTTTTATTTCTGTATGAGCACACAGCCTGCTGCTGCTTTCTCTTTAGGTGGGCACGTAGCCCTGAGCCATGAAAGAGCTGTCAGGGTATTGAAGTGAGTACCCATATGAACCAGGATCACTGGAACAAGGCATTGGTTTATCATAAAGGGCTTCTGTCTCACTAATCTCTTCCTTTTCCTCCACTACTACTGCCTGTATCCTCATGCCAGGTAAAGAACATGGCAGAATTTGGACTGCCCAGAGAAGGAGGATACCCATCCATTATCCATCCATTAGAGGAGGGAAGGAGAGAGGAAGAGGAGCAAATGAGCATATTGAATTAGAATCACATTTTTTCAAGAGAAATCTATCTAAAGCCCCAAGTAGTGATTGCAAAACTATTATCAATGAAGATCTAGTTAGCAACTTGCTTTAAGGAAACCCCTTCCAGATCTACTCAGTGTGCACTGCAGAGCTTGGGAAGAGAAACAGGCTTCTGAGTGTCCCACGAGATAAGCCACGTCCAAGTGAGAAAAATTCCTCCCTGCGAGGGAAGGCCAACAGCAGAGGAACCGGACTGCAAGCTGAGAAGAGTCAAAGTCATTCTATGGGAAGAGTCACTCTGCAGTTTTAGGACAGGGGTTAAATTTAACGCCCAGAGCCGTGCTGTTTTCATGAACTTGCACGGACAGCAGATCTACCTGCTTCTACCATAAGGAACAAGAGTTGTACAAAGATGAATGTGATCTTTGTTTAGAAGTTGAATTTGAGTTTTCGATACCTTGTTGTTTCACTCAGCACCATCCACCGTATTTTCTCATTTCTAGCTTTCCTTCTCCTCCAGGGAGCAATGTCTGGGTTTCATTGTTATTCCATCTACTGACATGAAAGAGTAAACGCTGTGATCCCCTAACAGCATTAACTGAGTAAGCCGGGGGAATTAACCCCTCAGAGGGTTTCTGCTCCATTGTGAAGCACTTTGTAACGTGTTTTGCAATGACTGCGCCTCTTGAACTTGTTTCTCTTATATCACAGTTGATTTTTTGTTCCCCAGTACTTTCGTTTGCCCCTTCTGCCACCTTCCTCCTTCATGCTCCATAAGTGCATTTCTGCAGACATAAGAAGCTCCAGAAGTAGGTAGGTATTTGACAAGGAGGTTTTTGACACTGCCAAGGTCATATGCATGAAGTTTCATTAGCTACGAAGCACCATGTGTACTCTAACATCAACCAGCAGATAAAAGGACAATATATTTTAACGTTTTGCCAAATAAAAGTGGAAGGCAGTTACGAAAAGAGAAAAATTTAAAATTCCTCCTTTTTAAGTATGCACCATAATTAACTCACTTTTTTCTTTCTAACAGAATATATGAATTTATAACAATTCTCTTACTTTGAGAACTGTATCACTGAACTCTATCAAATATCCTTTTGCAGTTTCTGTTCCTACAGACCTTGAATTCTTTGTTAATTCGGTTGGAAAAGTGACCATTCTGCTTTTTAAAACACGTTATATCTATCTGGGAAGAGAAATATCAATTTAAATGGCCACATCCAAACCAGTTTATATTTAGAATTAAACAGAAGCCTCAACCCTCCTAAACACACACAGCTCTTAAAAAATAAAATATAATGTATCAGTGATTAGTTATGTCAACCACTGTAATTTTCCTTTATGAGGTGTATCTTGATTGGGGGGGGGGGGCGGGCAGACCTGTTTGGTTTTAAGATTTTAGGCTCCATTTCCCCAAGACTGCGAGATTTTCGCTTTTATGCCCGGTTAAAAAAACTGTATTTGAGCAGTAGCCTATGGGGGGCACTCAAGTACTGCAAACAGATCCTCCTCCTCCAAACCAGTCAGATTATGCTGCGATGGAACGGGCAGAGCCCGGGGCACATTTTCACATCACCTTTTATACAGAGAACAAAAAGGAGTAAAATAAACTAAAACTTTTTTTTTGTCGCAGCCTTACTATTTGCCGATGAAAGACAAAGTGATATTAAAAGGTGCATTTAAATGACATTCAGAGCCTGATTATGCTAAAGGCGTAAAAGCGTCGTGTAGACTGCGGAGCTTGTCTGCATTTTTGTACCTCTAACCAAGGTACCTTCTACCTTATGTTTCAATGGCAGATACAATTGTTATTCGCCTACTGAGTTTTGGGAGTTGTTTTAAACTTTAATGGCAGTCACATGCTCTGTTCTTGATTTGATGGAGTGAAACAATTATTTATGCAAATTATTTTTGTTTAATTTTTTTTTTTTTTTTTTTTTTGCCATGAAGCAATATTTTGCCTACTGTTGTAGTCGTGGCTGTTTGCCACAGCAGTCATTTGGACTGCTACCGTAAAGCCTTTTTCTGATGGCAAAAACCTTGTACCAGATGTTCCTTTATTTGATCTGTTCTACGATTAATCAGATTTAGCCCCCAAACCAGAATGAAAATCCTGCTATGGCACCTGGCTGCCATCACACAATAATTCGCTTCGAAGTGGGGAGGAAGGCTCATTTGATCTTTAAAACGCCGTGGTGCAGAACAATAAGTTTTTGTTCCGATAGATTTTGGAGGAAGATACTGTAAAAATGTATTTAATAGCTATCGGCAGGATAATTTTCCAAACATCTCAAACTGGTAAATACCACTAATTTCTCCTAAAGGAAATGTTAAAGGAAGTTTGGACAGTAAACAATTACGCACACAAGCTCTCGTGCCTGGCCAGGCGGCACTGATGCTGCTGCCGTGCAATAGGGCTGGGATGGAGGCTGGTACGATGCACCCGGAGCCATAGGGCTAAACCCCAGCTAAGTCATAAAATCCAGCTTCTCTGTAGAAAAAAACGGTTGTGCCAGAAGGCACGTGTTCGTACAGGCTTCTTCAGTAACGCACGTGTCCAACGTTTAGCAGGAAGGAGAGGTATTATGAGTTTATAACACTGATGGATCAAGCCATGTGGAGGTATGTTTGGGATGGACAGGGGGCACCTCCCTTGGGAAAAGCAGCTGTAATATAACCCCACACCATCAGGAAAGGTGACATCACCGCTTTGCTCCAAAACGAGATATGTGCTGCATGCAGAGCTGATAAAAAACGGATACTGGCAACTTTACTTTTAAAATAAGAAATAAAGGTATTGTAATTGATTTTACTGTTGTAAGGAGAAGTGATTTATGTATTTCCAGGGCACAGCGAACCACGAGCTGCCCAGGTTTGTCAGTACAAGCACACCTATTTGTGGGGAATACCTTCTTTTTCTTCATGATATGCTGCACGGTGGTGAATACATGATTGATATATGTCATAACAGGATCCATTTATGATACTTATTAAGCGGCACGAATTTTCTCCAATTTCAGTACTGACAGATGTAAGCCTTGAAAAAACACTTGTTTTTTAAATATTACTCTGTGCTTCTGGCAAACGGCAAATATGTGCTCCTTGTGAGCTGTAAAATATGGAAACCTAATAGAAGATTGTGGAAATGGATAATGACTTCTGCCGCATGACATTATGCATTATGTATTATTATTATTTTAATCATTTGCTATCACTGAGAAAGTTCCCACTAGGCTATTCCTGATGCTGTGTTTAGAAATAAAAGAGGTAGGTAAAGCTTTACTTCACAACACTTACAGGAGGAAATTGAAAATTTCATAAATTAGTTGCTTTGAGATTTAATAAAAAAAAGATGAGTTCTCTCCTTCGGCAATTTTCCTGTAGATTTTCAAATAGGTGCTGCGTGAATGTTATAAACTACGGAATTAATCCGAAGTTACTACTGGTAGGACTGGTTACCTCTGCCACCTCTTGGTAGTACCGCGGTGGTACTTAGGTGACCAGATCTCTATCATTTCAGTAACTTCAGTAAGCAGAATAAATTTGTGTTTAAGGATGGGCTCAAGGGTATTTGTGAGATGAACTCAAGCTGTCCACTGCCCTGGAAAATCACATTTTATTAAACAAAGGTGATTTTGTTACGGTACTCGGAGCTGCAGAGTGTATTTATTTTGGGATAAACTTTGAACTGGTTAATATGCCACATGGTCTGCACGCAAATTTTACCAGGGGAGTTTGAAACCTATTTAACTGGATATTTTTCTTTTTTCCACTTTTCACATTTTACCTCAGCATTGGCCATAAACGTGAATTTTTTGGACAGGAGTTTCTACTCCACTTACTGTAATTAAACTTGATCTCCCCCTGTACATTGGTGCAGCACCTCTGAGTGCAGCAGGATGCCGGGTAAGAAACTCAGCCTGTTTTATACAAGCAACGTAATTTATTGGATAATAAAATAATCCGAAAGTTTCTTTTGAAAGAGATTTTTTTTTTCCTCAAAATTGGCCTTTAAACAGACTTTGAAAGGTGATGAGTTCTTTTCTGTTCTAATAACTTTTATGAGCCTATTTTTATGAGAAACAAACCTTGCAATCAGCATTAAGATCTCCCATTTATGCCTTCGCTAAAGCATATCCAGTTAACTGCAAAATGTCACTCGTCCCAAGCAGATGTCTGGGTACCATAAGCCGGCGTTTAGCTGCCTTGCATCAGTTCGTCGCATTTCATTTGAACCAGCACCACCTCTCGAGCTTTTGCAAGCAAAATAGTATAACGGGATTTCTTTACAATAGTTGGAAGAGATTAGGAATAGAGCAAGATCATGGTTTCCAGGTTTAGGACTTTTGGGGGTGTTTTCTTGTCCCATTTGTTGTGAGACACTGATCCATTTTCGTGTGTTTTTTAATACCTCCCGATTTGTATATTAAACTCATGCCAAAACACCTCGAACGCCAGGCAGCAATTTCCACCCATGGCACTTGGTACGCAAATACACACATTACAGCTCACACATGAAGAGCTTTTCCAGCAGCTGTTGAAGGTGCACGTTCAGAAAGTCTTTAATAATGAAACCGCTGTTCCACTGCAGTAATGACAAATTCCTTCGGGGAGGTGTTCTCCAGCTGGGACAGCTTGTAATGCGGAACCCGGAATTCGCATAGGTTGGGGCTTTTTGTTCTCTTTTTAATCTTTGGTCTTTCTTCCCTTCTTGCTCCTCTCAAATACTTTTCTCTTACTTTCTGCTCCTGTGTCAGCTGCTGCCTGGCAACTTTTCTCTATCTGGTGGGACAGGGCAGGGCACCCGACCGCCTTCAGCCTGGCTGCCAGCACCATCCCCTAGCAACCCAGCCGGGCACCCGTGATGCTCTCCAAAGGGCCGCACACATCGCCAGCAACCTTTGTACCTACCACCCGCATCCGCAGCATCCCTTAACTCAGGCCCGGTCACGTCGGGCAGCGGGGGAATCGTCCTTGTGACCATCCCTACCAACTCGAAGGCTATGGCTGATACACGGTAAATAAGTAAGGGCATAACCCAACTTTCAGTGATGCAATCAAGGCAGTTTCATAGTGACTAACATCAGAATTACCTGTGGCTGATAATTAATATTCCTGCGTTGTGTTATACTAGTGACTACAAATGATTGGTTCTACTTTGTTTCATTTATCTCAATAAGAGATTTCATAATTTTCTATAGCTTGATGAATTCATTTATTTAACCTGTCAGTGCTAATAACTCTGATTAGGAGGAAGGAGTTATAAAGCACCGTGGGATCTCTAACAGCCGGTTTAACTTTGAATTTTCTGTCCGGCAAGTACTTCACTCTAGTCTCCTACATGATTAACTTTTTTTAGCTGTAGCAAGGAAAAGACATTTCTACATGCCCCATTCCTTTCTGTCTCTCTCCTCCATATCCACTCTCAGTTCAGCTCCCTGGCGCTACCAGTTTGGTTCTTTCAAATGGGAGCAGCTGGAGACTTCCACAAATATTTGACAAACCGATCTGGTTCCTGGTCTGTGTGTGTGCCACTTGTCCTTTGTGTCTTGATATTCACCCACCTCACAGAAATCTGAATGAAGTTCTGTGCATATAAACAACAGCAGGGAGGCTGGAAACGCAGAAACTCTATCCAGTTAAAATTTTAATTTCCCTCTTTATTTCCTTAGATCTGAGGTACAGGAAAAGCACATCATACAGCAGGTCATTGCTTAAAGCACTTGAATTATAACATACACATAGATACCGGCTTGGATTCTGTCTCTGCTCACTCCAGCAAACGTTTTTAGGTTTATTCACAGGAGATACATGTGAAAATTTTCATCAGCTCTTGGTGCTGCCTTGTTCTGAGGTGGAAAGGAGACTCCAGAACACCAGTTACTCGTGCACGTTTTTACTGTATTTCTGGAGTTGTCCCATCCTATCGCATAGAGATGTCCCAGCGTCCCATCACTTCATAGCGAGTGATGTTTAACAGAAATGAAGTTGAGGAGAATGACTTATCAAAGGTCAACTTGTATTTGCTCAAGAGCTTGTATTTTAAAACCAGGCTTCTAAGATAATTATCGCCTCATAGCGCTATCTTGAAGCCAGCTACATTTTTAGGCAGTAATTTGAGAAATGATTACTTAAGGTAATTGCATTTTTAGTCATAACTCTGACTGCATACTCCGTATTGACAATTTATGTCCTGTAAACAAGGAGGCCATTGACTTTTATTATAAGTATTATTTAAATATTTTAATAACTTTGGGTTCATATGTGAACTGCAGTACTGAAAGCAAGATCAATTAGTTCTTCAAAGACTCTCATAAATGTTAATGTTTAAAATGGGCAGTAAATTGCACTGTATCATTAAAGGGAATTGTTCAAGAGGAGTAGTGAGGGCTGTTGTTAAATAAGTATGGAATAAGACCGAAAAGGAGGAAATTAGAAAGGATAAAGGATCAGATGGCTGAAAAGAAGGATTTTAGTCAAGGTGGTTTTGTGAGAAAGCACGAAAGGGCAGCTTGCCAATTAACAGATAACATTTGGGGGGAAAGCATGGACGCTTATAACCTTGCAGAACTCGCAGAAGATGCAAGAAGTCAAGATTAAAGTAGACGATTCTGTAAAGATGGTTCCGTACCCTGAGAATACAGGGACAGCATGTTCACTTGCAAATATGTGTTTCTTTATACCATGTGACAGCCCTGGCATGTGGAAAATGTCACTGATTTAAGCAGGAGTTCCTCACAACTTGGAATTCCCTGGTTTTCCTTCACACATTTTCTCATTTGGCTCCGGCATATAGGTATTTTCACATTTGAAATGTAAAAGGTGCTCAAATAAAATCATAATTAATGTGTAAGAGCCATACAGGTGGTTTACAGGACATAAAAAAAAAAAAATCTTATCTGGAAACGTGGCGCAAAAATGTTCCAGTGTGACATTCAGCATGACTTCACTTTGGTTATAAAAGCAACCGATTTCCAAGACCATGGACGCTGCCAGATGCTTTCACCTTGATTCAGATCCGCTCGTTTCTCTACGAGCAAAGGTTTTCTACACTGGGATCCATAATTCTGCTGGGTTATGGCTGTATAAATACTGACTGTAGAGGAATTACATAGGCTTTAAAGACAGAAAATAAATGCAGAATTTGATCCAACTGGATTTTTCCCCTCAGCTGTAAATTACTTGCGGTATTAAGGTGACCAGTAACCCTCCGTGAGCATTGCCAGGCCCTGTCCTCAGAGGAGTCCTTAGGGCCAGGACTGGGCTTTTCAGGCCTTGGGCCACCATCTCACGGGGTTCTTCCCCATTTCGACAGAAACAAATAAATATTTCACATTTCTCCTGAGTCGCGCATGATTCCATCCTTCAGCATCGCCTGGTCTTTCTGCCCCTGGAGGTCTCGTTGCTTGCTGCTCCATACAGGTGTTTGGGTTCTGCACTGGGGAACGTGAAGTTCAAAGGACTGAGGCTCTACCCTGGACACGTGAAGGTCTTCGCAGTCCTTTGGAGCACCTTTGGAGAAAACTCGTATCTGAGGATGATGTAAAAGCTTTCATCTGTGAAGAGGTGTCACCTACTTGTGGTCCGTGACGATGTGGAGGTAGTAACGCCTGTGTAAACTCAGAGATACGGCTCAGCTGCGCAGAGCGGGGAACCAACACCAAGCGTGGGGTCACCTCCAGGAGCATCACCAGCCGGAGCCGAGTTTCCCGGAGCTGCTTGGGATGTCAACGTGTTGTTCAGGGGCAGAACCGCCTCACGGCACCACCTTCACCCCTGCAGCCCGACGAGGCCCGCGGGTTCGGGGCCTTTGTGAACACTTGCTCCTTTTTGCTGACTCACCCACGGCGCCACCCCACCCTCCTCCAGGTGCGAATCTACAAAAAACACCTCAAAAAACACACCCCCCGGCACAACGACCGCGGCCGGACGCGTCCGAACGAGCGCGGCGCCTTCGCGCCTGCCGGCGCTCCGCGGGGGCGGGCCGGCGCGCGGGGCGGGGGCGGTGCGCGGGGCGGAGGGGCGGGGCCGGGGGCGGAGCGCGGCGCTGCCGGCCGCCGGCGCCCCGCGCTGCCCGCACGCTGCGTGAGGCGAAACCAGCCGCGCTCCGCGCTGAAAAGTGACGGCGCGCCGGCGGCTTCCCGCAGAGGCTCCGCACTCGCGGAGCGCCCCGGCTGCTCTTCCTTGCTTCTTTCCCGCGTTCCTTCCTTCCGCGGCGCGGTTCGCCGCGATGTCCGCGCTCCTCCTGGCCCTGGCGACGCTCTGGGGATTACCGCCCGTCGCCGAGGCGCTGGCAGCGGGAGCCGGCGGAGGTAAGGCGCGTCCGCGGTGGAACGCGGAGCGGGGCGCCGGGGCTCGCCCCTTGCGCGCCGCCCGCCCAACTTTCCGCCGGTACCCGCTTCACCCCGGGAAGTTTTGTGGCGCCTTGCGCTTCTCCCCGCGCCTCCGCGCTGCCTGGGGCGGCCGCGGAGCGCTCCGTGCGAACTTGGGTGCCGGGAGCGCGGTGCCGGGCTGCGGCTCTCGGCGGAGCGAGAACGGGGCGAGCCCGGTAGCGGCGACAAGTAAATGGGGACGGGGTGGGGGTTAGGGACGTGCCCCCACAGTGATCCGGCTGGAGGGACGCGCCCCGCAGTGGTGCCGGTTGAACGCCCCGGTTCTGAATTACAGCTCCGCTCTAAGGCGGCATCGCGGGCGTTAACTGGGGGTCCGGTCCGGTCCTCTCTGGCAGTGTCCGTATCCGCTGCTGCGGAGCTCCCCGGGCGCGTCCTGTGGAGCGGTACCGGCCGGGGGTCTCCCCCAGTAAGCCCCGGGGCTGGTCGGCTTTGTACCGCAGAGACAACCGCTGCCCTCCGCTTCCCCGAGTATTCCAAAAGTTCCTTCGCTTAATTTCGTGAAGTTGCCACCCGCTTCACACCTGAGCCGCTGTTTGGGCAGCGGCAGCTGCTGGGCTCGGTGGAGCCGCTGCGGGAGAAGGAGCTCAGGACCCCTTCGCCGGAGTGGGGGACGTTTCCGAAGTTGCAACACTCTTTCTCCTCAGAAGTCTCTGATCAAAGAGGGTACCGGTCCTCCTGCGGGAGTTCCTCCCAGGGTTTCCTGGGGCGTTTTGCGCCGTTACCCGACCTCTCTTATTTTCCTGCGAGCCGTCCGGAAGGAGCGTTTTCTGCCCTTGGTGCGCTCAGGTGCAGCATGGCAGAGTGCTGCTCTGACTCAGGTTTTCTTACCGCTGTAGGCAGCGCTGCTGAACGCAACACAGTCTGGCGGCTTGTTTGTAGCTCCTTCGCTTCAAAACTGCGAGGTCTCATCAGCGAGGCAGCTCTGCGTGGTGTTGTATCCAGACTGTGAGGATTTAGCTAGATTTCAGTAGAAATATATCTATAAAGCATTGAGTTCTCACTGTTAGGCATCCGGCTCCTCTCCATCACCTACGCACTAGCTACTAAATTGTTTACTAACTGCTTACAACTCGTTTACATGAGTGTGGATGCCTCTAGATAGTCAGTCTGGGGCATAGATTTCTGCTTTGGTCGAGCTACCAAACCTCTTTGGTTGCTTTCCCACTCGGCTATCGAGATTGCATAGGTGATTCATGCCGTAAAAATGAGAAATAACTGCTTATCAAAGAGAAAAGTGTTGCTGCAGCATCACAAACTTGCATGTTTAAAACACTGCATGGGAAGGTACAAGGATATTGCCAAGAAATGAGGGTAGTATTCAATATAATGGCACCTGAGCAGCCAAATCGGAAAGGTTCTTCGAGAATCTTTCAGTTTAATGAAGGGTACATATACTTTGACTCTGATATGTGAAGATGCGTGGTCGTGGTGGTGCTTGTTTGGTGGGAAGTATTTCACGAACTTTCCATGGTGTTCACAAAATGGTCAGATTACATTTCAGCAGCTGTAGCGTGCCTCCGATCGTATGAATAAAAATCAAACTTTCTTGTGTTGGAATTGTTCTGGAAACTGATTTGTCATTCTGTCTTCCTTGATGGAGATAAGCAGGTGCCAATTATTCATGAGGATTAATTATCATTTTCCCTTTGTTTTGTTTTCATAGTTACCTTGCTCTGATTTAGTGTTTAACATACATATATTAAAAAAAAAAAGTGCTGTCAGCTTACATTAAAATCAATCCCATCTTAAAAGGCAACATCCTTGTAAATCATACCAGTCCAAAAAGTGGGATAAATCAAATTTACTTAGAATCAACTAACTCATCATATCATAATGTCGTGTCTTATCAAAACCGAGTGGAGTACGAATTAGGACTTAAAAGGCATTTTGTTTAAAAAATGTCAAGTAGTCTCAACCTAAAAGGGATTCAGGATGAGGCATCCAGAAAGAGAATTACATTTGCACATCAGATAAACTTTATGATACACTGCAAAAATTATTGACCATACCAAGCTGATTTTCTTTTACAGGAGGAAATTCTGAGTCACTGGAGCATGCTAAGCTTAATGTATGTGAAAGGCACTGAAATTTAGAATGCACTGAGGCTCACCATTGGTAATAAGAGAATTGGGAAAATGTCACAGGTTGTGTTAATAGCAGTGTTGTGGTAGCCATGGTAATATAAAATATTAGTGAGGAGCTGTAGGGAGAGGTAACACCTTCTATTAGACCAGCGGATGACATCAGAAGAACAGAAGAGGTGGGACTAGTAGATAACATCGGCGGGGGGGGGGGAGAGGTGGTGGTGGTGGTGGGGGGAACCTCATCAAAGTTTGAATTATCTAAATCTTTTCTCTGGGTTTGATATACAGTATAATTCTTCCAATCATGTTTGTTCTCTGCCAGGTTGCAACTCCTCTAATTATATATCTATATAAAATTGGGAAGAGAAAATTATATTGAGATGGGGAGGTGGCAATGTGATGGAAAAAGGAATTGAGGAGAAGGGAATCCAGCCAAGAGGGTGATAGGATAAGGGAGAAGTCCTGCAGTTGAGGTTGTGCCATTTAAGTCATGAAGAGGCATGATTTCCTTTTCTTACGCTTCAGTCAGTCTCTTCCTGAGGAAGCTCTTGGACCCCACATTCCCTTGCAGTTATCCTGAGAAGCAGTTGTAACCACTGCAGTAAATGAATTTCAGAAGCCTGTGAGAAACCTTGTTAACAGCTTACAAAGCTAAGAATGCTACGTTTGTTACCTGCTCTCCCTAAAGACATAGGGGATCTTCACAGGTCTCATCTCCACCTCCTGAGTGCTTGAGCTGGAGGTGCTCTGCAGCTCTCTCCAGCCTTGGAGCTTCACCTTGGCTTCATGCCTAGGCTCCTACACGCCCTTTTTTGTCATATTTGTTTGTTTTTTGTGTTTCTGCTGCTGTGGAACAGCATCACATGAATCCACTGTACTAATTGGCGTGATTAGCTAGAGGTTACCTGCATCACATAGATGTCCCAGATAACAGGAGCTTGATTTGGATAATATTCAGAAACGTGTGGCATTGTCAGTGAAATGTGTATCCACAGTGGTATTAATGAGTTCATTGCTCGTTAGTAATTCACTTACTGTCTGTGATGAGGCTGCTGGTTGGTTTGTGCTTGGATGCAGTGGCAGATCTCTTCTGTCGGCAGCACTGAAATGCTGTTTTGTGCTGGTGTGATGAAACAGCTCGTCAGCAGAGACTTGCAAGAGGTCCTCCTGTAAAGGTAGACTTTATACCAAATGGGAAAATGGAGTTGGATGACTTAAAACTCAAGTGCCCTGAGTGATGGCATATCACATGCACTCAGGTTTTGGGTGTTTTTTTTGGTAATTTTAAAGCTGTTTTAAAGAGGAAAGAGAAATTTTCATGAACATTACTCTTCTCTGGAGTCAAAACCACTTCCAAAACTTCTGTCTTTATTCCACTTAGCAGAGAATTTATTGTTTCACACTGTCCTTTGACCATATTTAAGTGAAGGCTGGAAACAAATTACTTTGAAGTGGAATTTTCAGGTTTAGGGTTCAGCTGGATTACTCACCTGGGTAGCAGAACCACAAACCAGGTGAAATAAATCCGTCTCCTTGTGATGACTGCTGATGGCCTTCATTCCCTGGTGAAGGTGTCACAGCAGGCAGCAGTGAGTACCTCAGGAGGCTTTGCAACTGTCTCCTTATGAGTAGCTTAATGTTTGAAATGAGGTGTACCAAGCACTGCTGTGCTTCGCTGGACTGAGCTCCAGCTTGGCCTCTGTTGGAAACTGTTCTCCAAAAATATAAAAACAGCTGTGTCTGTGCTGTACTCAGAGGTATATGCTCTCCTGCTTGAGTTTGTCTTGAAACTAGATAATAAATATTAGTATCTTGCATGCAAGAGGGATGCTTCCAAGTTCACAGTGTCTGCCGTTTATTTATTTATTCCAGAGACCAAATATTACTTGGGAACTTACTGATCACTGGAGAGACAAAATTACAGAGGAGGGTGAAAATATATCGAGGAATTTAGGACAGCAGTTAGAAGGATGTGTGATAAGAGGTGGTTAAAGACAGAAACTGGGGGAGATGTCCGCAAGGGCGATTTCAGTGACTGGTTTTATAGGCAGTCAGTGATGTCTAGATGTCCTCGGTTGAGTGTGTGACTGCACAAAACTCCGACGCTTCCAGAGCCTGAGCAAACTGTGTGTGTGGTTTTCTGTGAGCTAATATGCGTGTTCATTCTTACCCAGATTATTATTGTAAGTTCAGTGGCTTTGGAGACCTTTGGTGTAGTAAAAAAAAAGTGGTAGGAACGCACAAACTATTTAGAAGGATAAAATGCATTTTAAAATTCAGATATAGGTGTTTGATGTGAAAACACTGTGTAAACTTGTAGCAAACCTTTTATTCATTTATCGTAGAGTTTCTGCTGGTACTTCTGCAGAAGTAGCTGTCCTCAAAGACTTTTACTACACAGTGCTTCTTTTGCAGTGCGATGTGATTGGTGCTATGTAAACTTGAGCATATGTCATACCTTTGAGGTTCACATGGACCTCAATCTTTCTTCATTTAAAGTGGCAAAGCTCATGTTGGCTTCAGTCTTCAGCTTGGAAGCGCGTGTTCCACTTTTATTTGTTGTTTGTGGTTGAAGAAAATACATTTCTTTATCGTATTGACTCTAGAGGACGTACATAATTTTAATTTTTGAATTTATAATTATGGCTATCTGTAGAAATGCTGGTGTAATTTAGATAATAGAACATGGTTTTCGTTGCAGGAGAATACTTTGAATCCCAGCATGTTGTTGCTTTTTCCTAGGTTTTATGTATTAATTTGTTCTTTAATAGTCTTGTTCCTTTGAATGCAATTAAAAAAAATTTGCTTAGAGAACTCATTTTAATTGCACTTACCCAAAACATTCTTAATGATGAACAGTGAAGACGAAAATATCAGAACTTGGCTGTTTTCATGCAAGTCATGCAGACTACTGAGTCTGTATTTAGTGTTGGTTTGGGCTAAGTGTAGACATTGCAGAACTAGGTCCTAAATTTGTAAGTGCAATTAGGAACTAATTGGATTTTTTTAAATATAATTACTCAAATAATGACTATGCACCTTCTGTCCAAGCCACTAGTTTGTTTTTAATTAAACAAGTTGATTTTTTTCCCCCCCTTAAATTCTATCTCTTGAAAAGATGTAAATATTTGTAAATGTAGTTCTGTTCCTGCTAGCTAGCCAGTTGTTGACTGTAATGCAAACAATTCCCAAGATATATCAAAACTTCCTAGTGCTATAAAGCAGAATTTTCCTTTTTAGGTAGTTGGTGAAGTAAAATAACCAGGGCTTGTTACTGTAAGATCTGCTGCTCAGCCCAGCTGTGATGGTGCTGGGGCTGTGTGTTAGCAGGATTGGACCTCCGTAATGGAATTCCAATAAAACTCAGTCAGTGCCTTTTAATTAGATTTAATGGGAGCTGGGAAGGATCATTAGAGAGACAAACACATGCTTTTGCCAGTAATATGTTCACTATATTATTAATCTGATTTAATTTGTAAGATCCTCATAGCAAGAATAAGATCTTTCTACGTACCTGGAAAGTGTTATATGGGCCTATTATATTCTTACGTGTCATTGCTTCGCAAGCAGTATGTAAATAGAGAATTGGAATTGTGTGGTGTTTGAATCCTACTCACCTGGGGATGCTAGAAAGAAGGTTGTAGGTCTCTTTGGCAACCACGTTTTTATTGACCACTGCGTAATACATTGCAATGGTGTATTAATAACAAAACACTGCAATATGTAGAGTGTGCTACTAAGTAATAGGGCTTTTACAGGTGATGTAATGCCGGTCTGGAGGTGAAAAACAATGTGAGATTTTTATTTCTATTCCATTAGAAATGCAGTCTAATTTTCCAAGGTGGAAAAATAGAGATTAATGTATTACACCTTCTAGATATGGTACGTTGAATCCTGAAACGCACTTTCAACACCCACTGGCTATTCCAAACATTTCACGTGCTGCTTCCTGCTGACTGATGTGGCCTTCCAGAGGAGCCAAACTGTTGAAACTCAGTGTCGCTTCAGAAATAAGTGTACCCATTTCCTTTTCTTGATAGTAGGTGTGTATTTTGGACTATTGTGTGATTATCAGTAGGACATCCCTTGGTAACTTCTGTGCATGATGCTATTGAATGAATTACAGTTCAAGTGTAATAGGGTAAGTGCTATAAGGGAAAAGTTAAGCTTTCAGGATAAGAATAATGTGTATAATTCCTCAAGGCTTTCACTACTGTAGATATCTTTTTTTTTAATAGCAGTTCATAAGCTTCGCCAATGTTCTTCCTTAAATGAGCAAAGAAAACTTGGAGGATGAAAAGATGCAGTTTTGTTTTTTTCAGTGATAGATTGGGGTGGGGATAGACCATGTTCAAGACAAATGCTGGAGTGCTGCTTTGCAAACACAAGTGTTTTTCATGGGAGGTGTTCTGTCAAGGAGAAAGACTGCTCTGTTAACTCATCCAAAGAGACTCCCACCAGAAGATGCCCATGCAACTTTCGTATAATGCTTTATGATTTTAATTTACCTACCTGCAAACTAGCAAAAATATTCCTGTCAGCGATTTAAAAAAATACAGTCCTGGCATTGTCAAATAGTTTGGGCTGTTGCTTACGCTGTTCTCAGAGGCTGTGACACGGTGGAAAGCGCTTGGGTTTCCACCTCCCTTAACAGACAGGAAAGTATTTTTCCTTAAACGTAATTCTGCATAAACCTAAGGCGCTGGAATTACCACAGTGCTGCCATTTCTGAGACATCCCTGTTCAAATGTTCCTTTTTGGAGAAAAGCTGTAGTGTAGTCAAAAATACAAGTTAAAGAAGTTACACTAATGCATGAAGATCCTGAAAAATCACAGTAATTTTCTAACTGATAGATAGGTTCCCCAAAACACCTGCCTCTCTTTGCTTGCAAATACTGTGAAGATAAAAGAGAGCAAAGACTGTAGCTAGTTAGATGCTCTTTTGCGTATACAAACACACTCTGATTTACCCCAAGTATGTTGGTATTTGTGTAGAACTGTGCTTGTGAAATGAAAGTATGTCGTTTGTCAATGAGTCTCTTTCTTCTCTGGAGAAGAACAGGTTTTATTTATGTTTTGCTGTGCTAACAAATAGATTAGACCTGAATCTATACCACTGAAGTAAAAGGATTCTGTTGTCCTTGGTGGTTATGGAATTGGACTGTACGTAAATGTAAGAGAACTTTGGACCATTTTCTTAAAATTTCACTGAAAACTTAATTAGAGGACCTTTAATTTATATTATCTGTATTGTCCTATGGCTTTTAGGCAAGAAATATCTATTTCTTGCAATATTTTTATTTCAAAGTTTGATTCAATTTTGCCTGGCTTCCTTAAACTGAACCCACTTTTATATTTCCTGCATCTAATTTTAAAACGTATGGATCAAAGTCATGATTACTTTTTCTCTGTTTGTAATAATGCATCTTCTAGAGGATTATTACATAAATGATTTTTAATAAACTGATACATTCACATTAAAAAATCAGTTTTTGCTGAGAGACCACCTTTTCGTGAGGTCCGAAAACCAGAGGGAATTCCAGGCAGCACAGCGTGCTAAGATGTGTATGGTCTGCTACTAGGAATTCACTCAGTGAGTTAAACCTAGTTCTGTGTCATACAGACAAAGCTACTAGTTTTCTAGATGAAGCACCACGTTTTTTCATCATGAAAAATTTGTCTTGGTTTTGGTGATCTGGAAGGAATGTGCAGGTGGTGCCTTCTCATGCAGCATGTTGGTTCCCTATGAGTCTTTGCAGCTTTACCCAGAGATGAACACACTTGACTTTCTTTTGAGACCTATCTTAAAGTAGCTGTTCTTCCAGCAGCACTTCATTAAGCATAACTAGGGATGGGTCGAGCCTGTGCGTTGTCTAGTGCCAGTACTCATGTACCGCCTGGAGGGAAGCTGGCCTGACTTCCAGGTTCATCAGAAACACTTGGTTTACAATATGCTTATTTTGTTGAACTGTTGAAATTGTTTTGTCAGGGATGTTTGCAGGTGGTGGGAGTTAAGGACTGGAAGCAAGGGAAGAAGGCCACAAAACTAAATTAATTCCTCTTGGGTACCATGTTCTGTTATCATATTCAGATTACACAAAGAAAAAATAGTTTCTTCATAGTAGTGTTTATATAGATTAAACCATATACAAGGGATATGAAGAAAATCGAGACTACTAAAGCATGCAGACTAAAGCACTGTCCCGTGCCTACAGCTTGTTGGGTTGGATTGCTTGTACACCTTTTGATAGTAACACAGCAAGGCTGCGTGGGAGCAAGAAGGTGCTTTGCAGGCAGAGTCTTGGAGGCAAACTTGACCAGCAGCAGTCAAGGGTATAGGGCTGCCATAAGCCGCTTCTCTGAGACTGTATTACACATATGTACAGGTGTATATAAAAGCTGGGATGTAGAAGAGCCATGGAAGGTACTATTGCTAAGTACAGCAAAGCCAGGAGTACCAGGGCTTTTTTGAGCAGGCTAGATCTTATGCCCTGACCCAAGTGGTCCATTATCACATTCCCTCAAATTGGAACAAGCTATTCGGGTCAGCGTGTATGTACAGACCCATCGCAATGAATTCCTCGGCTTGCACTTGCGACGTTACATTTCTTTCTCTGGGTTTCGAGTGGCTGTGACTTGAACAGAGTTGACAGTACACAATATTACCCATTAACTCTGTGGATTATACTCCTCTGGAGAACTGGTGTCGACTAATCTGTCACGTCTACGTTTTCAGAGACCAGCGAACTGCATCTCCAGTAATATTGCAGGCGAGTGTCAGATCTAGGGTCTGTTATTTATCTCCCCCATATTTCTAGGCAGGTATGTCCGGGTCTCCAGCCTTTGTTACTTTTGGCCTGTGAATAGTTTCCTTTCTGTGTAGAAATTCTGTCTGTCAATGCCCAGTTTTGGCCACTCTTAAGGTGGTAAGAAATTTGAAGCAGGTGCTTGTCACCAGATGACAGAATTCTGAAATACTGCTCCAATACAAACTGTGAGGCTCAGTATTTAAAGCATATTTGAGTGTATAAAACTTGCTTGTAATTCTAACTCCATTACTACCTTTGCTGTGGAGCAGTCTTGGTACAATTCCTGTTGTTCTGTGATAACGAATTGTTTCTCTTCCTGCAAACAGCAGAACTCCCCTAACCAATTAGTGGTACTCAGTAATGAGTAAAACATTATGAATCACGTTATGGTTTTATGTCAGTTAGAATCGTTAAATGCTCCTCAATGAAACCGCACTGATTTACATTAATTGGTGGCCTGTCTTCTCTCAAGGCTATCACACTGTGCCAAAAGTGCCTTGCAAAAAGTTGTGACACAACTAAACTCGCAGTATCTGCCCGTCATGGCCATCCTGTCGTTGGCTGGCGCTCCGAAGGCGACCAGTAAAAGACTTCAGAAGTCAGGAGAACGTACTATGTGGCTGTGAATCTTAGGAGCATAACTAAAAGCATTCACATAAAATAAGCGCTGAAGAGCTCCTAGGTATGGCACAACTTGGATTCTGCTTCTGCATCGCATTTGCTAATCCAGCAACTCAGAATAATTTAAGTGCCTTTATAAAAGGCTGTTTACGTGTCTGTGAAAAGCATGGTGCAAATATGCAGATTTAAGAGAGTGTCTCCTACAAGTTTATATATCTTAATGAAAAATGCCAGAGCATAATAGATCAACAGTCTGTTTAGCCCCACAGTAGCCAATTTTTTTCTAAAGATAGCACAGCATGTCCTTGATGGTCCTAGGAGTAAATGGACACTGCAGAGTGCTAGTGCTTGCTCTTGAAGCCACCTAATGACTCGCTGATTTTGGGGAGGAAATACCTGTCTGTTGAGGATGGTCATCCTGAAGCGGTCATCACTGCCTGATCATGCGTACGTATAAGTTATTTCCCCTTGCTAGTTTTAAAAGATCCCTTTATGTTTCTTTCCATTTGCTATCCTGTTTTAAGTTGAGTGGAGAAGTTGCCCCACCTGGGCGGAAATCTTTGGATGTTTTTATTCATGTGACTTGGAGAAGCATATGCTGGCCGTGGGCTTTGTGATCATACCGTGGGCAAGCGGAGTGGTAATTCTACTTGTTTGCTTCTGATTTCATATGGACACCTCAAATAGGATATCTCATTTATTGTTTTCCTATCAAATTTACAAAATGTCATGCCTGCGAAGACCTCTTAAAACTTGAGGTGTCCGTGTACTGCAGAGCTTGTCAGAGACTTAACAGCTCTTGATGCTGCAGGTGCCCTTCATTTGGGATTGCGGCCTCAGGGAAACAAACTAACTAGAAGAGGATAATGGAAGCAGAGAGGCAGGGAGGGTTACTGGATAAATTATAGGATTATTTTATTTGGTAGGGAGCAAGAAAGGCCACTTCCAGTGCAGGAAAAAAAAAAAACCCTAACGGCTTTCACAGTGCTTCTGAACCAGAAGGAGATTGTATTTCTGAATAGGTGAAGAGATAAGCAGCAACATCTGGCATGCACAAGTATTGTCTTTTATAAACCACAGGGAAATCAACCTCCCTTCTTTCTTTCCTGAAAATACAGGAGCCTCCTTGAAGCACTTGCTTTTGGGAATGAATGAATGAGTGAAGAGTTCATGGATGATTCAGATCTAATTTTTACTGAAATGAATGGTAGCACGCTGTGGGACTTCGGGTCTGCACGGGTATATTTTGCATTCACCTGCCTTATTCTAGACTTAATTATTTTTCTTTGCAACTGATAAATAACTGAAGGTTTACAGTGGCTCATTCCAATAGAAGTGGCTACCACTGGAAAGAAAAAACAGTCAGCAGTAGCACAGTGATGTTTTAATAACACAAAGTAATCCCCCCAATAATAAAGTTGCAGGGGTTACCATTGGCTTTCTTGTCAGCATCTTTCTGTTGACACCTTTCTGTCAAAAAGATGAAGAGTAAAACTGAGCTCTGTTTTCTCTTATGTTAAATGCATTCTGCAAAGCTTTTATGAAATACAAAGCATATGGACTTTGCAGATAGTGTTTGCGTTTGGGACTTGTGGGGAAATTTATGTGAACTTTGTGCAGAGGAAATCATTGCCCTTTAAAGCAACTGGTTATATTGGAAATAAGCACATCTCTCAAAACTGTATTTTGTAGAGTAGGCTAATCTTTAGAGCTCTTCTGTTTGTTTTTTTTAGGAGCAGGAGTGTGTAATTATTGCTATGAACTGAGTTTTCAAAATTGGCCACTTTGAAAGCATGGATAGACCAACTGTTTTTTTCTTTCTGAGAAATCTGTTACTGTTTGAAACCAAGAGATGAAAGCCAAGCCCTGGCAAACCAAGCCAGAGTACTTTGCAGTTGTGGCTCAAACTGTCTAATAACATAGTCCAAAAGCTTGTTAATATTGATCTTAATTCTCTCAATAACCTGAATGTTGTTTCTAATTACAAGAGGAATAAAACCCAGACTAATATGTTCTTAGGTCAAAGTCTGATGGACCACAAAACATCCACAAAGATATCCTTCAAAAGCAGTAAGTAGGGAGGTGTGTGTATGCATTTCATTAGCTGGTAACAATATGTGTACCCATACTTGGGGGCAAAACACCACTTAAAACATGTATTTTCTGCTAGACCAGTGGGGCTCCTATACCTCCTGAAGGTTAGACCTTCTGCATCCCCTTTGCAGGCTTTTCTGTGGAAGTGGCTGGGGCAAACTTTTGCAAAACTGTGAAATTAATGATTTTTAAAGTATCCAAACAGTTGGGACTAGATTAAGTGCTGCAGGAAAGGTTGGACTTGGGCTTCAGCTGCACCGTGCTGGTGGTGGATCAGGGCTGTTCTTCAGATTTTGGCATGAGCGAGGCAGGCATTGGGTACGGGGCTAGTTCCTTCAGCAAAGACAAGTACACATTTAAATGCACGTTGCTGAAGTAAAAGGTTGCTGTTCTTTCCACGCTTTCATCAGGAGGGTGATGCTAAAGCTGGAGGTCATACTTAAATTTCAGTGGCAGAGATTTGGAGAGGACTGGCTAGTGATAGCTTGGGGAGGAGAAGCTGTGTCCCAGGAAAGGCAAGGGTATTGCTGAAGAAGGAAGCCCCCAGGATTTTCCTTCCCTGAGCACCCACAGCTGGGTTCTGCCTCATATGGAGGAATGAAAGGAAAGGCTCTGTCAATCTCCCTCTTATTAAATTGGCACATCTAATACATTCTGCTAAAATGTGTTCATCATGCTGTTTAAAAAAACCCAGGTTAGAAATCTACTGACAATAAATGAAGATTTATTGTTTTTGGTGTCATTGGGGCACCTAATACAGGTTTGGAATACTAACTGGAATTTGTGAAAGAGAGGGGAAAAAAAAATGTCCTGGTGCAATTTAATGAACTATCTGGCCAATATTTCTCCCTTTTTATTGAAAAATCTGTAGGTTGCAACTGGCTTCAAGCGCCCTCTCGTACGACTCTGCCAGCAGTCAGCAAATAAACGCATTAAAACACAGAAAGCCTTGTACACTTCCACATGTACCAGATAAAATCATACCTTGAACTGTGGAGCTGGTTTGTTGTGACAAACCAGAACATAATAATTGCATTTTGTAATTGAAAGGAAGCAATTAGAAGAAAATAGTATTTGTTTCATAAGCAGAGCAGAAATATCTCTTGGTAAGTGTGTCTGTGTGGGATAATTAAGAGATCAGTGCAAATGTGAGTAGTGATTTTGTTTTAACTTATACTGGTAGCGCTATGTAAATAACCTATTTCATGCAGGTAACACTGCACAGGCATTTCTGTTACTTGTTCTCTATAGTTTATTGTTATTCTAAGTGACAGTGCAAGCTTTAATCAAAATACAGGAGAAGCAAGCCTTAAAATTTCTACAAGAGTTTCAATCAAGTGTGGGGATTAATGCCTTACAAGATTTTTTAAAAAAAAAATTAATAGAGTGTATTGTCTTTTTGGAGAGCTGATTTAAATAAACTTTCATCTAATTTGTCCCAGCAACCTTGAGAGAGAGGGAGAAAACAGTATGAATTGTGAGTCCCAACCCTCTCTCTGGGATGCCCTGGAAGTCTAAACTGGAGGTTTCTGTGCTGTGGTGGTGGTGGTGCCTCTCCTAACTTGTGTCCTGGGCTCGTGGCTTCCTTTGGGAGTGCTGCCCTGTGGTGTCGCTGCAGCATCCCTGCCCTTAAGGAGGTTACACCTGCTCCTTGGGGAACTACTGGTAGAAAAACCAAATTCTGGATTTGTCGCTCAAGGTCAAAGCACTGGCATCAAATGAATGGTTCAGTTTGTAGCTTAAAATGCTGCAGACAGCGTTTTTTGGGCACAGAATATGTAAAGCTCAGCTTTTCTGAAAAACCTACCAAAGGGGGGGGGTGGAAATTCTAAACCTGTCTGGTGATGTGTTAATACAATATCAAGTGACCATGTTTTGGGGAGCTGGAGACCAAGTTTGGAAGAGTTTGAAAGACAATTAAAAAAAATCTACAGCTACTGAATTGACTTTCTCTCGCAGCTGCTGGAACTCTTGCAGCCCCTCTGGTCAGGCTTCCAGTGATAGCTCGCAGGTTGAAAGGTTAACGACTCATTTACTAAGCGGTGCAGTTTTCTTTCATTTTTCATTTACAATTATCTCTACCCCTTTAAAAACTAAAAGGCCCTTCCAACATGTATTCTACTTATGCATTATTGCTGTCCATTGAAACCATTAAATCACAGATCTTTAAAAGTGAAATCCAAATATGCCTTAATATACTCAGTCGCTGCAAAGCCGCTCTGTTACAGGAGTGACGAGTATCGTATTGAGGCAGCTCTGGACAGCGGCAGACCTTTCTTCCTAAGGATCCAAATGTCTGTTTGAAAACCTGCTTTGTGGGTATTCTGGAGGAAAGATGGACACTGGAAGGAAGAGCCTTAAGAGCGGCGGCGAAGGGGAGTGGAGCACGTCCAGCACAACCAGTGTTGGTTGTGAGTTGGTAGGGCAGGAGCTCTGTGAGAGAGTTGGAAAAAATCAGAGTGAACATGGTGATGCCTTGTGTAGTGGTAATAAAAGATAAGAAAAGAAAAGCCACATCTTGTGCCCTGGTTAGAGATGTGATGAGGAAGAAAAAGGAATTGCTGATAACTTGCAAATCATAGGCCTGGAAGACTGCAGTGCTGGTGGTGATTTCGGGGAGTGGGAGATGATGAGGGCAAAAGCCAAATTTTTCACAGCCATTTGATGTGGTATTCATGTTCGTGCTCCTTTGTGAATTCCTTAAATTAGCAATTTCGCTTTTCTGCAAGTCTACTGTACTTTGACTCTTAACTGAATTAAGTCCCATTATAAATGACATCTTTCCAACAGTTGGAATACAGGTTAGCGCTCCCAAGAGGGGTGCTTTAATGAGGTTATTGCTATGACAGCTCAGCTTCAGGCGGCACATGTGCCACTTTGAACTACCCTGTCTCCCCTCAAATATTACAGCAACTGCTGTAAGCGGATTTTAAAACTTCCCTTTTAGTAGAATTTATGACCAGTGCTTCATATTTTTAGTCTCCCAATAATGCAACTGAGGCTTTGAAAGTCTGTGCTGTTTATTTCTGCTTTCATTTCTGAAATGTTGATAGCAATGCATGGTTTGACAAGTCGAAGAAACAACGAGGTGTTAACTCTATGGTGATTTCAAAGGGTGCTCTACAGACTGAGTCAACAGATCTACAGGAGGAGCAGCCTCTTACACCACTGTGTTTACAGTGGAAATGTATGGGGCTCGTCTGTCTTTAAATTCCTATCAGAGAACTTCTCAATAGATGGAAATTGTTTATTCTGTACTGTGGTAACTGGTAGGAATGTAAGCGTTCTGGTTGTGATGAGGACGTGTAGGTGGGAGCAGTGATTTCCCTCTTCAGAGGAGGTGGCTGTGGTCTGCAGCCATGCTGCATACATAATGTCTCTCCTATCTTAACTATGTTAAATCATGCAGGTACCTTTTTTTCAGAAAGGCTTCCAGCGTGAGGCTGTGAAAGGTTAATAAAGAGGCAAATAGGAGTGTAGAAGCCAGTAGTGAGGTGCTGCTTCTGCTGCCCGGAATGCGAAAGGTGTCATCTGCTGGGGTGGCTGGGCATCACTGAGGTTGGGTTTGCTTCACCTCTGCTGCCTGCCTGAGTCCCATAGGCTCCCCGGGTAGGAGGGGAAGAAGCCTGTCCTCTTGGAAACCAATTCACCCCATCCCTACCTTTCTCCGCTGGTGCCGTTCTTATAACAACTTTTGCATGGTTAAATGGGGGAAAGGTAGTTCAAAGCCAAAGGCATTGAACCTGAGTATGGTCCAGAATAACATTGCTACTAGTATCTTACTGAAAAAAAAAAAAACCAAAACAAACAGTGGAAGTCTGAACCTCTATTTAACAATGTTATCCATGAAAATGTTGGGCCAGCCATTAGGAGAGATGGTGGCAGAGTAAGCAGTCAGTATTGTGCACGTTTCTCCGTTGTTGCTTGCCTATGAAATAGTAAAATGTCCTGTTTAAACTCAAAAGAGCAGTTCTAAAATGTTTTTCTGCTACCTCCATGTTTTCTATTTGCTTTTTAGACATGGTTTGCTCTGTTGTCCAGTCTCCTCTTCTTTCCAAGCTTTGAAAGTGAGTTTTTAAATGAGACATTGGCATACCTAAAGGAGCCGTGCTCACATCTGACATGACCTGTATAAATACTACCTTAAACAATGGCCAGGGTGAAAAGGCTCATTCCCAGGCCACAGGCGTTCAGATTTTTTGTGTGCTTAGCTGTGAACTGTTGCAGTCACTTCTCATCTGACATGTGCCACCCACCATGCCAGGGGGTGCTCTGCCACCTCACTACCTGTTGGAAAGAACTTCTTTACTGCTACTCATGTCAGTAAAGTGGAACCCAGGGAGGTGCTTGGGAGCTATGTATTCAACCCCAGAAAGCTTTGCCTTTTTGAAGTTAATTGGCTTAAAAGATGTTTTTGTTTGCTGCTTCAGAAACAGTGCATTATAAAGATCTGGATTTTTTTCCGAGGTGTTTTTATTGTAAACTAAAATACCTTGGTACTAAAGAGAAATAAGGCTGGCTGTATAAATCAATGCTTCATTGTATTTATTATGCTGTTTACCAGGCCTCCAAGTAGACTAAATTTTTATAAATGCAAAATCATTCAGCTGTATCCAAAGTGGTTCAAAAGATGCTGATGAGAACATTTAAGGTTTTTTGCAGGTTCTGATAATACTGTTTGCTGTAAGTGTGCTTGCCCCAGTTTCTTTCTATGGCCGAACTGAAAGTGCAATTTCTGTATAATTTTAATGACTGGTAGATAGGTTCACGCATTCCACACAGTTTATTCTTTTTCCTACTCTCTTTTTGGCTTGTGTGGCCGTTAGTGCCATTTATTCCCTGGTCATAGTTCTGTCCTCTTTGGAGAGAAGGTGAGATGGAGATTAGCAGGTGTCCTGCCCAAAAAACACAAGAAGAAAAGCAAACCCAGCACCCAGGATGCACTGACAAAAGGAGACCAGATGCAGAGCGAAAGGCACATGGTACGGATTCTGGTTCTCCCTACAAAGATTGCTGCAAGAACAGAAAGCACGCCGTGATTTATTCTTGTGGCAAAAAAACTGCAAATGGAACAAGAAGTACAGAAATCTCAATATGTTGTTGCTAATACAATTTACATTTAGAACAGCGTGTCCTCCTTTGCCATTATGCTCTGTTTAAATGTAGCTAAATTAAACCAGTCTATAGGCAGAGCTGCTTGAACTGAGCTCAGAACTTTTACTAAATGAACATCTAACACTTAATTTAATGGTAATTATACAGCTTCTCAAAAAATATTTTTTCCTCATGTATTATATTTGTTCAGTAGTTATCTCCATGTATAATAATATTGAATTCTTGTGCTGTCTTTCAGAGTCGTAAATCGTGTCATTTTGACACAGACCAGAAAATGTCTTGCGCTTCAAGATATGTTTATCTGTATATATATATGGTGGGCTTTAAATTGTACCGTTCCAGACATAATTTTCCTAATATTGGTTAATCCATCTTTAATTAAAATGTTAATTGCTAATCCAGATATTACACATAGGAAAATCAGCCTCCAGTAATCTGCACCTTATTTGCACAAGGACGAAACCCGTGCAATTACACGGCAATCTGCTCCTTGGAATTGCAGTGGAGTCATCTTTTGTCTGTGATAGCCAACAAGATGCTTTTCGTTGGGTTGTTGTACTAACTGCTCACCCCCCAAAAAGGAGAGATGTGGGGGAGGGATTAATTTAGTGCTAGTTAAATTCCCCACCTGGGTCACAGTATGGCCAAAATATTCTTTTAGGGGAATTTTGACACGGGATGGTTTGTGCCAGTGCTGCAGCGGCTGAAGGTGCCTCCGAGGGTTGCTCGGCTAGAAAACACGGCTGAAATCGTGTCCCCTCGTAGTCCACAACAAAACTCCCTCTGTGTCCGAGCAGTGTTTTCCAGAAATCAGACCCAGTCCATCTTGTTTTTCAGCCAGGGGTTACGGAAGGTAAAGTTAGCTGGACGAAGGTGGTGCGTGCTGGTGGTGTGAAAAGCGCGTTAAGGCTGCGAGCTGCTTCCGAGGGCTGTGGTCGGGAAGGCTCTTGCTTTTCGTTGTAGGGATACAGTCTGTGTGCAGCTCAGTTTACTGATTTTTTTTTTTAAATTGTATTTTTTTAATGCTCCATACAGAGAGTAAAGTAAGTGGAGTTACAGCATTTCACACTTAGCAGGAAATAATCCCGTGATTCCCTGTGCAAAGTTGCACAGGTAACTGGCCAGTAAGGGGGGGTTGAATTCACTGACCTTTTTAACAGCAGATAATTGCAGTCCTAGTGGCTGAAAATTTATTACTCAGGTAAAAAAATTAGAAAACACTTAATTGCTGAATGGGATGACCTACAGTGCTTTGTACCTCTGAAATCCATTCATTCAGATCTTTTGGCCTGTACATCTTTTTTTCCTCTGTCATTAATGGTATTTTTAGGGATAATACAATTTAAACGTGTTTCATGCAATGTTTTCATAGTCAAGCTCCAGTCGCAACCTCTTCAAGTCAAACAAGTTTCTTTTCAGTTCAAGGCATACATTCAATGAGGAAAATAGAGACTTGCCTATAGAGTGCCATCTGTTGATTTTTATTTAATTAGAAAACCATTTTCATAATCTCACTTATACAAAGTATATGCTAATAGATAGGCTGTTAAAAATATCCTCATTTTCCTCCTAACATCTAAAAGGAAAAACATTCCTCCCAAAATACATGTAAAATATGAACTAACACTAAACAGTATTTAACAAAAATCATGTCTCTTGATTCCAGAAATCTTAAGAATCTGTTCCTATTTGGGGTTTGTCTGAATACCATTGGAAAGGCTTGAGCTCTTGGGTTTTGGATGTGCTTTTTTTTAATATTTTTTTAACGTGTTCATTTTTTCATCAAAGGAGGTCACCTCTTCACCTTTCTTTTAATCTTTCCTCCCTTTCATTCTCCTTATCCAGTGTTCTTTCCAAGTTGTGAAAGTCACTTAATCTCTGTTTGAAACTGTACCTGCTTTGCTCCAGCAGCACGGCTTCTCTTAGCGAGTTCATCCAAATGGATAAAGAGGAAGATGCCTTTGACATTTCTGCTGTACCAGGAGGATGCAGCCGCTCCTTGGCTGAGAGCTACAAAAGAGAGGTTATTTTAGGAAGGGTATGGATTTGTGTGCATCGCTTCGGCTTGGTTTACAGTCACTCTGGCTTTGAGACCTGTTTGAATATCTGCTATTGATGCATGAATAATACTGCTATTTATAACTTGGTTTTGGGCAAGAAGACTGTCCAATGCCACCAGGAGAGGCTGTCTGCCTGCATGGAAGCTGCATTCATTTTGGTTTCTTACAAGGCCAGAATAAATCTAAAAAAAGTCCAAGCTCCAACACTTTTCCAAGGTGAGGTGGTGTTTTTGAGCTGTGTTACTTGGCCAGGCAGATCCTTCTCCAGAACAGCTTGTGCCAGCTGACCAGTCCAGGCAAGCCCAAAGCCAGGCTCCTGGGGGAGCTCTTGTCTTTCCCTTTGCCAAGTCCTTCAGTCGCCTCTAGTAATAAATGTGAAGTTGTGCTATCTGGTGAAAACGTGCCATCCTGCGCGATATCCTTATTTGTGTTACCTGCTTGAAAAGTTATCTCCTTCCCCATGGTCTCCTAACGTCTGGTCTACTTAATGCAGGTGGGTAGCTGGGGCTTTACAGCAACTTCACTTGTGCCTCAATTGTATGATTTCCTTTTTTTCTTAGCTAGACAGAGTGGATTAAGAATTATTTAATTTTCCTCTTGTGTTGTAGGCTAGGACTAACAAAAACTAAAGGCAAATCTGTTCTTACAGCTCTTGTCTGAGAGAATGGAGTGAATGATAAGGTTCAGGATTGGTGTCCAATAGACATGTAAAACTGATCTTCACAAGATATTCCCAAAGTCATTCTTCAGTGAATAATCCTATAAATGAAGGGGTTATATAACATATGAAAAATTTACTATTCTTGAGAATTCAGTTAACTTGCCTTTGCAAGCTGATTTTTTGTTTTTCTTGAACCTGCAAAATTGAGTTTGTTTCTAAGTAGCAAATCGGTTACCAAGAAATGAGGAAATTCCTATTGGTTGTATGCTGAGTCGAGGTTCTCTGGTGCAGGGAAGAGGATGCATTGAGGAAGCTGTGCAGACAAATCCAAGTTTTTCCTCAAAAGAGGTCAGGACTCCCACTCCATGAATGTGAGGAACTGCCAGCCTTCAAATGCCTCCTATTAACTGGTGATGAAGTGGGAGGGGGGGATGCAAAGGTGAAGGACTGGAAAACGGTTTGAGTAGGGTTTAAAAAAAAATAAAGGCTTCTGTTAGCATGATAAAAGGGAAAGATGTGTGGGCTGACTCGGTGCTTTTAGCGGGTAAAGTGGCTAGAAGAGTCCTTAAGTTGTGAAGCAAAAGAAGATTAGGGTGAGATGGCTAGTTTTGGGGAAGAAAAGGACAAGTGAAAAGCAGGAGATGACCTTAACTCCTCGAGAATGTTTTCTTTTTCCTGCCTTGTCCTACATAAGCAGATTCACTGTGGGTCTTAAAGCTCTCACATTTATCTTGGAATAACCATCCCCAGAGCTTCAACCTTTTTACTAAACTACCTTTAAAAAAAGCTCTAAGTGAAGGTTTAACAACCCTTCTCCTCCGATAAAGATTGTTCAATAAAACCATAACTGTGTATTTCTTGGCCCAAATCCATGTATTTTATTCTACATAGGCGCAGGACAAAACCTGCTGAAAGACTCAAAGGACATCCACCAGATTTACTCGATTTGTTTTTTCTTTGCTTGTTTTATCTCCTCCTGCCCTCACACACTCCTTTATCTGCTTTTGGTGCAACAGAAGCTTCTGAGATAGGAGTGGTGCCTCTGGTGTGTGAGCCCTACTGTCACATCTTCTTGCTATGCATAGTTTAAGCCAGCTTTAAAAAGGATCCCTTTCTAATACAGCATCCCTCGTTTTATGTTTAAGCTCTGTTTCAACAAACACCTGTTTGTTTATTTACTGTTGAGCAGTTGCTCCTGGATCAGCCTGCCTTTGATGAACCTCTTCCATCCCATGTGGTTGGCTATTTACTTCCCATTATAAGTCCTTAAAATCCTACTGGCTTTGCATTTTGTATGCTATGCTTCTCGTCATCAATTCAGAAATTCCTTGCAAAGTAAGGGCAGCCCTTGTTTTGCTCAGGCGACACCGTAAGATCTAAAACTGTGAGTGTAGTGGCAGAAATATCATACAGGGAAAGAAGTCTCCCTTTAAAAAATACATCTAATAACTGTTTTGTATTTCTCCAGTGATATAGCAATAACTTCTAAGTACCTTCCCACTGTGGTGATTTCTAGTTCACTGTCAAAAAATCCAGCTTATTGAAAAATGTCACTATTAATAGCCTTCTGGTGGAACAATACAAGATAATTCAGTAGGATATCCCGGTTAAGCAGGGTACCTTGTTTACATTGAGTTTCTGTCTGGCAGCTGCTTATGCTGAAGTTCTACAGATAATACAGGAATTAATCAAGGTGTAACCATGGGGACAATGCAGGTGTAGTCGCCATAATGTGGCCAGTAGAGATGAATTACATAATTCATCTGCAATTTGGTGTGGTCATTGGGAATAAGCCACCGGTTTCTTGATCGCCTTGGTGATATGGTGATGCTGTGGTTGCTGATGCTTCCCAGAAGAGTTGAAGAAAATGTAGAAACTGTTTTTATTGAACCAGGGCTTCATTTTTCTTAAAAGTCCGTCCATAAAGTGTGAAATTAGGTTCCAAATGTGTATATATACAGCAGCATAGGCATGTTTCTGGGTGCAAATTACATGATGACTTGGGCATGTTTTCTGGGTAGAAGGTGCAGGGAAAAAACTGGTCAGTATTAGTGAGAATAAAGTCATTTAATTGGATTTTTCATATTTATTTTTAGCTTGCAAGATAATTGCCTCATTATGGGTGGTAGATTCTGATTTTATTACATCACTGTTTATCAGAACTACATGCAGTTCCCAGAAAGATGTACCCAGTCACAAAAGCCCTTTGGATGCTCAGAAATGGCTATTAAGATGGAACAGTTCAAATATCTAAAGATGGGATATCTAGTGGAACAGCCGTTGGAGGCGGAGGCAAGGATCATTATGTTGTTATGTTGAATTAATAGTACTATCTCAGTTAACTTGGTCCTACATTTAGAACTCATCAAGACACCCATGGGAATATATGAATTAGTTTGTTTTAATTGCATTATTTAATTTGATTGTTTAAATTGCTTTTCTGGTTTTATATGCAACAATCTTTTTAGCTGAAAACATTTTCCAATTTGGATTTGCTTGTGTGCTGCTTGTGTTTGCTCACTACTTTGGTTCTCCTCCAAAGATCTTTTCTTTTTTTTCCTCCGAAAAATAGTACAAATTAATGTGTTGGCAAAATCCAGCCGTGACTTCAGAGAGAGTTGTGAATAATGAATGCAGGATCTTTTTCTTTCACTGCAACAGCAGTAAAACATTAGCCAGCTTTTTATTAAAAATGCTGCATTTGTAATTCTGTCCCAGAAAAGAACAATCCAAGTGCAGAAAACTCTTAGACCCTGCTCCGCCAGCGTGTTTGGCGTGAGCGGACAGATGGGCCTGAGTGGATGTAAACAGTTTTACACTGGTTCAAGCAGCTCTATGTATGTGCTGCTGGATCTGGGTTTTGATGCTCCTGGAGAAGGAACAAAGTTAGTTTTCAACTTTTTTTCCTTGATGCTGTTCTATGACAGTCTATAAATCGCACTTATCAGATGTGGCTTATAATTGTTTAGATGTGATTCTGGCTAAACCAGGCAGGAGTGTGGTTTGCCCAGCCTCGGGGAATCCTCCTGAACCATCCTGCTGAAGTCAATGGCAGCTTTGTCATTGACTTCAAGATTAAAGGGTTCAATAAGGTGAACTGACTGAAATCAAAGTGATTTAGCTCTGATTTAAACCGACAAGCAGAAAACTTTGATTTAAATAATTGATTTTAATCTTATTGTGAATTTATAGTGTTAGCTGTTTTCTTAGACTAATTATTTGACTGGTGTATCAGGTTAAATGTACTGATTTGTGACCAAAGAGAAATTCAGCAGCAATATTTTTTTGGCCAAACAGCAAAACGCTCCTCTCTTCTGAGTTACGTGGGTCTTTTCCTGACCAGGTTCTTACTCAACCTTAACTCTTGATACATTTTTAGTTCCTGTTTGAAATGTGAATGGGTGAGATTTAATTCAATGTCTATTAATTCTCAAACCATATATTAGTTTTTATATGCCTTTATTTTAGATTTGGATATGACTTATCTCTGATGCCATGCCTTTTATTCACCATTTGGAGTGGATTTTTGTGGACACTAGAGGGAGTACGTATTGCTTCAGGAACTTGGAAAATGTTTAGTCCTGTCAAACCAGGATGATCCAATTAGGGAACAATATATAGCAATATATTTATGATATTAGTAGTCAAGTTGGTTTATCTCAGGTCACTTTTCAAGGGGAATATGTGCAAAAAAAATAAAGGACATTAAAAAAAAAATCTTACCAAAAAAATTGATCACATTTTCTTGGATGTGAGAGTGGTACCTTATGCTCTCCAACATAGTTTAAAATACAAATCAGGCACAAAATGGCAAAGCAGTATAGGCAGATTTCAGGCACATGCTGTTTTTCAGTCGGTCCTGCTATATGACTGGATATGAGAGGTTGGTGCCGGCAACACCTGCCTGCTTCTCTGCTGAGCTGTTTTTCCCCGTGGGACTTGCTGTTCTCCTTGTCCCATCACAGGGAAGCGCACAAAAAGCACAGCATCCAGGCAATACAGATGTGAATTGAAATATTTTTAAACAAAATTCCTAAAATACCTAGGTAAAGCAAAAGAAAAGTTTTTTAAAAAAGGAAAAGTGGTGCAATGCTCTTTGCACTCCATCCTCCTTTCTGTAGGAGGCAATGGACTTCCTTAATACAATGAATTTTGCTGTGTTCCAAAATATCTTTTGGGTCAAGGACATGAAGTTGTCAATACTATGTTAAGTGGTACAAGATGAACGAGGTTAGAGTGTTTGGTGAGGAAGAAACAGAAATATTTCTTGTTTTCTGATACATGGTAAGGGTTGGAGCACTGGTAGTAATTTTTTTGTGTGTTGTTTTTTCTCTGTAGCCTTTTATCCAGTTTTAACTTTGAGTTCCAATGACTCTAGGTTGGTTTCAGTAATGTTACCAACATTCCAGGGGAAATGTATTGGTTATAATAAGAATATTTCATCTTGGATGGAATTTTATTGGCTTGTGTTAAAATGCATTGATTTTTTTGGCTGAAATATTTGGCCTTCGGGGTAGATGCATTTGTTCTGGTTAGGAGTGCATTGGAGTCACTAGAGCTCTTGTTTCAGCAAATACGTTTCCATTTAAAAGCAAATGTAACATTTGAAAAGATTAAATGGACGTTAATCGGTCAGGCGTTTTCAAATGCACCATTCTTTCTGTAATGTAAAACATGATGACACTTCAAAGAACTCTCTAATTTTACTCTGTTAATCATATTTTTAATGTATGTAATGGTAAATATTTTGTGTAACGTGCTGTTTACATTAGTGATTTCTCTCTTTCTGTCTCAATTCATAAGAGATAGTGAGGTTGGCTGACTAATGCCTGTTTAATTTCTCTTACCTCTGCAATGTAATTGAAGTGAGATGTGAATGCCACGTCTTTAACCTATCATCAAACAAGAGCCTACGAGTTTCTGGTGTGAAGCAGTGCTATCAACATCATCCATGATAGCAGGTAATCAGTTGCACCTATTGATTTGACACATATTTCCATCACTTCTGCCAAGTGTGCTGTAACCCCTCCAAACCCTCTGCTACTCTGAAGTTACAGTTTTCTCTTCTGGGTCTCCTTTTCTGCGTTTAGCCAGTACTAGGAGCCAATTTCCCTTGCATAACTAACTACCCCCTTTGGACCAGAATCGAGACCCAATTTTGAACTTCAAACCAATGTCTGTATGGTGTTTTTCCAACAAATTGCTTTCTTGAGTACGGTTATTATGGAAACTCTTTGCTGTGGTCCTTAGCAAATATATTAAACACATAAATAGAACCATATTTTCCTTTCCCATGTTGAAATCCATGGAAAAGACTTTGACACAGGAAACGTACGCTTCTTTTGTGGGGAGCACCTCTCCCCCATTTTCTTCTCCTTGTAGTTCACCACCAGTCATCTACTGTCAGGAATAGTTGGTCTTGCTCTCTTCTCCGTGACTAGTCACTATGTGTGACTAGCTTAGATTTTTGACAGGTCTCTGCTAGAGATGAAATATCTGTGAAAATTATGGATGTGATAATTCCAGACAAGCTTTGGCCGAATTTGTTTTCCATGTCAGCAGATGGAGCTCCGATGGACCTCAGCACCATTGCCAGCACTGAAATTGCCTCACTGGCTGGGAAGTGCGGTTGTTGCTTGATGCCTGACAGCCTGGTCCTGAGTGCATGCGTAAAATGCATTATTTGTGTGGTTTTTGTGGCGCTCTTTTCCACAGCGGATGTGACCAGCTATAATACAGACGGAGCAAGAAGGCTATGGTGGAAATAGCTTATCAAGCCATTCATTCTGTAAAAGAAGTATAACTGTGAGGTGACCGTAGACTGCTGTGGTCTGCTTGGCCGTGTTGGCAGAGGGTGATGAAGCCCTTCTCTTGCTCTCTTCCTCCTGCCAGGTACCCTTTCCCCTGATAAATCTGTGCCCAGAGTATGAGAAGAATGACATGAGATTCAAAGATTAGTCAAAACGTGCATCATTAAGCCAACATTTTTTATGAAAGTATGCGTCCAAGATTGAATACCTGTGAATAGGATGTGCAATGCGTACGTGTTACGGAAACGTTGTTTTACGTTTCCATAACAGGAAATGTCTTTCTTGGGAACTTAACTGTTTTTTCCACATTTGGCTGCTCAGCCATCCCTAAATCTCATGAAAGTAGTAAGTTAATATTCAAATTCTGTTGTGGATGCCTTTAATTCACACAAGAATATTTCTTTTCAGTACTGGAAGAGTCTAGCTACGTAGAGAAGACCTATCAACTCCTGTGGTTGTTACTAAAAGTTGGGCAAAGACAAATACACTTGTATGTGTTTAAATCCAGCCAGTTTGTTGATATGTTTATCAACAAACTAATGACTTACAAAACCAAGAGCAATTCTGCTACATTTAATAGAAAAAGCCAGTGTATTATATACATTAATCAGTTTGTCATAAATGAGTCCCTGTCTTGTATCCAAGCAAATTAAATAGATAGGCCACAACATATTTTATTCATAAACCAATATGTAGTAACAAATGGATGTAGATGTAATCTTTCACTTTTTAAATAAAATATGCTTACATCAATCTGCTTGTTACACAAATTTATATAGCCTATAGGAATCAATATATTGTATGTATATATAAAAAAAGCCCTACTTTTAACTCTGTCATGTTTAGTACTCCATAATTAGCTTTATTTAATGAAAAGTTCCTGGTTTCAAGACAGTTCTAGAAGCAACTCAGATTTTAATTAAAAGTTTTACCTTGGTTTTAAAAAGGTCATTTTAGCCAAGGGGAGATAATGTCCTTTTATAGTAGCTTCTGTTCCTAATTGATGTTATTTGCTGGCTGCTGAAGAATAATTCATGCTGCTGGTAGAGAGGAAAAAAACAAAAAAGAGAAGAATTTCAGTAGTGTGGTTAATTCTTTTTTTAGAATAATGATTTTCATTATCAGAATGTTCATGCTTTTTCTTTGTCCCAGCAGGTAAATAGTGTTTAAGAAAGAAATGCATAACAATGCTCTTAATTGGTGGAAAAATGCGATATTTTACTAACGAAGTAGAAATGACTGCCAGGACGTGTTTTACTGATGAGACAGCAGTGCCTGCTGTGGCCCACTGGAAAATTATATGTGGAACCATGTACCCGTTCTTCAGCTTCCAGCCTAGTCCTGGCATTCTTAACCCATCGTGTTTGGGAAAGTATGATGCCTGTGATGTTCACTGAGGAGTATTTGCTACAGCACTGTGAATGTATCGTTACAGAAGAGACTGTTAGGGACCTTTAAATGGCAGATTATTAAAACTAAAAAGAAAAAAAGAATTAAACAATGTAGCAGTTCAGAGAGAATGCATAAAGCAAGAGCTGAGCATCATTCAAAACTTAAAATAGCCGTTCTTTAAAGCCAACAATTTTTCAGAAAAAATAGGCCCTCTGATGCCAAATACTCCTTTAGAAGACTCGAAACTAAGGGAATGTATGATGGGAGGGGAATCCAACCAAGGGGAGGACGAACAATAGATTGACAAAAGCAATCAAGGGAACAGTAAGCAAAAGGAGGAAAAACAAGGGGAGTGTTTTGACATCTTGATCTTAAGGAAATCTCTTCCGAGTCATCCTAGTAAGAGTGGTCCTGCAAGTCATCGTGTGGTCTAACTCGAGGGAGACAAGGGTTGGAATAACAGGAACTTGAAGGCAAAAGCTGATCGTGCTGATGCATTCCTCCACTAGCCAGCCCATAGCTGACAAGGACAGAAAGGATAACTTTGAGATGTTGTTTTTCCTTTGCTATGTGCATGGTAATGTGATGCCCATCCCAAAGACACTGAAGAGTATTTCAGTGTAATTCAAGAAACTCATGCATATGGCTGAATTAATTTAATTGACTGACTCTGTTATTGCTTCATTATGAATAACCCTTGTGTTTAAGCCACTGCTGGGTCCTAAAATGATAAAAAAGAAAATGACTTCCATATATATTGAGGAAATTGGGTGACTACCTAGCTGTTGTTGTCATAAAACTGTGATCGCAAGGATTGAGTACTGCAGTGACAGATGTACGTGTAGATTTGTTAAAATTGCGAAAGATAAATCTGCTGTAAAAGAGCTCAGACACCTTTTGTTAAGGCACTTACAATTTAAGAGACAGATTTACAAATACATGCTGTTGGCTTGCTTTGAGAACTGAGGATCCTGGTGAGCACTAAGAATTATTGAAAATCAATGAATTCTTAGTATGCAGAAGGTCAGATGTGTTTCTAAAATAGAGATGCACAATTAAAGGATTACAGTGCATATGTGCCTTGTTTAAAAGATCTCTGTACGACAGATTGTTATTCCCCCTCAATCTATCAAGTAGTTAATTTTAAATCCTAAGGAAACACATATCCATATGTATGTTACTCTGGGAAGTTGTTATGTTGCTTTAGGCATAATAATGTATATTTTTAACATTGTTTGTGCTTCTGTTTTCGTGTCAAATGGCTTTCAGAGCCATTGTTATCTTTTATGATCATTACAAAGCTATTCCCTTTGCTGTTCTATTGTGCATCTTATGGAGTTCTACATTTCAACCTTTTTTTTTGTGGTTTTTTTTTCCCCCCCTTCCAGACAGTGTAGTGCTCTGTCTTTGCACCCCAAGCCAGCCTCACTATTCCTTCATTAACCTAGATTACTTGATTTAGTACCTGATTCTCTTGATCTGGAACCTGGGTTTTCGGAAATCTCCTGTAAAGCTTAGCATATGAATTAGTGCTGAGGTACTTGGATAAGTAATTTGATCACCAAAATCCTCCAATTATTTAAGTTCTGAATAATTAGTTTAATAATCACAGGCTTGTGGGGTTTGGAAGGGATGTGTGGAGATCTAGTCCAACCCCCCTGCTAGAGCAGGTTCACCCAGAGCAGGTTGCCCAGGATGGCGTCCAGGCAGGTTTTGAACCTCTGCAGAGAAGGAGACTCCACAGGCTCTCTGGGCAGCCTGGGCCAGGGCTCCATCACCCTCCAAGTGAAGAAGTTTTTCCTCATGTTCAGATGGAACCTCCTGTGTTCCAGTTTGTGCCTGTTGCCCCTTGTCCTGTCACTGGGCACTACTGAAAAGGGCCTGGCTCCATCCTCTTGACACTTGCCCTTTAGATGTTGGTGAGCGTTGATAAGTTCCCCTCTCAGCCTTCTCTTCTCCAGGCTAAGCAGCCCCGGGTCTCTCAGCCTGTCCTTGTAAGACAGGGGCCAACAGCTATGGCAGATCTAATAGGTGCCCTGAGTGTGTCCCAATGACTCGTTACAAATGTTACTGACAAATCCTGCCTGTTCAGAAGGAAGTCTGTTTTATGGGTGAAGGACAAGGTTGTTCTGGGTACTATGGTAGTAATGAAAAGGTGGTAAAAAAAAATGCATCTTGGACCTCTAGAAATACACCCAGTCTATTGCTGGTGAAAAATACAGAAAAAGTGTATTGTATATTGAGAAGGCAGGCCTAGAAAAACTACAACCAGTAAAAATCTGTCTTGGTAACATCTCTGATAGTCCAAAATAATGGTATAAAATTGTGCTGTTTAATGAATGATGTCCAGACCCCATCCTTATGGAAACTACTGTTCCTCTGGGTTTCCTCCATCTGGACCTGTAATCTTCTATGAACAGGTTTGGATTTTTTTTTTGCTGTGAATGCAGTATGGAAGTTCAGAAGAATTCCACTGGTCATTAAATGGGTATGTTCATCTAAAAGATGAACAAGTTCAAGTTTTCTGTTTCTGACAGCACTTCGGGTCAATTCCTAGTTTTTGCTAAATTGGTTCGGTATTTCCAAGCTGAGCTAATATGAATTCCTACACGTATAAAAAAGCTTTGTGAAGCATAACGTGTCTACGGACTTTCCTATAAATGTAGCAAGGACAATCAGACAAGATGGGTACATCGGGGGAAAAATCCTGGCTAAGCAGTCAACTTGCAATAAAAATAAGGAAAGACTGTAAATTAATTGCTGAAGTAGCACAGCATTCTGTTTGAAGGTGTAGAGGAGAATTGTGAAGGACAAGAGTGACTCAGCTGAGATTTTATGAATCAGAAACTTTAGGGATTCAGTTTCTTTGCAGATTCTGACACATACTAATCCCAACCAAACCATGCTTTGTTCAATATTCACGAATGAAAAGCCATTTTGTTCTTAGGTCCGCTTCAAAGAAAGTGTTCCCAGTGCTGAGGTCAGCCTTTGGAAGTTGAAAATTTTGGATGAAAAGGTGAGTTTTGAGAGATGGTGAAATAATAGAGAGATGAATAAATGTCAACCCCAAACATAACTGAGGCAGTTTCCATAGGAACACAGATGTGTGGCTCCTCTGCATGACATATTTAGCAATTCGATTGCGTGTTTGTTCTGACCTTACAATTGTAAAAGGCCATTCTAGCATTTGAGGATCCAAAGAAGACATCATTATGCTAATGGCTCCTGAAATACCCCTAAACCCCTATGTTAAAGTTCAGAGCTGCAAATGGCTTACGATCTGAAGCATAAACCATTAAATGACTGAGTTCCACTTTATCCTCTACAAAGTACTCTACTGTTAGAAAGAAAATGGGCATGGAAATGTTCTTTGATGTATGTCATGGTGATCTTGAAAGCTGAAGCAGAAGCAGCATTGAGCAGTAGTCTCTATCCGGTGTTTATCAGGTTGCCATTAGGGTAAATGTACCCTGTGGTAGCCCAGGTGCAGTCGCATAAAGCCCTTCTTGGGGTCTGCAGCCTCAGCCTCTCCTGCCTCTGCTCCTCTCCTTACTAAACTATACATTAAATAACAAAAAAAGTCTCTGCAGGCAAAAGGTACATTTGTAGACGTGCACAACTCTGTAGAGACCTTTGGAAATAGAATTGATTACAGATAACTTGCTGATTACTGTGAAACACTTCAGTGCCCAATAAATTAGCTGTTTAGGCTGAGCTTTGTAGAGCTTGCAAAATGAGTTGAGTCTACATGAAACTTTCTAATCTGCGTAAAGGTCAACCAGTCAGTAATTTTAGCCTCCACTGATTTGAACACATTGAAGCATTCGCGTTGATGAAAGAGCTTTCTGTGCTCACTCGTGTGGCTTGGCTTTTTTTTGAGGTGCAGATTCAAGTCACAACCTGAGTGGTGGCCCCTGTGTTGTGGCACCCTGCCTCAGCAGGTGCCGGGGGCACTGAAGCACCTCGAAGGCACCGTGCCACAACTTACTCGCTGTGAAATTCTCTTCTTTCTGCTGTGCTTATAAGGGATACCTAAATTGGAACATAAATTGTCTCCAGTTAATTATTTCATTAAGTGAGCAATGTGGTCTGCTAAGCGTTATTATTCCCATTTTACAATTGAAGAAATGAAGTTAGCGATGTCTTAGTGATGCGGCTGTGAGTATTTAGTTGCGTATCTGAACTCTCATGAGTATCATAAATAAGAACAAAATCTGGCGTGATTCAACTGCTCTGGTCATTGAAAACAGACTGGTAATGAAGATAAATTTGTGCATATGTTGTACTTGTTCCGAATGTACAATTGCTACTCATTACTGCAAGAATCAAAGGCGAGGTCTGAACTCTGGCTACCGAATGCTCTGGGATAATTAGCAAGCCTGGAAAATGAGACCCAAAATGGGATGTAGTAATGCTGCTGAGCTCTTTGTTGTAGCAAACTCAGGTGCTCTAACACAGATCTCTACATTTAGATCCTCTCTTTCATCTGGCACGTGATTTTTCTAGAGATGAGGATGCACATTACAATCTGGTGGTATTTTTCAAGGGTTTTTCTGTGGTTTTTTTACTGAAAAAATGGCTTGTTTTGTTGCAGATCACTTCTTTTAGCGAGATGTATGTTACCTTTCAAAACAGTGAGAATACGTGACCTGACTGGGCGCTCGTAAGCATTTCCTTACATTCCCAGGCATTTTCTTTACCTTCCCAGACACTTTCTTAGTAAGTCTTGACAATACATGGGTTTTAGCACTTATTTCAGTTAATCAGAGGTGCCTGAATGGAGCATCAAGGACGCTTAGCTCTCAGGTGAGTCTGTGACTGCTCTTGGAGTACTTGAATTGTGAAGGAAGAAATGGATTTCACTGGCTTTAACTTTCATGAGAAGACTTATTAAAATACTTTATTTTGGCTCATCAAATCACCTTGCAGTGCAATACCAGAATGTAAATTACTGATGCAAAATGAGGCTGGTGTCAGCATTTTTTTTTCCCTATGGTATGCAGTGTTTTTCCAGATCCCAATTTTCTTTCGGGCTTACCAGACTTAGGTGGAGTGGCATCGCTGAAATATCTCCGTGGGGTGTGCCTTGTTATTTCCTTCTCTAGTAGGAATGGAGGGAACACAGGGCATGGTATAGATGCAAATGACTGTTTTCTCTTAAGTGTCATTGTCCACGTAATGTGATATTATTATTCACTGCAGCAGATGATTATGCTATTAAAATATTCAGGGAGCAGAGTATTCCCATAGAGCTTCTAGGCACACATGCTTCAGTGCTGTAATTAAATAGTTGAGGGTTTCTTCAGGTGCCCTACTACCAGAGCTGGGGCACTTCGCAGACCTCGTAGGCAAGCTTAAACATTGCTGGTTTGTGGAGAGCTGGGCTCCTGGGTGAGATGTGTTTGTGAGATGCTGTGGGGAGCCGAGGAATTCAGTGTTTCAAATACACCGTGCCCTGCAGAGAGCTTTCTCGTAGGCACTTGCTGCAGATCTCGGAGAAAACGCTGAACTTTAAGTGCTCACCAGTGTGTATCTCATCCAGCCCAAGGGAAATAATTGGAAAGTGTTTATAAAATAGAGCCTTGCTGTCAGCATTCAGGAGGGGATGGGAGGACACAGGATCCTACCTAGTGGCAACCGTACTCAGTGTTGTAATAAAACAACTGAAGAAAGAGTTTGTGTGATGTGTTTTAAGTAGAAAGAAGGTCAGGAGTTGCCACATCTTTAAAAAACATTCCTGAAGGAGAGTGGCTCAGTGTTAGGAAGCCTTACAACTTCTCCGCAGTCAGTTTAGAATGAATATAGGATGTTTATTTCGCATTGTTGAAGATAAATCAACAAACGTTTCAAATCAGACACACTATGCATCCATCTGCCTATCAACATATGACTTACAAATGATGATTATTTTGCACAGTGGGGGTCACATTTGGTTAGAATGTGACCAGCATAAGATGTTTTTGCTTTAGGGCAGTTGTTTTGCATGCAGCTGATGTAAATGAAAGCTCTCATTTAACTGCTGTTCCAGGCACTGAATAAAGATGCAAGCTCTAACTTTCAGCCTGGAAAGCAGGAGCAGGTAGCTAGAGGGTGCAGGGCTTGACCTGTACTGTTTTGTGGTGCATTAGTGCTGGGGGTAGTGTGAATCTTGTACGTTCTTATACTTCAGATGTGAGAGCCAAGATAGCTTCTACAGAATGAATCTTGCTTCTTCCTTTGGTTCCCCATGTGTAAATTAGCTCAAGGAAGCTGCAGGGTTTTGGTGGTACAAAACGAGTGCTTCTTTCCCTGAAATCTTCAGAGTTCACAACTTCAGTAAAATTCTCCATGTAGCAATATTCCCTCCTCTTCAGATTCATGAAGTAGAAATGATCACAGCCTGGTGCCCTTAGACCAGCTCTGATGACCGTGCTCAGAGTGGTTATGTTAATCACCACGGGAAGGATGCTTTTCGCAAGAACAGAAAATACTTCTTTTTCTTGCCATTTTTAGAAAGCCTTTCACGAAAGACCTCTTGCTTTCAAGTGCCTGTACAGTGCAATCTTGGGTATTGTTCGTTATCAGATGGATGCAGGAAGGGGTGCTGGATGATTCCAGGAGGAGCTGCACCCTCTGAACATCTGGGAGGCTTCTGTATCTGAAATGTGCGGATCCCCACCCTGCCAGCCAGAGGCTGTGCTGTAGAAACATGATTTCTAATGCAAAGTAAAGCAAACTCAGGAAAAAAAGTTACACAGCTTTCTGCTTTTGTCCTTACATCATGTTTTTAGCCTAAATAAGACAGCTGTGACTAAGCATATGCAGATGAGTGGTGAGATTTTATTCTTTGGGTATTTGCTCCATCTATAGCGAAAATGCTTGGCAATAAAAACATCCAAACGTACTAATGCTGTCTCCCACATTTTGCATTTAGAGGCCAGTTTGGTTAAACCCTATTACCAAAACAGCAGTGGCTTAAGGCAAAGCAAATTAGAGGCAAAAAATTTGTGAAGAAATATTTTTTCACACTCTCATGCATTTGGCGTTTGGTATACTGATCAGAATGGTCTTTGCAAGGAAGCTGAACCCCCTCTTGCCCATGGGACAGTAGGCAGAGAAAGGGGTCATGGCTGCTTTGGATGATGTGAAGCAACTTTGGATTTGCCAAGGCAACAGAGTCCCACTTGCTGCTTCCTGAGAGCTGTGTGTGCTTCCCTGTCAAGCTTTGTGTGAATACTGTTTGAAAGTATTGACATCTAAAGGGTAGGGACTGCGATGTATGAAAGGCAGCATTTTACAAAGTCAAGAACGTACTTCTTACTATTTAATCATAGACCCAAATGTGGCTTTTTCCTCTTTGCATAAAATTGTGGTAATCCGGAATTTCTTCACAAGGTAATGTATGAAATTCTGAAAAAGTAGGCAAAGGGGATTGTTCTGCAGCTCCATCAAAGCGTTAAAGAACATATATTTGGCTTCCAGGATGTGTCAAGCAAATTCAATTATTTCAATCAAATGCTCTTCTTGGAGTTGTTGCTGTCATCCAAGTCTAGGTTTGAAGATGAAATCAGAAGGTCAGGATTTCACAGACTTTTGTCTCCATGGACCTCCTCTGTGCATGTGGGTGTTTTGATTCATAAATGGCTGGATTTTGAAAACTGTGCGTACATAGCAACTGTGGTGATCTCAAGGGAAAGGTTTTTAAAGCCCCAAACAGGCACAGCGCAGCTGTACCCTTCAGCAAGTTGAGGAAAGTTCATCCAGTGAATGGGAACGGCTCTCCTCAGGTACCTGCTGCCCTGGGTAGTGTCTGGCTGTCAGCTAATGTGGATTTTAATGTCATGGCCAGAATAATACTTTTGAAGTTAGTGTGACCCTGCTTTAGGTATATTTGAAACTACAAGCATGTGACCATTGTAAACATTTACCTGTGTCATAGAAAGAAAAATCCACCCTCTTCAAAGAGGGAGCGGGGCACAGATTAAAAAAAAAAAACCCACCTTCTTTTCTCTGACATGTCTTACAGGTGCATTGCCATGGTGCTGTTCTTTATCCCACTCCACATCCAGTTAAAAGGAGTCTGTTTTAATTGTTTCATTATATTTTTAATTTTTTAATGGCTTTTAGGCCATTTATACTCTTGTTACTACTTCAATCTCTTGGTGAATGCAGCAGCAATATTTTTTACATTAATAGCGTAGCATTAAGTTGGCTTAGTGTAAACCAGTGCCACGTGATTTACTGCCCTCTTACACCAAGTACCGCGTGTTCCCAGAGGCTTGGTTTGTACATGTCTGGAAAACAGTGGATGTTATGCTACAATATCAACTGATAATTTGGCTGAAAAGTGGGCTCTTTTTGTCGCAAATGAAATATTGTTCCTTCCGCGGCACGAAATGATGATGATCTGTTCCTCTAGTCCTTTCCCATAACACTGGAGCGTAGAACCACCAGCTAATGTAGAAAGCAGCTGACACTGAGCAGAAGAGACACAAAAGATTGACCGGAATTCAAACTACCACAAAATGAGATGAAAATAATCTCCTATCAGAAGCATCTCAGAAGTATAGGTTCTTTTGAACGATGAAAACTAGCATTTAAATTACATAACGGACCTGAACAGAATAACCGAGCATCAGAAGGAAATATGTAATAGGTCAGCTGAGCTCCTCTGAGCTGTTCCTGTCTAAGAGAAAAGGCAGTGGCAGATGAATGTGCTCAAATACTGTAAAAAATAATAATGCGTCCTGGTATTTAATGTTTTTCGTGAGTAGATCTCCAGTTATTTTTCCTTAAATAATGATGTATTGCAATTAATTTTAATATCCCATTAAGGGAGGCTTGATGATATCTCCCTAAAAGTGCTAGAAACAGGATTCTGGCCTCATTTATCCCTGGTTAGAAATAGGGTGAATGGTAAATCTAGGAGTAAAATCAAGGGGTCATAAGTAGAGCAATTGAATGTTTTCTCTCTGGTATTTGAAAACAGGAGAAATTAATTTTTTTTCCCTTCAAGTTCAAACACTACAAATATCACAGGCTGTCTGGTCTTAGATTTTCTTGTCATTTCCCCAAAGGGCTGGTTCCCTTCCCAGAAGGTGAGTGCTGGCAGTAGGCTGCTCTTCTGTCCGTTCCTGCCTGGGGAGTGGTCTTCGTTTTGTAGAAGCCAAAATCTCCGCAAGAAAAGTCGTACGTAATTTCACCTGCGTGTACAAATCAATGAATTTGAAAAATAGCCGTAATCTGGGTACCTGGTACCTTTTAAAATCATTAAACCATATAATAGGCAAAAGGAAATAAGAGCAAAATGAATTAGAAGTGAGGAAACTAGGTGGTTTTTTCACCTCTGATTTTTAACAGGTGAATTTAGTGGCAGATCAATAGCACTGCCTTGGGTCAGCTTTACTTTAGGAAGGGAATATTTGCACTTCTCAACTGGGTCTTCTGCAGCATCTCAACCATGACCATCAATACCCTTTGATCCTAGGAGTGCACCGGTTTGAAGTAAAAAATGCCAATCATGCTGTCTTGTGCACTGATGTATGAGAAGATCAATAATAATGGAATTTGGTCATCAAAGCGTGTTACAAGGCAGTGTACAAACATTAATTAACCTTTAAAAATAAGTATGAAAAAGGTAATATTATTCCTGTTTCAGGACTTGTGATAACTGGAATATAGGAAGAGAAGCAGGGCTGCGTTTTTCAAGGATTGCGAAAGTCCAGCTGAAGATGAGGAAAGGGCAAGTCCTCAGATCTTGCCTCAAATCTGCAAGAGCAACTTTGCCTGCCCCTTTGCAATGTATTTTTTTTTTTTTTTTAAAGTGTGGGTGTGGGAGCAATTCCATGTGCCTGTGGCAGCATCTCCTCGGAAACCGTGTGAACTCTTTCCTTTTTTCCTAGTATATAAAATACTGTGTCCTTGTGACGTATTATAGGCTCTTTCATCAGATTTAATTTCTTCTCTTGTTTATTTTATTGCACTGACTAAAGAAAAATACGATACCGTGCTTGTCATTTGCCTTGGGGTATTTTTCCTCTACAAATATTACCTTTTTGATGATTCCGAGAATTCTGAGGAAAAAAAAATATTGATTTCTCTATGTCAAAAGGCTCTTCTGTATCACATAAATATTCTTTTTGTCAAGATTTAATAATTCGTTGTCCAAGCCAGTGCTTAAGTGGAATAGATTTATGTTAATACAAACTTTCTTGGTATTAAGATGATCAATTTTTCAAGTGAGGGGAAAAAAGGGAAGGTGTCAGGGGCAACAAATGATCATATGTCCTGTGGTTTACTTGTAACCTCAGGTTCAAACGGGATAATTTTGAGGAAGAGTTCATCAGGTAGACGTAAAAATCCATAAGGGTAAAGAGGTACGTTTTGCATAGCTACCTGCAGGTGAAATATTAATGCTCATCAAAGACAACAGGTGTTGAATTAATGTTTGTGAGATGGTTTTTCACACTTGCCTTGGATAGTATCTGGGAACATGAAAATTAGGAGTCTATATTCAGATTTTAATTAAGAAAAAACAACCCAGTGAAAAACAACACTGAAAAAATGAACCCAGTGAGCTTAAAAAGCAGTGGGACGGTTTGCCAAGGGGTTGACTGTTTGTTTTTTTTTTTTTTTTAGCCAGGCTGCAGCCCTGCACCCATGAGGCAAGGAGAGGCTTTCCATGGGAGAGGCTTTCCATGGATCCAGATAGGTGTCCCCTTAATTGAGGCTAAAACATCCTCTCTCCTTACTTGAGGTAATAGTAATTATGTTCTAAAGTACTTCCTGTATCAATGAAACCACGGTGATTCCAGTTACAGTGGGTGAAAAGAGACAAGATACCCAATAAAAGCCAGTTTGGGACTGAGGAGATAAAGACAACTGATACAGTATTAGTCTTTTGGGTCTACTTATGCCTATTAAAGAAAAACACTTGATAAATGATAACTAAATGTATATTGCAACTTGTATAGGATCACCTCTGACTGAAAAAGTTAAAAAAGAAGAGGGTCTGTTGCTTGCCTTCACCCGCCTGCTTTACTAATGTATTTTTTCTTAGGTGTCTTCTCTCTAAATGTAGGCTGAGGTTTGTTGCTGACTTTCTAACCATGAAGAATACAATTTAGAAATAAATCGGTTCCTAATTTAATTACCTGGGCTTTGTTTTTAATTATATGCCTTTACTAATCGAACATTAAATTAGTGAATTTGAGAACGGAAAAATGAATTTTCAGGATATCTTTGTTGTGGTTCTGGTGAGTCATTATGTTGTGAATTCCTGCCTCATCCACAAACCAAGCTGGGAGGAGAGACTGGAATTTTGTTAATGTTTATTGATGTCTCATATTTTAATGTGACTCAAAGTTTGACTTGCTGCCTGACAAAAATATTTCTTTCTGCAGCAAAGTTTTAGACCAATGATTCTGGCAGGATGATCGAAGTTGCGTTTCAGAGATGGCTGCAGAGATTGCCAGATTATATTGTATATAATTAGCATATGTTGTTCAAAACTCTTCTTGGGTTCTACCAGTGAGAAGCCAGAAGCACTCTCTGGAGATCGGTGTGTTTTCTCTGCTATTTACACTGCTGAAATCACAGTTTAGCTCGTTCTATGTTTTCATAATATGTTGTACACAACTGTGAATACATATTTGATTATAATAGAAATGTGATTAGATTTCAGCTTTGTTCACTTCACCTGCTCTTGCTCGCTGTATCTTTACTGAGATTTATTCCATCGTTCAAAACTCAACTGCTTCAGATAGCTGCCAGAAAAATGAAAACAGCAAACAACAAACAAAATCCCTTCTGCCAAGACCTTTTCTTTTCCTCCTACAAACACGGGTTTTGTTTGTGCCGCTGTGGCACATCTACACATTGGGTATTTCCATTCTCTGTAATGACAGAAACATCAGTCTCGAGGAGAAAAGACAGCGCAGAAAGAACCGTGCCTCGACTATACCACCCAAGGAGACCCTCCGGTGTGCTCTTTGCAACCGGTCTTGCCTATCCCGCATTGGCCTTTTCAGCCATCAACGCGCTTGCAATAAGCGTGGGCAAAGCCCTTCCCAAATCTTCGTTCGCGAAGCCAAGCCATGAAAAAAATGACAGAAACAGAGGCTCACAGCCAAACTGTGAGAAATGGATGGGTCTTCAAATGCTAACTTTAAAATAGTGGTCTTTTTGTGCAGCAGAAAAGTATAATTTCCTTTATTTCATGAGCAGTGGCTTGTTTTCCAAGAGGAAAAATTAAAATTATTCTGACAACTTTAACCCCATTGTAGTTGCTCAGAAGAGGCTGTCTGTGGTGTACGTGGTGGTACTGGAGCGTCTCATTGATGTTCACGTGGGCTGCCCGGCATCAGTCTCAGCTTTGTCCTTTATGAGCCTCTCTGCCGTCCCGAAGACCAAGTAGCTCTGGAATGATAAATATAACTTTGCCGGCGTTATTGTCCTGTCCCCACATGTGAGGGGCAAGCTCCTGGCGTGAATCCGCACTGTTGCTTTAATGCCTGCCCACATAAGCTGGAGTTCTTGCTGCAATTTTTCCTTGAGTTCCATCCAGATTTATAAAGCTGGACTCTGTTTATGATCATCTTCTCTCCCCGTTTGAAGCACAAAAAATACAACATATCCTTTCTGAAAAAGAAGGGCAAATATGGTCACGGAACTTCCTTCTGTGTAGTGCCCTGCATTTTCATGACATAGTTTTCCTTTTTGTTGGAAACAATGTGCCAGCCACTGACTGGATCAATAAAAATTGATTTTTGAATAGTGATTGGAAGCAAACAATTGCCTAAAAGGGGAAATAATCATATGCTGAAAGCAATTGGATAATACACGTTTTACCAGTAACTGATGGGTGCGTAGAGATAAAAAATAAACCAGGGCATTTATGACCTGGGGGAAAAAAAGTTAAATGAGGTTTTAGTTCTGATTTGTGATATTTTAATGACTGATGTAGAACAAAGTATCTAATTTTATTCTAAGCAGGGTGGTTCTGGGTTTTCTTTTATCTTTGCTGGCTTTTTTCTGTTTAGTTGTGAGAGAAGTGTGCTAAGTAGACCCAGAAGGGCTTTCAAAGGATAGATTGCTATTGCTTTCGGTTGTACAAAAAGGTTAATTATGGAGGTTGGAAAAATGTTGCTGCTTTAATGATAAGGGACTACTTTACAGAAATGACTAACTGAGCTAGTTTTCAGGGTCATCTTAATTTTAAAATAAATGACAAAACATCAGGCTCCTTGATCATCCTGAGCATTAAAAATGAAAGGTCCAACACGCATGAGAAATACCTAATGACTAGAAAATCTGGGATAGAAAACAGAGGAGGAGATCAACCAAAAAAAATTCATTAGAATGTTGATGTCAGTCATTCTAAAAATGAATTAAAAAAAAAAGTACAAAACCAAAGTTGTAGAATTTTTGCCAGAGTTTATAGTCTGTTAAATAAAAAAGAATTTGTAATAAATTAATCTGTAATTTAAATCCCTATATTTTCTTCTCTTCATGGGTCTTTATCTGCCATTCAAATCAATTAGATTCTGCAGGATTTCGAAGGAGTTCAGATTTTATAGTTGACATACCAAAGCTGACATCTTATCGCCAGTTTTGCTTTAGTACTGGTACTGTAATTCAAGTTTTCAAAGAGGAGGTATGTGGTTTTTTTTCTTTCCACCCATTTTTGCACTAAGCGACTGAAAAAGGAAAAGGTCTAGTCAAGGTTTGTGCAACATTTCTTTGCCAGGAATATGAAGACCTGTAAATTACAGCGTTTACTAGAAAATACAAGGAAGATCATACCTGTCAAATTAAAGAATGATTGCTTAAGAGCATCATCCTTGAAAAGTGTTGAGACCAATGGTGGGTAAACCTCAGTAGGTACCAGAAATTCACATTCTGCTTAAATAAGTGTTCTTATAGGAATTTCCTTGAGTCCAATGAAAATTGCTCCAGGCTAGCGAACCTCTAAGAAACCCCGCAATAACCAGCTGTCTTCTGAGATTGTCTCAGCCAGGTGCCCTTGAGGATCACCTCTGTGAGCAACACTAAATATGGGTTGTTGGGATCAGCACTGTTCTGCCTTAGGAATGGCTGGTGCTCTGCTGCTGCGCCTGTCCTGCCAGAATTTCACAGCAGAGGAAAATCCTCTGGGGCTTAGATGCAATTTATTTTTTAATACCTTGTGTATCTATTACCTTGTGGCTTTTGACTACTGTCATTATCTGTAAGTCATTGGTTAGACTCTGAGTTATGTTTGAGAACCAAGCTATTGCAGCCCAAACTGTGAGGAGTTTTGAGTTTTCATGTCCACTCTGTCTTTTGAGTTGGAAGAATTTGCTTGAATTTTAAAGGCAGATGTGTTCTAGTCCTATTCCACCCTACACCTTACTGACTTGAATGAATTGAAAAGCATCCTCCATCTGCCTCCTATGCCAGCGGTGTCCTGGCCTATATCAAAGTGGGCAGCAGGTCAAGGGAGGTGATTCTGCTGCTCTGCTCTGCTGCCCCCTCTCCTGGAGCGCTGTGTCCAGCTCTGGGGTCCTCAGCACACAAAGGACATGGACCTGTTGGAGAGGGTCCAGAGGAGGGCCACAAAAATGATCAGAGAAATGGAGCACCTCTGCTATGAGGCCAGGCTGAGAGAGTCGGGATTGTTCAGCCTGGAGAGGAGAAGGCTTCAGGGAGACCTTAGTGCAGACCTGTTGTCTTATTGCAGTACTTAAAGGGGGCTTATAAGAAAGATGGGGACAGTCTTTGTAGCAAGGACAGGACAAGGGGTGATGGTTTTGAACTAAGAGGGGAGATTTAGACAGATATAAGGAAGAAGTTTTTTACAATGAAGGTGGCAAAACACTGGCCCAGGTTTCCCAGAGAGGTGGTAGAAGCCCCATCCCTGGAAACATTCCAGGTCAGGTTGGACCTTGGGGCTCTGAGCAACCTGCTCTAGTTGAAGCTGTCCCTGCTCACTGCAGGAGTTTTGGACTAGATGACCTTTGAAAGTCCTTTCCAACCCAAAGCATTCTATGAAACAGAATATCTGTAGGAAGTGACCAAGCAAAAGTCTAATCAGTATTCCTAAGGTACTTCATTTGGTTCTAATTGTGCATAATCCAATACCTCAGGGTTTAAAAAATTTATAATCCTAGTCTGTTGGTTTTGCAATCAATGAAAAAATATATGCAAGTAATGCAAAACTGTTAATACAGTAGAAATTAGTAAAGATAGATGTTTGGAAGTTATTGCATTAATTTATAATTCGTAAAATTAATGAGTTTTGTATAAAAGTTAATATCTTGAGATACTTAAAATGAAAACAGATATTAGAAACATTATTAAAATAGAAATGAAGAAACATTTTACTCTTCATATTCATTTTTTGTGCGTGTCTTTTGCAGTTTTGAAATATCTTTGTCTTACAAATTGTGACGACGCAGGTACAATAGTGCTGGAAGTTCAGTGGTACTGGGGCGGTGGTGAAGTACGGGAACTCAGCCAAGCATTACCTGTGTGAATTATTAATATCTGCTTATTTAACTTCTGTTTGTTCCTTTATTAGTTCTTTAGTAAGTGAAAATAGTAGTATTTTTCCAGTGTTTCAGGACAGGACTGGCACTCACTCCGAGTGTGTCTGTGGTAGTTTATCCAAGAGAATCTTGGATGCTAAGAGCTTAGAAAATTAGAATTGTGGAGATCGAGGATCTAGAAAATTATGCTGATGAAAGCAGGGAAACGAGGGATTGGGAGGAAAAGTGGTTTGGAGTGACCGTTTGGAGTGAGTAGATCAAGCTAATGCATTGGTGAAGAGTCCCCAGTGCTTGAGGTTTGCTTGGGAGAGTAAGTACAGAATAATTCTGTGCTTCAGAGATCTTTTGGATGTTAAACACCCCTGGCTCGGGCTGTGTTGACTTTCTGGACTACATTTCCCTTAATTTGTAAATTTTTGCACATGTGAAAAGGTAGCATATAGCAATGTACGTAAAAGCAGTGTGTCTTTTACTGAAACACCTCCCCCAGTAAGTCTAAAATAGAAGCAGTTGGCTTTGTTTATTCTGAAACATGTACTTCTGTTATGACAAATAGCTCTATTTGCTTTTGTTTCGCATAAATACAGGAAATAAATGCTTTTATTTACTATAGTTATTCCTGACTAGCATATGTTAGTTTGCAGCATATATAGATTTAAAGGTAAACCCCAACTTAAGTGTAGTTCCTATTGAGCATTTAGCTATTAAGTTCATGCAAGTAAAACCATTGAGTTGCTTATTTAATGACTTGTTTATATGGAAAATCAATTAGCCTGACCCCTGTGGTTTCCTTATCTTTCCTCTTCAAGGTTTCTCACCAGGAGAGGTACTGACACAGCAGCTTTTGGCACCCACAAAGTCCCCCATTTGGCAGGGGGTCCCATGGCGCAGCGGGGACGTGCCAAGTCGGTGTGTCAGAGCAGGGAAGGAGCTGAGGGGTGAGACTTCAGGGCCTTTACACTTGCTCTTAAGGCTGGTATTAGTAAATACCAGCCTCAGGTATTGATGAGGAAGATAATGTTGATGGAAAGGGAAACATCATTGTTTTAGTGGAATAACTGGTGGCTCAAAAAGGCTCGGTTCCAGCCTGTGCTGTACGAGCACTTGCAACTGTTTTTTATGTGTTGGGGTTTTTTCTGCTTTTGTTAGCTAGATGTTCTGTAAGACATGAAGTCGTGTACGCGCCAGGGAGGAATGTGCTGGAATTGCCCTGTATACACAGGGGGATGGAGGCGAGAGGCGCTGGGCACGTTTCTCTCATTTTCTGCCAATTCAGCTGGTTCTGGGCCATTGTAGTTCCAGGTCTGGGTCTCCTCAGAGCGGGAGCAGCCAAGAGCCAGTGCTTCCAAGCTGGGCGTTTCTGTCGCTGCTTTGAAGCAGGCATATATCCTCTCAGGAGTTTGTCTTGAAGCCTCCAGCATTTTCCGCGCTGGTGACTATGCCTAAATCGGCCCAGATTTACAAAGAGGTTTGTGTGTGCTTGCTAGACTGAGATAAATCAGTCTTTTCTTCATGGAAAGTCAATTGTATTCCCATTTATCTGCCCACATATGGTTATTGATAGAAAGCCTTCAGTCCAGGAAAGCACAAAGCAAAAAGCAGGTGATGGGCAGCGAACCCCACACCTCCTCTCTGGCGTAAAGATCCTGAATCAGCACCAGCATGTACCAAGAGAGCGCTGGGGAATGGGGCTGTTGACAGCAACGCGTGCTTGTAGCTGCTGAATACCAAACTAAAATCAAACGGCAGTGACAGCACGAGCGAGATGTGCTTTTAATAACATTATTGTGGTACAGCATGCGAAGGAGTGGCAGCAGGGTTGGGTGAATAAAGCAGCCAAAGCACCCGCCAGGGCAGCCCTCGTCTGGCGCAACGAGCCCTGTTGGCCACGTCACTCTGTTTTCAGTAGACATTCAAGAATACTTGGTTTTTAATTCCAAATTTCCTGCCCCCCCCCATCACTGCAAATAATAAAGGAAACCCTGTAAATAAAACAGGAATATCTGATCTTCTAAATTTTTTTTTATTTTTAATTGTTGGTACTGTGGAGCTTCCTGAAGAGCAGAATATATTTTGACAGTTCTATTTAGCTTATTTGGAGTCGAAGTATTGAATTATTTTATTATAGAAATGGAGAGAGAACTTTTTTATGTAGCAGCTGTTGAAATAGTCTGCTTTAGATAGTTTCTAATAAGTTTGGTGATTTAGAAGGAAAGTGAAAAATAAGGAGTATTTAAACCTGGTTGGAAGTGCTATTCATGAATATTGATTCATTTAAATAATTGTGCTCAATTTTGAAACTAAAAATTTGAAATGGCAGAGAAATTATTATTCCTAGAGAAGATGTTGAGTCATTTCACAGTTTATTAACCCGTGCTGCTCAGCAGAAGAAAGGTGGAGGAATGAGGTCCCCGTTGAATAGAGTTTGATCATTGTGTTGGGTGTTGATGAACTGAAACAGTAATGTTCAGTGAACAGGTTTTAAGGCTTTTGTGGCAGATAAGTATTCCCAGTAAATATTCCTAGTGGGCTGTATAAACTTATCCCATCAGCGTCTCCGATTGCCTCAGGCAATCATAACCCCACAGAGATAGCGCTGGAATTGACCTTGTGTCACGCAGGCTCCTGTTCTTGTGTGACGTATTTTGTCCTCTGCAGGAAGACGACAGTGGGGCAAATGTAGTCTTTGCATTCAACTTGTCCTTAATTGTAAGGAATGGAGATTGTTGGAAAGGAAATCAGGACAGCCGCTTGCTCTTGGTCGAGCAGGAGATGCTCTGACTATTTTAGGAGGCATCGTCAGCCTGAAATCCAATTAATTAAATTTTTACAATACTCCACACTCACTTTCAGGTGTTATGTCTGTTATGCCTGGGGTGTCAACAATGCCGTACAAAAGGCAGCCAGACTGCGACTTTATTCTCCAGTCTGCCCCTGAAGGGAATATGTGCACAGCGCCCGTTGAAGTGACGGGATTGCAGCACAGGAGCAGTGGTCTGCCTGGACACAGCTGGAAAAACTGGAGCTTACATATATTATTTCAGAACAGCAGCTGTGAAGCTGGTGAGTCACTGCAGAAAGTGCTGACAGAATCTTACTATGCATGTATTTTTAACATGCACAGTAATACACGTATCAAATACAGTTAAAAATATGGAATATTGGATTACCATTGAAAGCAAGTGCCATAATTACAGAGAACAGAATTTCTCTAGGAAAAATTCAGGTTCTTAGAAGTCCCAGAAGACAAATTAAATAGGTTACATCACTAATTTTTGTTTGAGCTGTGGAGATAGTGGGGTTGGAAATGGCTGTAGAAAGGTGGAAAAAATGGGAAATTGTGGATGTACTTGAAAGGGGGAGATTGGAGTAAGTCCTCAGATTCAGAATGGGTTGATCATTTGGAGTCGAAGACCGAGGGAGGCTGGTGGGCTGCACTGGAAGAAAATCATTTTGGGGAAGCCCTTTTTTAGCATACGCAGGAGATACTTTCTTTGGGGTGTTTATTACAGAAAAGAGAGGCTTTGCTCATAAATGAGGATGTTTCACAATGAAAATGCCCAATTCAGCGTTCCCAGCCTCTGTGCCAAACAGGAGATGGACCTGCGCGGCCTCCTGGCAGGAGGATAAACACATTTCCATTTAATGGAAATTAAATGATGTCACATGTAAGAACTTGGGTGCAGTTGGCCAAGAAAAGTAGTAGTAGTAGAAGATTATTTATCATTAAAGGCTATAAATCACCATGGTCAGATCTCTTTGGAGGGGAAGAGTGCCTCAGCTTGTTGGATATCGCCCCTGGTGAGCAAGAACGGAGTAATGACATTCCTGTTAGGGCAGACTGAACCCAAGGAGAATGCTGTAAATGTTCCCAGCTAATTAAGATAATACCAGTTCAGCAAAAATAATAAAACCATTAAAAAATGGAATGATTGTAGCTACAATTAGCATGAATTAATGGATTAATTCTTTGATCATTTATCTCCTGGTCAACGTTGCTTTCAAATGCAATAAAACTGGAAGAGGTGTGGAGTGTAAGTGGGGGTAAGTGGTGGTGAACTTCTCCAGGAGAGGTGCAGCGCTAATGCTCTCCATCACCACTCACACCTACACACTGACACTTTAACAGAAAGCACTTGCAATTAAAAAATGAATCCAGGTGCCTGTCGGTGTCAAGGAAAAGAGAGAGATACGTTCTATTTTCAAAATATCTGTAAACTTCTAGGTGATGCATATGGCAGCAGGTGGCAAGACTTGCTTCTTGAGCTGTAGGAAGAAAATCTTATCTATATTAGCTCTCTTAGCTTTCAGGTGCTTTTAGGAAGGCTGAACTGTGTAGCTCAAAGGAAAAATAGTCTGCCTGAAGCTAGGAAAAAAAAAAAAAGTCAGGCCTGTTCCTCTTTCATCTTACTACAATTAGAACACGACTGTAAACCATGTATTTCAAAACTTGTTTATGAATGCAGAGGTCCATGTAAAATTTAAAAAATTAAAATCCCTTTAGGAAATAATGACCTTGCAGAGCTTAAATTACTTATAAAATTCTGAAGGCTGAATTAGTCAGGAATAGCAATGAGCTAGATAAAAACTAAGTGAAACCACAAAGTACAAGCTGTTCCTTCCTGGCTGTCTACAGTGCTTGAAGAAAACCCTGACTTCTCGCTGAACTGTCTGTGTATGCTGTTTCTTCCAGTTTGCTTTTGTCGCATCCGTGATCAGAGCCCAGCAGCTTTAGCAAATGACTCGCACAGCAGCTCAGCTTGGAGTGATGAACCAAGTCTCTCCTGTGACTGAGATCGATGCTGTCAGCGGAGTGGACCGGCACGTGCCGGTGGGGAAGGATGGATGTAAACCAGCGCACTCACAACAGAAGCATTTCTTGTGAACCGTGGGTCGAAACTGAGTTGCAGAGGTCCTGTTGAGTGCTGGGGAGCTGCTGGTGTTGGGGCTCGGTGCTGTTTGGTTGTTTTTTGTATAAAATTCAAGTCTTGCCCCGCGCTTTCTTCTCTACCTTTTTGTGTCAAAGGTGATGCTCCTGAGGAAGGGTTTGGTGGCAGTGGAAAAGTTCCCACTGGCCTCTGATTGTCAAACATTATAGAATTTTATTAAACGGTAAATATGATGCTATGGAAGGGAAGCCATAAAGCGAGAGACCATGCTGCAAAACGGTCTATAAATTAACATGCCAGTTAACTCAGACACCAGCGGAAGCTGAGAAGCTTATATTGGCCATTATGGGGCACTTAGGGGTTTTTACAGCAGGCTGAGCTTTCTGCCAGTTAATTTTTATGTTGTTTTTAAACTTGATCATCTTCACCACTGTTGCCCAAACGCCATTGATTTAAAGAGCTGTCGATCAAAGCTGATTAATGGTATGCAGGGGTTGCGCTACGCTGCGTGTAGAGAAGAATTCGTTGAAGGTTGAAATGCTTGAGTCCGTTTTGCTTGTGTACAGGATGGAGATCAAATATGACAGTGGCTGCAACAAAATGATGAAGAATCTCACACAGCTCACAATGTATGTTAAATAGTACTTGGAAGTTGGGGTTTTAAAATTTCATTATTTAATGTTTAACCATAAAAAAAGCCCCTACTCTCTAAAGACTAGGTAGCAGTGACATGACGTAGTCAGCTTTTAAGAGGTTTTCTTTCAGATACAAACCAGAAGTTGCCCATTTAAATGGGAAATGGACATTATGGTTGTTCTAGTGGTGCAAAAGTAACAAATACCTGTAAGAATGTGCATTAGTGTAAGCAGGGAACAAAATGCTCTCTAGAAACCCCTAAGTATAAGATTATTCTACTAGTGAAAAACTTTTACTTGCTTTATCAGCTATCTGATAAATGGCTGAGCCATGTTGGTAACAAGTTAGGTCTGTTGACTTTCCGCTCTTTGTTATAGGTGGTGTCAAATTTGTACCTAAACCAGAGCAAGAAACAGCAATAAAACTGATACAACAGCACAAAATCTCAATAGCATACAAAATGTCACTTAGGAAAGTCTTTGATGTTTGTGGAAACAGGGTGTTAGCTTTATTTGTCAGTTCTTTCCATTTGCATTTCGGTGCTCTTTGCTTCCTCAGGAAATCTTTTTCTGTTTAATTAGACAGAAAAGCTAAGATACATACTTGTGAACAGGCTTCATTTGCGACACCATGCCAGAGGTTCTTCGCGGCTCTTTGTTGGGAGTGTGGGGAGAGTTTCTTATTGTTCCTACCAAGCTCTCAACAGCAATAGTTATTGCTGCTTTCGTACCTCTGTCTCCGTTATATCTATATCTCAATATCGAGATATATATTCAATATATAGTATCTCCATTATATCTTAACTTCCACTTTTTGCTCTGAATCCAATTTTTAAGACGACCCTGTCTCACCTGCCCCACCACCTCATGCACCTCCAGCTGTAACACCACCAATTCTGGGTGCTGTTAAACTTGTGACTTTCAAAGTCTGAAAACTTCAGTCTTCATACTTTTTATGTTATATTATCAAAATTGGGGAAATGATCTCATGGAAACCATGTTTTTCAAAATTTTCTAGAATTGTAAGTAGATTGTCATCTGTTGCCTTTGTTAATCTTCAGAACCATGTAAAAAAGAAAAAAGAGATGAAATAAAGGCATTAATTTTTGTTGTACACTAATGCATATAATAGGAATGTTCTAATCTGCATTTCTACAAATTTTCCTTTTTGTGCGGACTTTCTATACCAAATCATACTGTGTTTGCAGCATGATTTTTCATGCAAAGTAACTTTTTTTAACAGTTCACATGTCCTGTTAAAGGGTGCTTTATTTTTTTATACAGATAGGGTGTTTACCAATATTTTACAAATAATGATAAAAAAAAAACATTCTATCAAGAAGAATTAGGGAAGCTAGAGATTAATACTGACAGAGACAAAATTATGTTATCCTTTAAAAAGGAATTTATGAACCAAATTGACTCCTGGACTTCAGTCAACTTGCGGATTAGTACTGCAAAATAAATGTAGTTTATCTGTGGAGGAATTCCATACTGCAATAGATGTGCAGAGGGTCTCAGCCTGTCCTGTGTAATTCACAATATTCCACCTACTCAAGGACTAGCTCTCAAAGAAAACAAATATCTCTGCTATCACAAGCCTGGTGGCCAGCAGTAGTTTTTTTTTTTTAATGCCAAATGCCCGTTGTCAAGCTCATTTGTTCCTCTAACCTAATCACCATGCTGAAACAACAGCCCTGTCATCCCAAAAGGTACGTTCGACATCATAGAGATTTCCGAGTGCCAGCAAAACCCAGCTGGGAATTTACTCACTTCGGGTGATTTGTAATAGCAGACGATGACTGAATTGTCAGAATGGAATCATTTAGCAGCAAGAATTTAATTTCAACAAAATGATGATGGAATCGAGACAGAATCGATGGTTTTCTCTTGGCTTGCTCACAGATTTCCTTGTGGATCAGCTGAAGCGCTGCTGGCTACCCGGAGCCTGGGCAGTCCCCCAGCATCAGCCTTTTCAGGCTGCCTCCTCCCCCACGGAGGTTCTTAGGGAAGGGAAAAGTCCTTCAGATTTAGACAACAGGATGATGAAGTGTCTAGTTTGTCTTCCAGCAAAAATGACTTGCCAGCCTGTCCATGAGGTTTCCGAAAACTTCTCTGTAGTTGCCACACTGAAGGTTTTGCAGTTTTATTTCCAAGTTTTGTTTTGTGCAATCCCTGACATTTTCAACACAGTGGACACAGGGGTTATTGAGGCTATAGTTACAAGCTTGGAAACAATTTAACTCTTTATTTACACATTGTATATAATAGGAAGTTTCTAGAGTATATATAAAGTAATTTATGTGTTAGGCAGTATATTGCCCTCATCCTCTCTTCTTTTTAATTCCCTCCTTAAAAACAACATCACTACGTAACTTCTTTGTAGGCAAAATCCTGACGTTTCCCAGGATTTGATGCAAAATAAAATTAGACTTTTTTGTTTCCTCCCTCTAATTTGTTACTACCTTTTCATACTCTTAAAGCAGTGATGTACACTGCAGTGCTTGAGATGTATTTCATAGTGATTTGCTCTACCTATGTTTCTACTGAAATTCCTCGCATCTGGTGCAGGTGAGGAGATCTCTGTCCCTGTAAACTGCTGCAAGATGGGGGCTGGATTTTCAGATCTAGTGCTGTTTGCATGGTAAGGAATTTACAATCCACACTGAATGCCCTGGAGTATGTTAAATGAGAAAAACGGGTAAGCGTGGGAGCTGTAAAAAAATTAAGATCATTGTATGCCAAATAATTGGTATAATTAATTATATTTAATTTCACTCCACTACTGAAAGCAGGTTTTATGGATATTATGAGTGGAATAGTTGCATTTGTTTCTGTAATGCCCCTTGCATGGGGCTGAAGCAGCTGTGGCTCACACTTTGGAGACTTGCATTTTGGGCTTGATCCTTGACCCTCTGCGTGTGCAGCAGCTCGGGTTCAGCATCTCTCTGTCTAAACCTGACAAACCTTCTCAATTTCACAAGCAAAAACTGGGAGTTTGGTTCTGCAGTTGCAATTTTTTTTTCCCTTTGGTCGATTCGGAATAAAAAGCTGTCGCTCGTGGGCGTGTGCGAGCTGTTATTAGAGATTTGCGGAGACTTGTGGTGCTCGATTCAGCTCTCCTGGGTAGCCTCAGCAAGACTTTAGGAAAGATGCTTGCGCATCGTTAACGTGCTGGTAGCAGCAGAGAAGTTTAGGAGGCTGTTTTGCAGCCTGGAGGAGTTGTCCTGGGTTCCACATAAAAAGCTAACGTAGGCTTCTTTTTGAAAGAACGCTGGAAATCACACTGCAGCAGGTAGGACGAGCTATGCTTGAACTGGTTTTGCTACACCCAGGAAAAGATAACCAGAGCATCTATGCTGAGACCTGGGGCTACAGCTTTGAGAAAGAGGATTACAGGGCTCAAGTTCATGGGATGTCGAACTGTACAGGGAGAAGCAGAAATACCAAGGGGACATCCATGTCCCAGTCCACTGGGGACTCTGCAGAGAAGCAACCAAAGAACCTTCACTGCATCTGGTCACCACCATTGCTGCTGGCTTAGCTAGGGTGTGTGAAGCTATCGCACGCTGGGCCACTATTTCAGAGGGAAGTCCTGGAAACTTTCTATGAGGCAATGCTGCAACATCCCGTTTGATTTTTTTTTTTTAATGTTTCTAGATTTCAATTTGAAATTATACTTAAGTGATTTATTTTGCATTTACAAGAAGATATAGCACAACAGGCCTGAATTTAAGTAAATCATTAGGATCCAACTAATATTTTTTTTAGAATGTCCGTTTATGCACATTTTGAAGATTTGGGGTTTGTCCAGAACGGGAACAAAAATAAGCCTTCAAGTTATCTGTGTTATATAGGGTATTAGTTCTGTGCTTCATAGCTGATTTGGCTGAAATTACACCATACTGAATCCAAATGATCCCGTGCTCTTGCCTAACCACGCAAGTTAATAAAACACTGTCAGCACTATGTATTTGTAACATTTTAATGATTATGCTATGTAAATGGAGGTTTTTATTTTTTTTATCAAGACAAAAAAAATCATTGGTCTTGTCTGACTTGCATCTACACTCTTTGTAGCATTTGGTCTGAATTGCTACTTAACTGAAAATCCGAAGTGTAAGAGATTTCAGAACCTTCCTGTATTTGAGGAGAATCTATTGTCTGCTTGATCAGGCAATATAAGAGTTTAATTCCTACCATCCTTCCAACCCCTACTGTCACCAGTTGGTCATGGTTGACATGTGGAACTACTTGAGGAGTCCTTAACGTTGATGTGTAACATATAGAAACCAAAATGCATACGTTTGTTCATAAACATGCTGTTACAATCCTGTGTCCATAAGGACATACCGAATCCGCTCCATCTGGGGAAGGATGACCTGCTGCAGTACCAAATTAGTTACAAAATCTTTCCTAGCTGCTACGAGCGTATAGATCATATTCTTAGAGCACCCATAAAAGTCATGGTTACCGTCAATTTGAGAAATCTTAGCTCTGTACTCCTGTTTCTCTTTTGCTGTCACAAGAGAAAAGAAACCCTTCTTAGTAGAAGGACAAGATGTACTACTGGGTGTACCTTGACAAATGACCTTTTCCTGGCTTTTATTGCTCGGGGAAGGGTATCTTTGAAAATGAGCAGGTGTTTACATTTGCCATTGGAGGGGGAAGCGTGGCGTGTTTTGCTCAGGTAACATAGATAAAAATTGCTTTTTGCCATGTTTATCCTATGTGTTTCTCTTGTACTAAGGAACACTCTGAAATTTGCTGCTTTTGTTTTATGAAACTTTTCAGTTTCATAAAAGCAGATATACTGAGGAAACGGATTGGTGCGGCATTGCCTGTTGTAATATTGCATTAAGTGGAAAAGAGGCTTTATTGCAACTTCTCACTGAGGGAGGACAAAATACATCCGGCTTTATTCATTGCACCCTTTCAGGCTGTGACCGTTCTGTCACAGCTGAGGTGACAGGAGGCCATCCTTCACGGCGATGAACATGTCAGCTCGTCCTCTTCTCAGCTGTCACCGTGTCATTATGCATATGGCAGGCGAAAAAAGAATAAAAGGGAAAAGGTGCAATTTGATTGAAACATGGATTTGTGCAGACATAAGGATCATGGCTCAACAGATGTGGTTCTTACGTTTGAAATAGGAATGGAAGTAAGAATCAGCCTTTATTAAAGTTTTCATCGCTGCTTCTTATTACTGACTGGTTGGGTGAGAGGGGTTCTGTTTCTTCAGCTTTCCTGTGCGAAACCCCTTGTGATGCCATTCATTCTTTGGTCACCCTCAAAACAAGCTTCTTTGTTTAATAAGACTACAGCTGTGTCTTACTGTGTTTGTAATAACAGATACAGCTCCTAGCCTAACCTTCACAAACGAAAGGAGGAATTCCTAGTGTGAAGGCTTTACTGCCTGGCTTGTTGCCTGCCTGAACCTTTAGAAAGTAAAGCATTAAGTCACTAATGGTTGGAGGAGGAGTTGGTCTCTGAGGGGAAGGCTGTGCTGGAGCCCAGTGTATAGCTTGCAGCAGGACCTTGAGTAAACGGCTGAATCTTAAGAATCTTTTAATAAGCAGAGCTCAGATAATGCAAACTCTTTTTTTTTTTTTTTTTTTGTGTAAATAATATAAAGCAGCTAGACAAATACTGAAATAAAATCACTTTTGGAGTTAGAAATCTGTGTTATTCTTACAATTCACTACATACTACTTTGACACCGACTGTTTGTGTAGCTTCTTAGCTTATTAACTACACAGCTCTCCAGAGAGAATAAAACCATCCTGTGCAGGTTGCACCACCCCCCGGTATCAGAAGTGACATTGAAAACCATTATATCTGAAGTCTGTTTCAGAAGGGTTTTTGATGGAGCAAAACCATGCATTGAGTATCCTGTCACTAAGTTATTTGAAAACATGATGGTAATGTGACAGAAAAAAATAAATGTGACCACATTGACCTGTGCAGAAAATAAACTGTTGAAGGGGAGGTCTGGGATGACCACATCAAAGCGTTTGGCAATGTGATTATGAAGAGGAAATGGTGTCTAGAGGAAGGGCAGAGGAAAGGAGGAACTGGAAGGAGTTTAGAAAGTACTTATAATTCTGACTTCATTTTTTTAGATTAGACTGATTAAGGAAAAACAAAACCAAATCCCAGCTCATGACTCCTGAAATTCACATAATGCGTTTAGTCCGTTTTGAGATTCATTAGTGGAAAAAGATCTTGCTGGAGGACTCCAGGGCTACCTGAGGAGAAGAAAAGAAAATGTGATTCAATGTCCTGGCCTAGACTTGATCTCATTTACTGTAGCTATTGCAAATTAGGGGAAACTAATTTAAGCCTTACTTACTGCAGAGGTGCTGCTCTGCTCTCCAGAGTCGGGAGGGAAACGTGAACTCCAGTATCAGCCATCTGTACGGTGCCTGTTGTCGAGGTCTTGAAAAAGCCCCTGCTCAGGACTTTTTTAACTTACATAACGTGCTTCAGTCCCAATTGCTCTATCTATCTATTAACCTATATACATCTGTGCTGGGAAAAAGAGTGCAAATCTAAGATGCCATTTGCTATTTTAGTCTGTCCTTGAAACGTCAGATAAATCCGCTCTGATTTTGACCTCCACCACCCATAGCAGGGTTGCACAGGGAGGAAGGAGCAGGGTCCTCGCTGCAGTAACTCTCTGTAGCTGCAGTCTATTTACAGAGGGTTTTTTTAGAATTTTCAGATTAAAATGTAGCTTCGGTGGTAATGCACTTCCTTGTAACCACACTCCAGGCAATTTCACATCTTTTGAAGTATGATCAGTGCTGTACGCAGAGCTCCTTTGTCTTAGAAATAGAAATGCTGAATATTTTTGACTATGGCAAGCTTTTAAAACGCTGCCCTTCACTGTCACTGGGGCAAACATCACACAACAAAAGGAAAGGTCATTTATGACAAGCATGTAAATATGTGGTAAACCCTTAGCAAAGATATGCCTTGAAGTTTGTTCAGAAAATTCATTCCAGTCTTGCTTCCGTAGGAGTGGAGTACCTTAAGCTATTTGTTTATCAACAAATATTACTCTTCATAAATCTTATACTATACTTAAGTCTTTCTTCTCTGTTTGCTTTGTCTGCAAAACCACACACTGTCTGTGGCTGCTTTAAGCTGATCCTGTGCGATCCCCAGCATAAGTTGAGCTGGTCCAGATAGGTGGTGTATTTTGGGGGAGGAGGTTGGAGTTTTTTAATGTTTTAAAATTTTTTTCATGAGCTCTTATTTCACTTAGCAATCCAGTATGAGCTGTATTTGGAAAAAAAAAATAGAGAAAAAACGAACAGAGAAACTAGGGTCACTTAAACTGGTGTGCAGAGGCTTTGCTAGCCGAGCTGCACCGCTGTAGTTGCTGCTGCTGAGCCTGAGCAGGGTAAAGCTGGCCCAGCGCAGGAGCTGCACAGCTCTGTTACAAAGCCCTGAAAACTTGCCTATAGGTCCTTTCCCGGCTGCTGGTCTCAGCCCTCAGTGGTACCACGGAGGTTAATGACATGGATTGACAATTAGCAGGACACAACCAGACCCAACTGCACTGCTCCAGGTTGAAGAATTCCTGCTGTTACGGTAGAACTATGGATTTCCTCAAAGGTTTGGAAATTCATCTGAGCTAAACAAGAGATGGGACTAAAGGATAAACCAAAAGTGAGAAAATCCTTGGCCTAAATCTGACCATCCAAAGTTTTACTTGCCGCTTGATTTCGCTCACTCTGTCTCCCAACAGAGGACTTCGTTTTCTCTGTGCGTATTAATAACACCGTAATGCCTAATAAGACGCAGTGACTGTTTGGGGGAGCAGGTAGCGTTACTCTTTTAATTAATTTCCAGCACAATTACTGGTTTTCTGCATTTCTGGTTCTATTCTAAAACCATTTTTTCAGCAGCGCTTACATCCAGGTCTCATTTTTTGCTTTTCTGCCATTCTCTTTAAATAATAGAGGTGTTTATTTCAGGACAAGGAAGAGGCGCTGGGAGGGGCAGGCATCACGATTGAACTGTGGGCTCCAAATTGAAAAGAATTTTCAAGTTGGATGTATTAAGAGCGCTTTTAATCAGGGAAAGTGACAAACAATTTGCGGTAAGACCCATAAATACTAGTGGGAAACTAATTTCAGTGGCATAAAACCCAATCAACTCTTGCATATAAAGTAAATGGAAGAAGGGTACCCCTGCACGTTACTGCTCCTGCTGTGTACCACATTCATTTACAACAATTACTTTATTCTCCTGACCGAAACAGCTTTTTTCTTTTTAAACCAGAGTAAAGCAGGGGCAGAAAAATACTCGAAGTGCAGTACTATGCAAAACCAGCCACGGCATTTTATTTTATTTTATTTTTTTCCCTCTTAGTTGGTCATATTTAATAATCATAAACTGCCTTGTTGCTTAGGAGCCTGACCTTCTCTGTTAGCAAAGCGTGCACCTAAAAATCCTGCAAAGTTTCAATTTCTAAATGTCACGAAATATCAAATGGGTGCAGAAGATAAGAAGCAAGTCAATAAATGTTTGTATTTGCCTCTTGATGCTCTTTTGTATTTCGTTTTATATGGAGAAAAAAAAATTAACCCGAAGTTTAATTTCTCCTCCACATAAAAGAAAGAGAAAGAGCAGGGCCTGGGGTAGCAGTCAGTTAAAATATTGATTACAGTGCATAGCAATTTACTGAAAAATAAATAAATAACCCCAAAATGCCTTCAAACTATGGAGGAGAAAGCATACTGTTTCCTATGGTGGGAAGAAGTATAATTAAAAAGCTATCAACAGTCTGGGATTGTCAAAAGTACTTTGTCACCTGAAGCACATTCCTCGTAATTATCTTTTGGGCTTTAAGCTAGATCACCATTAACCTCCAAAGAAGAAGGGTTACTCTGCTTTCTGGTGTGAGAAATTGTATCATCATGTAAATTAAACCCTGTTAGGTAGTCAAATTGGATTTGGGAAACGATTGAATGTTAAGCCTAGTCATGTATATTATCAAATGACACAAAGCATAAAAAGCTGAGAGGGGAAAGAAACAGAAAATTATTCTTTTTCCTTCCTTAAAAATGTCAACATTCTCGTGTAAAAAGATTTTTTTGTTGTTGTTGAAAATAGAAAAGGAAGTAGTATGTATATATATATACTTTTTTTATTTTTTAATTTCCAGATGATAGAAAATGAGACAACCCAGTGCTGGCTGATAATACTGTAGCAGCCCCTGAGATCACACTTACCCGTTACTCAGGTTCTCATACCCTGACACAGAATTACCAGGGTCCACAGGCAATGGCTCCTTCTACCAGTTTGAATCCAGGTTCCCAAATTTCCTGCTGCTGCATCCGCAGCAATAGCGGCTGGATAGAAAGCAGCTGTCTTCTTCTCGGCAACTCAGTCTGCCTGGTGTTGTGGAGCACAGAAAAAAGTTTTAACCAGATGCTGAAAAATTAGTAATATTCTTTAGAACACAGAAGGCGTTATTTAGGAAAAAAGGAAAAGAAAAAAAATGACGGAGTTTTCTTTTTACCGTAGTCAATATGTGCCTGAAAAATTTATGTTTGGAAGCTAAGGAGGATAACTGCCTTTTAAAGGATAGATTTTTTTCTTGTTAGCTTTTCTAGCTGTGTTTGCAAAGATGCAGTATTTCAATGACCAGCATAAATTAGAGGGTGGTTTCACTCCGCTTGGTAACAGGGCAGTACTAGGGGAGAGCCTGCAAAGACGCCGAGTCTGCGGAGGGGTTTAGCGATCGCCTGTTCGATCAGGGGGTTTAGATGGGCCAAGCTGAGGTGTATTATCAACATTTTAGGATTTCAGAATTGCTAGCGGTGGCAAACTTGTTCGTCATCCTATTCATGCCGTCCCCGGTGTTTGCCGCCTGCTCACTGAAACACCATAAGCTCTTCCAGAAATCTCTAACAAATGTCTCTGCATAGGAAGCCCCGAGGTGGTGATACGAGCTCAATGTGTCCCTCAGATCTCCCAGCTCAGCATCGTGAGTGGGAACGCTCTGCTCTGTGGCCAACGTAATGTTGAAGCCCAGAGGTGGTGATACGAGCTCAACGTGTCCGTCAGATCTCCCAACTCTGCTCTATGGCCAACGTGGTGTTTGCGCCCAACGCAGTGTGTTCAGTAAGCATGGTTCAGCCGTGCTTAACAAGGCTCCGGCTTGACACAGGCTTTTTAACACATAAAAGAAAGTCTTTTCCCTCTTGCAAAAAAAGGTGTGCAGAGAGGAGAATGCTGAACTTCAGCTAATGGCGAGGGAAGAGCAGATAATACGTTTTTCTCAGAAATGGGAGTGAAACCCAGAGCTTTGCAAATTGCTAACATGCAGTTCCATCATTAAGGAGCACACGCTGCTTTGTCGTTGTTAAATTTATTTGCCAACAATCTCTAAAGCTTTATGAGAGTTTAAATTTTTTTTTTTTTATTTTGAAGGGATTTTTTTTTTTTTTTAATTTTTCTGCCAAATTACCACATGTTGACAATGGGCTGTATCCAGCATTTATAGTCTCTCTGCTTTCAACTTGTGGAAAGTGGGTAATTGAAGTGGTGTGCACAATAAATGAGAACATCCATTGGTTCCATATAAACCTTTTAAAAGCCTCAGAACGGAAAGTAAGGCAGGCTGATATGAATTGCAAAAGGACGCAATTAATTTGTACATGAAAGAAGATTTTTAGTATGCCATTAGCCTCTGTAACAGCCAAAAATAAAAAGGCAATCCTGTATAACCTTGCCAAAAGTATGACAAACTGCTTGTCGTGAAAAGGTTTTGTGTTTTAAGCAAGTGCATAATGTTTTTATAAAAATTATTCTTTTAACTCTTCCTTGCTGCCAATGAAATTAGGTTTAAGAAATAATATTAAAAGGTACGGTCATTTCAGAGTAGACAAAAGTAGTGAGAGCATCTGCTAAAGCAAGTGGAAGTGCTGTTGCTGTTCGGAAGACTTTTGGGTTTTCAGCAAACCAATTCTGCTGCCTTTCCTCTGTATCCCTGCTCCTTTTCATATGCCTTATTAATGGAAACATCAGTTAAAAAGAGTAATGAGGAAGTTCTTTGTCCTATATCTTTAAGAAGCTAATTTTTTCCATTTTTTTTGAAAATGAATGTCTCTTCTCTTTTATTCCCCTTTCTTTTCGATAAGTTAATCTCTGAGCATATATTATGTGCATATTATATCACATATATTCTATTTTTAGGAAAAAAAGGTAAATTCTAACGAATTATTAAGCACCTTTATTTCTAGGTACAGCTAGCCAAGGTCATAAACTGCTCTTGAAAACTCCTGCTAACAATGAAAGTTAAATTATGCTACAGATATTAAAAAGACAAGATTGGGTGACTGATAGATGATTTTCTCCATACCATGAAAAAATGAATCGTGGGATTTCAGACGCCTGATTTAATCAATAACTCTGTAATTCCTAGACAGTCACAGCTTACTTTTATCCATCATTACAAGGTGCGATAGTTATTAATCCTCTCTGAAAGCATCTGACAGCATTTAATAACACAGGTAGAATAGGAGCACGCTTATGAAACAACAGGGAGCTGGTGTCTTGTCAGTGATTGTGAACAACCATAATTTATGTTAATAACACTTAAAATATCACAGTAGCTGGAAGAGAGACCCCTGAATCTTAGAGCAGTAATAGGGATTACAAAGTGTGTCTGCTGGAAGTAAGGTGGGGGATGTTTGCTGGAAAAATCTGTTTCTCAAATACTGCATGGTTTGCAATGTTGAGTATGTATTTATTTGAAAAAGAAATTATGATAATTTATGGTACAATAAACGGAGGTGTGAGAGAATTTTATAAGCCTTTCTGGTGTGCCCAATAAGGAATAGCCCTATCGATTATCAGTCTGGTTTTTTCATCAGTGCAGCTCATTTGTAACTCCATTCAAAATCGCTTGGTGGAAGAGAAGGGACAGGTTCTCAATGCCTATGGCAATCAAGACAATTTATCTCCAGACAGAAATCTCGGTGCTACATGAGTCGCGGTGCTCCAGTGGCAGCTCAGGCGCTTCAGGACTGCAAAGTCCTGGCCCATCTGAATCCAGTTCCCTTCTTGCTATTTACTCACCTTCAAACCCTTCCTATGCAAAGGTTTTATATTTCTTTTGATATATTGATAAATTTCTTTCTGTTTGGTTGTATGTGTCTGCAGAAATGACTTCTTAAAAAGATCCAGTTGGATCTTCTTTGTGTTGATTTATGGTGGCGTGTGATATCACTTCGATATTTTGCTGTGTATGTATATACGTTTAGATTAATCGTGTTAATTATGTTCTGGGTTTTCCTCTTTCTCTTTTCTTGTTTGACATTGTAAATCTGTAGAAAACAAGACTGATGAGAAACTTGCCATCAGTGCATGCTGTGTGGCAGAGAATGTGTTTCTCACCATTACACCCAAGTTTTTCTTCTTCCTCTGTGATCCTTCTTTGCCAATTCTGACAAATTTCTCCACTCCACTGTGTTTTATTTCTCTCATTTTTCCTTCCTCCTGTGGATAAATGCTGCCTTTTTCAGCCTCTCTTACTTTCTCCGGTTGTGTACCACTCAAGGCTGTGCTCGGCCCCGGGCAGTATTTCTTTTATCCTGCTCTGTGCTACGGTCCGTTCTCATTGCAGCCATTGCAGTGATTTTGCGTTTCAGCTTTTCTGTAACTCACATTTTCTGCCACTTTTCCAGCTGTGGAAACTACCCCTCTTGATGAACCAACCATTGTAATTAATGACAATTGCAGCCCCATTAAGGGTTCCTCATGTACGTTGGCTATCTATAGTGCTAAACCCAGGATGGGATTGAATGGTGAGGACAAAGATCTAGGACCTCATCTGATGTTGAAGTCAGCCCTTGTATGGGCAGGGGGTAAATTATTGTATTGTTCCAAAGGTAGCCTTTTTTTTTCCAAAGAATTCTTTAAAAGGATGTTTAAGACTCCCTAAGGATGCATGAAGCATCTCCTCTTCTTCCCCATCTGGATTTCTGCTCTTTATTTTGTCTCCCAAAGAATCCACTCTTGAACGCACAGCTGGGATATTTGGCTTATTTCCAAAAGAATTAGAGAAATATCAAGATCCAGTTAAATGTCTTGATTTTCTTCTACTTTGCATTCTGAGATAGGGAAAATTAATAACGACTACCCCCATATAGAAAACTGGGAATTACAAACACAAAAGGAAATACAAAAGGGTAATAATAATAATAATCATAAATAAGAATTCTGGATTCTGCTTGAGTGATTCTTTCCAGGCCACTTAAATGTTCTTGACTTATTTATTTAGCAAAAAGCCACTAGGTGATGGAATGCACCACTTGCACTATAAGGTGGGATGAAGTGTGGGAAGGCAAAGAGTCAGACTCACCCTGGCATAATTTGATGACTCTGGATGAAGTTGCACCAGGGACTAATTTGGCCTGAGAAGTTAGTAATCATGTACCACAGATGTTATAGTGTTGGAAGGCAATGGTCCAGAAGAGCAGAAGAAACAATATTATGCCCCAGAGGACCTATCAAGTGAAAGAGATGTTAGAGAGGTTTGTAACACAAACACTGAATCAATAGTGGTGGTGAGATCCAAGTGTGCCGAAGAAAATGGAAGACTTCACTGATCTTAACGGTTTGGATTAAACCTACTGATGTCTGTTTGAGAGCAACCAGAGGGTGTTTTAATTCATCCCCTAATTGCTTATATAGGAATGGACGATTCAATATGCAAATGGCGTTTCTAGTTCTTTACGCATAGTCTTAAAAATTTTGAAGTTAGGTCTTCACATACTGCTCAAAATCTTCCAAAATTTTTGTCTGACTAGAAATGCTTAATGTAAGTTCTTGAAATGTTTTCTAGTATTTAAGTAAAAGTATGTGAAAATCTACAGACATTTATCTATTTTGGAAACCAGTTATATAGTTTATCATCTGGAGGATAGAGGTCAGAGACGTCTTTGAAGTAGAACAATTATGGTTTGTACTCTGTGATTAAATATCAGAAGCATTAACCAGCCCCAGCATTACAGTCATAATATTAGAATAAAAATGACAGTTACTCTTGTAAAAGGCTAATGAGGTTATATGTGTATATAGCTCTTCTCTAATTTAAAGTCGGATACAGACCTGCACACAGTGATTCATTCCTCCCACTCAAAACAAAGAGAATTCCCAAATCTTTTGTATGCCCCAAGGTAAACGTTGAGTCCTTTGTTATAATCCAGCCAAACTCTGAATGGCTGGTGGTTCATGCCCAGCAAACCAGCTAGTTAAAACAGGCAGCTCGACAGCTCTGTCCTTTTGGGTTTCTTCACTGGGCAAGTGGTAAGGGACAAAGATGACGAACCTCAAAAGGCTTTGGCTTCCTTACTGCTTCTTCAACTGACAGTGAAAAGAACTTCCTGGGCAGCTAGAAGTATTCGGTAGAGTCCATTTTCTTCTCCTGAGCTGACTGAATAACTAGGTGCTCTATATTCTGAGAAAATCTCTTATGCCCTTTTTCATTTCTTAGCAACTTGGAGTTTGTTTTCTGGTTTGTTTGGTTTTTTCAGCATTGCTCCTGAAAGGTCACGTGAGTCTCAGATTCAGCTCGTCTTGGCATGAGGTGCAGACTTCTCCGTTGTTGCTGGTTTGCTATGCGTGTGTTTTGTTTAGATTAAAAGGCAAAGTACATTCATTCAAGGCTTAGGCAGTTTAGCATAATTAATTGTACAATACAAATAGTTTAATTAAGTTTAAACTCTGCTAAATTAAACTCCTCAGAAACCACATTTACGTTTTTATCCTGCCAGGCGTACTCTCCGTTTCTTCACTGGAGATTGTTTTTTCCAGCGTACTCAGTGCAAGGACGTGCCGGGGAATAGGAAGAGTCCAAAAAACCCCCAGACCCCAGTGAGGGCCCCTTGCACTTGTAAGAAGGGGGTCAAGTACTCGTACTGTCAGACAAGCCTCGGATGGCCATCGCGTTGGTGCTCCCTGTCTTTCTCTGCCCCTTCAATCCCTTTCCTGGGAAGGTTGCCCTCGCCCCCTATAACGATGTATGTTGTAATACTGCGTTACGTTTTGCACGCCCGTCCTGCAGAAAATGGATGGAATGTGTCTGTCAGCCTCACGCGGTCTCCAGACAACTATAATTTCTTCATTACTCTTCCCATGATTGGATGTCAATTAGTGACTTAAAAATAAAGTCTTCATCAAGTTAGCAATCCCTTGCGCTCATGAGTCTCCTGACACCTCTACCATTTTACCTAATTTATTATGCAGATAGAAATGAAGTACTGCCGTCGGGCTGCACTGGGGAGAGGGAGCGAATGAGCTGCCGTGCGCGGTGAGGTCTCAGAGACCCACCCGCTGTCCAGAGGGACCACAGCGAGTCCTCCGAGACGCTCGTCCTTAAACCAACTCACCCCTTTCTGTTGTCACCTACATAATACGAACGCTTCTAGGTATGCCTAGCACTGCATATTTCTGTCTTTTTGCTATTCAAGTAAAAGGTTAAGAATGAAAATATCTGCCAACTAAGGTCTTTTCAACTGATTTTTCAAGATAGAGTCCAGCTGAAAGATGTTGCATTGAGAGCTGGTGAACTGGTCAGAGAAATGACATCTGCCCATTAAAAATATCCCTTTTACTTCTCCTTGTCCCCTGGGATTTCAAGACTGCAGATCATTTTCCTGAGAGCTGTAACCTTAGACCAAGTTAGGTAAAAATATATCACTTCCATCAAGTGCAATAATCACAGTATGATGCAGGAATATTAACCAAATGCCTCCCTGCATGGTATGCCCAGGAATTTTCAGAGCTTTCCTCTAAGAGTCTTCGATAGTTATTTCGTATTGTGACACCTGTAATTGTATATAGCAATCTAGATTTTAAAACCCTGACAAGGCTGCTGTGGGTTCCACAGCATACATAAATCCATCGCAGCGTATGAGATAGATTTTAAATTGATGGTACCACACCAAGCACTGAAATAAAAGCACTAGCAGCACTTATCCTTGTAGACTAATAGCTGCAAATGATTTTATGAATCATTAGTTCAGATCCTATAGTCCTACCCATTTTAAACCATTTCTAGATTAATGCTTTTTTGTCTGTGATACGATATTAATAGTCTACTGAAAAGCATGCAGTTTCCAGCAGTGTGTCACAGCAACGTTTTTGTGATGGGAGGGAGTTTGGAGTGTTGCAGTGACTGATTAATTGCTCTGGTTTGTGTCGCCGGCACTCTTTTAAGAGACCGTCTGCCGAGAGCTGGTACCAGGTGAACAGATCTGACTTCTGAGCATGGATTACCTGCTGCTGAGTACGCTGGCATGACAACATGGGGCAAAAACCCCCTCTGGTTTTATACCCCAAAAGTGCTTCCTTAAGTGTCGATCCAGCAAACGGTGTTTCAGTGCTCAGTTCGGTTGTTGTACACTCTGTGGTTGCTCCTCTCCCTCCCTGTCTTCAGGGCAACGGGGACAGCTAACGGCAAACACAGCGCCAGCAGAACTGGACTTTGCCTGTACCTGATGGTTGGGCGCTGGGGGCGTCTGTGGGACACAGATGGGTGTTGCTGCAGCAGGTCCCAGCGTTCTGCTCCTGCGCCCTCTCCAAAAGGCAGTCATTTTGACCACATTCAGGACTGTGTGTGCCACAACCCAGAAGTGCTGAGAGATGTTTTCTTCTTCAGCGAGTAAGACCATGAATTCTCAGTTTTGTGGAGGAAGCGTCATCTCAGACTCCTGCTCTTGAGTTCCCGTTACAGGAAGCTGGACATTTTTTCTGTGTGGTAACTATGCATTTAAGCAGTCGTTTTCTTGTTCAATCAGTTTTTTCCAGTATTTCTCTACACACCGTGTGGTAGAAGTCATCAACGCGTTGCAGAGGTTGGCTGTGTAGCTCTCGCTAACGTGAGCTGTATCGTACTGATGAATCGTCATCCTCCTTTAAGTATTTCCTGCTATTTTCTACCTATTTATCTCTCAAAACGTGGTGAAATGTGCTTGCTCTGAGTAGTTTTTTTCACAGCCAGTGTTTATTACTGATGATCCCTATGTGATGCGTAGGGACATGCTTTAAGGATAAAGTCTGCACGAGGAGGGCTTGTGTTCGGATTCTGGAGGTTCATTGCTCAGCTTTGGAAGCTGTGGGTGCGTTTCCTTCCAGGGTGTTAGTTGCAAAAGAAAGGGTGAAAATTTAGAAAATCAATGTTTATGATGCTTGTACTTGCCTTTTTCCTGCAGCTGAGGAGGATAGCTGGGAGTCTTCCAACACTCCTTCCACCCTCCATACAGACGACCTTTCCTTGATGAACGGCTGTGCCCTGGCCAGAGCTGTTGGGTTTATCTGCCTCCCATTAACAGGGACAGCGACCAGAGGTCTGTAACGGGGGCTAGGAAAGGCCAGACATCCTACCGCATGCCTGGGGCTTTGTAAACATGATAATTGCAACATTTTCAAATACAGCTCCGTAAAGATAATTAATAATTGCATAGAATGAGCAAAACTATTGAAGTGGTTATTTTAAAGTAAATGAATCTTGGCTCCTACCTTTTGGCTTAATAGCTATTTAATATTCATGATACTAAAAAGGTGAAATAGAATTGGGTGCAAAAATAAACCCTGGTGTGTCTGCTCCTACACAGGCAGGCAGAACAATGCTCGTATTTCCCACCTCCCTGTTGCCCTCCCTAGAGAAGCTGGGGTGACTGGCTCTCTCTCTCCATGAAGGACACAGAGCCAAGGAGATTGGGCTCTTCATCTTACATATTTAGCCAATGATGGTATGATGTCACATCTGGCAGAAAAAAAAATCTCTGGGTCTGTTGTTACTTAATTGGCTTCCTTTATTGTTCTGTCAAATCCAGGAGGATCAGGGGTTAGCAATAACAATGAGATACAGGGACCTGGAGTGCTGGAGGGCTGACACTTGAAAGGGATGTGCTTTCTGTAGTGATAACTTCTTGGAAACTGTTGCGTTTTTAACGTTGTTACTGCCGCATTCAATTTGCTTCTCCTACAGTGGGTAGTAAATGACATTGAATATATTTTCTTCTGTATCTCAGATGAGAGACTGACATCCATCTATACCTCATTTGAAGTGAAAGTTAGAACCGTAGCTTCCCCCCACCCCCCCTTTTCGTTTCTATTCTAAATTCATGGGCTATACTATCTGGTTTACAGCACTAAAAATAGTAGAAGTCTTGTGCGTTTTCCAGAGGTCTGTAAATAAAACATGCAGGCATGCCTACATTTTTAAGTTGCAGCGTATAATGTTGTCATATATTAATAGGTGCAAAAGTCAGATTCTGCTATCGACGTGTTAACACTTGATTTTTAGGTAGATAGATAGATAATTTTGTATTTAGATCGTGTTGCCAGACACATTATTCAATCACTGCACCTTCAACACACACAGGCTGACATTGATAGCTACCGAACGTGCTGCGGAGGTTACAAGAGAGTTATCTCTATCATTATGTGCCTCCGCGTTTTTTAAATAAGCCGAAGGAATAAAAGAGGGAAGAAATGCAAGAACGAGATTTCTAGAGGATGACTGTGTAAACCTGGGAAGACAGATGGGTGTTACCTCCAGCACACACGCTCGTGCAGGAGGCACCTTCAGAGCAATGTGACCCACATTCTTGCTGGAGGAGAGGAGAACGGCACAAAGTAAATGTCGCTCCCCCACCTTCCTAAGTTTTTGTGGGTTTTTTTTCCTCCATTCAGGGTTAATCATGGAGAGATCTCGTGTCCTATAAATTAGAAAAACCCATCAGCTTCCGTAGTGCGACGAGGATTTCCGCCAGCTGAGGATCAGTCCTTGAGCCCTTCCAGAGGTTAGCAGGGGATGTCGCATACCTGAGTCAGCCTGCTCTGTCTAGTTGCCTTAATCAATTCCTCAAGGCTGTGCTCAAACATATCATGATATTCATCAATTCCCCTCTCCAAATAAGCAAGAAAAAGTCCAGGAAGGTTTTATGTCATTGCTGATGTTCATAATGTAGTGAGATTGATGGATTGCACTGAAATCCTCGCTGTGGCAATGGCCCCTTTTGAAATGCATTGGAAAAGAGGTGGCTTTAGTGCAGACGTATGCAAGGATTGAAAGGTGTTTTGGTGAAATGTGCTGGATCTAGAAGGGATATGGGAATATTAGGAAGAAGCGTAAGTTTAAACGAATGTGTAAACCTGTTACTAAGCATTAAGTTACTGAGCTTTAAAAAAATGCATTTTTTTGCAAATGCATCTCTTTTAAATTTTTATTTTTGTGATTTGTAATAAAAAATGTAGGGTGTTGTGGATAGCCTTTGGAAAAACCTTAGTGATTTTCTAACACATAAAAGCCTTTACAGGAGGTAGTTAAAGGACTTGTCAGTAAATTTAAAAAATGGGGTTGCTTGGAAGTACTTAGAGCGGACATCATACATGCAGATGTTTTTGTAGAAGGAAAATTAGTTTTCGTATATGAATTGTATCTAAAAATGAGAAAGGAACAAAGCAGAGGATCGGAGTAAATGGGCTTTTAGATTATGCAGTATGTTAGTGGCAAATGTAACTTCTGCCAATATTATTCAGCTCCTATGTTAATTAACATGTTTCTGGAAAATGTGCATGTAACCATAAAAAAAAACCAACCTAACAAAAAACACAACTCTACATTTGATCCACAAATGACCACTACACAACTGTCCAGATTGCTATTATTTGTCAATGAAAGCAGGAGAATTTCTTACACAGCAGAGAAAATCATGTGTTTACAAAAGGCACAGATACTAAATCCCAGCAAATATCCCTCCCAAAACTAGCCTGACACTTTCATCCGAGAAACAGCATTTCACCTTGACTGGTATTTCTTGATCTTGAGCATCTGACACTCAGTCCAGCTGTCTTGTGTGGTCAACAAGATCAAACTATCGGGTACTTCCATGTAAAAGGTCACCCAAGGCTATCAAGTCTACTTTAGCCAAATTGGAACAATGACAAGTCAAACTCCTGAATCCTGTATTGAAAACTTTAATTTCTGCCTCCAGGAGCAAATCTCCTCTATCTTATTTTTTCCAAGAACGTATCAAGCTTCTTTTCAAATCAATTTGCCTACGCCGGCTTCTTTGGGAGGTCTACAAATTGTCACAAATCTCCTAAATTCCAGTCTAAATTTATTCATGAACAATTTATAGCCCCTCGGTCTTGTATGAGTCTCAGCCTTTAAAGTTAAATAATTCTTCTCCCTCCCTGCTGTTTACTTCCAAATGTACCTATAAAGAATAATTGTATCCCCTCTCAGACTTCATTTTGCTAGGCTAAACAGACCAAGCTCTTTTTAATTTCCTGCTCCTTAATCATCCTACCAGGACTTGGCTGTACTTTTTCAAACCGAGGTGTGTGGGATGGCTCGCAGTATTCTGCATTGCAGCCTGCTAATGCTTCACATGGTGGTCTTGTCTCTGCAGAAAAACTTACCTTCGTCAGTTATCTGTTGCTAAATTCTGCAAATAACAGAATATACTCGAAAGCCAGTTTAAAAAAACATAATTCTTATTGGAGTCAGGAATGATCTGTTTGATGGCGATGCGTAATTGCTTGGGTGGGACTCAAGCCTCTGCATTCAAACGTGCAAAAGCTTCTGAGAACCCTAATTTCTCTAACTAGTTTTATTGTTGTCTGTTCAAGAAAAAGGCATTTTCACCTTAGAGATGCAATTTTTAGGTTGAATTGTTACTGCACTAAAGCCATCCTAAGCAGGTTTCCGCTTGCTATAAACAGACTAAAAATCTCACGTGCTGTCCTCCCTAATTTCATCAACCGTGGTGCAGGACAACCCTTCAGCATGGGCTACGATCCACAAACTTCCAGTCTCCCCCGTGTGTTGCTCATTTTGCAGTTTAGGCTCCTTTTGACATCTCGCTTGGTTCATCAAATTAATTTATAAACCATTTTTTGCTAATTGGGTGGTTAGCCAACATGCACTCTAGTCATTTTTTTTGGCCTCTGGGGTTTTCACCCAGTGCGAGGAAACTCATCGCTTATGTTTTTCCAGATTGTATAAATATTTGTGAATGAGTTTTAAAACCTCTGATGTCAAGTACAGTGCATAACATCAGAAAAGCAAAAAACCAGACTCATAAATCTCCTTCCCTGATCTCATTTGGTGATCGTTAGGTGACCTGCCAGCCAGATAGATGGCCATTCGGGGATCAGAGAATTTTTCGTCTGCTTCTGAAAGACCAGACGGGTAAGAGGCGAGGCTGTGTAGCAGCAGCGTGGACTCCGTTCCCAGGTCTGCCTGCCGTGACCTGCGCAACCTCTCCATCGCTGTAGCTGTACATTTGGTAAATTACAGTTATCTATCCCCTGGCAGGGACTGAGGACCTTGGTTATTAAGAATTAGAAAGAGCAGAGAAATATTACAGGCAGTCAGTAGAAGCGCTGAGATGGTAACTCATGGTCTCTTTGCCTGGACCTTGGTGCTCTTTGTGCCGAAGTCGAGGGTATTGTGGTGAGCGGCTCCTGGAGCAAACGCATGGCATTTTAGCAGTTTCTGCAGAAGCACATTGCAGAGCTACAAAATTAATGACACTCCCCCAAGACATGTGGCAGGTCTATATATAAGTGTCTTCGGACTTCCAGCCCTGTGCTTTAACCTCTGGCCGTGCACCTTCTCGGAGCTCCATCCTGGCTAAGACGAGGGTTTGAACGAGTGACCTCTGGGTTAGAAAGAGTGAGTTGGTACCTCCTCTGTGGCAGCTTGGGCTTAGCAGTGGGGAGACATGATTTACCGCCTGCCCCTCTGTGCTGGGCTTGAGGAGGGGGGTGTTGGAGAACAGGGTGATAGGGAACTGGGCTGTGGACAGCCACAAGGTCACCCACAGGGTGGTCATAAGTGGTACAGGAACATGGAATTATCCTGCCAAATGAGTAAGGTTCTTCTTTTTCTCTCTTAAGAGATGGGCATTAAGCAGAACACTCCTTTGTATTCATGCTCTTACAGACAGAGAACACTCGTGGACTCATTTTTGTTTTCAAAAGCTAAATGCACCTTTGTCAGAAATAAAATCTAAGCCCATGGCATTTCATATTGGACCAATACATCTCAATTAATATCAATATAGTATTGTACCAGTGAGAGGCCACAGAGGACTGCGCTCCCAAACTGTCTGCTGTTGGGAGCAGAGACATTTCCAACCTCAAACCAGGATTTCCTCTCTGCCCAGCTTGGATGCCATTATGGTGAGTGGCCACTTCTGTGTTTTCTCCCATCCTTCCCGCTCCCCATCCTCTGGAAGGATGCTCACTAATTTCAGTAGGCTAGAGCTCTTGTCTTAACTGATCTGAAAGCAGCCGCTTGACTGTAATTCTCTTGTAGTAGATATTATGAAGAAATCAGAAATTGACTCCACTCTTGATTATGAAATTCCCCCCTTATTCCCAATTCTCTAGCTGAACAGAAGATGCAAGTGAGGGTGCTTTCTAAAACAGTGGATTTCCATTTTGGTAAAGGTAATCATGCAGAACATGCCTCAAAAATCCCCAAACCAGACATTGAAGAAGTGTGAATTCCATACAGGATAATCAAACTAGTTTTGGGAGAGCACACCGTGGTGGAATCACACCTGAAAAGAGCTGGCAGCGTTTTAAGACTGGAAATAGTGCTTCCTCAACCATCGCCCAGGTACCGGCAGAGCAGTTCTGCTCTTGCGGTGTTCCTTGCGCTCTTAATGATGTGCTGCGGGAGAGGCTGTGGATGTCTGTGGGTGTCAATATGGTTCTCCCCTCTCTTGTCAAACTGCATGGTGGACTTCTTCTGCAGGGTTAGTGAGAAGTTACCAGTGCAGGGGTGCTCGCTGTTCCATAATAGGCAGAAAACCTGATGTTTGAAGGCGTTAGATGTCATCCCATTAGCTATGAATGCCTGTTAGAATGGTGTTAGGGAAACATGCAGGGCATTAGGGGCTGGTTTAGCAAAGGCAGTTGGAAAGCTCCCTGTAAGAACACACACATTAAGGTGAGATATCTAAGAGATGGAAATCACCTTCTTCCAAACTAGCCCCAGAGGCCCCCCAATCTGATTCACTCGATGGGTGGTTCAGTTTTCTGCAGTGTATGTGACATTTTTATGTGTGCAGGATAAGAAAATGGCTATTACAGTTAAAGATTATGTCATTTATTTAAAAAACAGTAACATGTAGACTTCCTCCCCCAGATCATAATTGCAGTCCCATGGAAAAGGCAAGCTGGAATCAGCTCCCCACAGATGGTGTAGATGATTGTGTGATTTATACATCTGAAGGCTGCATTGTGGAACTACCCTCGATAATCTACAGAAAAGCGTATATGCGTTTAGTGCCGAAGCCTTCAGTCTGAAAGCAGCCTTTGCAAATACTTTTATGAAAGAGCACATTGACAGGCCGAGTTCTAAGCACAGTTACACTGATTATATGGAAGTATAGTGTCCTTTGGACTAAAATGCACCGCTATTAGATGGATTTTTAGTCAGGTGTGATGTGAGTCTCAAAGATTGACAATCAAAATACTAGAGCGGTTAGGTTTTCTTTGCTGTTATTAGTGGCAGCTTTCTCCTGAATATTGAAAGAGATGTACAGTTTCTACCGAAAGCCTCATGGATAACAGCATCAGATAGCAGGGCTGGTGTGTCTGGAAGAAGACACCCTGCCAGCGGAGCAAGATGGGGTCACCAAATACCAACTATATGTCTTTAAGAGGTTCTCCTACTACCCCTATGCTGTCATTGTCTCCTTTTTGCCACCACCTAAGTCTTTAGTTATATATCATTGCCCGTAAGGCTTACTCAATTTTTCTTAAAGAGTACTTCACTTTTTTCTTGGCTGCTCTTAGAGCTCCTGCCACCATTAGACTTTCACACTGAGGTCCTTTCCTCACACTTGCCTCTGGTGTGGTATTTACAGCATCCTGAATAACAGCCATGCATTTGTGTGCTGTAGATGCTGACTGTGGCACTGATCATCATTGTCTCATTATCATGGTGTGCGCCTTTACCCTTTTGTTGTACCCATCTGTTGTCTCTGTCTCACCTTATGCTTTGGTTATGAAAGGGTTGTTGTGGCCATTGTCTGTCTGGGATGGCTGTTTGTACAGCACTGAGCATACTCCAGTCATAATCCCAAACCAGAGCTTTTAATTGTTGCTGCAATACAAATACATTGGCAAGGTCAGGCCAGCTGACGTAAAAATTAAAGCCACCTCCTGCCTGTCTTCCTCTATGTCAGTGCCCTCCGCTTACGAAGAGAAACACTATTTATGTGCCCTCAGTTGTCCCTCATGTATCTGTAGTTCTTCAGCTCTGTGGGCTTTTGCCAACTTCTTTCTCCCATTTAGGTTATTTGTAGAATCATAGAATGCTTTGGTTGGAAGGGACCTTTAGAGGCCATCTAGTCCAATCCCCCTGCAGTGAGTAGGAGAGTCTTTAACTAGATCAGGTTGCTCAGAGCCCTCACCTGGAATGTTTCCAGGGATGGGGCTTTGTAGTTTGTTTCTGGTGCCATATATTGTGCAATGATATCTCCAGCCAGGAAGCATGGTTGAGAGGTGGGGTTGTTCCTGCATGGCTCAGGAGATTCCTTGGGGTCTTCATCCTAACTCTTCCACACCGTTGGCAAGCCCCATGCAGATGTCGCGGACAGTTACAGCTGTGATGATGGGCAGTCGTTGTGCCAGTGACCGTGGGTATAGGATTCCTTTCCCTTTGCACATCTGAGTGCCTAGCAACTGTTTTGCTCTGGGTTTCGAAGCTTACTTTGCAGGTTACCATAATTTAAAAGGTTAGGTGAAATGGCTGGTGAATTTAAAACTGATAGCATTGTCTCATGTAATTTCTTTATGCTTGTTAATGAGCCTTCATCTCTTCTGTTGATATTAGGGAGGTAAAACAGTAGTGGAAGTTGAGATACATAGAAAAGCTTTGACAGAAGCCAGTCTTCCATGAAATAGAATCTCAAATTTAAGCAAAAAATGACCCACTAATAAATTACCTTCCAAAATGTGTCTTCAAATAATGCATGAAGTCTAATTTACATAAAAAACATGTCTGGGAGCCCTTAAGCTCTCGTCATTCTGCAGCAAGCCAGGATCTCTTTCGGAAAGACGAACGAGAAGCATCCCCGCTTGTAATCTCAGCATCGAAAACTGATTTTTTTTCCTGTGTCCTGTGTTCTGATGAAATGGTTTTCCTGAGCTTCGTCTGTTGAGAGAGCACTGCAGAGGATGCTTGGGAATACTGGAGTCCAGATAGACTGTGTACGTCCTCCCAGTACCGTAGAAAATTCTGTGCACCTTTTCATGTTTATGGTCACTGGTGGGGACCACACATGCAGGTTTGAACCCTCAGAGAGAAGAATGAGAGACTTTTATCTCCAGAGGACTAACGTAGACGGCAGCGGTAAGTGCTGATGCCAGCTAATGCCAGTTGTGATTAGGGTTTATAGAAGAATATCCGTTACGGGATTAATCATGCTTCTCCCCTGTGCTCTGAAGGACTCTGCCTGCCTTTAACTCAACGCATTTTCGCTCAGTGTGTGCTTGGAGGTGGGCACACAGGTTGGTTGTGGGGGAGCTCATCAGGCCTCCTACAGGCAGAACAGCTGATTTTTAGGGAAGCCTTGGGTTTGAGGCTTGCCGAAGAGCAGCCTAGTACAAAGCGTTGTGGATGCGATGAGATGTTGTCGTGTCCCACTTTCAGAGGGGCTCTTGTTGGTCTCTGCGTTGAGCACAGTTTCTCCCCAAGGGCTCTGTAATGTGTGAACGGCACCGATGCCCTCAAATCTCTGCTCCGAGCCAGGCTTCCATCAAGTCTGTATTTGTTGATTAGACTCTTTCCCTAGAAAAGAGCAGTTATGGAAATACTGCAAACCCGTAATGTGTGTTAGTTACGGAAAGATAAAGAAATCAACAAAAAGAAATGATTTCCTGTATTTTTCTTCATGATTATCATTTTCAGAGGGTAAGATGCTTTCAGAAAGAGAAGGGACAGCAGCTTAAGCTGGGAAATTCAGATGAATCCTCAAATGAATTAGTATTCAGTCTCGGTATCAGGGATTTTTCAATCCTTCCTTAGCCTAACATTTCCTCCAAAACAATTTTGTGAGAAAAGCAGACCAGGAGAAAAGGAGCTTATAACAGCAACTCGCAGGTTCTCTCAAAGGTTAATTAATTGCCATTAATTGTGAAGTACTGTAGGAATGAACATTAGCTTTGAATTTGATAATGAAAACCAAAAAAGAAAAAAAAAGAAAGAAACAAGGAAAAATCCATATGGAACAATCCTGAGCTTGCAGATATGTTTTTTTTTCCTCCTCTCTCGGTAGGTTTGGTTTGCAAACTTAACTCAGACAATTTACAAATATAATTACAGTGGAGAATTAATTTAGGGGCTGTGCGGCGTGGTGGAAAGAACAAAATGTTTTCATTAGGAAAGTTGAGACCCGCAGTTCTGTAAAGGACTCAGTGAGCAAGACCATTTCCACGTGCTTCACAAAAACCAGGATGACTTTAACTGAGTTTGTCCCCTGATTTTGGGAAATTTCTATTTAGATTAAAATAGATACTGAGCCGGTAGTAAAAATAAAGGAAGGTTCTTTTCTCTGCCCTCAGTTGCTCTAGAAGAAGAATCTTCTCAGAAGCTGAGCTGGCTGATTTGGGTGGTTCTCCAGAAGGAGAATACAGAAACAGCACTGGGATAGTCACTGGGAGGGACTGGGATCACTTTTCCCATCTTTTCAGTGCTCTGGAGAGACTGTTGTTTATTAGCATTAAAGTAGTGCCAAGAAGCTCCAACCAAAGCGGTTGGGTGCAAATGAACCAGTTTCCAGGGATGATGAACCAGGGAACCAGTTTCTAACCCAGGCAGCTCACCAGTATACAAGGAGAGGACAGAGTTGGTAGAAGTTTAAGTCATTTATTCAAGGCCGGAGTTAAAAACAAACCCAGAGCCTACTCCCTTCGTATTGGTGTGCCATTCCCCCTCTCATCTCTTTCTCTCTGCCTCTTGCCAACCATGGTTGCAATGTTTCTCCTGGTGGTTTGGCCGAAAGACCCTACCTGGTAGCTTGAAAATGCGTGGCCAGGAGTGCCTTGATGAGCAGGCTCTGGCCCTGATGACTTGGAGGAATTCATGGCACAGCCTCCCTTCTTCCCTTGGCCTGAAACAAGAGTCTCACCGTGCCGGGGAATTCATTTCACTTGCTTTCTCATCTGCTGAAGTAATAGGGTCAGACCAGTGGGGAAAGCAAAAATTACTTTCAGTTTTCCCGGCTCCCTGAGAAGGCTGCTCTCTGTATATGATGTGGTTACAGATCCCAAACTGATTTATATATTTTACAGCCATAGCTCTGAGTGTGCACAGCAGGGTTACACAACAAAGAAATTACAAACAGAGATACTTGCCTAGAAAATCTAAAGCTAAAATAACAGGGTGCAGGTACACTGGGAGGTATGCGCGATATAGCTGGTAGTGTTTGTTCATAACAGACTCATTCTGTCATAATAAAGGATCCCTTGAGCCATCTCAAAGTCTTATTTCAAAATTTATTATACTATTTAGCATACACAAGGTTAAGAAAATCAGCACCATAGCCAGATGGCTGGGGAATTGTGTCATCCTGTTGCTCTCTCTCTTCCCTACTGCCAATAAATTTGGTGGCCAAGGCAAGGCACCAGATGCACGATGATGCCAACTGGGCCAGCTGTGGGAGTGAGTACCTGGAGCTCCTCCGGTCCCTGGGGATGGCTCCTGTGGCTTGGTTGGATGGTCTCAATCATATACGAAGTTACTGCTGCCAGAGGAGAGTGCAGCAGGGATGGGGTCAGAGGAGTTGGCACTTCATCCGCCCGTTAAAGAGGAGAAGCATTACCAGTGCCACAAGGTTGTTACAAAATGAATTAGATAAAGAAGAGAAGTCATATTCAATTAAATCATGCCCTTTTTCTCTTCTAGACAGTGTGACAATGAGGCTATGCTTCACATTTTATAGATTTGTATAGAAATTGGTGCTAATAGTTCAATTTTGTGTAATTATCATGCTACTAACATTGAAAATGAAGAATCTGGGTAGAGGGAGGAGGAGACAATATTTCTATAAATAGTTAATATCTAGAGGAGGCAGATGGGGTAAAATTCTATTTAGAGATTAAACTGGCAGCAAAGAACCTCCGCGATCTAATTCCAGCTCCAGCCTGGAGTTTCTGTCCATCATGAGATGTCACTAAAGCTCACCGGGCTTGGGTTATTTTTTTTTTTTTTAAATCTTTTACATGAAGATAATACCTCGCTATCTCACTGGGACTTTGTGACAATTCATGTCTGTATAATGCTTTGAAGCAGAGCTTGTAAAGTGCTAAGTATTATTAAGATGAGATGAGGAGAATCTCTTATCTCAAACATCAAGTTCTTCAGGGATGGGGAAGGAGGCAGTGATCTATTATTCGTAATACTTCTCTTGAGACCGAGTTTGATCAGCCTTAGTGTGATTCAACAAAACCCTGTTCAACTGTGGACAAATGGACATCTCTATTATAAGTGATGAAACGGAAGGCTGTATGAAGGGAGAAATCGCCCGACACCATCTTTGATCATAATCTATCTGTACCTCAAAGGAGAACATAATAATACAAACACATTTGCAGGAGTAAGCCAGAAATAATTCCTGCTGTTGTTCCTCCCGCATAAAGCCATCAGGAATGTGCGCAGACAGATGTTGTTGTTGTTGTTGTTGTCAGCATTGTGCGGTGTTGCCGTGCCAGTTAAGGGGCTGCCGAGTGGCTCACCCCAGCGGTGGGATCGCTCTTTGTGAAATTTGTAAAGCATCTTAAGCATCTTTCAAAAAGGAAATGAAGAATTATAATAAAGTGTCACTTGGTGATGATAAACACTAGCTGCCCCATCTCTGGGTTAATTTAAAAAAATAAATAAAGCCATATTTTCAGGCAAAAGCTTGTTGCAGAGAAAAAGAGGGGGCAGGAGCGGCTATGGGGGGCCGATGGTAGCAGTATGGATGTAGGTAAGTTTTAAGCAGTAGCACAGATTCTCAGCAAGTCTTTGAGGAAGAACAGGAGGGAGTACTTTTGTATGTAAAAATGCTCTTAGCTGTCAATAAATGTGTTATGAAGCAGCCCAGAGACACACTCTAACGTTCAGAGGCTATACTTTGCTCCTTCAGCAGTTTGAACTTTCTGGACATTATTTCAAGGTCACACATCACTGTCGCCCCCCACTGTCAATCAAATGAGCAGCATCTCGCTCACTTCTCATCGCTGTTCCTGCCCGGTACTCCATTCTGCATCCCTGTGCACAGGGTCAGACTTTGCAGCCTTAGTGCCGTTTGCTTTAAGGATAACTTTAACTTAAAGGATACAGTGGTTCAAAAAATAAATAAGACTTTGAATTCTGCTGCTTTGCCAGTCTTTGAGTATTGCGCTTTCCTTTAAGTAAAAGACTGGGGAATAACTGCAGATTCCTAAACTAGCTGTTATTTGTTTTCCCTGTGAATCTGCAGCACCTTTCCATGAGACATGACGCTTGATGAACATTGTCACGGCAATAATGACTGCCCATCGCTAAAGTGTCACTTGCGTTATCTGTTGGAACCACTGCCTTCATTACTTAATAAAAATAAACTAATAAAATCTATTCTATCCATTTGCAAGGTGACCTACAAATTGCACCATAAATTCTTATCTTAAATGATAGTGTACTTCAAAGAATGAGTGTGCTGATTGGAATAGAGTTTTTAGAGTATTGTACTCCCCGAAGGACATATTTCAACCAATTTTCATTAATAATTAATCATGACTTACTGGTTCTGGAAGGTTAACAAGAACATAACAAGTGTAATACTTCAGAGTTACAAGCTTTGGGTGAACGTGGCGTGATATGTTGACATTCTTTGCTGCTTTTATCTGCTGTGGCCACGGCTTGGGATGGGGATGAATAATGGACAAGTATTTGTTCTCTCTCCTTTCTTGCTGTGTGTCTTTCTCTTTCCAAAGACATTATTCCATGTCATTAACGATGGACTCATGTATGTGTTGACTTCTGAATCTCTCCATGTAAGCATATATATACACATATAGGAAATATATATGGGAAATGCTAGTAGGAGCATCTTTATTTGAGGTTTTACCTTTAAAGGATTCATCTACTCTCTTCAGAACCATCCATCTCTGTGAGATATGGCATTTCTGTGTTTTCTACCAGCATATTATTCCAGGGCTGTCCTAATTGGGTGCGTCAGGTCTCGCCCTGCAGCCTGTGAGCCCCTCTGTGCTCACTAAGTAATTCTTTCAGGATAGCAAAAATGCTCCTTGTTATTGATGTATTGTTTTTTCAATATGCACTTTGGAAATTTCAACATACTAGAAGGTAAAATTGTGTACTCTAGAAGCTCTTAGAAGTCAGATTTTGCCAACCACAGTCTTGTCAAAGGCAAGTATATAAGGCTAATGAAGGAAGAATAATGGTATCTTGAATCTCACAGTGCTTTATATTAATTGCTCGCAAATGCTGACTGCTGGCAACTCTTCCACAGTCAAAGCATAATGGACTTGAGAGGCCAAACTTGCATTCCTGCAGTGTAGCAATTTTTAATAATGCAGTCAAAATAATTGCAGTGGACATCTAAGTGTCTCTGCCCACCGGGCGTGGCTTGGGAGGTCTGCAGGAAGAGCAGCCTTCTTCGGAGGGCAAGAAAGGAGGAGCAGGGGAGGTGTAGCAGTTACTCTGGAGGTGTCCTCTGGTGGTCTGGAAAACCAGCAACAGGCTTCTTGCAGCCAGAGAAGTGACTGGTTCTGTGTGAGGTCAGAGGCTTCGTTTGCTCCTAGTCCTCACCTCGCAGCGAGCGTGTTGCAGACCCGGGCACGGGCGTACCACCTCCTCACCAGGTACCTCTCTCATTCAGTACCTGGCAGTCATTAACACCCACGTGTGCAGGTTTTGAAATTGTCAGTTCCTGCGTCGGTACGTGGTAGGGTCAAAAAGCCTTAAATTCATGGGGAGGTTTTAGCGTGTGAAATCCTGAGCTGCCAGAGTTCAGGTGAAGGAGAAGAAGATAGACTGATGCTTTTTGTCAGATGGCTAGACTAAGGAGAACCAGCTCCAACTGTTAGAGTATCGGCTTGCTATTTTGAGACTTAAAATTGAGCGTTCATGCTTCTTTTCATACAACAACTGAAAATAGTTCCAGAGGGTAAAACAAATATAGTTTATGTTTTACATTTTTGGGTGGGGGGTAAGAGGGTTCTTACTAAGAACACTTTTATTCCATTAAAGTTAAAGGCTGTGTTACATTTATACAAACATAGGATCATACAAATGATACATTATCAACTCTACAACCCAGTAAACCACAAATGCTTTTGATTTAATAGTAATAATAAAATAATTGTATGAATTGTAAGTACAACTTACCTATCGTGTGATGTACGCTTAAATTAGCTCTTAACCATGTTTTCAGATGAACTCTGCAGAGATGCAGGATGTGGAAAAAGAAGGTCTAATATCCCAGCCCTTCTGTTGGCTGTTAAGGTAATTTGTCTCAATTTACCAGCATAGTCATAGACGATACTTGAACGAGATATATTAGTCCAAAAACCGGAGCAGATGAATGGCGTTAAAATTCTAGACTTTACCTACTCAAAATATATTGTCTCTCTTTTTCGGAAGAAAAAGTAAAAGATGTATTAAAGACAGGGAAGCGCTGTTTGTCTAGTCTGATAGATTAAAAAACGCTGGGAAACGAGGGGAGGGGAAGGCACGTCCATCACAGGGAGTCTGCGACCAACAGTAGGGGTTCATTTGCCTCCTTTTTGCGAGACAGATTCCAAATTTTCTACAGCCTTCATTAAACTGAGGTATTTTAGCTTGCACTTTATCTTGCTTTGTACATCGTGGCCTACTTTTATTCTTTTTTGCTCTTTCCTTTTACCCTGAAACATATGTTCTCCTGCCTATAGAAACAAGGTGAATATGCAGAGATGGAAAGGATAGGATGGCGCATCAGAACGTGTCTCTTCTGCCTTCCTGACTTTTTCCCAGCTCAAGATGTTTTAACATTTTGCCTGTAGAGGCTGTTTGCAGGTTTTTCACATATGAAGCCTCGGAAGTTTTAAAGAGCTGCTGATGGATGAGTTAAACCTAAACCAGCAACCGTTACAACTGTGGGGAGTGTTTTGTCTATGAAACAGGTTTCCAGCATTTCCCTTTATTCACTGGGAAGCGTTAGGACATTGCGCATGTATCTGTTCCAAAAAGCTGGTCTTTACTTGTAGCCTTGTGTTATGGAAATTATAATGAATGAGCAGTCATAGCTTCTAATTAAAGATATTTTAGAGATAGGGGGAAACTATCAGGAACAATGAGGTTTTAAGAAACAAAACTCCGTTTTCCTGCGTGTGTCGTTAGCAATGGAAGATAAAGGAGAAATTCATAATTACAAGACATGACATTAAAACCTCACTTCTCCCTTAGGTGTCAGCTCCCCATAACTGGGTGGGTTAGATGCCAGCAGTGGGAGGCTGAGGAGGTCACCATGGACCCACTGCAAGTAGCTGGCGATCGTCTGCGGTGTCCCTGGCACAGCTCAGTGAAAGTTTTCCAGTTTGACAGGCGACTTGTTTGGCTGAAGCCGATCCCCCTTTGACAAATGTCCTCTGCTGCCAAATTGTTCTTGTGCAATCTGAGTGTTTAATAACACTGCACCAAGGCTTTGAGAAGATGTACAGGCTTGCAGGGTGCATGTGCAGCAGTGCTCGTGGCTGACTTTCACCCATAAAAATCACTCTGCTGACGTCAGGAGAGGTGTCTGTGTTAATCAGTTTGTGCTCATCTTCATGAACAAGCTTGACATAGCCTCAGGCTCAAGATTCAAGGCAAGTTTTCAATCAAAATACAGACCACGGTCATTTTTGTGGCCAGCTTTGTACCCTGTGCTGTGACAGAGGAGCTGTCTCTACCTGTGGCATGGAGCATTCATAAAAGACCTTCAAAGCATCCTGCAGACCAAGGCAGACTGAATTGTGGCTCCTGCAGAACGAGCCAAACGATGGATCAAGACAGTCTTGTGCTTTCCACTGTGTCCTGTGTACGTAGACCGTCACCCTTAAGCAAGCTGGGAGGGCCTCAGGCTTACTTGAAACTTAAGCGTCCCCATAAGTAAAGAAGTCTGTTACAATAATGATTTTTTTAAATATTGAAGATTGGGTTTTTCCTCTGAAACTACTTAGTTTTCTTAAAGGTTGCTAGAAGATATACGTAAAGGAATTTTTGTTTATACTACCAGTAACTAAGCTCATACGCAGATTAACCTTGAAAAGATGTGAGTGTTCCTAGAATGCTTCATGTAATTTTATCCGAAATAGGTACACAAAACCAAGAATAAATGTTCCTTCCTTTTGTATCTAGACAGAAACCAGGTAGGTTTCCACATTAGGCAGCAAAAAATATAACTCTAGCAGAATGATGGAGATAAGCTCATTCAACCCAACTAAAATGTTGTCATCTTCAATAACTTCTTATTCTGCATGAAGGAAATGATGTTGAAGTCTCAAAAAATTAAGTGAAATTACAGTTGCATAATGAAGCTAAGCTCTTTATGGCTGGTAATAGAGGAGCAAGACTTTAGAGTTTAGTAAATTCATAGTGGTTTGGAAATGTTATGACAGAAAGAGGGCAATGCAGATACAGTACCAGAATAACTTTCCATGCTATGGCTTCATGCTTCCTAGGAGCAGATTGCAAGTTCTGGCACAATCTGTAGCAGAAAACATATCTATTTTTCATTGTGCAATTATCAGAAGGCTCAGCGGTTCCTGTTTCTGGGGATTTTGCAGGGGGAATTTGGCTAAGTTGTTCAGAAGCTATTCCCAAGGTGGTGCTATAAATCCCGTGCACGTAACACACACGTACTCATGGGAGCCCTTTGCTCAGTCAGCAGCCTCATCCAGATTCACAGTGACAGGAGGACTTTCCCCACCAAGAAGGACTAGCAAAGTGTGTCTCAAAGCATTGCCATGGCTCCCCCCAAGTTCCCTCACAAGTCCTGGACTCCTCTCCACCTCTGCCATCTAACTCACCTGCCTCCTACACATGCTGCAGCCCAATCCAGCCACAGACTGAAGTACTGTGCAGTGAGACTCATGCAGTCAGTTCATCCCTTCTGGTTCAAAATGGGCTGGAAGGCATGAATAAAGAGAATAATGTTAATGGAGCTGTTCTGAAGAACGGGACATATGCAGGTTTGATTCTGGCAAAGAGTCGTGGGCTGCGAGGTACAATTCACCACTTTCATTTATTTGTTTCGATTTGCTTATGCATAATCTTGTCAAAGTGATTTTTTCCTCTCTGTAAGGCTGTTGCAGGAATGGGAGCTTCAAAGTCAACAGTACCGAAAGTCAAACAAGACTCGGTGTTTGCCGGCTATAAGCAGTAGCTCTTTCACACACAAAGGAGAAAACGAAAACCGATGAAAACATCCTTCAAAGACGGTGTTTCTTCTGCGTCAAGATCAGTGGCTTTGTGATGCAAGGGATGATTTCTGAGATACATTCAAAGAGAACAATGAGAGCTTTGAAGCCGAACGTACATGGGCTACACCGATTTTAACGCTGCAAGTGTGAAGGAAGCCGTGTACTTGGATTGTTCGGTGGCTTTTTTTTTTTTTTTTTTTTAAATTAAGGATTCATTAAACTAATAAGTAAAACAGATACATGGAAAAAGGTGTCCTGAAATGAATGTAGAAGACTCTGTTACACATAACTTAGAGCATTTGAAACGCTCTTTGGCTTTCCCTTTGTGGATGCTCAGCTGCTTAATGTCGGGTGTTTTTATACTTGCAAAACAAAGGGAGCTGTTCTGTAGTGCGTGTTACCTTGGTGTTTGAGAGGCATGCAGCGTGATGGAAGGTTTCATGTTTCTTACTTTTGTCTTAGCCCGTTCCTAGATGAACCGTGTTTATCACAACCTGGGGACAGCTCTGATTTGCCACTCCATCCATCTCCACCCTTTTTTTCTACAAGCTCTACAGAGAGCAGCTCCTGTATCCTCTCTCTGAGCAGTGGGTTGGTATAAGCACAAAGAGGAAATCTGCTTCACCTCTTTTGGGCCAAAAAGTGTGCATATTTGTATTTGTGCTGAACACAACTGCGGTATTTTTTCAGGTGCCCAAGCCTCTAGATGGACACAAGTTGTGGGAAAGTGGTAGGGATTTTATTATCCCAAGGCAGAGAGCATCTGCATGCAGCTTCTAGTAAGCAGGCAGTATCATCTGTAGGTACACACCATCCATTCCCAGACTGAAATACTGAAGTGCAGCGTTGTTAAGTCATTTCTCTTTTACTTCTTCCTTTGTGCAGGTTCAAACACTATTTACTGCTTCTCTAAAACACGATGCTTGTAGGAAATCTAAACCTCTGCTATGTTTTCTGCAGAGCATAAAACAATATCTGAAACAAACTTCTTCAACATTACCTGCCTGGAAGCCTGGAAACAAGTTGGCCCTGGGGCTAACAGTACAATCTATCTCCCTCCTGCCTAAAAATTTCTCTGTATCTCTTTCTTCTGACTGCTCCGTGGCAGAGCTGCTCTCAAAGATTGCTTTTTCAGGTTAATTTTTGGTTCATGTCATCTGGCGGCATCATAAGAAACACCACAGGCGTGCAGGGAGTGAAGTCTTAACCCCAAAAAGGCAGGTAGCCAGACAGAGAAAAATGGGAGATGACGGCGTGAGATGATATTCCTCATTCAAAGCATTCAATCATTCTTTTCTTAAACCACCCTGTCCTGATGCCATTGCCTCATGTCCTGGCGTGGACCCATGGAGCCCTCCACTCCTGCCCCTGCTGCGGGGTGGCTGCAGTACCAACCCCAATGTTGCCCATCAAAACTAAGTGATATTTAAGCTCATTAGAGAGAAAAGTGGGAGCGCTGTTATAAATATGAATGCCAAATATGATGCGATACTTAAGAAATACATTACTTGCGAGTGGAAGGTGGCCCAGCCCTGCGTGACGCAGATAAGAACTGGTACTAGTGCCAAGCCCTGCTGGGAGCGTGTGACTTGTGAAAAAGTTTTGTGTAATGGGGAGAAAAGCTGAAGCAATCACTGCTGCAGAGTGCTGACTGGAAGAATAAACATTAAAGAGATAAAGCAGACCAGAAGGCAAAAGCAATCACATTCGTAAAAGAGAGAAGATTCTGATTTTATCTTATGGAAATAAATGCAATAAAAGCTTTCTAACTGGAGTTGTATAGAGTTGCAAATTTTTTGTGCAATAGGAGAAAAATTGATGCCGGTGGTTTTTTTAATATTTTATGGAAATGCCTCAGCAAATAAATTGAAGTGTTTTTTATTTGCAAACAGAAGGTAAATGGAGTAACTGAAGCTTTTTGCTAAACATATTTTTTCTATTAGATGATATCACCCTATGGGTGGGTAGTTTTGCACATAGTTTCTTGATACCATTTAAATAGCACGAGCCAGGCCATCTCAGAACATCCAAGACGGGAAGTGTTAGGAGCTAGAAATGCTTGCTTCCTTTCCACCATGGCCTTGGGCTTTGTATCCATGAAAACCCATACCAGAGGTTCACAAGAAGAGCAGTGCTGGACAGGTCACGTATTTTGCATGTTGGCATTTGCTGTCCTGAAGTCTCGTTGGCGCCCTGGTGATTCAGAGCCTAGCCAAGCAGGCTGAGTGTGGACCATCAATCTGACCTAATGGCCAGCGATCAGATCCTGTCTTGATGTCGCTAATGTAGAGCCTGTAGTGTAATCAAGCTGACGGCGAAACTGCAGCACGTACAGGCATGTATGGCTTCTCCTTTGAAAAGTAAGGAAGGCAGCACAATGCATTAAAACAGTCATTTCCTTTTATCTGATAGGGGGAAAAAAAACCTAACCCAACTAAAAATAGTCAGGGCATTTTGCCCCATGATCTCTCTTCATCCTATGGATCAATATGTCCTGAGCTTGCATCCCATACGTAAATAGCTTTCATGGGTGAGATGACCTTGCTATGGAATAGATGGATCTTTAATCAACAGACCTGTGGAACAGTAGTGTGAGTAGAGTGGAGGCTAACGGAGTTTATAAATAACTGAATTCAATTAAATTCAAACCCAGATAAATCAGAAAAAATTTCCCCAGAACCTCAAGACTTAATGGTTGTGGAGATATCTTAGTGTCTTGGGAAGACCTTGTTGATAGTGGCAGCATGTCACCAAAACCTGGCAGTTCTTCTATTCAGTGACTGTTGGGTTTTTGGACGGGGGACATAAAGATACTCCCTCCTTTCCTAATTTACCTCTGATAGGTGGAAACCAGAGGGGAGGGGGAATGTGCGGCACGCAGGGATCGTGATGAAATATGAAATTTCAGGCTGGCTGTGAAGTGAGTCATCGCACTAAAAACCTTTGTTATTTTAATGTGCCAGGAAGGTTTGCAGAGTTTTTATCCCTAAAATCAGGAGTAATTGAGGACATCTCTTTCATTTGGGAAGTTATGGTTCTTTCATCAGTAAAGTGCTGGGCACGGTGTCCCAGATGAGTTATCAGAAGAACACTCAGACTGACCTGCATGGTTCTGTACTTTGGTAATTTGGTCACGTATTAGGAGATTTGTATTTATTTTTAAAGTTGGGAAAGAATGATTTTATTTGTTTTGATATTTTGTAACTGAAATGCAGGCTGGGTGCTAAATTAACAGAAAGAATAACCATTACTTCATTATATTTATATTATTTTCTTGTCGTTTTTCTTTCTTCATAATTAGGAGATAATTTTCCTCAGTAACGTAATTCAAGAAATTCATCGGAACTGTAAAGAAACTGTTCAAGAAGCACAGGGTTGCCATCCCTGTGCCTGCGTGCATGGTGTGAGGGTGCATGTGGGGTACCTGCAGAAAAAACCTCTTCTTGCATTTTTCCTTCCTCTCTGCAAGACTGCATCAAGTTAGTGCAGCCAGCAACGAGGCAAGTGCAAAGCATCTGAAGTGGGGAAAACCTGAGTGTAATAAATACAAAAACTCTGCAGCAAGTAATGTCAGACGTGTTCGGTTCTAAATTACATATGGAGTATGCCGGGGCTGCTTTGTGAGAAAATGTAACTGGCTGAAAGAGGATAATATACTTCACACATTGAGGCTGCACTAAAGGATGCTACAGAAATGGTCCAGGAGTCCATAATTACGCTGATACTCCAGCCTTCAGCCCTGCGCGGGGTTTCTGTGATTCCCATGCTGTTGGCGAGTCACAGGCTCTTTGTGATTCTCGGCGCATGAGCCAGTCTGCCTGGGGAAAGAGGACCGGTAATTAACCCAGGCCATTAGGACAGCCAAATTCAGTCCAGTCTGACGGGTGTGCTGTCACACTTGATTTATTTAATTTCTGCCTTGATTAATATCAACTTTTAATAAAACTTCAATTTACAATTTTCATAGTGGTTTTAAGCAAAGTTCAAGTAAAAGATGTAAAGAATTAGAATTAGGTGAAAACCTTCGTGTCCTGATTTGATTTCTGCCAACAGGGGAGTTGCAAAGGAGAAGAAACATCCATGGAAGTACAGAATGCAAATTGCTCAGCATGCAGCGAGGCCTGACACGGGCTGGGTGTTAATTTATTTAAAGCTCATGATATTGTAATGAATTCAGGGTTTGCTCGGCTTTGAGGGAGAACTTGTGCATATATGAGGTAGCAGTAGGATGTAACGTTCAACCAGTTAGTCTGGCCTCTGCTGTTGTGGGTAAAGCCCGTGCTGCTTCCTCCTTCACCCTTTGAAAGCGGCGGCACGGCCCCTAGGGAGTAGGATCAAATCCTTGTAAAACTGTCCCCTGGAAGGGAAGAAAGAGGGGAGGAAGGAAGTCCAGTACGTAGGTGAAACAACATCCTTTCAGTGTCGGGCGTGTGGTGTCTTCATTCAGGTGAATCACAAGCTTGGAGGAGGAAAGGCTGAGCCATTTAAATTTTATGGCCATATAAATTATAGGTAGAAATCACTTCTGGAATAGGGTGAATTACAATTGCCGTGTTCAAACCAACCATTCACGTGGCAGCTGATGGTTAAGTTTTGCGAGATGGTGATCACTGGTAATAGTCGCTAGTAGTAGTTTTATTTACATTTCAGCAATGTCCAGAGACTTCCATTGAGCTCAGAGCCGCTGTGGAAGTCTTTACACAAACACCTGACAAGAGACCTTCACAGCATTTTAGAGCAGGAGATAAGAATGGTTATTATTCTCATTTTAGAGATTTAGAGAGATCGAGCAGTTTGGGAAATGGCTGCTGGGAAGTCTTGAGGCAGAGCATTGCACTGCTGCCGGTAAGCAAAGAAGAAACCCAGTCGATACTTTGGTGGCTGCAATTTAACTATTGCGCTTTTTAAAGCCATGCCTTTTCTGCCTTTGCTTTTTGGAAATACTTGGTGTTACAGTTCAACTCAGTTTAAATCCTGTGGCAATTTTTGTCTCATGGTTGCAAAGTTTCATATGCATTAGCCCATAACCACTTCAAAGGCAACGTTCTCTTACTTAATATGCCTGTATTACGGCTTTTGTTCTAACGTTATCTTTGAGTTCAGTACATACATTTTGAAGTTTTCCACCCCAAGTCCTTAGAAGCAGAACAGGAGAAGAACAAATGTAACATTAAATTATGCATGGCCCAATAGCATGTCAACCACTTTCATGTTCACCAAGTAAAATGGAGAAAAACCAATTTGTGTCTAAACAAGGGCAGCGTTTTCACGTTGCGGAGGTCACTGAAACCCATTGTACTCATTAGATACACAGCAACTTCGTTAAGAAGTTGAATTCTAGATAAGCACAAGCAAACCTCTAATGGGTAGTCTGCAGTTATATCAGCTGATTCGTAAAATGTAAATGTTTTATGTATAATAGAGTTTTAAAGCTGATTTTGATTAATGAAATGCAATCTACTTACTCTGTCAGCAGTCAGCAGTCAGCCTACAAGCATCTAACCAATTAATTTGTTTAGGTAAAGTATTAAATCTGCCTTTTGTTTAAAAGAGGAATAAGAAAAACAACTCAGACCTGCTCTGAAAGGTAGATGCGGTAAGGAAAGAGCTTCACTGGTATGAATGACCTAATTGGAAAAATATAATTATATAAAACTTTTTAAGGCTTTGTAGTTCTAAACATAATCTCAGAAGTGAGATTATTAAGTGGAAAAAAAATGCGGAGAAACAAAAACTGTATCTTTATATTTTGCAGACGTTTGCAGACTAAGGCAAAGATGGTTTTGTGAAATCAGGTGAGGTCACAAATCTTACGGTCATTTAGTGGACAAGTTCTGCAAGTCTAAGGAATATTCTTATTTATTATTTTAATTCACTCCATGCCCCAGATGCCTACAGTGCAATCAGTTGAGAGTGTCGCAAACTATGGCATTTGTGAATTGGATTCCTTAGAAAATGTGCTGGAGAAGACGCTTCCAATGAGAACTTGCTGAAAGCCTGGAAGTGTTGAAGGCCAGGTGGGACGTGGCTTTGAGCAACCTGGTCTAGTGAAAGGTGTCCCTGCCCATGGCAGGTGGGTTGGACTAGGTGATCTTTAAGGTCCCTTCCAATGTAAACCATTCTATGATTCTGTGAAATATGCTGGTGAGATGACGTTTGCAGGGATAACAGAAGGGAGAATGGCAGAGACAGTCTGGAGAAGACAAATGGAGGCTCATCTCATTCCCAAGAACTCTTTAGTTTCCTGAATTAATGTGCTGGTTTGGCTGTTCCATTGCAATTATGACGGTGTCCTCTCAACCAGAGCTTGTAATGAAGCTTGAGATTGGGCCGGATACCTGCACACTGCTGGTAATACGATCATTCCCCAACACTCAGACAGTGTTGGAGCTGTTAAAACACTTCAGAAGGTTTGCGTTTCATCTCATACATGTTTGGCCACTGATGATAAGTAATTGTCCTCCTACTTCACTGAACTGTCAGTCTTTGCATAATTCTTCTTTTACATTTGTTTACTTACTATACTGACAGCTGCTAGCGAGGGATGATGGTTTTCACAAGACACAATCTGGAGTGATAGCGATATTGTACTGAACCCAATGAAATTGTTCTTTCCTGACTAACTTAAGTCTTCTTTGGGTACAGCTTGAACAAATGTAAAAGCTCTGGTTTGTCTTTGGTCTGGTAAGATCGTACGTCTGAGTGACGGCTCCACTGCTGCAGAAGGAATGTTCAGTCCTTCATCAGTGGTAAAGACTTTGTTGAGAAATTTCTCTGATTCCATTTCAAATCATCTCAATAATCTGATTTTTTTTAAAAGAATATCTATTTTTTTCTGTTAATATTTCCTTTCTTTCAGATGTATTTCAGGTACATCTCTTTTCCTCTGACTTCCCATTACCCGTTAGTTCTCACAGTAACATGCATTGATCGTTCTTTACGGGTAGTGCCGAGATCCCCCTGGCAGTACATCAGCTATTTCCCTTAGGAAATGTATTAATTCTTCCTGGAAGAGAGGAAAGCGGGAAAAAAGTATTATATTTCCATTCTATTTCTAAACTAATATAAATTATCTGCTTCAGTACCTGTGTAGACGGTGCAGTAGAACAGAGTCAAACCTGTTTTCTCTTGTTTCATAATTTTTCCATTATTGCACTTCTTGATCATTTCTTCAGGCAAAGACACTTCTGCAAAAAATGTCACACAAAATCCCTCTATTTCCCCATTATGTGCGATTGGAAAGATTTGATACATAAACACCGTTTCATCCTGAAACTGTACTAATCCACATATTATTAATTTCGGTGTTTCCTCAATCCTACTTAGGATGACTTTGGTAAAGATCCTCTGGCTATTATTCAACACGCTTATCCTGCTAATATTTTCAGGATTATCCCAGTCTCTCTCTTTTGGATGAGAAATAGGGTTTATTCTTCCACTACTCTGGAACCTTCTCACCCTTTCAAATATCCCAGGGGGATCTTTCATAATTCAGTTACTGCTCCTCTGCAGCTCTAGCTGTGAAAGCTCAGGCAAAGCTGCTTAGCAAATAAGTGAGCTCACTTCAGAAAAAAATTGCCGGATTCACCAGGCTTTTCTGTTTGACATATCAGTACCACATGTCGTTTCACCGGGGTCTCCAACTCCTTCGCTTCCTCATAGCGTCTGCGTTGGCAAAAACGGTTTGTCAACCAAGGAGTGACATAAGCTTTGTCTCTTGCCCTTTGATTTCTATCGATATATTTGTAAAGTCTCTCAGCGCGTTTCTGTTTTGTTTCCCGCGAGGTGCTTTTAGCGCTTGCCCTGTGTAATTCCCTCTGAGCATTCAGAACACAACTTTACAACAGAAAAGGTTTATAACTAAGTCCAAGAAGTGAAATGTTGCCATCTTTCTGCAGCGGAGCAGCAAATCCTTGGACCAGGATGATGCCTGGAAGGCATTAGTGGGGATGGAAGTGGAAAACTGCTGCTTTTATTCTGAGCTTTCTGGCACAATGATGTTATAAAGCCTCTGACCATTGCCCCAACAACCTACAGCGTTTTGGCACTCTTTTTACGTTCAAACAGTGCAAGTGATGCTGCCCGTGGAAGCAGTATCCTCCTTTGCAGATGCAGAAGTAAAGGGGTCCCAAGAATATCCATGGAAATGCAGAACAGTTAAAGTCCATATGAAAATTGAATCCTGGCCAGCACACCTCGGTTGGTGGAGAACCCATCTGGAACACGGGGATGAAAAAGCACTCAAAGGCCATAGTTAGTTCACGTTGCTGGTTCATCACTAAAATTACTAAACACATTCGTCATCGGGGTACATTTATTTTAAAAAATGGACCAATGCTTTTTGCTGTGACGCCGTTAAACCATTTACAAAAGTCAAAATGGTTGTACATTCTGTTAATGTGTTACTGGAAAAAAAAAATCACACTGCACATTTAGCGCTGGATTACGTGGAGAGCAGCCAATACTTGTAGCATTGATGACAAGGTCTATGCCTAAGTAGTTCCCTTCCTGATTTATGAGCAATGCATTATCATTCAGTGAGTGACAGAGTAAGCTACTAGATTTGTTAATTGGACAGTAAAACACACTTTCGTTCTCCAGTTCCAGCATTTTTCATTAAAAAGAGACATATCTAACATTTAATGAAATGTTTAAATAAATAAATGGGTGCCGAAGTGTTGAATGTAGACCCGCTGCTTGTTTCAGCAAAAAGGAGTAGTGTACAGTGCATTTATTAATTAGTCTGGCAAATTGTAATTAAAGGGCTGTAAACTCTGTGAGGAAGTTAACCAGCCTTGTAATAAATACCAATTTATAGGTACAGCAGGTCAGCTGGTATTAAGTAAAGAGGTAACCTGCACAGAAGCTCATTTTTAGCGTGGAGACAATATAAATAAGTTATCATCATGAAAAATACAGCTGACCTTGCAGATTCAAAGGCAGCAGATTGCAATGTTTTCACGAGTTCATGTAGTTTTTTATCTCCTAGCAACTGTATGTCATTTACATATTTTACCACACTGAACATCTTAAAGAGATTTTCTGATGACTGTTGTCGGAAGAAAAAAGTCATTGTAGTGTAGTTCCTGGAAGACTGTTGTTTTTTATAACTGTGCTTAATGTCTTTATGGGAAGCTCTGAAGTGGCATGAAAGGTTTTGGTGTAGGAATTTGATATTACAAGCACTTTCGGTTATTTTGTGGTGTTTACAAAAACACGGGGATCTGAGTTCGAGAACTGGTGTGGCTTCTGCTGACATCAGCCTGAGATGCACCCCTATAAAGTATACACATATATATGTATCTAGAAAGTGTATATAATTAAAATTATATATGCACTATATATAGTAGTAGTAGTAGTGTTTCTGTCTGAAAGTTTAGACGTTAATTAGGCTGTACGTTTTTGAGGAGGAAATCTTTCAGTCTTGTACCAGTAATGGTACGTGATGGTGAAATTTCACGAGGCTGTGTTAAAAGATTGCTCTTTTCCATGGGGATGCCAGGAAAATACTGAATCTAGATGCAGCCTTGATCCAAAATACTTGAGAAGAACTGAAAGTTTGTTGCTGTATCATCTGTCCCATCTTCTCTTTCCTGGAGCTGAAAAGCAGAAAGAGTCCTTAGAGGGCTTGAACTGCTGTGGGGCAGTAAGGGCAGGGTAGACCCCCTCTTGCTGTGGCATATGGAAAATCATCATTTGAGCCTCATCATCTGAGCCCAGGAAATCACAAGCACTCCGCTCAGTTAGAAGTAAGCTAACAAGACCGGATAAAAATCTCATTTGCTCATGGAGAGAAACATTAGCAGCATTTAAGAGCAGATGTGGGATTTGCAGCAGTTTGTCCGGTGACTGGGGGCTGTCCCTGCCCAACAAAGTGAACAGGAGAGCAAAGACACCAATAGCAAAGCTGGTCTCAGCAGTTGCTTTGTGGAATTTGTGAGATGACACAGACCTCATGCAAGCTGTACAAAATTACCAGTTACAGAACTACACAATCTTTTCCAGGATGCCATAAAGTGTCGTTATTTACCCTAGAAAGTGAATGTCTAAACAGATCGTTTTCTCATCAGATGCCATTGCTCAGGGATCTGAAAAATCCGGAAGTGCCTGAGTTTAAATCATCTGTATGCCTGAAACAGCATAAGAAATTAGTTTCTTGAGCTATTTTTATGTTTTTCTAGCTCACAGCTAAATCATGTATTATGGTGAATCATTAACTACTGACTTTTATAGCTAATCCTTATATAGCCCATTTTTAGCTTTGATGATATTTTTGAAATACAAGGTTTTATGGACTACAAATATGCATCAGCCAATGCAATTATCTGTTTTCAACCTGTCTCCAAGTTTATTCTTTCTCTGGAGAAAATATAGAGAGAAGCTGACCTTTATTTATAGTGTGCTTCATACTGTAATTCCTTCTACAGCCTCACCTTCATGGGGAGTGATTTTCCCATCATTTGGGAGAGATGCACAATTCAGTTCCTGCTACACATAAAATGCCCACCGATTTGCCGCACGGACCGAAATAGCCTACATCTGCAATACCAAGCGCTCTGCATTCACTCCCTGTCACCAGGGAGGGGACAAATCAGTTCCAACTTATTCTGTCAGGGTGAGATTGAAGGGACGTATCTGTTTGCTTGCTACATTTCAATTGAGAACAAGTCAGGCCTTTAAACTCAAATGCAAGTTCTCCTGTAATTTCTTTGTATGGAAATGGGCATAATCAAATCTTTTTCTTGCCAGAGACAATGTAATTTTATGCTTTGATTTATTCTGAAGCATTTGATTTGTAGTTCTGCCTAGTCCCGAAGAGTCCTGTTGGAATTGAATAAAGCAGTGGATAACATCCCAATGAGAGTTTTCTGCAGGGAAATAAAATAAATAAAAGAAACTCTGCTAGAAAGAGATCCTTGATGAAACCTGAGGCTCGTAGGTGTTTTCGCACATGTAACTCCTGGTGACAGAGACAAAATACAGATAAAACTGAGGATGTAAATAGATTAGTATGTGGGTTTGACTCCATATGTGTATAAACTCAAATTACAGAGAGATGCAGGAGCCTCAGTTGGGTTCCCCTGAGGTCCACGGCATGTGAGATCTCCTTGTGCTGCCAGCAGAAGATGCCTGGCATGGCCAAAGGTTGAAGACTGGGTCTTCTGCTGAGAGCTGCTCTTTGGCTTAGCACACTGAAATGGTTAGTAAAATAAAATAGGAAAGGAGTGTGGGAGAGCGGGAGTGTGACTGATGGTGCAGGTAGCACCTTCATACCTGGATGTGGGGAGCAAGGACAACTGGGACACAGCCTGGTCTGGTGCTCTCAGACCTCAGATTGCCCTGGGACCTGTCCGAGCTGCAGGCGACACTTCGTATAATAAGAATAATAGTAATCGGTGTCTTTGGGGAAAGGGGTTCGTGCTACAAATGGACAGCGTACTGGCCCTGCAGCAGGGCAGCAGCGGGGCAGGGAAGGAAAGCTGGCAGGGCCTGGGGTGCTTTGCAAGATACAGACACCAGGGTGTCCAAGGGGATTTTAAAGAAGTAATTTTGGTCCGGCATGTGTCAGACAGGTATCCAAACACTGCTTAAATTTCTCTTTTGAATCTTCCTTCCAGATAGAAGAGTAAAAAGACCAATAAAAGTGTGCTGAAAAATATAGCTGTGTTTATGATTGCTCCCTTCTCAAGAACTTTTCAGCGCTACTCACAGCTCAGTTCGTTCTCTTTATTACGTTTAGAAATGCTTCACGATATTTTATTTTTTAAGGAAAATGAAAAGACCCTGTGGCTGTTCAGACGGGTATACATGGAGAAGGAACGATTTGATTTAGATTGACAAATTGAGATGCGTTGCTTAAACTTCAGCTATCTGAAACAAAATTACTTGTTTCCATTTTTCAAGGAAACGATGGCAAAAATCAAACTCTAGGTAAACTTTTATTTACCTGTAAACTTTACAAGTAGCTGAGTAATGAAAGTTCAACTTTCAGCTGAGTTTCTGGGGTTCGTGTTTGGTCAGGATTAAAGTAAGTCTGTACATAGGTGGTACCTTTGGACCTCCTTCTCTGTGCCAACCCCACTATGGGCTCCTGTGTGGTAGCCGGGGAACCAAGGAATCAATCTGTTTGAATCCATCAAAAAAAGTAAAAAAGAATATAAAAAAAGAGAAGATTTCAGCTGGGGCAGCTGCTGGATGCAGCTGGTTGCAGAGGGTGGGAGTCTGGAGCTGGAGGCAGGGACAGGGCAGGATCGCTGCAGCAGCTGCAGGGATCCAGGTTGGCGAGGGATAAGGGTTAAAGTGTGTCCTCAGACTGCGAATGGGATGGAGGGCACAGGAGGTGGTCGAGAGGTGCTGGGTTCACATTGCTTGTGGTATGTGATGGCAAAGAGATGCCACCTGTCCTGTGTGTTGGTGCCCGGGTCGTGCTGGGCCAGTTCTCAAGAAGGAAATAACTGGGCCCAGAAAAGTGAAGAAAAATTGACTCCTGCTGAGCTGAAGTTTTAATCTTTTTGAGGTGGCGGATGTAAAACTAATAAAAATGGAGAGTTTTGAGCTTAGTTTAAAGATAAGCCTCTTCATAAGCGCTTGTCCTGCCTGGTGAAGGTAAGGCAGGGAATTCATTCTCATATGCAGATGCACCAGTAAGGCTGGGAGTATTATGCAGTAGGTGGTGGGTACTGATGTTTCGAGGGGGAGAATATAACATTTTTTAATTTTTCACAGCTCTCCTTTTTGTTCTTTGTGGATAGGAAGACAATTAGACCTGTAATGCTCTGCGAAGAGGCACGAGGGTGGGCAGCGATGTATCAACCGCCTTTTCTTACGGGGAGGTTAAAGCATTGTGGGTAAACCTTTAAATAAACAGAAGATTTATTCACAGTAGTTGGGTGCTTTTCTTCCAAACTGAAGGCATCCTTTTAATAAAAATTATCCAGTTCCCCCTTCCCCCCGCAGCCTCTGAGGGTGTGTGTCCGCAGGGGCGAGTGCGGGGCGCGCGTCCCCGCCGGCTTTGGATGCCTCACAAGTCTTCCTGTGTGTGCCTTAATAGCCTTCCGAGGGAACTGAAGTCTCATTTTGTGCGACTCTGAATTTAAATCCAGGTCACAGAGATGTTAAATAGCAAATGACACATTTACTGTGCCACCCAGCTGCCTTCTGTAATGCAGCGGGAACGCTCTCTGAGCAGGGACAGTATGCCAATATTAACTTACATATAGGTGGATGCTAATATTAAAAAATAAAGAAAAAAAATAAAGAGGGATGCTGCTCACATATAAATAGCTACTTATTCCCTTTGGACCATCTCTCCTGAAGTGCTAATGCTCTTTCCTGACTGAAGAATTCCTAAAACATTAGTTCTTTTCGGTTCAGTCCTTTGCATTTATGTTTATTACACCTAAAAACCGATTTGGGTTTCCAGGTCACCGGGAACCAAGATGATACTGTCAATATGCTATTTTAACTCCTGTCCTTAGTTAAAAACCCGAATTACCTCTTTGGTTTATGATACTGACTGTATTACTCTCCTTTTGTAAAGGCACATACTTTATTTCTCGGGGAGGAAGGCAGTTTGTCAGAGGCTGCTGCATTATGGCAGCCTTATGAGCAAATAATGAAGTTGGACACCTGCATTCTGTACAAAAAGGCTTTTATCAGGCAGATGGAGAATGTGCTGCAGGGCATCAAAAAGGCTCATCGCAGGACAGGAAAGATGGGGATATTGGGGTATTCGCTACACGGATGTCCTTTCCGGAATAGTACTGCAAAATACATACCCAAACAGCAGCTAGATTGACTTTTGACCAATAGATGGAGACAAAAAAGTGTTTTTCTTCATTAACCTCTCTGGTTCATTCCTACTGAGTGGGTCAGTTTACCTGCAGTTCCCTCTCTGCTAGTGGGTTTGTTCAAAGCAGGTGGGTTTCTTTCTCTCTTCCTCCCCTCCAGTAAGTATTATGATGAGGGATATAGTTCTGCAGTGTTTTCTCAAGTGCTATGGTTTGTTTTTCCTGAGTTTCTGATGCTGTTCTGATGGCTGTGGAACAGCTTTTCAGGTTCAGGAGTTCAGGGTTGCTTCTGTTTTTTTAACCTCCTACAGACACTTGCTGAACTTCCAACTATGGCAGTTGTCATCTTGCTAAACATCAGGAAGTTTTCTTTGCAAACCCCAGGACCCGAAGCACATATCTTCTTGACAAAGAGGAACCCTTCAGCCCCTGAGTCCTGCAGCTGGGCTCCAGAATGCTTTGGAGTGCTCCAGCATCACTGTCACCCACCCCAGTGGCAAGCCCAAACCTCTTAACTTCGGGTTTAGGAGATGGATAGAAAGCCATGATGACCTGGTATGGGCTGCGGGAGCAAACAGCACCTGAACTCAACTGTCGTCTTTGTTAAGCAGGTCTGTTTTATAGCACCACGGATTTGCTCTGAATTTCACAGGTGTTTATTCCTACATCTGGAACAACTCAACCACCGAATCCGAGAACATCCTTTACGGCTTAAGGCATTTCCATTGACTGCAGTGGTGTGTTTCAGTTGGGCAGCTGTGTATTGGGGGTATGTGTATTTATCTGTGGAATTTTAGCTAACTGACAAGGCTGAAGGTGGAAAATCTACTAGGTGCTACTATAACAGTATCATGTGAGAAATTTAGCTTCACAGGCTGGACTGGATAAATATCCCCAAATACCCCTGGGGGAAGTACTAGCTGAGGCCTCAGTGTAGAGTTTTCTTCCAAAGATCTTTTTGTTGCACACTTCTGCTGTGTTTTCCTAAATTAGGGAAATGTGGACAACAGTTAAGCTTCACTTCAGGGTTTTTTTTCTGGTCATTTGCCAGTGGTTTTAATTTAAAAGTCAATCTCATTTTGCAGCTTGCTCTCTACCTTCTAGGACTGAGTTACCCCCATGTGTAAGTTAGAAGTTTCTTCTGCCAGACACCAGGCGCAGGGGTTAACCTCCTTCTTCTTTCTTACGTGTTTTAATTGCCGCAGTTTTAAAGCTCGCGTTTATTCCTGAATCCTCATTAAGCTCTGACGCTGTTGTCTTATAAATCTAATGTAGATAAATGTGTGCTAAGAAAGAAGAACCACAAAAAACCCCAAATGCCAGCAGTGTTCTGCCATCTGTTGATTATCTTTTGATATGCTGAAGTGAATCAGTACGTAATTCTGATCCGTGAATCTAAACATAATTTCAGTTTAGCTCTGATTTCCTCAAACCGCAAACTCCTGTGTTTAATTTATAAATTGCTTCTTACATATTCCGCTCATGGCTGGTGAATGTAATTAACATTTTCTTGCGAAAAACCTGTACCTATAAATATCAAGGCCACGACACACATTATTAATTAAAAAAAGTGACGGGGGCTGTTGGTTTTGCAAATATATAAATAGCTTTCAAAAAATGTGTAATGAATGTTCTAATAAGTATAAATATATTTATTTTATGTTCATTAGGGAGGGGAGTGTGAGAATACGGCCGTAGTGTTTAAGTATCGCAGCAGGATCGAATTAATGAGACCTGGAATCACTGCTCAGTGCTGAACACCCTTTCCCATGTATAGAGCTGATTTCAGTCCTTTCACCATTTTTTACTACTCTATGAAAACAAAAAAATACCTCCATTGCCCTTGAAATAATGTTTGTGTTTGGTGCTGTTAGAAATAGGCTTTAAACTGAATGTTGATCAGTTAAAGATTTATTGGGAGTTTTGCACCTTTTGAATGACAATAAAGTGTAAATCCTTGGCATTGGTCAGTCTCAAACAAACCGTCAGAAAATGGACTTTGATTAAAGCCAAACAAGCCAGAGTTTGCATTTCAGTGCAAACTTCAGTCTCTTCACACGTTGGAAAATAAACCAACTCACTCCAGTAAATTTGAGAAAGTAAAGCCAGAAATAATCTATGCGAAACGGGTTATAATATGGACCCTTGGGATGAATTTGTGAAAAACTCTCCGTGACTGTGGTGCAAGTCAGCCGTCAGCCCTGGTCCTGTTCTCTAGCTGCTCTGGGGGATTTTTCTGGGTTTTTGGGATTGTCTTCTTGCCCCTTTTCTAAGACTTTGACCTCAGTACCTATCTGGGACATTTGCCTATTATCGCTCATCTTTTCATCATAAAACAAAGACGCGAGGTTTAAATACAGAGACTCAACTTTGTAAACTTACGTACAAATAAGCAACAAAACTCCCTTAAACACAACTATGATTTTAACTACCCTCTTACTACTGATCTTCTCAGGCTTGAGGGTGGTGCAGTGACAGCAGCGTGCTCTTGTGCCGGGTGAGGATGTGTGTTTGGGAGGATGAAGTGCTTTCAAGTATCTGACTCCTGCTCCTGGGGCTGCATTTTCCTCTTGTCTCCCTGGCAAGGAGTTCTTCTGATAGATTTTCTTCTTTTCTTGGCTAGAGGGCAGATCCTTGAGACCTGTATTTACTGGCTTGCACAAACAAGGCTTTTCTTCAGCATGAAATATTCATAGAATAAAACACTTGCCGAGATGTTAAAGGACAAATAGCATTTAGTCCTGGTCCCAGCCCTTCCACCAATTCCATTAACCCCATAAAGGTGAAATTCTGCTGGGAGCTAGCATAGAGCTGTGACTCAGGTAATGAGCTTCAGAGCAGGTTGGAGTAACCATGCTGGAGTTGATCTTAAATTAGCCCTAAGTACAAAAGGGGTTTATTTAATCATCCATTTTACTGCAGGTAAACACGATAGGCTGGGATTGAGCAGTGTGGAGTTTTAGCTCATTTTCTACTGTACCTTGCACCCAATTTTCTGCGTGTTATTGTGCCAAACTAAATTTGGCCATGAACAAGCCCGGATCCACTGGGGATTTGATTAGGACAAGAAAATTAATTTTTACTGGGATTTAGGGTTTATTTGAACCCACTAAAGAGAGCATAGCCCTATATTTCACCTTGATTAAAGGAAAAAAAAAAGTATACAATTACACCAAAAGTGACGTTATGATTTATTGTGTCAAACCTTCCCTTCTTCTTACAGCACCACAAAGGTCACTGATGAAACAAGTCTGCTGCACGAGATCAAGAAGGAAACTGGTAGTGTGAATAAAAGCCAGGAATGTCATTTTTAATTTTCGGTGTCCCTGCTTTTGTGGCGGGGAGCCAGACCCTACCATTTCACTTGCTTTTAAAAAAATTATATGCAATGCTGTTTTCAAAAGAGACCAGTTGAGCTCCCTGGAGAAATGGGGTCAGGGCTAGAGGTGTCAGTAGGGGAGGTGTTAGAAAAAAATATTTGCAAACTTTTTTTTAATGACATAACCTACTCTGATAGGATTCCTAGGGATTAATTTTTTAATGCAGTTTTATGGCAAAAGGGGGAAAGACATTGCTTGGAGCGACTTTCAGTAGCACATGTTGGTGTTACCCTGTTATGTCATGGAAATTGTTTCTAATTCTTCCAACTCATGCGGTTAGAAAGCAGAAAGAAGACCAGCCACCTGAGCTGATAAATTTGGTAAATCAATATTATTTATAAATTAAGAGTATAAATAGCAGAGGAAATAAACGTCAAAGATCCAGAAGTGTAAGGGATTGGGGCATGCAGTGTATGTTGTGGAGTTCCTTCTGAAGTGACTTGCTCAGCTGTTCCTAAGACTATTAGTAGTATGATTTTAATACCATCTTAGTGACACTTTACATGGAATTACAGAAGACTTTTGATCATTAAATAAGTAACTCACCTTGAGTACTTCTGTCCACCTCGAACACTAAGTATGATTATCTTTAATGGGAAGATGCTGTCTCCGGGATGGAGAGCAGCTCATTTCTCATACCTCTGGCTTCTAATCTTCCAAAGTGTTTTGTAAAGTGGCATGTTTACATGTCGGACATTGGAGCGCGGGAAGCACGGATGCGAAAGATGGCTGAGGTTAATAGTGCTTTGTCAGCTGACTGCAGTGAGCTGTGATGTGGTTGGCAATATTTAACGAAGTTTTCAAACGCTCTTGTTCCTGCAGGTTAGGTTCAGAAGGCGCAATGCAGAAAGACTGAAACTAGTCAAATAAACTGATTGTTCTATAAAACCAAGCAATCAGCGAAGGGCTAGAAAATCCCTTTTTGGCAGGAAAACACTCCAGCTTTGTTCTTCTGGTGGTAGGAGGTTATGAAGAGCCCTCAGCACAGCTGTAAATTTGTGTCCCGTGAGTGTTTATCTCATGACCTCTGTGCACGCCGTGTATGATTTGAAACACTATCCGTGGCCTTTTCTTGCGCACTCGTTGCTTCCCGTCTTCTGGTCTGTTTGTACAGGAGGTCTCCATTTCATACAGGCTTAGGTGATTCAGATAAATGAAAACAAGCGTCTCTACAGACAATGTTATTTCAGTTCATGTGACATATTCCACTTAGGCGAGGATTGCCTGTGGTGCAGAAATGTGTTACTCGTGGTAACAGGTTCCTGTGTCCAAGACTTTCATCTGTTTTTTAAAAGTGATTTAAACCACGGTAAATTAAAAAAAAAAACAAAAACCCCCAAAAAAACGGTTGATGAGGTTTACAAAGTCTTTTAACTGAATGATTAATTGAAAATCATGCTAAGTCAAATAACAGCTTGGGGTAGATAAACCCTTACTCTTCTCCTATCTTTCTTGTGTCCCTTGTTCTTATAATGTCTTATGACCATGTATATTACATGGCACCTTTTGGTATAATTGAACAGCAAGAACTTTTGATCTCTTTCCACAGAAGCTGTGGGACATGGCCAGGTTTTTGAAAGAAGATAGTTGCAGCTCGCTGTTGTAAAAATAGTACTTATTATAGTACCTAAAGATCGTGGAAACTAACCACATGCCCAGTCAGCTGAATGGCCAGGAAACATCTGTCTTTGAAATCCCAAACACAGTGCTCTAAATTTTGTTCTTGCTTTGATAACTGAGTATAACTTGATTGACTTCAGTAATACCACATTTGGGAATGAAAATAAGTTGGCTCCATAATATTGCTGCACAACTGCCATGATCTGTGGATGGAAACTTGATATATGACGTTCACGTTTTTGGGGATGTTTGCATATGTATTTTATCAAGTCAGTGCATGTGTGAGGGGAAGAATGTGGCTGTGTACGGATAATTATGGAATTACTGGTTATAGTGAAAATAGAGGAATATAAAATCACTGTCCATTGAACCTAACCAATTTCTAGTTAAGCGCGTTAAAAAGAGGTAATTTTGGAAGAACTCTTGAACTTCAGGTAGTTGCATATAGTGGTATCAGTACTGAAGATACAGAGTTGATCACACTGTGCTCTGCTCAGAGAAGAGGCTTTCATTTAGCTTGGCCAGAAGTGCCAAGGACAGGGTCTGCCTCTCAGCTGCATGCAAGTCCAGCCTGCAGCACTGCCGTGATACCTGCCAGCTGGGTTCACATTGGAGAGGATACCTGAGAGGGGCTTCAGGGGGTTGAGATAGGTGCTATATCTGGCAACGGTTGAGCAGAAGTAGGCAATAGCGTAGATTATATAGGGGAAGGGTGGGAAAAATTGTCATGGAAGGCTAAATAGGTATCATTGGTAGTCCTGTGTTACATTAGTTGTGTGGTACAGGTGAGTGGGATGGATTAGCATCTCTGTCTTCTTTTCGAGCTTCTAAAACCATGATGTGATGCCCCTAGCAAACCCAAATAGAATGCTATTACCCAGACATGCCTCCTGCATTCAAACACTGTTCAAGTTACTATTGAGGAAAAAGAAGTTCAGAAAGATTCAGTGAAAAGTGTAGACTCTTTTCCAGAAACAAACAACTTCTCAAAACTTCTTAAGTAGTGATGCAACGCCAGGCTGTTTGGGTGGGATTCAATACAAGACTAACTGAGATGTCGGTCTCTACATACAGCCGGTGCGTCTCATCCGCTCTGCCAGTGGACACCTACCTAGTCAATAAAGCCAGTGAACCCTGGGGAGTGGCTGGGCTCTGACTCCCCATCGCATTGTGCTCTGCAAATTCCTCTGCCTGCACACACTGGATCTCTGGTGGTGACGGGGTTTTAGGCATCTAGCACGTGTACAGGCTTATGCGTACTGGCATGGAAATTTAATCCCATTCTACTGCGGCTTTCTTGCCATGACCTCAGATAGTCATGCTATTTTTGAGCTTATAAACTTTTAACTCCATCTTAATGAAGTTGAGCTAGTAGAAGGTCCCACATAAATAATTTAATAATATGTCTGAATGAAATGACTGCTATCTAACTAGTAGAAATAACAGAAGTGATTAAATTAAATTCAACATACACATTAGCCACTGAACTACACAGCCATAAAAGAAAGAAGAGTGTGGTCTGAAGAGTTGTCTCTTTTCCTCCCACAGCTTTATAATTATATCTGCAGGGAAATGCCACAGCTCAGCATTTAACGATCTGCCATCAGAGACATTTATGAGGAGATTTGCAGGGAAGGAGAGAGTTGACGGTCTCTTTTGTACAAAAAAAGCAGTCATTGAATGGTCTGCCAATCGTCTGGGGAGAGGAGCATTGATCTATGTATTTACATATCATGTGAAGTTAATAATTCTAAGTTTATCCCCCATGAAAATCCACAACAAGGTCATGATTGCCCAGGAAACGTTTGGAAAATAGAGCATAAATCTTGGACAGTGTCAGCCTGTCACTGCCCTACAGCAGATTTGTAGGGTTTCAAAGAGCACAGCTGGTCACTTCAGTGACTCTAAATGTTTTCCACCAGGGATGGCTCTGGCAAAAGCCAGCCCCTTTGCAACGCTAAACCACGGGGCATACGGGAAAAGGGGGAGACTTTTGCAATGTAGGAAACAGCGGAATGAATTATTAATGCAGAATTAACAGATGGCACAGAGTAAACAAATGGAAAAATTAGCAAAATACTTTAACTAGTGCCAGACTGTAAATCAAGTTGAATTATCCTTGTAGCTGTGGCTGGTACGTATATGCAGATCTTACTGTTAATTTGGAGATGAAAACTAAAAGTCCAGATGAAGACTAATCTATTAAGTGCTCATCATGAGTAACTTCCAACTTAAATACATACGTACTTTCTCAAATGGACAAGAAAAAGTCCAGGTTGTGGCTGTCAAGTGTTTCTTAGACACTCCAAAACATGGCTTGTAGAACTGCTCATCTCTCTGAGCAGATTAGACAGTCCAAACAGATTCTGAGCTGCAGGAGAAGTACCCTTAAGAAGAAAAAGACAAACTTAAACACTTCTGTGAGTGCATTTATTTGACTGTCCGAGACACTCAATAAGTTGAAGAAGTCTCTTTAATTAAGTTACATGCGCTCCTAATCTAGTGAGACAGGGATTTCCAGGACAATATTGTCAGATTCCAGGTGAGGTGGTAACATCTACTGCTTTGTCATTTATAGTGACCGTTTATCACTGGCCATTTGTCCCAGCGCAGGCGGTCAAATAGGTAAATCACAATCATTGCTACTTACAGCAAAAATCAAAATACTGTATGCTATTAATTTTTATCCCTTTTTAAAGTGGTAGCTTTTACTGACCTCATTCATGGACTTGAACCTTGCAGAGTAGTTCAGCCGTATGCACGAGAGCGACAATAATACGCTTTTTTTCTTTCGGGCATCCTCTGCTGCAGCCCATGAACAAGAGAGCCCGTCATCGCTGCTGGGATTTTGCAAAGCAGGAAGTCACCAAAAAAGCTGGTTTAATTTCAAGCTCCATTAGACACAATGTTTGCCAAATGGAAGAAGACCAAATTGGTTGAAAATCTTGTCCCGAGACCTCTATGTTGGTATTAAAAAACAGAAAGAGTAGGTAATAATAAACACAAATCACACAATATATCATCTGAATCACTTACTTTGAAATCACTTTGAGTCTTTTAATTTCTTTTTTTTTTTTCTTGTAGAAATGTAAAGTCATTACTCTGGGACTATTGATTACAGAGCTGTAGTATCAACCTGGGTTTTCCAGTACTAGGTTGTTGAGATCAGCGTTTGAATACCTTAAAGATTAGACCGTGTGTATGTGTGTATAAATATATGTACACACACGTACATAAACTTTATTTGCTTTACTTTTCCTTATCCTTCTTTTAAAATGTTGCAAAGGCATGCATGGCACTGTGTGATCTAATTAGAGGAAGAAAATAGTCTAATTAATAAAGAGAAAAGCTGATTTAAATCCAATCTATTATTTTTACCGCAATGATTAGTTGGAGTGGCAAGATTTATTCCTCACTCTGCATACTGAAGTGCTTGTTTTCTTGTTGAATTTTCCCCCAGGAAGCTATATGTTCAAGTCCCATCAGCTGCGCTGCCGTTGCCATGTTGATGTGTTGTTCTTCCTGCAAATATTGTGTTATCCCAGATGCCGGGGGTGGGGAGCTCCTGCCCGTGAACTGAGAGCCGGCTCCTCTTGAGTAGGTTGAATGATACGTTTTACGATTTCACATTTACTTTTAAATAAAGGCATCATGCGCAAGTTTTCAAGGTCGGAAGAAGTCACCAGAGTACCCTGAAATGACATCCAGGAAAATGTGGGCTATAAATGTGGTCTGTTTGGTATCCAAGTATTTGTAGGGGAAGTTCAGTAATTAATGTAAGAAATATCTCACTGACTGATACATCTAATAAGAAGTCTTAATCTTCTAATAAGAGGTGGGTCGGGCCTCTGCTTTGATGTATCGATTCAATTGATTCAGCAGCCACAATGATTGATACGAAGGTATTTGAACCCGGTCCTGCAATTTGGGCTGATAGACATTAGCCGCGCGCACGGACCCTGGCGTGTCATTTGTAGGCTTGCCAAGCCCGGAGCAGCCGTCGGGCATCTGAACTCTACGCGTCTAATCTCCGTTTTTAAAATTTTCCCCTCGAGAGCTATTGCCAGAGTTGCCAGCAGAAGGTAGTGTGGAACACTAAAACCATCCTTAGTTTGGACAACAGGGACCCTGGAAGGGCGTTAGCGACGCAGGGTCACGTCCCCAGGAGGGAGAGGGGCTTGGGCTGGAGGTGCTGCCCACAGGTAGGGCAGAAGAGACGGGCAGGAGGCTTAAATGGCTTCGATGGAACTGGTTTAAGTTGAATCAAATTTAAAATGGATATGTATTTGTGTGCTTGTTTGTGAGGGGAGATGGAATCCGTTCTGAAAGGCACCCTTGGGGGCTGCGGCGGCCGCCCACGCGGTGTTGATATGCAGTGCCAGCAGCAGGCTGCTGCATCCCCGAGTGCTGGAGAGTGAATGTCAGCTCGTTTAATCTTTGTCAGCGTGGTCCTCCCTCACTTCATCCTCTGAAAAGAAAGTTTAAAAGGATGCATTTAGAGAAATGTTTTCAAGATTCGCTCGGGGAGGTGCGCTTCTATCTCTTGGCTGGAGTTTAACTCGTTCCTCTCCAGGCAAGTGTTTTCAGAGTCACCTCCAACGCTGCAGCTGGAGTTTTTGGTTCTTATTGAAACTCATAATACAGTGATTGCTCTGTAACTCAGGAGGGAAATGGCTGGGTGTGTGCTGGGCGCTGTTTAAACAGTCATTGTTTACCAGGAGGTGGGAAAAACTAGGGCTTGCTGTAGTTGAAGCCAGACTCATCCTTGTCTCTCAAGTTTTGTGTATATAAGTATGCCAGTCTGTCTATCTATCTGTCTGCCTGCCTATCTATCTATCTATCCATCTATCTATCTATCTATCCATCTATCTATCCATCTATCTATCTATCTATCTATCTATCTATCTATCTATCTATCTATCTATCCATCCATCCATCTATCTATCTATCTATCTATCTATCTATCTATCTATCTATCTATCTATCTATCTATCTATCTATCTATCTTATCTATCGACGTGTATATCAAGGTTGGTAAGGAAGAAATTGATATGGTCTCATATAAAGAACTTTAAATATTTTCACATCCAAGTTTAGCATGAAAAAAGCCATCCTCAGCATTTTAGTGCTCAAATTTTTAAATATCTGACTGGTCGTTTTGAGAATGTGCTGAATACGTTGGCGCGTTCGCATTTGTCATATCCTTTGGGTGCTCTTTGTCGCTGTGGGAGGACAGGAGACTTTTACAGCCGGGAAAGAGCAGCTCGTGTAGTCTTTCCTACAGAAGCCTCCTCTCCCATACCAGAGATTTCTGCTTCCCAGGGAGCGGAAGACGGCACACACTGTTCGGCTTTATTGCGAGGCACTGCACCAGCTGAAGAAATGGATCCACTGATTCAGGACAAGTAAGCAAATTCAGCTGGCTGATGAAAGGAAGCCTAGACAACGGTGTTCAAACACTTGCTCCCGTTTCCTCCTCCTCCCCCCTGCCCCCCAGATGTCTGGTTTCTGTTTTAAAACATAATAACATTTCATTAAGGAGCCATAGCAACCCTTCACTAATTTGTGAAGAGTACATCGTGAGCTACATTCTGTACTTATCAACATTTGAGCACTTTAGATCTTGTTTCATCTCATTAGTGGATGTTTATGGGACCTGAGGGTTTCAGCACTCTCTGACTCATTAGTCAGCCTGTGGTGGTTGGTGCAGGTTATATACTAGAAGAAATGATTTCCTCAGCCTTGAAATGCTTGCACAACCTTCAGCAGAAGTTCAGTTGGAAATGTTTTCTCACATTAAAGCAGTCAGTCAGAAAGGGATGTGCAAAGGTGTGTTGTTTTTCTTTAAAAAACAATGCTTGGTGTCAAAGTCTTATTGTGCTGTCGCCTACAGCTGCACCACCAAGGAGATGTAATTTCAAAGGGTGGATATTTAAGTTGCTGGCTCTGGAGAATTTAGCTACAGCATGGCTTTTATAGAGGAAAGAGCAAATCAGAAGTATGTGTTCTGTTAGAAGTTGCTCGGTGTTAACGTCACAAGGAGTAGGAATCCTGTTTTCCCGCTTACTTAGTGGACCTAAGCCTTTTTTTCCCCAAATGTTGCAGTTAACATAAGTTCATGCATGATCTATTTTGTATGAAAATAAATGTTATTTTTCCTCTATGAAATTTATTAAGCAGTGCACCAGTTAGTAAACTGTCAGTAGCATCTGTTGGAGAAAGGCAAATAAAATACTGATGCAGGAGGAGGTAGTTCGTCCAGATTATTGGCACGTAGATTCACATCCTGTGAAAAAATTCCCTGGGTGCATAATTTAATAGGAAATAATCCACCAATCTGCTTTCTGTGGTTTTGGTTCTAATATTGCTTTTCTTCCCCATCACGATGTACAGTTTTCTCTGAAATGCAATAACAAATAGGAAAAACAAATACAAGTGTGAATTAACAGTGTGATGTAAATGACGGAGCAGGAAATGGCATCTTAAATTTGTTTACAATATGCTGCAAGTCAAAGCATAGGAAACTGCTTTATTAATAAGCAGTTGATAGTCATGTTAATTAGGAAATCACAGAAAAAAGTGCTGCTTGTGTGATAATTGCCTTATTAACGCTGCATAGACTGTATCCATTTTTTCAAGGATTAATGTGGAAGTCAGATTTGGATGTGCTTTTGCAAAGATCGTAGGGATTCGCTTTGTTATAGGTGGAGCTCTGGTGCTGTAATTGGGAGAAGATAACTGGTACGGTCCTTAAAAATCTCTGCCAAAATGAAAATGCGATGAAGATCAGCGTGAGATCGTATCTGAATAAATACTTCTGGATTTTATAGTTGCTACGTGGCAAACTGTGCTTACAGAATAACGACTTGACAAATTGGAGCTCTCTAGCCTCACCCATCAGGTGTATCTACACGGGCATCTCACGAGTTCGCTGCTAATCTTTTATGTGTGACTCCCTGTGCACATTGGGGTTTTGGTGGGAAATGAAAAACTGAGGGCCCATCGAGGACACTTGGATTTGAAAGAAGAAAAGTAATATTTTTATTTCAAGAGGCTGAAGTACAGGTAGAAGGAACACAAAATGCTTTTGTTTCATGCCGACGATGTAGCCGGACAGTTTGTAGAACAACAAGCTATTAAGTTCCAGCACGTTGTCCTCCGAGAGCCTCGTGCTGCTGAAGTTGTCAGAGGACACAGCAGCTCAGCCACAAAAGCCGCTCATGTGAGGCAGAGGCTGTCAGGGATGCTGCAGGAGGACGTGCTGCAGCTCCGGCATCGGGGCAGGGTGCTGGGGCAGCACCAGCACTTCTGCATCTGTGGCTTTCCCCAGGTTTGTGTAAATCTGAAGTAATTTGCAGGCACTGGGTGGTTTACGAGAGGGTGAGACCGCTGTACTTAGTCCACGTTATACTGTTTTCAGCAATTAGTTCAAGATGACGCTGGTAGTTGTGATGTGAGGACCCTGCTAACTGAAAACAGCCCAACTCGGTACCCGTGTGCATGCTGGAGTGGCTGTGCTTGAGAACCAGACGGCACTTGAGGACATTGTCAAGGTCCAGTGCTTGTTCCATTTTATCCATATTTCTTGATTCATTTCTTCAGCTGCAGAAGTTTCTGTACTCACATGAAAGGTAAAAGCTCTGCTCACAGAGCTGTCTGGCGGCACAGCTTTCCAACCTTCTTTTTCTTTTGTTGTTACTTGAACCAAAGTACTTCTGTTTTTGCCGTGTGGAACTGATGCCTCTGCGGCAGGATGGCAGCATCTGCATACACCTGGGCTCATGCTGCTGCTATATCATCCTTGTAGAGGTATCCAGGTGGTGGGCTTCAGAAAGGTTTGAGAGATCCATGAGGAACCTTCTCAAAGGGAAGCTGAAGGCTGGAGTCCTCTGGCAGGATTTGGGGTAAATGTGTTTTTTTCATGGTCAAGATGTAAGCTTGATAGGAACAATTGTAGCTCTGCCTGGAAGGAAAATGTCCTCTTCCCATGGTGGACTTGCAGCACAGTAGAGGGTCATGAGGCAAATGAGTCAAGGAAATAATGAGGGAAATGGCTGACAGGTTGGGGAAGGTGTTGGACGCTGCATTATCTTTAGACTTTTGGCCTGGATTGCCGCAGATTTTCCTGTAGCATTTTCTTCCAGAACAGGACAACTGTGTCACTCTGACTTCATTGCTTGACATAAATCTTGTTTAGGTTATCAGCCTTGAAGAGCCAGGAGAAGGTGCCCTTCTCTGAAGTGTGTAGGAGCAAGAGAGTTTGCTGCAAGAGCGTGGAGGACTTCAGAGGATGAAGCACTAAATGCTGTCTTGAGTGTTTAGTCCTGGGCAACAGCCACTGATTTTTTGCTCTTCACGTTGATAAGTTGTATCACCCGATGACTCTACAGGCATCTTCTCTCTTTATCTGTGCTGGCTTCCTTCTCTCTTCACAGTCATATCTGTCTTCCCCACCATCCTTTTCCTGTGTCGCTCCTCTTGCTCTGTCGCTGGCGTGTACTCTCTGGAGTTCAGGACAGTCCTACAGTGCTCTCCAGGAGCCAAGGACATCTTGCTAACAGATGCCTGGAGGATCACAGCAAGAATGTGCAAGTTATGTTACAGATCTGTCCTGCTGGTTGCTGTTGGGACGACAGGAGCTATCTTGTCACCTTGAGGTGTCCAGGTGGGAGAAGCCAATGGGCTGTGCTGGGCTATGTCGGTAGTTAGCCCTATCTCTCCTCCACCGGGAATCCCACTGCTGGACTTCTGCTAGGAAGGATTCATAACTACTTCAAAAATACTGAGAAAAAATATCTTTGTGGGTAACTTTGTCACAGATTTCCACAATAAAAGCGTGACTTCTTATCTAAAATCAAATTGAAATGTTCTTTTGCAAAGTCTACCTTCTTACGAAGCATTTGTCCTTGGCTGTGGTCCATCCAATGTAGCATCCTGGCTGCGGCCTCAGATTTGGTAATTAGATTACTTACATTATCTTTGCTATGTAGTGATACATCAGGAGCACAGCTCTGCAGACACTGAAGCGTTCTGTTAAAGTCAGAGACATGTGAAAATGTACTGGTGAAGTGCTGTAGATAAAGTTCTTTGGTGAACTGGAAAATGAAGAAGATTTGCCGTGGGGGTCTGATGCACCACTCCACTGTGATTCAGTTGAGATTACTGGAGTCATAGGAATGTCAGACTGGGGTGGCATGGTGCTGAAACTGGTCCCTTGCCTTGCACTTAGAAACCCAGTCTCTGCATTTTCCAGTTGCTTTATGAATTTACCACGTCAATGCTGAGCAAGGAGAACGGGCGCAGATCTCATTTCCTGTTGTTATCGATAACAGTGACAGTTCATAACTCCCTGGTGAGTTAAATAATATTTTTGTTCATTTTTTACCGTTATATAAATGAACAAAAGAACCACCAATAAGCTCACAGTAGTCAAGAGCATCCTGATGCTCACCATGTGCCAAACTTATACAGTGATGACAGTAGTAAAACCAAGTTAATGTTCCAGTTTAAATCCGCTTTGGTCAGGCTCACCTACATGGCAAAAAATACTTGTCCTAGCTATGAGATAGGTGGCACTTTATAAAAAGATATGAGGAAAACCAGTAATTGTACCAGTCAACAATGACATTTGTCGTATCCCGTTTAGTGAACTCAATCTCTTCATTGGTTCAGAGTGTTGCTTGTGAAGCCCTTGATGTCTGACACATTGATTTGTCCATGTAAAAGGCAGAAATACGATATATTTACGGAAGAACAAAGTTTCCCAGCAGGTCTCCAAGCTGCAAGTCCTGGGCCACATGGCGAGAGCTGCTTTAGCTGCAACCCAGAGGACACATGGAGAGGGATAGGGAAGGCTGCATTTTGGCCTCATCCTGCCACATCCATCCAGGGATATGGGATCTGCTGCCAGATTCCCCTCTCTAAACAAAGCCTTAGAGATTACATCTGCTTCTTTCAGCATCAGGTCCTGTAGGCCCTTACTTATGGAGAACGTCGTGTATATGAGGCGCTGTCTCTTAGCTTAAAATAAAAAAAAAAGCTAATATAAAAATGTTGTTATTTTGATTTAATAACATAACTGACACATTTGCGGTTTAATACCCTATTCCACGCTGAACAAAGTCCCCGTACTCATCATGCACTGTTTATGTAAAGTAACAGCAAAAGACATTATTTTCTGTTTTAAAGGGCTATAAAGTAGATATTAGGTGGTTTTAAAATACATGTACTTCATTCTATTGTATAAAGAAATCATCGCCTTCCCAGTTCTGTCCGATTGCAATTCCACAGAACACTGTTTCTTTGGCTCAGATCATTTTTTTTTTTTTCCCCGTGAATGTTTAATCTGGGGATGTGATTTGACTTCTTTCACCGTTTCGGGCACCAGTACAAGTCATGCTGTGCAATGTGCATTTTACATGGTATTCTGCTTTCGCAAAAAGCTAATGAACACGAGCATTTGGGATTCATTGGAAATGGTCTACTTAATGCGATGCTTCTGCAGCAGATACAGTCCTTTAGAGAAGTTACTGCTCCTCCAGTCCTTGCAGCTATTCCCATCAGATACACGGGGGAGCACTGGCAAGGACATGAAGTACACGAGCTTTTCTAGTGCCAAAATGACTGTGATCAATCTAAATTCTTATTTATTCTTTGCACTAACATTCAACAGGAAGACAAGCTCCAAATTCTGACTTGTGGCCGCGCCTTCATTAAGACGTGAATGAGGAATACAGAGAACTTCAGTGCTTGGGACTCTTAATAGACATTTCTGAGTACTCCCATGTAAACAGGAGTCTAAGCCTGGTCTTACTCTTTCTGAAGGCCATGATGACTTTCCTAACAAATGCACTGGCTCAGCACTGGCTGGTAATAAAGGAAGAGGGTGATTGTCCTTAATACTAAACCTTTCAGCCCAGATCGTTGTAAAAGTGGTGTTAGTGTGATTAAGAAGATCTAGGCCAAGACTATTTAACTGCTTAATCTTAGAAATGAGATAGCACAGGCTACAAGGAAAATGCCCGGGCTGCAAGATCAGCACATGATGTGCTTTTTAAAAAATATATATGTGAAATTGTTTTGCCTGTCTGTGAAAAACACTGGAACCAGTTCAGTTTTAGTTCGGAGGCTTTGTTCACCCAGACCCAATTTCCATCCTTTTTAGATACCAAAGGCGTGTGCTGCCGGCTCCTTAATGAACCTCTTGTTCTTTAAAGCATCAGTCTTGATAATTCCTCTGTGAAGTTAGGAAAAGCAGAGAAATTTTAATTGTGTCATTAAAAGCCACCTCGATCCTTGTACTGAAATCCAAAGGTACCTCTGAGATTTCTAAAAAATCTCGTATCGGGAAATCTGTCAGGGAACTGAATCTGCATCCTTTTCATTGCAGGCTATTGCTGCAATGATTCAAGCATCTTTTCCTCATCAGGGACAGGATATTTACCGAGCTATCCATAAGGGAGACAATTGCTCCTGGAAGAGCCGCCAAAATACCACATTTTGGATGTGTGAACATTCACAGTCACCTGTATAAATAGCAGCGGGCTGCTGGAGGAAACTGTGTTGATGTTTTCGCCTTTGCTTCTGCGATTTGCTTTATTTGCCTTTCATGACCAGGGAGAATTTTGTAAAACTGCTTGCCCAGAACGATGCCTGTAAGGAGCAGGGGGGCAGCGGGTGAGCACTGTGGTCCTGGTGGGTTGGGGGCGAGCTGAGGAACTGACATGTATCTGAAACCATGAGCTTAATTTAAAAAATATTCAGTGTCTACAACAGTTGTTATTCCTAGACCCATACTTTGAGACAGAAGAGGGGCAGGGATCCGAGAAGACTTATCTGTTATTGTTGCCCTGTATGCTGCTGCACCAAAGCAGCAATAGATGCCAATAGATTTCCGGCAGATAATTCAGTGGTAACTTTCTTCTGAGCGCTGCAGCGTGGGAGCCTTTGAAAGGAAGAGGTTAAGAGACAAGTAAGTAGGACTGGAGTGCCATTATTACAGCTGTTTTTCTTTACTCCTAATACATGTCATCCTGTTGTATTAGGAGCTGACTGTTGAACCAGGAAAACTGATGGCACGGTATAAAAAAGATACGTAGGCAAGGAGGTATCATTGATAAGTGATCTGAATGGTTCTGACCTTTCAGAGAAATGGAATACAAATATCCATGTCTTGAGACTTTCAGAAGTGAGAGATCACCCGCGTCCTCTCATTGTGCTCAGAGGGCACGAGCACTTCCAGCAGTGACAAGGAAAACAAAGCTGCCACGATCCCCACCTTAACCTCCCAGCCACGGGGACTAGTACATCAGGCAACGTGTGTCGCTAAAATCACAGCTCTCACCGCACCGCGGAGCCAAAAAGAGAACTGAGAATACCAGAGACGTCAAATTGAGTGAATGCTCCCCAAATCCCCCTTGTACAACTTGTACAACTGTTACAGCGCTATTCAAATATCAATTAATTAATGTTTGTTATTGTATGTGATTTAACCATCTATTCAGGGCTGCTTTGTTCACTTAGCAGCAATAAGATGTCACTACAAGATCTACTGAGAAATTGAGGAGAAAAGTCAATTTTTAAGTGCAGCCTTGTGAGCTTTCGGTGATTTCCTATAAATTTGTGCTGGTACTCTCCCCAGTTCATACTGTCTGGTTCTCCATACCCAAAGGCGCCCAACCATCCTGTTTCACATATGAGGTCACATTGTTTGTCTTAAACATTTTCATACCTTAGATTCTGTAAACACGTTGTTTTATCTACTGGTCTGTTTGTACCCATTTGGTGTGGAACTCGCCTGCTTTCCTTTTCATCTCCGTAAACAAGGTTTGTGCATCCTGCTTTGCAGAGGCTGTTGCTTGCAGCCTTCCAGGACTCTAAACAGGGAGTTTTTGGCTGACATGTCTTTTGTGAGCTTCTGCTTGGCTGCAGCAAAGAAGTTTGGGGAAGAAATGCTAGCCAGCTAATAGCAGCCTGCTACATCTCAGCTTTCTGGTACCTTATGAAAGAATTCTGTTTAGACTAGAAGTTAGAGCAGTGGAGGCATCCTAGACCAGCTGAATATAGCTTGCACAGAGAGTTTATAGTTATAGACATCCTGTGTTCTAATGTACCCTAAACATGTATCTACAGAAAGAAAATGCAGGCGATGAGGCTGGCGATGTGTATAAGAAAGCTGCTACAACTTCTTTGTGTGGACTTTATGTAAGCAGAGTATAAACTCATGTGTATACACACTTGGATAACCTTTCCGTTATGGAATATAGCTAAGGAGATTGATCAGATATGGCCTTTCACACCCTCCCTTTGAAGATGCCTGGTTGCTCTCTGCCTGTGTGTCAGCACAGGGGTACCCGTTGGAGGAGCCTGTGGCTGGCTGAGCACTGGGATAGATCTTCCTGGGGCATAGGAGGTGGCTGCTGCTTGCTAGAGAAAAATAATTTACACAGGTAATGGCATTACTCAAGAGACATACAAAAATAGCAAAATAGTAATTAAAGAGCTCTAAATTATCCAAACATAGATTTTCTTCTTCTAATGCTCAGTACCATTGGAGAACTTAAGAAGAGCTGAGTTCCAGAGAGTGCGCAATGTTGTGTCCTGCCAGGTAACTTGGAGTTGCCTAGTTTCTCCTTGTTGTTTTCTTTATTTCTTTTTTACACATGTTATCCAAACATTTATTGAGACACCAGGAACAAGGAGAGAAAGAAATAACCCCAATGTCACATTCAAATTTGGCTATGCTATGGACTTTTTGTTGTGGTGATAAAAAAATAAACCAACTGAAGCGTTGAAAGATGGATTTTCTTCTAAATACGTTAGGCTGGATTTAGCCTGATGTTCCACATCACAGAACTGTCAATCTTTCTTCTGTGAACCTGGAGCTGTTGGCCATATGGAAGTGAAGGCCGTGTGTATGTGAGGGCAGTGGAAATTTTTCCTTTTCACCTTCAGCACTTGTCCTCTGGGTAACGCAGAACAAAACTGCTGAGGTCTTGGGGGCATCCAAGGTCTTTGTCTCTGCTGGGATCTCTAAACTAGCGACAAGAACCTTATTTTAGGGACCTGCCTGTATCTAAGCAGGGGAAAAAAGCTAGCAAGGAGGCTGGAAGGTTAAGGGGAGCAGATAAGAGGCAGGGAATAAGGAGAGCCAAGAGAACTGTCCGCTGAGGCTTGACTGCAGTGTTGACCTGGCTCGTCGGAGACAGTATGTGAGTCTTGGCCAAGGAACAGCTGGAGATCACACTGGAAATCTGACTTGACTCTTTGGTCTATTGTGTACAGGCCATTCTGTCATTTTCTTGGGGAAAAAAAAAAAAAAATTCTTTTTCTACCCAAACCCTCCCTATCAGGATGTTGGGTTGTAAAAATTACCTGGGAGCAGAGGTCTGGTGCAGTGGCATTTTGTAAGGCATTGGCTCTTTAGTAAAGTTGGTTTAGAGAATCATGACCTAAAGAAGTAGCAGCAGCAGATACTGACAGCCGCATGTGTGATCCCTTCACAAGCTCCTGGTACGGAGGAGGTCTGAGAGCACCCTGACGGTTGCCTTACTCCAGGTGTGAATGTAGGTGTCTCAACAGCAGGCTGGAAAGTAGAGAAATGGCCAAAAAAAAAAAAAATAAAAGCGTTTCTGGACACAGGCGATAGTCTTGGGTATATAAAGGTTAGTCAAAATCCATCCATTCTGCTGGTCTAGAGGAGACTCTGTGGCAGTTGTGACTGTTGCTCCAAGGCAGTGCAGGGCCGGACCATCGAGGTTCTCACCTCTCCTCCTGAGCAAACCACCCAAAAGCGGAGCCTGTTTAATTCCCTTAGAGCTTGTCGTGTAAAATGAAGAAATCCAAGCTGCCGAGTTTTTTTATCTTCAGGTTCAATTTAAAGTGTTGCTTCAAGTATGCACTGAAATTGCGTTACATGAGTAATTAGCAAATTAATAGCTCACCATGTTGTGCAGAAATGTCAGCCCCTAGAAATGTCACCGCTATTTCTTTACTAGCTAAACTTTGCATTTTTAGACCAATAATTTTGTCTCCACTGAGAACATGCTGTCTTGCTGACGAGTAATGGAACAACATTTACAAGAAGGCTTGAATTTCAGCACTTTGAAGTCAGCTTAATTGGCATTAATTGACACTTGAACAGGCTGGGTACATAAATACAGTTTTTTGTGAAGGTTTTGCCCTTCAACGTGTTGGGGGCAGGGGAGAGGTTTGTATCCCATCTCCTGCTCCCAGGTGAAACAGAAGATCCTGGAGGCTCTGATGCTTCCTCAGGACCTGAAGCACCCAGAGACATGACTGGCACCTTGTGGAGAGACCCACTATGGGCTGTCAGCCACATCTGGGGCTGCGTCAAGAGCAGGCAGCGAGAAGCCGCGGCTTTTATTCAGAGAGCACACACATGGCATGTTCCCTGAGGTGACAAGGGTCCACTGGCAATAGTTTTTTTCCTTTAGCTATTCTCAGACAGCCCCTTTAACAATGACAACTGGGCTGCGGGAGCACCGGTCCGGTGGCATCCGTGAGTGATGCAGCACTTAGTGCTTTAAGCGTCCCTGCGCTGCCAGTCAGGCGCTGCTCGTAGAGCCCCGTGGACGTGTGTGTGATGTATGTGCTGCCATTCCTGCCGCTTCCGTGGAAGTAATTAGATCGCCAGAAGGGCACGTCGCAGGGTGTGTTGACTGTGCCGCCTCAAGAAGGAACCAGACATCTTATTCTCCTTTAAGCTGTTGTAATGCCTGTTACAGGTCGTGCTTCTCTGTTACGCGCTGCGCTCTGGGATGAAAAATTCGGCTGGGGTTTGCTGTAGGAACCCAGTCACACAGCTGGGACAAACTGGTGAGGGATGAGAGTGTGGATCGTATTCGGTGTCTCTAGAAACCTGCTTTAGCTCCGTTGCAAAACTCGCTGGAACCTGGTAACTCTGCAAGGATTTCAGCGCTTACAAAGACACAGCGTTACCGAAGAGCACATGGATGAGGAAAGCGCTGTATCGCATTGCATTATACCTACCAGAAAAAATGCAAAATGAGCCATGATTTTCCATCCTGCAGCCTGCCATTTAAAATTAGTTGCCCTCCAGTTCGCACTCATTTTTGTTTGGCTGGGTAATTAGATGGCTATTTCGTCTTGTTACAGCAAGTGCAACCAATTGATCACGTTCTTTTCGAAGTGCTTTGCTTTCTTAAAAGTAATTGAAAACCTGGGACCACAAACCCACCATCAATATCCATATTTATCCAATTTAAATTTTTATAGAAACTCTTCAGAAGGGGAGATATATATTAAGATGACTTTTTGATGCTGATGAAAGTAAAACTGGAGTTTTCTTTTGTGTGTTTTTTTAAGGTAAACATCTTTGTTACAGACGCTCGCGTAGGAAGTATTTGAAGGTTACCATGAGATAAACACAAATAGTCGGTAACTCCTTTTTCAGTTGTTTTATCCTAATTAAAACCCAGAATATTGTTTACTGCATAATATTTATTAATTGAGGTTTGCAAACCCCAAGTAACAATTTACTTATATTGTTTCAGCAGTTCAGCTTAGTTTCATTTTGATCATGGTAGAGCCACAAGTAAACAGTCCATCTGCATACAGCGATTTATTTTTTTTTTCCCTAGCAGGAATTTTTCCCAGCAGATTAACTCTTTCAACTGTGACTTTGACATTCCTATAATTAAACCTCATCTATAACTTATCACATCAGTAGGAGGAAAAAATTAAGAGAAAACAGCCATTAATTTTGTTCATTCAGGTGGTGTTTGCATGCCAGAAGACAGGCTATTATTTCTTCTACAAAAGCCATAATGAGAAATTTTCGGAGCTGATTGTTCAGATCAAGCAAAGGGCAATGTGCATTTGATTAAAGTCCACCTGAAGCCTTGAGCCCAGCAGTATTGAATGGGAAAGCAAACTTGGTTTCTAAATCTTGGAACAGTTAAGTAGCCCCCCAGCCAGTGTCAGCTGGGATTTTTTATCGGAAAAGAGAAATTTTTAGGGCTCAGTTGGCTGGAAAGGTTAAAGCTAAGTGAGAAAAAAAACCCCAAACCCAAGAAGATCTGTTGTGAGGGCTTCATGCCTTGAAAAGCACTGTTGATAAGATCCAGATAAAATCTGTTCTTGCCCAGGGTAAATGCCACTTAGTTTTTCTAAGTCCATTTGATATTCACTTTTTCGAGATTATTTCCCTCACGCATTGTTAGTACCTCTGTTTCCCCACAGGCAGCACCAGGAAAATAACAAGCAATATGAAATTTGTGAAACTACCAGTCGGTCTGATGCCCCTTACTTGATTATATCCATAATCTCCCTGGGTAGACATGCCATTTCACAGGATCCGATCAATAAAGTAGCAGCAGCAGCCTGTGAGCTCCGGCAGTGTGTTAATAAATCCCACTTTTCCAGTGAGCTCTATATGAACTTGTGTTGAAGTCACTCGGAGTTTGGTGAGCTGATCAATGGCAGGATTGGACTCGAAAGGCTAATGAAGAGGGAGGAAAATGACTGTGCCGTTCTAAGTATCATTGCCATGAGGAATAAGAGAAACTTTATACTTGTGTCGTATGACTTGACGCACGAAGCGAAGGATTGAAGTATCAACATCCGAGTTTTGCTATGCTGAAGACTGTGTGAAAGTTACAGAGAATAAATTAAGCTGGCATATGTCAATCCTAAATATTTGCTGCCGTTTACACTCGCAAAGAAAAGGGGAGAATTTTCTCACATCACAGTTACTCAGAGGAACTTTTCCTCCCTGTCGGTAACTGTCGTTTGCCCATCAGCAGTGCCCCCATCCCTGTAAGGAATTTCGGCTGCACGATCAGTTAGAAGGAGCAGGTAGCAATTGTAGATGTTCTCAAGTGCCTGAAGAAGGTATGTGCTGGTGTTAAGGGCAAGGGTGAATAAAGAAAGGGTGGCTCGTCGACCCGAGCTTGGCCAGAATTCATGCGCTCACAGTGCTGCAGCTGTGCCCTTGCCTGGTGTTTCCCTCCCGGCTCATCACACAGGGCTGGGACAAGACCTGGGACAAAACCTCAGGAGGTGGATTGGTACAACTGGTACAGCTCTGACAGTGGGATCATGAGCACCATTCGCCAGCTCAGTACCCTTCTGTTTAATTTACTTTGCTATCTTTACATTGTCCTATCTACCCCAATTATGTCTACAAATATTGATCAGCGGCTTGGTAAGAAAACAGCTTTGGAACTCACAGTAAGTGTGCTCTGTGTGTGTTCTAAAGGAAAATAAAAGGAAAAAAATTATAAGTCAGCTAAAGTATCAGATGGAGAACCGGTAAGATTGCGCTCTCTTGAGTTAGAAACTTTCCTGTCTATGAAGAAGCTCAGAGGACGGGGCATACTTTAGGCTTTTTGGTTTAAAGCGACTTGACGTTATCATCTGGTACAGAAGCATCTCCTTCACCAGAGTGCTTCGGGTATTTTTTGCCCTAGTTCTAGAACGTGCAGCCTGCACAGTGGATCCGCACAGTGGATCTATCTGCGCAGTGGATCCGCACAGTGGATCTATCTGCACAGTGGATCAGTCTGCACGGTGGATCCACGCTGGAGCTCTGATGGCGGGGCAGAGTTCGGCAGGGATGCACGCGAGCCCCGTTAGAGGTGGATAAAAACCTCACCGTATTTTCTCTACTCCTGAGCAGCATTTTGGATTGTTCACAATTACACGGAGTCTCCATTTAAAAGCTGACACCTGTTGTTGGATCATGCAGTGTTGGAAAGGCTCATAATTGAGCTACTGCGTTTGAAAAGGAAGGATGGAAATGCTTCCTCTGTTGCAAAAAAGCAATGGGAGTGGAGAAGGGCTCAGCTGAGGGGGTTTGCTTGGTGGTAATAGTTCCACCACCTGATACCTCTGGTTTTCTGGCTAGTCTGTAATATTCTTTTCAACTTGACCTGCCTGTGACCGTGATATTTCCTTGTGGTTAAATGAAGGATATTTCTTAGCTGATAGTTCATATGGTGAAAACCACAGTTTTGTATGTGTGAAACCAGCAGGATTCTTCTGATACTTCCAGCTCTTTCAGCGTAGGCAGTTTTGTGTGCATGAAAGGAAGTTATGGAAATACTAATTAAAAAATCGAAAATCTCAGATTTCCTGAAAATGTCTCTGGCCTGATAACAAAAAAAAAAAAAAAAAAGAAAAAAAAAGGAAAAAAAATAAAGAAGGACACAAAATGTTGTGGTTTCAACATACAGCTTTTTCTCAAAGCTGTTACAGCGTTTTTTACTGGCTTGAGTATTCCCTCATACACTAACAGAAAGGATGGGAATATAGATGCATGTCTTTTCCCAGTGATTTTTTGCAAAGAACAAGATATAAGTGTTGAGTGTTTTTGCAGATTGATATTTGAAGCAAGCAGCTATATTGGATGCACTGCATCATGTAGCATGTGTTATTCTCTGATTAGGTCTCTGCTCCCGTGGCCAGTGAAGTCAAAGAAAGAACTTCCATTAATCTGACAGAGCTTATTATTAGGATGAGATTATTACTAGGGGGTAGATGAGTGAAAAAAAAAATTGTTATTTTTGCATAAACATGATTATAAATTTTAAATTCATGTCCTAATGATTTTATATTAATATTCTAGGATATCAATTTTAAATTCACTGCTTCAGAGGTTAATCTTACCTTAAACAGGTTCGCTAAAATACTGAATCCCATGGAACACAAAGGGACAAGAATGGGGTCAGAAGAAGTTCTTTGAACAATCTGGATATATTTATAAAATGGTGACTGTTCTGGTGCTTACCTAGTAAGTAAAAACGTACTAGTTTTTTTTTCTTTCTAAGTTTTTGTTTTCCTTGTCCTTAAACTTGCTGGTTGATTGGTAAGAGAAGGCAGTGGGAGTCTTCTATTAACTTCATTGAACTATGGAACAGGCACCATACATCATTGCATACGTCTACCCATCAGTTTAGTCTGAGTGTCTTATTTTTTTGAATGAAACAAAATAATAACTCTGCAGGGCAGCTGATCACCTTATTATTTTCCATAAATCTACATTACTGTCACAGACAAGAACTGCCTCTCTGCCAGAGGAGAGATTCGATTAAAAGGCTGCCAGAACAAATGTACCTGCCCTGCATCCCAGTCAGACACATTTGGTTCCAGCAAAATTCAAGAGCAGCTTTCTCCGATGAAATCCCTCTGCTTGAAATGTCACCGCTTTTACAGAGTTCACTTAAGGAATCAACAGCTGAAGTGTCTTTTTACTGCCCTGATGTATCATAGCTCACTTTTTCTCTATCCAGACAGAGATCATATCATCATGGGGTAGAGCTTTTCACTACAGATGATAATGGAGCTTTGACTTTGCCAACTTTTACAAAAAAAGTATCTAAATGTGTTACCTGTTTTTTTTTTAGTGTAGAAGCTTTGTAGTCTCTCGTTACAAGATCCCTCAGTGCTAGATGGGCTCATGGTAGGAGATCACAGTAATCCAAAGAAATAGAAAAAGGAAGTTACTTTTTTTCAGGAGGCGCCTCTGGATAGGGAGGATTTGTATTTAAAAAAAATTTAAACTTTCTATTTAATCCTGTATATGAGAGTTAAGTTTTTGCACTTTAAGGCAAGACTTACCCAGGATCTGGGGTTTTTTGAAGTATTACTTGTTAGTAAGTTGGTTTTTCCAGGGCTGCAGACATCAGTCACCACTTCCAGTAGCCTTTTGTATCTTACCTGCAATATCTAAGGGTACCATAAATGTGCAAAGGAATCTCACATTTAGTTGATCACTTTGGTGGTTTCAGTAGGCTTTTCAATACTTAGCTCTCTTGTTATCTTACAGCAACAAAAAACTCATCTGTCACCCACTTTTTCCACAATAAGAGATCTCATCTGTTTCTTGGTTCTGTAGCTCCTTAGCACACACGTCTTCTGCTGACATTTCTGTCGTGCTGTCAGTGACCAGCTTCATTCAGACATTATTATTCTCTTATTATTTATTATTGATTCAGGTTTGATCATTTTTAACGTCATTGGTGACATTGTAGGAGTAGTTTAGTTTCCTTCTGATACAATTACTTGTACTTCTCACTTTGCTTAGTGAATTTTCTGGGAGGAGAGCCATCGCCTTTCCCCTGTGTTCTAGAAGGTGTGGTTGGCAGCGGGTCTGTCACATGCTTCTGTACCCTCCAAATCATCCAATAAAGCTGCTGTTTAATAAGAAAATCTGCCTCTGCGGATTCATAGCAGATCCGTGTGCGTACAGAGCTCATTCTGCACCCGTTACTGGTGCAAGTGTCTGAGTGCAAACAACGACAGGCTGGGAGGGGTTGTGGAACTGAAATATAAAGAGGAACTGCAGGTAGATTTAAAAAAAAACAACTTAATACTTACATCAGATGCATCTAGAATCAGGGTATTTAAAGGGAAGGTGTAATGTTCTACCTTAAGGAAAACTTCAGGAAATCCTGCAGCAATGTGTGTCAGCACACAACAGAGTTGAATGTCAAGAGATGCCAGTAATTGTAACGCTACCTACGAGGTGTGACTGGCAATTTAAGACTAAACCTACATATTGATGGAGCTTCCCTTCCCTGCTACCTTGGGGAATGATGAAGGTGTGAGAAACATCCCAGCTGCTTCTCTGTAGGAGTCTCCCTCTTAGTAGTAATTAAGCACGGGGACATATGGGAAGGTGTACAGACCTTTCCGTCCCCTCTCCACGCTAATGCGCCTCCTGCACCAGCAATTTGGAGTAAGTGCAGGGTAAGAATATTTTGCAGTAATCAAACTACGGTACCCAAGGAAGCCTATGAAGAGGAGGGGTTTCTAGCAGTGAAGTTGGCTTCAAGCGTTGAGCAAGCCTGCGAACACAGCGGGTGTCCTATCATGTTTGCCAGCTGTGTCATCTCCAAAGCTACAGCAGAACTGGAGACACAGTTTGGGGAAAATCAGTTTGGTCCCAACAAGCCAATTTAAAATACTTCTAATGGTAAAAGCCAGCAAAGAGCCTGTGTTGATCCTGCTGTAAAAGTTGTACATGTCAGAGCTGCCACGAGCTCCGCTAAGTTTTCATTTCTCTGAACTTTTGGAAGTAATCGTTATTACAGGTAAGGGAAAAGGGCAGAAGAGCTTCTTCAAGCAATAAATATATATTTTTTGTCCCAGCAAATGACTAATGACACGAGGATTTCTTCGCTGACATGTAAGATTTATTTAGAACTATTTTGTCCTTTGGTAGCCCGTCTAAAGAAAACGACACAGGTTTGATCAATAAGTAGTACTGCATTTGAAGTCATTTTTTTGCCTCCCAAAGTGCTGTTGCAGAGTGTGTGCGTAAAGCTCCAGTGCTGCAGTGTGGTGTATGTGCTGGACCTCATCTACATGTGAAGCAGGGGAGGTGGTAGCAACTAGGGAGTAGCCCAGAAGTAAGTACTCTGAGTTCTCAACTATTTTTTACACCTTCTGAAAGTAATGCAGAAACCGGGACAATATTATTTCAGAGTAATGTGGCAAACCTGCAAGAGTCCGCGAGAGTCTCTTTGGAGGATGATCCCCTTTACCCCTCTCTCTACAAGAAGGTTGTGGAAAACGGGACTTGTGGGGAAGCTTTGCCTCCATCTGAAATCTCATCTCCTGCTCTGGGGTTTCTCTGCCAGCGAGCTGCAACTCTGCCAACTCTTACAGAAACAAAAGCTCTTTCCAGTTCACTTCACCCAGAAATAGCCTACTGTCTAATTCCCTTCCTAGCCCAGCTCTTTGCTCTCTGTTTTAACACCCCCCTGCCAATTCTGTGAGGAGCATCCTAAACCTGCAAGGTATTTTTTCCTGCAGCTCTGGCCTCGAGCACCCTGCGGGCTGGGCTGCAGGATGCTGTGCCACGGCCTCCTTTCAAGGCGTAGGGCACAGAGGCTGCTGCAGAGAGGGGTCAGAGCACTTCATGGCAAGAGATCCAAGGGAGATGCAGCTTCATACGCGCTCAAAGACAAAATCTTGCAAAGGCTATCAAGGAAAGGGATATGCGATATCTCAGTTCTATTTTAAAGCTGCTAGACAATAAATTAACACTGAATCCCTGGCCTGATAATCGCATTCCAGCCAGGAGGAGGTAGAGGGAAAATATTTGTATTACTCAGGAAAAGGTCTGCTTATGCTGGTTGTAGCTGACATCCAGAAATCCTCAAAGAGCGGCCAATAGCCACTGGAGGGCAAAATGTTAGCTCACCCGTTTAGTTTACAGATGGCTGGATTGAAAACAAATGGCTCTGTGAAATTTTACAGCGGCTGTATGCACAGGGCGAGGTGCTGACAGGCTTCCCAAAGCGCAGTCTGCACCCAGTTACTGGTGCGAATGGTCTTGGTGGTGTAGACGGAACAGGGCGTCCAGGTCATGTGGCGCTCCCGCATCTGGCTCAGCCAAATAGCTGCAAGAATTTTCTTGGATCAGGCCATCCAAATTCCTTGTGTAATCACTGTTATCTGCTTAAATAAGAGCTTCCGTAGCAGCGAACATAATGTTGTTAATTGAGAGGAAAGATCGGTGCATCGCTAAAAATTACCTGAGAGTTTGAAACTTTGTTTTATTTCAACCCCCTCTGATCAGGAACACATTTTAATGAATTTTCAAATGCACCTTTAAATCTCCTCCGTTTACTTCTAGCAACCAAATACATTAGTTCCACCAGAACAGAATATAATCTACCAGATATGCTGAACCCCTGAGCTCCCCTCCCTTGTACAGCGCTGGGAAACTTTGAGTTGCAAACTTGGTGATCACGTATGATACTATTCCAGCTACCTACATCGAAATTTCTTGATTGCTTTACAGACTTGGCTTACTTTGCAAATCCTGCAAGTACCGTTCAATCAAGCTTGAATTTGACTTAAAAATAAAAATATTTCATCCAAGAAATTGGATTTTTCAATTTATTATAACTTTAAAAAAGAGTCAAGCTGGTGGAGATGTATAGTATGACTGTGATGTTTTAAAAATCGTCAAAGCAATTCTTTCTTATCGTGGGAGTTTGCTTGGGCGTTTGACCTTCCTTGCTACTCTTTCTACTGCAGTGCTTTAACCACCTGATTTCATGGCCATACCGCTGCTTAGAAAGTCAGGTGGCCCAGCAGCATTTCAGTGAAGACGCTTTTCTTTATATCACAGCTTAATCTGAAAATTAAATATGTTGCAATTACAGGGGAAATGAGGGGGAAGCGGAAGCTCTTTTTTCTCTTCTGGAAATTATTTAAGATTTTTTTTGTATACATCTCACAAGCCTCTTAAAAGCTGCAGTAGACAGAAGGGTGTTCCTCTCTTCGTCTGTGAAATTCAGGAAAATATAAATGGTAGTTCTTATATGCGTAAACATCAGTGTTGTTGTGAGGAAATGATTACTGTATGTGCAGTACGTGTTACCGCTCTGGCATTTCCTAGACTGATAAATCAAAATAAGACTTTTATCCATGTTCAGGCGAGGCTCATAGAAGAGATGACTGAATTTATTAAGACCGCGAATCAAGTTAGAAGGGGCTGTGATTCCACCAGCGTACAGAGAAGTGGTTTCTGAGGTTTCTAGGAAAGATTACTACTTATTGATCAAAGCTCCACAAACAAATGAGAAAAAATAATCTCTTCTTTGCAAGTGCTGTGACTCTTTCTCCTAAAATTGTTCTTGTTATGCCCTAGTCATTGTACAGGACCTGGACACTGGTGGCAAAAGTCCTCCACCAATCAAGGATCTTGCTTTTCAAAGCCCTAATAAGGAACAGTAAGGAGCGTGGCATCAGAAATTCCGACTAACACGGCTTTGATCACCTCCTCGGATACCCTGCTCTCTTTTCCTGGGTGTTACTGGCACGCAGACACAAAACACACAAGTCGCTTTCTAAGCGTCACATGATACTTTTGTAGAAGTTCAGTGCTAAGTGCTGAATGTTATGAAGTGGGGAGCTTAAAATCATGAGCTCTAGCTAACAATCTACTCTCCGTACTGTATTTTATACTCACCATTTTAACTTAATGCATGGGCTTGGGTTGCTGAAGAGTTTTAAGTGTTGTAATTGCAAGTCTGCCGAGCGTGTGGTGCTTAAGGCCACGGCCCGCGAGTCACGGGAGCTGCGAACCTGATGTTTGCAGAGGTTTTGACCCCATTAGCTGGGCAAACCTGCGTGCATTTGAGTCGCAGCCGTGCCTTTTGGAAATCTTCATCTTGTTCCAATATAATTAAGGAAATCCAGGCCACGGCGGTTCAACGTGGAGTGTTTTCTGCTCACTCAAGGAGCATTACGGGGGACTGATGAAGAGGTGTATTAACACGTCCAAGATTGTGATCCGTGGCGTTGATTGCCAAGTGAAACACTGAGACAAGCGATTTGTGAATGCCGCCTTTTTCCACTTGTAAAGGCTATATTGTCAAACAGGAGAATTTACACTTCTGCAAAACCCTGTTAATATTGTTTGTCGGCTGGGAGCACACGTTGGGTGCTGGTCACACAAGCTGGGGGGCACAGTCCACATCACGAGCCGGAGTTTCACTCTTCGGATTTTTGTGCAGCACGAGAAGAGTGAATTTTTTGCATCATTGGTAGGTCTCAAAGGACAGAATTGAAATTCCCACTAGAACAAGGTCAGAATGATAAAAGCGACATGAAAGAGGGTCTTTTTAGAAGGCTGTCATTGAAAAACTTGGGCTTTAGCAGAAAAAAATGTCTCGGAGCTGGTAATGGGATACAGATTCTATTTCCTAGAGGTCACTGTCTCTGTGGCTATATAGATCAGTAGCAGTGGCTGAACATCATGACTAGCTAATAGCTGGGTTAGGCAGGCGATGTGAATGTTCCGACTGTTTCGGTCTATTTTCTTGTGTGATTATTCACATCTCAAAAATGCCATCTTGACTCTGAGTAGCTGCTGTCCCCGTTAGCACTGTAAACAAGGAGGTCAAGGACCGGACTGGAACAAAGGCTGAGCTATTGCCTCCTTTCAGGCTAGATTGAGCCTGGAAGTTCACAGGGAAGATACAGCCACTCTGTACTGAGACTTCCATCTGCCAGAGACTCTTCTGAAGGACTAAAATGTCCAGCTATATTTAATACCCTGACATAAGGACGGATTAGAAATTAAAATAATGTGATAAATGGTTTAAAAAAGAGTAGCTCAAGCTCATAGAGAACCAGCAAGGCAACTTTATACCCAAGACGGAGAAATTGCAGCATTATTTTGAGGATGGTTTTCTGCCTCAGCCTTGTGAGTAACCTTTAGAAATTGTAATCATATTTGCAGTTCTAATCCCATGCATTTCCATGGACATTATGCACTGAAATATGTTTAATCCCCTTCTCTCCTCCCCAAACAGAATCTTGGTTTCCGGGCCCAGGGTTTCCCCGACAGAGAATTGATGGACACTTTTTAAAGTGAGAACATCAAAAAATCATCTTGAATCTCCCAATCGCTAAAGCTGTGTTTTATTAGAACGCAAACCTAATAATCTAGAAGAAGCTAAACTCTGGGTTCCTGGGTGACACAAATTGCCTGTTAAAATTAAAAAGAAAAATAACGTTGGAGGGAACACCTTTTATTTCCAGCCCAGCGACATTCTCAGCCCTCCAGGTTGCTCCAATAAGTGAGTAAAAGGAATGAGTAAGAAGTAACGAGCGCCAGTTGCACCCTGTAACTGAAACGCTGCGCATCCACTCCACTCCAAGCAAGCAAATTAAATGCCTCTGCCGCCCGTCCTTGATGGCAATACTACTTATCTCACAGGGATGCCGATGAAGACATTGAACACTGCAGAGGACTAACTGTTAGGTCTTTGGCAAAGGCCCGAGTGCTGCACAGCTCAGCGCGGCGGTAGCAAATCACCCCACCAGCTTTTAGTATCCACAGTCCCAGGGAGATGCTTGCTGTCCTTATCGACTGCCCGAGGAGAGCCGAGTGCTGGCGATGGAGCCGGCAGCGCTGCCGCCCGCAGCGAGGGGCCGCGCTTCTCTCTCGGCTGCAGAATCAATTGGTACGCGAAGGCAAAGGTGTCAGCAGGACCCTGCCACTTTGCAGGTGTTTTACAGTTAGACGGGGCTGGGGGACCGAGCGCGGGGATCCCCACCTTGCTCGGTAATAAACCCCGCGATCACAATGAGCGTTTTGTCTTCCTTATTGCGGGTAGCGCTGCTTTTCTCAGCTGTCTTCTCTGCAGGTTCCAGATGTGCTCTGAAAAGGCATATATCTACCTCTGAAGAGAAGAATATCTATTTTTTAAATGCATGTGGCTATTTCTGATTGTTTCTGTACCTGCACAGTTGTAGATATTTTTTGATAGTTCCATATGAGAAATGAAACAATGGGTTTAGAATTTGTTTGGACCATTTTGTGGATCTCACCCCCAGATGGTATGGTGATGGATGAAGCCGAGGGGCATGTGGGACACGGGAGATCTTCCTGGATTGTGGAATGACCACATAATGTCTCAAATTTAATTAATCAAACTCCATTTTAAGCTGATCGGGTTTATGGTGTACTTTTTGTCTCTGCTGTCCTTCCCGGGAGGCTGTCCAAGAGGATGGTGTCTTATAAGGAGCTGTCAACTCCTTAACCTTTGCTGTTCCTAGACAAAATATATAGTAACTTACTCCTTGGCAATGTCATCCTTAAACTTGAATACTTTGTGCCTCCTGATTTCTACTCCTTTTTCTCTCCATCCCATCCAGCCTTAGCTCGGTGTTTAAAGATTTATGACATAAACTTGATTTTTTTTGGTTTCAGGGTAATTAGTAATATATTGGACCTAATTTTTTTTAAGAGGAAACCTCACGTAAGAAGTGTAACGTCAACATAAAGTCTCAATTTTATGTCAGTGTTATTTTGGAGTGATTCAGTGCATGTCTGCAATGTGACTAGAAGGTTGATAAAGTAATTACCGTTTTTATGAATCTTGGAGTTATTATTCCCTTAGTACAAGCCCTTGTAACTTGTCAGCTTCAGGGGGAACATCCATCACAATTTTTTTTATAGTGACACGATATGAAAATGGCTTATGCAAGAAAATTCAGCTTACATGTTCTAATAACTGCTTTCAATTTGTTCTTCCCATCAGCACCATTAATATGAAAATACGATACAAAATTATGATGTCACATTTTAGACCCATTCACTATATTCTGCTTTGTTTATGATATTTGCTAATCTTCTGGAAAAATACAAAGTATATGGAAAAAAAAAAATGAAGGACCCTAATCATTGTTCACCATAGCCATGACGAAAGAAAGGTAGGAAGGGAATAATGAGTATTGGTTAAAAGAATTAGACCTCTGGGTCAGCCACTGGCAGGTGTTCTTTTTAGACAACTGAAATGTATCAATAATGTCCCTGGAAAGCATCATTTTATTATATATTGGTTTTCTATTACATGAGTCAGAAGATCATATTGACACTGAGTGAAAACGCTGTAATTATTTATGCAGTAATGCATAAATAGGGTGTTATGATATTTGTATTTATTTGTAAACGTCCAGCTTAATAAGCATGAAACTTATAAAGTATTCAGATAAATGCTAATAGAGTGTCCAGCTCTGACCAGTTAAAAGAAATTTCAAGAAAACTGTACAGGGTATGCCCAGAATGAGTGTGGCTGGCACAGAAAAATACAAGCAACAGCAGCAAACAGTGTTTCCAACTGCTGATTTGAGATGTCCATCCCTGGTCTCTCCGAATCCACAGATGGTGGCGTAAAAAATAACTTGTTGGAAATACGAATAGTCAGCATGCAGAAGTGATGTTAAAAACAGTCCTGGAAAGCCAGTCTTTAACCAGGGGTTCTAGCAACCTGCTGCTTTTTACATTTTCTGAAGCACAATACCCCATCCTGGTGATGTGTAACTTTGCCATGCTGCTTAAAAATGCTTTTCCTGGGGTAAGAAGAACAACGCAAGAAGGGCAGTGCATTAGGTAATGCTGCAGGAAAGCTGCAGGAGCTTAGAATAGATTTTATTTTAAGCCCATATATTAATATCATTTGCAGCCCTGTTTGTTTTGTTCTTTAATAACCCCACTGGCAGGTGAGCCTGAACATATCTATCATTTTCTTCTAAGCTTCATCTGATGGCAGTGATTATAACTTTATAAGCTCCATCACTGGGTCCTCCCTGCAAGACCTGGACACTAATGTGAGATTGATGAAGGATTTAAGTGCTCGGTCTAGAACAGCGATCCAACAACCGCCCCTCAGCTGCTGATTTATTGGCTGAAGGTTACCCAGACATCTAAAGATCTGCAGAAGGTCCTTGTTCTTCTGGAAAGGATTACCTGGCGCAAAGGGGATGTAACCCTCTCCCAGCATTATAAAACATGTGGGTACTGGGGTCACACCATTATAAAACACATGGGTACTGGGATCATGCCAGCAACTGGTTTATTTGCCCTTTCTCCTGTCAGGAAACTCCAAGAGCTCCTGCCATGGGTGCTGGGGTGAGAGAGCAGGACAAGGAGACACAGGATATTCTGAGCAAAACACTGCAAGAAGTAGCGATTTCCTCTAACGATCCCCTTTTTTTTTAAAAAAAAAATATAATGTGTATTTATGTTCTCTTATACTGTTTTTAAAAGACCATAGATGAAGCTACATGGCATCCTGCAGCTTTTCAGGTTTTATAAAGATGGTAAAAGTTCAGGTCAGGTGTGATTAAAGAGGAGAAGAGTTCAGGTCAGCTGTGATCAGCCAGGTGCCTCCTCGTGGGACTGGTGGAAGACACCTGGACCCTATAAGGGTTCAGGAGACAAAGACAGAAAAGCAGCAGCTTTTGTGTGCTGTGAGAGAAAGCAGCTTCTGGGATCTAGCGTGGGAAGAAAGAATAATCAGAAATAGAGCTGCAGAGAAAAAAGGTGAGTGGTAGAAGCTTAATGGTATTTAGATAAAATACCCAGGTTTGGGGGTGAAAGGAGTGAGGCAGCCTAACTAAAGGTGGCTTAGGGTCTGGGAGAAGTGTTGGGTTTTATGTGTAGTGGGGCTGAGGCTGGCAAGGGTCTGAAATGGGAAAGGATGCTTCTTTCTAGAAGCCTTGAGGCAGTGATTACCCAGAAAGAATGGTGAAGTTTATGGAGGTAGGAAAAGTGAGGCAAGGGATGCTGTCTCTGGGGTAGGTCACCAGCGTTTGTGCCCTAGGACCAAAACCAAAGGGGGCTCCAGTGATCTGAGCTGTGAGAGCTGCTTGAGAATTTAATGCACTGCTACTGCCCATGTTATAAATTGTTCTCTAAAATAGGTCTCAGGTTGAACTTGGAGGAAAAGCAAAGATCATTTTTAGTGTTTGGGAAAAATAACTTGTTTTTCAGACCTATTGGTAGGAGGGATTTGCTAATTGCTCACATGGGGTCCAGGGGAGAGAAAATGCCTGTGGGGGGTGAGATGGGGTGAGGAAGGAAATAGTTTATTTTTTGAAAGACCTGTGTAACCACTGGAGGCACTTAAGTGTGCAAAAGAAAAAAAAGAAAAATCCTGTCCATGTGTCACTGGGGCACCTTGGGCCAGAGCCAGTGTTGCCCCTGGCTGGTGTAAGTGGCTTACAAAGCCTTGCAGAGCTGATGAGGTTTGCAACCTCAGAAATGCTTTATGGGCGTTTCTTTGAAGTCAGCTGTTAAAGCAGCGTGGATTTTGTGTGACGTGGAACCAGCTCTGCAGTTTACTTGTATTGATAAGGCTCCTTATTTAAAAAAAAAAAAATCCTGTGTTTCTATTGTTTGAAACAACACTTAGAGCAACTTGGACTGCAAGATACCCGTGTGTGGTGTTCTGCTGTGTCAGGGCGCTTTTGCCAAGCCAGGCTGTATCCCTGGGTAAAGCAGAGGAGAATCGCTGAGGTTCTTGGATAGAAATGGGATTGACTGTCTGCTTGAGAGTGTTTTGTGTGTCTGGGCTGTATCAGCTCTCTGTTTCTCGAGGTTTGGTGCAGCTACTTTGAAAAGCCAGGGTGGTTTGTTTCTCAGCTTCAGGCGCAGCGCGATGTATCCGTACAGCCAGGTAACAGCTATGCAAATCTCCAGCAAAGATCTTGCTCTTATTTCCTGTTATTTGGGAGAAGAGGGAAAGGTGGAAGGCAAAGAGAATGCTGAAATAGCCTCCTTTACTCCCTCTGGACTATACGTGGGGGCTGAACCTGCATTTGGTTAGACAAAGGCAAATGCTGTTGGCTCCCGTGGCTGAATATTTTGGTTGACAGGTGAACTGCTTTAATTTCCCTGTACTTCTGTACAAATCCCTGCGTGCCGAGTCTATTCATTGCATAATATTCTCTTTCAAGGTCAAACTTAAATTTGCCTCAGCTACTTACTTTACTTTATATTAAAATAAATGTTTCTGTCAGTGTCAGCAAAACGTATCAGTCTAATCGGCGTCGCACAGTGGGTCCCTTCTCGATGTGAGTGGAGAAGCGCTCTCTGGTGTCTGAGGCTGACTGGCAGCCCCAGCGCTACGGTGCAATTTAAAATTGCAGGGTTACGCCGCGGGATGGTGCAGCGTTCCCTCGAGTCCCAGAACAATCTAAATTGCTCTTCTCTTTTTCTACCTGTGCTGTTCAGCACTGAGCTCTGTAGGCTGGGGCTAATAAAAAATATGTCTGCCCAGGGGAGAAGGTGAGTTTTGTATCAAGCACTTCATTCCTTTTAAAGAAGTTCAACTGATTGAGAAAGATACATATTTAAACAGATGTAATGGGGGAACTCCTTCACCAAAATACCTGAAAACTTCCAAGATGTTTCAATTTTGTGCACTTCTTTCGATGTTGACAGAAAAAAATCTTCAAATGTAGTCATGTCTTTGCTTGAAAGGTGGAAGTTTATCAAGCTTTCAAAATCTACTTTTCAGTAAACGGGAGCATAAATATTATTTAAATTTTAGAGGGAAAACCCCCAACCTTTTCCATGTACTTTAATTTGAAGTAACTTGATTTTTAGGCCACTTCTGATCTTACTGCTCTGTCACGATTAATGGGAGTGATGTATCAAGAAAGCCAAGGTGGAGCATTAGAAGTGAAAAAGGATCACTCTGATTTGCATAAAACAGTTGTTGTCAAGGATGGGATAACCACCATAGAGATATCTGGAGATTACTGGGAATCTCCAGGAGAAGGCCACTGTCTCTAATTAGCTGTTAATTAAGATCCTGATTATCTGGCCTGTATCCAGTGGCACATACAAGCAGGATGATAATGCATCAGGTTAGAAAACTTTAACTAGATTTCCTACCAGCTGTTGTCACACAGCTAAACTGCTGAAACCAGTTTTTTAAACTTATTTTTTAAGAGGCAGTTATAAAAAGGCCAGGTGAAATGTTTTTAAAAAGCAAACTGAATGGACAAAATGGTCCCCAGATTGTTGGACCAACATAATAGTTTTTCCTTTGTCTCTGCTTCTCTTGGAGTTGTTTCTTCCTTACACGTAGTCACCTTGAGCCTGGTGATAGCCTGTTAGCAAGTGAGAAATATCAGCGTTTCGATTGCAGGATACTGCGGCTTCAGCTGCAGAGTTCATGTAAGAAGGGCAATAATCTGGACCTCCCTATAAATTGGACTGTATGATAACGCTCTGTTTGAAGATTCTGTTTCCAGCCTCAAACCCTTTGTCCCTTGGTTGCAGAGCTCATGTGAAAGCTGCTTGGAGGCAGCTGGTGTAAGTCGTGGAGCTTTTCTCCAGCTGCCAGCATCTTTCCTTGTCTAGTCCTTGGGGAATGTAAGGTGGTGTGAAGGACCATGTCTCTGCTGATTACAGCAGTCCTGATGTTACTGCATAACCTGGATGTTGTTGGGAAGTGACACGTGTTGCACGTGGTTCACTGTGACCATAAGCTGTAGGAGTCAGGTCAGCAGTGTGCTGCTGTAATGTGTAGGAGATCATTTGCTTACAAAAGTTGTTTCTGGAGGGCTTAATTGTAAAGGGAAGTGACTTTTAGTAAGGAGCAGGATAATTTCATACACTCAGTGGTGACTTACCACCAGCTATTTTTAAGCCAAGGTAACTTGTTGGTGTTTTCAACTTGTTTTCTTATATAAGAACTGTGATGAGTGAAGTATTTAAAAGAAGAAAAAAAGACAGATGTGTGCCATATTTGTTGAGTTATATTTAATTTTGCAATTAGCTGCTACTGGTGTTTTATTCAATTTAATGTCTGAAAGGACTAATCAAGTATCTTCTGCAAAATGTCCACAAATGCCATGCCCAAGTGATTTGTTCTCATCCATCTTTAACAAAAGATGATTTTCTCTGGCAATTAATTCTTGTTGGTTTTTCAAGGTAAATTCCACAGGTTTATGAAACTGTTCCATTAACTTTTCTCAGGGAGGTTTGAACATCCTCTTGGAAAGATGACAAAGCAGTGTAATTGGAAAACAAGTTAGATTTTTCAAGGTAATTGTTGCTTTGTTTCTATTGTTGTTCAGCAGTTGTTCAATGCAATATTGTCTGAGCTCTCCTAGAAGCTGAGGTTGGAGCGCGGTCCTGGCAGTCAGTCTCTGGTCTAATGGATTCCTTGGTGCAAATGCTATCTTTCATCTGGGGAAGCTTGTGTTACCAGCTGCGTGGTGACATGGTTTCAGAGGAAGTGTGGAGTCCCCAGCCAAAAGCCCTGGTTTGGTTACTTCCCTGGGAGATGGAAAGTTTGGGTGAAGAGTCTGTCTTCCTTAGCTGAGGAGTTTGAGATGTATGACAGCTGCTTTGACGTACACATTCTAATCATTTGACTGCTACAGAAATGGCTTTCCAGCGTGGTTTGAATAGAAAACGGTACGACATTTTTTGTTATTTATCTAATGAATGTTGATACTAGCCTTGAGGAGAAGGCTTCAGTCAGCAACTCTTCTGTGGATAGAGGCACACACCGATGTAGTAAATCAGAAGTACCTGCTCCAGAAGGAGCAAGACTTCAAGCCCACGGGGGCAGCTTTTTTCATTAACTTTAATCCTAGGCCAGTCTTGCTACAGCGTGCATCCTTTGGAGCCACCAGTGTTGGAGTTGTTCAGGTGTCCCGGTGTGCTCTACAGAAACCTGCTCCCTTAGCTGGGGATTTCTATCTCTGGATGCTGCTCTGGACCCTCTTGTGGCATCCCTGACACCACTAGCTGGGGCTGAGACTGCATGGTGCAGCGTCTTCAGGCTCTGGGCACGGCGTTGTTACTGGTTCAGCATGTTTTTGTTTCTCGACAAGAGCATGAGCAGAGCAGGCAGCATGAATTGGGAGCCAATATACCCGACTGAATATGAGTGCCTGTGCCCTGCTCGCATTCTTGGTTTCACAAAGCTTGTAACAAATACTCTGAGCGGCCAGATCTCTCTTTTTTTCTTTTTTCCTCTTTTGGTGACCGATTTCTCTACTATTCAAATACTGTTAATCCTGTATCTTAGTTTAGAAAGCATAAGGCATTTACTTATCTCCCTTTTTTAAAGACATTTTTGTAAACCTACCAAAATGACATAAGAAAGTGGGTTTGCTTTTTCAGCCAGCTGTAATGATAAAGTGCTGTTCTGTTATTGAAGACGGTGGCGATGTGAGGAGCTCAGTATGTGTGAATGGTGAGGGATGGATCCATCTGCTCTGTTCACTGTGGTTTTCTCAGGCGTGTTCTAGCGCACCTTTACAAATAAACCTACTGAAAACAGGGTGCTGCTTTTGCACTGAAAGCTGGCAAGTGTTACTGTCATCTGGAGCAAAGCTCTCTTCCTATTTTATGCTAATCTTATGAAAGTTTTATAAAAAAAGTAACAACTCTGTGGTTCTTTTGTATGTGATTTTGCTACGGGGAAGATCCCAACCCCTTTGAAGCTGGTGGCAAAATGCCACTGACTCGTTCAGCCTTTAAATGTTCCATGTATCAATGAGACTGTACAAGTAAATAAACTTCTTCTGTGACTTTGACTAAACCTCACTAAGCACACACACAAGTTTTGCAGAACATGAAAACCAGGCGAAATGCAGCATGTGTACCATTTAGGTGCTGAAGAATTCCAATTTTTCTCAAAGCCACCAGATCTTCTGCAGTATCATGCAATTACTTTTACCTGTGTATATGCTTTTACTTCCAGGACTTGCCTTAAATGTGTTGAAAAGATAGGCAGGAATTTCTACCAGGAGATAGTATTGAAAGATCAAATGTTTTTTTCTGGCTTCATTTTTCTTTATCTCTGTCGAAGGCTTAGAGACAGGAGCAGGTAATACGGAGACTGAGGTTTTGAAGAACTTCATCCCGCAGCTGTTCTCATTAGCCAGCCTTCAGAAAAATGCGGTTACTTCATAGGGATGTCTAACAAGAGCTGGCTTCTGTTGAAAGAGGAAAAAAGAAGCTGTTCACCATCAACTTTCATTTAAATAAAAATTGAAATAACCTAAAAAGAGGAAAAGCAAAACAGGGATAATATTCAGCAAACATGGAGTATATAAGAGAAGCAGCCCTTCCAGTAGGATTGACAGAGGGAGGAAAACATGGTTTTGTCCTTGTGTACTCAAATAATTAAAAAGGGGCGGCAGGCTTGGGTTTGGCAAAGGGGAGTGTGTGTCAGCAGCACTGACGGGGCTTAATCCTGGTTTTAGAGTTCAGAAAAGTCCTTTCCTGAGTCTAGTTTGAGAAATCATTCCACAAGCCTTTTGGCGGCTCATGACAAACTGCTGCATTCGCAAACAGGTCATCAGTTGTTTAAAAACAAGACACGAAGTTTGTGTGGGGCAAAAATAGCGAGTGTCTGCGGGATTGTGAAAGGTGAACTTGGAGGGAAGTGAGGTTTTTCACTCCGAATGTGTGCTCGCGCTGAATTTATCACATGCCATGTTCCTCCTCTTCATCCTCCCCTTGGTCTTTTCTCTCAGTGATACTAAACAAAACGCTATCAACATCCCTCTGAACTAAAAATGTTTGCTAGCACTTTAGCATTTTACTTAAACAAGAACGGGGGTTTGGTGTCCTTAGATGGAGGACTTATTTCCTTGCATATGGCTCCTTAGATTTTCCTGTATTATCAAAAACCTATTAAAAATTAAGTAGGCTTTTTAAAAAGGCAATCTAGCTTTTCATAGCTCTATTCCCCAAATTCACCCTCTTGGCTCAGCAGCTCCCAGCTCTGCGTTGGTGAGCAGCACCGCTAACCCTGGCTGCCTTCACAGCCGAGGGACTGGGCAAAGGGTCCTGCAAGTCCCAGGCTGTGTAACTGTAAATTCAGAAAAGCAGGCTAATAAGCAGATTTGATTCTGTTCCTGTTTGAGTTGCATTTGCGTCTTTGGTATTCTCCCACATTGCTTTGCATAGCATCTGCCCTGTGAAGTGTAGTCCAGTAAAACCCTTAAATTCACTGTGGATATTAAATGTGTAAGTTTGAAGCTGGTGGGACAAAGAGTGAGTGAGGTTGAACTTTTCTCCTCTTCTTTCTGAAACAGCACTGCTCAAAATTTCCAGAAGGCTTTAAGGAAGAAGCTGGTATTATAATCACCTTGTATTTCTCCAGCTGAGATTAACAGCACTGTCAGTGGGTGAGATGACACGAAGCTCAAATTTAGGCAGGAAAAGGCATGGCAAGAAAGACAAAGCCTCCCTGATTGACTCCGAAGGGCCAAGTGCTGCTGCTTCGAGTCCACCACTGGCTGTGCCTTAGGGAGATTTAAGGCCAGCTGGTCACGGTGATGTTATACTGCAGCTGGCCTGGATGATGGTTGTAGGTCCCTTCCAACTGAACTGTTCTCAGCTGTAATATAAATGCGGGGATATACATAAATAGAAGAACTTGCTCAGTAATTCCTAGTGGAAAATACATCAGTTCTGCGGAAGGAAAACAGATTTATAAGTGGTGCCTGTGCCCGAGTCATCTGCCAAGGCACTGAGGAAGGGGGCAACTGCTGCTGGAGCTGAGTAGCAGGTACTTTTCTGAGGGGGTTTCAGGGGGGTTTGAAGCTAGGGGCTGACTTCACTTGTAACCCTGCTGCTAAATCTGGTGCCTCCACTTCTACTGAATGGTTCCTCCTAGTTATTGTTTGCTAGCATGTATATGCGTCGTTGCTTAGGTTGTAAACCTGAAGGACATCACAACTAAGTGGGAGGATCTTTTACTCTTAGATTTTGGGTTATTTTCTCCTCTAAGATGGGTACAAATTCTTCATGTTGACTCTTCAGCATACGTGGGGAATAATGCTAATTGGAAAAACCTTATTGGAAATCTTAATAACAGAGAAAAAAACAAAATTTGCTATTTGGTGTTTGTTCCTCGGAGCGTGTTTAAGGTTGTCAGCTGGCAGGGGGTGTTCAGCCCAAACAGATGTCCCCTTTCTCAAGTGGAGCCTGAAAGCAGAGGGGCAAACTGGATTTTTCATTGCTCATATTTCTCGTGAGAGAGTGAGCAACGTGAAACTTAGTTTCTGCATTGCCGGAGAGAAAACAGCTGTTTCTGCGAGCTTCGGCTGCACATTTCCACTCGTCCTTCTGCTCAGCACCACGTCGAAGCGCCTCGCCGCCAGCAAACGCTGGCGGTTCGTGCAGTGCGTGGTACGTGCAGAAGGACACAGAAGGTGGGGAGAGCCAGTGTCTATGGGTGCCTCATAGCCTCAGCACGGGGTGTTAGATTTATTGGTGTAACCGATGGGTTTTGTAAATTGAGCTCACACTTGAGGCAATGCTCATCTCAAAGTCTCCAGCAAGTATGTGTAACAGGGTTGAGGGTTGTAATAACATGTGCAGCTAATGTGCATCTCTTATTCAGAGGACTAAGCAGGCATAAGGTATGGTGCAAACATTTCCTGTACTTGCTCTTGGAAATGGAAGTTGTCGAAGATGTCTTGGAAGAAAGAAGGAAAAAATAGGCTACTTAAAAACATAAGTATATTTTATTATTTCTATTTTATCGTTTTAAGAGTTGAAAGGATGAGTCTGCAGATTAATGTACATTATTGTGAAGAAGTCCTTGGTTAGAGCCTTCTGTTTTTCTGTGGTAGAAGAGATGGATATGAGCTTAGTCTCCTGGTTGTGGTTTTTTTTATTTACCCTGGTGAATTCCAGTTGTGACTCATTCTTGCTAATGAGATCAAAGCACAGAGTTCCCCTTGCACTGACATGCTACCTCAAAGACTTGAATTGCTTCTCCAGAATATATAGATGTTGGCAGACGCACAGAACTTCACTTTGTTTTTGCAGGCGCTTAACCAACCTTTGAGCTTGGGGAAAGAATATTATTTATTTTATTGCACTTTATGCCAAATGAATCGATGAGAGATTACTTTCTAGCTTAGCTGACATGAAAGCAAACCCTGGCAGGTAGCAGCTGCCCATGAGTGTAGCCAAAGGTCAGTCCTGGGCTGGGTGGTGGAGCTCATGTAGGACATGCTGATAGAGATCAGGGTGATGAACTTGTATTGTCTAGCTTGAGAAATTGATAGGGCAGTAGAACTGATAGGAGAGTAGTGTAATGGCTTTCTAAATGGGCTTAAGTAGGATTGGCGCTGAAAAGCTGTTGGCAAATTATGGCATATTCACTTCTACTTTGTGAAGTGTATTCCAGTTCATCTAAACTGGTTCTTACTGTTGCTGTGAATCAGAAAGGTCAACCTCTAGGGCAATTATTTTTCTTTAGCTTAAACAGCCCAAATTGTAGGTGATATTGTGCTTAAAATATTAGAAAGAAAGAAAGAAAAAAAGGTAGGCTGGTCCAGTTGTCTCATCATGTAAGTTAAATTCCAGCAGATGTGAATTGCAGGTGTAGATGATCAATGCCTTCTGACAATCCTGTTTCTAATTTTCCTCTAATTTCCTTGATTGCTTATGAGTTAATTATGTGTGTAGTGACAGGACTTCAGAATGCTGCTTCATCAGTTAATTAAGAATAAGTCAACACATTTGAAAAGGTAGTAAAATAGTTGTAGACTTTTATGTTTTGCTGAGTGGTAACTGCTTTTTAAAATTTCTTTTTCTTTTTCTGGATGCTGTGCTCTGAAAACCTGATGTGTAATTGGCAATTGGCGACTGAATTGGAAATTAACTGATTAAACAACTGTTCTCGTGCTAATTAAAAGATATTTATACATTTCTAGGTCTCTCGACCACCTCTGCGCTGCTTGTGTAAAGAACACTGGGACTGAGTGATGCCTTGGTTTTAGTTCACTAAGGAGTTTACACGAGTCTAAATATAATTGCACCTCTTTTTGCCAATTGATTTTATTACAGTGCCTAATGGTTTGTTGAATAGTTTATAGGATAATGAATGTCATTTCCTTGTATTATACTATAAATAACTTGGCAAATTTTTAATTAGGATAATCGTGGTAGCTTTCTCCACTGCTGTAATCAAACTTTGCTTTTGGCATCCAAGAACTAATGTACAGCTATATCAAGTTAGACCAATTATGGTTTTTTCTAGAGAGTACAAGATTCTGCTGATTGTATGTTTGGCTTTTTTTTTAAATAGCACTTCCCTTCTTGAATCTTGGCTCTGCTTCTGTTGAAATGATAATTAGCTCCATTGGATGAGTTTTAATTACTTTTAATACTCTGATTAGAAGAATGCAGAGGACAGGCATTTTGTCCCGTGAAAGATTTTGAAGTTTGGCTTTCTGTAGCATTGGAAGAAAATCAGGCATTTCCTAGCTGAGTATATAAAGAAATTAAAAAACACTAGTAAAGTTAAAAGCTCACTTTGGTTTCAGTTATAATCCTAAAGCCTATTAACAATTTTAAAAACTGAAAATACAGAGAAGGAGAAGCAATTCAAGCAAAAGTTTGCAAGTGCTCCAGGTACTGTATGGAGCAACCTCCTGTGTGGGGGAACCCAATGAGCAAGCCCATCTCCAGAGAAGTTTGGAGATGCCTGAGAACTCCAGCTCCAGGGGCTGGCAGCATGGCATCCACACACCCACCCGATGCTGTTATCCTGACTCTGGAAAGCGTTTCTGTGGCCGCTGTGCATGGTGAGGCAATAGTTTCCATTTGGTTCTCTGGTCACCTCCACTTTATTTATTGCCTGTAAAACAGTTATTTCTGATGTTCCTTAAGTGTATGCGTGGTCTGTAGAAAAGTGGTTTGGTTCCACGGTAGTGCTGTGGATCTTACAATGACAAGAGTCACCCAGAGGGAGTTGTGTCCGGGTAAATCCTACAGATTTCTACAGGCACGTCAGTTCATTTTTGTGTGGAATCGTGCACTGTTTTCTGTTCAGTGGGATTCTTCTGGGCCATGATTTCACTAGTGCTGTACAGAGCAGGTCTGAACCGTGCTGCTGTGTGGGTGAGTGGATGAAGCCTTAAAGCAATGTGCAGCTGCAGTACACAATTTCAGATAATGTCTCTATTTCAGTGACTTTCTTCTCCTTTCATAGTTTGGAGATCAACCTGAAGTGGGCAAAAGTGCTCAGGGCTTCCTCAGTGCCTTGAAAATACTGAACTTACATCCTCAGCTAAGTTTAAGATCCCAAAGCTTTAAAAAGCTGTGTTGTGATTCAAGACTGAAATACTGTCCCGTGTTTGGTGACTTGTTATCTTCTGAAGGGATGATCTATTGAGTTGCTCATGAGGCAGTAAGACAAATACTTGCAGTTATGTTAAATGCCCCATGCCCATCTCCTGCTGCTGTACCTTGAGCATGTTCCCTTTTGAGTGTTTCAGAAGTTGCTGTTGGGAATTTTTTTCAGTTAAGTAGAGCAACCTGATTTACTGGAAGGTGTCCCTGCCTATGGCAGAGGGGTTGGAACTAGATGATCTTTCAGGTCCCTTCCGACCCAAACTGTTCTGTGATTCGATGACAAAAGCCTGGTTGTCAAAGTGAAACCCTTTTTATGTAAGCAGAAAGCATACTACTCCTAGTGAAACTTCTAATGAAGAAGAGGGTCCTTGGGTTCGTGAGGGAATTCTGGATGAGAAAAAGATTCTAACTTTTAAACTTTGCTCTTTTGAGCAAGAAGCAGTTTTCTACCACCTCTAACTTCATAGAACATTCATGAACTTTCTGTCTTGCTGTGTTGTAAATGATGGCAGATCCACAGAAAGGCCAACTCCTCCACAAACCGGACACTTAGAGGAAACAGTAAATTTGAACCTATTAGTTTTGTAAAAGTAGCAGGGGGACCTAGTTCATATTAAGGGCTGCTTGGTTTCATGCTTCTACAATATAAATGCCCATTTCCTTGCTAAGATTTGGGAGTTGTTGATGTGGCTTTCACTGCATTGCAGAAGGTTTCTTCAGCTCTGCGGCCACAACACAGCTAATGTGCAGAGCTCTAGCTGCTCGCTCAATGCAGTTTTGCAATTAGGTCATCAAATACAAATCTAAACATATGGTCATTTCTATGAAATGCGGAGCATGACAAAACTGAAGAGAGCAATGATGAGTCGGGGGAAAAAAATCCAATGGAAATACAGAGTTAAATGTCAATGTCTGCATTGTGCCTAGTTAATATTTCACAGGAATGCCATCAACTTCTTAGAGAACCCAAAGGATTTATAAATTTTTCTGACAGATGATCATGATTCCCATCAGTACATTTAATACCAACATCTGTAGGGTTCCACCTAATTTGGGAAACAAATATATTCTGTCCTCATCAAAAAAAGAATACTTTGTATGTTCCAGGAAGTGCTGATTACTTTAGGGTCATTGCAATTAGTGCAGGACAGAGGTTTTTTTTTTTTTTAAAAGGGTTATGTCACGGTAATGTTACACTTTCCTTTTGGTTTCTGTTTTTAAATGCAGGTTGGTTGGTGCCAGCTTCTAGTCTTCATGATGCAGTGAATAAAAGCGATTGATAGTAGTTCTGAGTAAACATGTTAAAGTCTAAAAATGCTCATCAGAATAGACTATGGAAAGTTTTTGTTGTACTGTCTGTGCTTTATGGGCCGAGAATGTTGGGAATGTGATATAACAGCTTTATATCCCATTTATAACTTTCTTTAAGCACCGCTGTATTTTTTTAATTAGGCCTTTATTGGTCATTAGGGAAAGTCTCTCAAAATCTAGCTTTTCTAACTTTCTTTACAGTAATTCATGACCAGTCTAGATGCTAATGCACAAGGGCACCTGGATAAACATTCCTTTTTCCTGTATCTCGTCTCATGTCTTCTTCATAGATGGTGAAGATAGCCCCTTCAGCCTTTCTTTCGTTCTGCTAAATAAATAAATTTCACTTGATCTCTTCTCTTGGTGATCTTTATTCCCCAGATCGTATTTCAGCAAGCTGGAGTTCTTAATTATTTATGTGGCTGTACTAATAATCAAGGAAAAAGTTATGCTTCGTGTTGTGCATGAATGAATTTTGTATAAACAAGTACAGTTGTGTGATACCGATGGGGCATTACGGCAAGCAGAAATAGGGCTTGGTGCTGTTACGTCCTTCCTTGGAAAGTACATCAGAAAATGCGGAAGACATGTCTGTCTGGGTTAATGATACAATTACGCTCCTGGAGGAGGAAAAGCCTGACCAAAAATTATGAAAAAATTGTAACAGAATTTCTCATGAACTATTTGAAAAGTAATAGGAGAATGCAGAAAGTGAGAAGTATTAGCTTGTTTCTGGTAAGGTGAAAAAGAAATGCAACTTGAGTTTATTCAGAGGTTGTTACTCTTGGGACACTCATGGCTTTCCTGTAATCTGATGAAGCCAGTTTGAGTTCCATCCCTGCTGCTCCTTGCTTGATTACAAAAGTTCATTCCTCGTTGATTTGTATTTAGTGATTAATACCATACCATGTAATTCATTGGCTGTTCTTAACCCTCAACAACACCACCACAGAAGAGTCCTCCGAGAGACCAGGCAAGGGGGACAGTTGTTCAGTTTCCTCTCTCCAAAGCAGCTAACCCAAAAGCCCATCAGTAGCCTTTTGGATCTCCTGAGGTGGTCTATGCCAAGGATGGGCAATCACAACAGGGCATTTATGCCTCTCATTCCCAGTGAGGCTCACTTCAGCTTCCAAGACAGTGAGCTCTTGGGATCCCCTTGTTATCCCAGAAATACAGATGGGTTCTACCCCTTCCTCCTGTTCTCGTGATGGCCCTGGTTCATCATCATCCCTCACGAAGCAGACCAAATTTTTTTTTTTTAGTGTATTTCTTCATCTCCATAGGGATGACTGTTACCAGCACAGGTTGGTTCTCTGGTTCAGCTGCAGTGCCTGACGGTGGGGTCTGAGAAGCCACAGTGCTTGTCACGAGGGTCGGAATGCCCAGAGCGCCTGATGGTCTCTTTTCAGGCCCAGAGACTATCTTTTCCCCTTGAGGGCCCTGCATAGTGTTGCGCAGGGCTCCGTAGGCATGGGCCAGACCCCAGCACATCGCAGTGATTTGTGTGTGTCTGGAGTAGCCCAGTTGACAATGTCCTTTTTCCAGAGATTTTACCGGCTTGCCAGGATCTTGCACTTGTTCAGGGATAAGGTTCCAAAGTACTGGAGGGGACCACTGCCCTAGGCACTTGCCTGTACTCTCCCACTCATGACCCTGCCACTCATGACTCTCCAGTCTCGGGGCACATCTGTGGGTAGTAGTCTTAAAAAAAAAAACAAACCAAACATGTGCGTAACCCTAAAGAAGGCTTGAGACACATTCAGAAGACATCACAGGAGCATACTGGCCTGGGCTTCCCAAGGATATTTGAAATTCTCAAAAGCTGAGGAAGTCTCATCCTGTTTTCACCATAGATTGGGTGAGGTTACTAATTAATGACTGCTGCATACAAATAACCAACTTAACCTCATAACCAGTGGTGTAATCGTATCATAGCTTGACAATATCCAGCGTAACAACGTGATAGTCCTGATCCGCCTGCCAGAGATGATAAACATCACCACAGGGAATACATAGTGTACGCAGGGGTTTATATAACGCCACTACACGAGTAGAGTTCCGCAGTTTTCTGTTATTCATCACTTCTAAGTTACGTAAAGTAGCTATCTAGGTTAAGTTCAGTGTTGATGAATTTTAATTTATAGAGTGCTTAAAGCAGTTACCTTCAGGGTTGGGGGAAAAACCAGAAATTTTTCATGAAGTGGTCTCTTTTATGTTGGTGGTGTTTGACCAAACCATGATTAGAAAAACCTGCCATATGATGCTATTTGAGTTAATTCTTTTTTTTAAATAAAAGGTTTGGTTTTGAATGATAAATGTACTATCATATACTGAAATGTCATCCTTGGTCCTGTGTTCTTTAGATGAGATGAGGAAACAACAGTGTCATCAGTGAATCTGATCAGAATAAGAATGATCTTACAAGCCGGTAAACTGAGTCTAAACCACTTTATTAGAAGTACCGTTGAGTTAAACAGGAGCAATACTGCGTTTGGTTTTGAACGATGAATAGAACTTCAGTTCCAAAGGTTATTTTCTCTGTCTAGTTGATGCAAACTTCAGTGTAGCACTGATGAAAGGTTCCTTGTGACTCACCTGATTTCTCTATGGATTTTGGATGTGCAGAGGTCCAGTTTCTAAGCGTAAAGACATTTTACGCAAGCTAGTAACTCCTTGGGCTGCTGTTTGTTTTGCCTTCATCCTGATAATCTTTAATATTTCTTAGTTGTCCCCATTTTCATCTCTTTCTTGTCTGTCTTATCTCCAACATCACTTCATCTCGGTTTTCTTCCTTAACAACAGTCCCATGGCTCTGTTGGCCTTTCCCCTCTTCAAAGGAGCAAGACTTCTTTCCTTTTGGCAGCTTTTCTGGGGCATCATTAAGTAATGTCACTTGGAAGAAATGAGGAGGGAGGTGGCATCCCCTGACGTGTTTGGGCCAACACTGAAAACCATGAAGGCCAAACAATATCTTTGTCCTTTTGAGGTCAGGCACAGTGGGGAAGTGAAACCGTGAAAAGCCATTCTCATGCAAGTGTCCAATAAAAGCCTTGAAGACCTGATTTTTTTTTTTTTTTTTGTGTGTGTCCTGGGGTAAAATCAGTGGAATTTAGAAGAGTTCTGTGGAGGCATGAATTTGTAATTCGTTCATCTTTGTAAAGTATGAGAGATTTTGCTTTTCCTTCCTAGTGCTTGCAAATACACAACTCTCTCTGCTACAGAAGGTAAAATTCATTTGGAATGGCAGATTAATCTCCGTGGGAGGTTAAAATGGTCACACATCCACCAAAAGAGAGAAACTATGGACTTGGTTCTACCTCCTCGCTCCTCAGACTGCATTGTGTTATCTCCTTTTAGCTAAAATGGATTCACAGTGTGATATTTCTGATTGAACAAAGGCAAGGGAAAGGGCTGCCCAAGGTCTGGGCTGGGGTAAAATGCTGTTCTGATGTGGATCTCCATCAACACGGCAGGAGATGGAAAAGGAAGTAGTGATCTGACTGGCAAAGGTAAGCCAATGGCCAAGACAGTTAAAAAATTACTTCTTTTGTGAAATGTTACGCAGTTTGCATGTTTATGCCTCAGTCCATGGGGATGACGAACACAGTGTGCAGAGATCTCAACAGAGCCTTGAACCTTCAGCTCCTTGGGCCGTGAGATACGGCTGACCTGGTGTGTCCTCAGGAGGCCTCACTGTGCCCCCTCCAGGGACTGCTTCAAACACGTTAGTGTTCCCAGCTGGAGATTTTGGGAAAGTCATAACTGCCTATATTTGACTTCTCATTTTCTCTGTCAAATTCTAATAACAACAGCGTCCTTGGTCCATTTAGCAAAGCAATGAACAAAATACTGTTCAACTAGAGCATCTTATCTTGTTTTTATTCTGATTTTTATCTTGGGCTTCAAAATTGTGAAGGTTTTGATGAACTGTTTGCCATATTACAATGTCATATTCCTTCAATTTCCTCAAAAGGCAGATTTCCGGAATACTTTCAAATATCCAGTCATTTTAGTGCGTGTCTCAAGGGATCATTGAAATATAAAGATACAGGCAGTGTGAATTTAAAAAAAAATTCCTTCACTGTGTGTTTACCTTAGGTCGTCTTCAATATTCATGTCTTCTACCTCTAATACTGTTTTTGTCCTCAGTGGTAACATGGGGTTTTCTTCAAAATGAAACATACGGTTTATTTTTCTTGTTAAATTGCCCTTAAAGAATCTTTTGGATTTTTTCCTGCTATTTGTATGTTCCAGGATTTGAACACTTGTTGCTTAAACTTTATGATAATGGTCGTCACTAGATAGCAAATAACAGAAAAAATGAAAGCTGCTTTGTGCATCTGCACAAAGACAATAAAACATCCTGTGTCTGTTGCTGGATCTTAGCTAATCTTTCCTCCTAACCCATCATAAATTAATTTAATCTCACAACACGGTCTCTGGAAATATCTTTGAATATTGGTTGGTTTGATTTTTTTTTTTCTCCCCCCCCTTTAATACCACTTCAGAAAATTATCCGTTTACTCTGTTTTAAGGACACGTGTTTAGATTTGGATGGGGAAAAACATGTCTTGTATTCTTATCCATCAAGTAGGAGGTAAATGATGAACAATTATTAATTCCTAAGTCTCAGTTTAGTTAGACTTGGTGCAGCCACTATCAGCCTTCTGGTATTGAACTTGTTTGCTATAGTTACAAGGCAATAATAGTTCTTGATACTAATCAGTCCCCAGTGGCTTAATGAGAAATATATTTTAATGGCTTGAAGTAGTCATTGGAACAAAAGTCAAAAGCTGTGTGAGGGGAAAGCATGGACTTCTCTTAAGGTGAGAAGATTAATTTCTTTGCTGATCTGATAGTTTAGGTAGATGAAAGGCAAGGCTGAGATGGCCAGGGAGAAATTCCTTCCAGCTGGGATGGTTCCGTAAGTGCACTCAGCAGTGAAGTCTCACAATGTCCTCAATTCCAGTTTGACACAACTTTGCGGGCTGGTTTAATTGCAGTCCGTAAGTGATGGTGTAATAGTATCTCCAAATCAATTAAGGAACAAGTTTTTTATCACAGTGGAAGTAAATACAGAGGTCTTTGGAGCTTTCTTAGGAAATAGTGTGCCTTAGTTACCAGTGCTTGAACACATTTCAGTGAGTCGTATCTCTATGTTTTAGTCTCTTTTTTTTTTTTTTAGATATAAAAGAATAGGTGCCACCATTCTGCTACAGGTGTGCTTTCTGTGAAATGGCACTTCAAATCTGCTTGAGCATCATTACTGAAGAGACTCAAACAGTTAAGATCTTAATTGATATTAACAGGAATAACCCTCAATGACATGAATTTGGCAAGCCAGGAATTGCAGCTGTTCTCAGCAGTAGTGGCTGTAAAAAAGATAATTAATTGTTTTTTCCCTGGGAGATATATTTAGATTGCACAGTCAAAATATTCCATTCCCTGAGCCTTAATTCAGGCTTGTATTTGTTCTGCAAATACACTAAGTGAAACTAAATATTTTTTGACTGTCACACCATAACATGAGCTATTGCCATTATTTTTAAGAAAATATTTAAAGTATTTTCATTACACAACCCTCCAAATGATGACTTAAGCAGTAAATACTGTATGTTATTCTGTTAACATAAAATAACTACTAATTCGTTGGGTGGTTTTGCTGATTTTTTTAGTTAAAAAAAAGAAGCTTTCTAAGTATTAGTTTATAAGAGCTGGTACTTGGACTGGCCCCAGCAGTAATTTACAAAGGGTGTTATATAGAATATAGCAAAGGAAGTGTTTCTGGCAGAGTTTTAAACAAAAAAGAATTCTCGAGTGAGCACAGCTTCATTTGCTGAGAACTTACAGTCAACGTTGTAATTCTCCTGGACTATTAAAGAACACGTCAAGGTTCAGTCTTGAAGCGCACAAGGATGTCTTAAAGGTGATGTAAACTGTTAAAACCCACCTTGCAAGAGACCTTTGTGTGGGTTATTGATTGCCAGGCTTTAAATTCTTTGTTTCACTCAAAACATTGTTCTGAGTGGGAAGGGATCTTCGTGGGCACTTCCCTTGAAGATAACCCCAAACTGGGATGGCCATGGCAGCACTTGGGAGTGGGCAGCTGGGGAGGAGTGAGACACCAAAGCTGCGTGGCAGCAAATGCCTCCTGCATCCCCTTTTCTTCGTGGATGTTCTGTTGCTAGCGGGCTGCGTGCTTAGGGAGAATTTACTTCCGGTCCTGGACCTCAAAGCTGTAACAGATACACCCCCAAGAATGCATATTCATATGCTTTAAGTGTGGGGTTTATTGACACTTACTTTAATAGGGGTTGTAAACTCAAGCATTTAAATGCTGTTCTGTAAAGCGACAACGTTCTGGGCGAGCATTGCTTTCCCCAATTATTTATGTCTATAATATGAAGTCCCTAGTTATAGGTATAATTTTGTCTATGCTGAAAACACACTGTGCATGGGATGCTCTATTGCTTGCTACAATAGTAATTTCCTACCACAGGTTGAAAGTCTGTGATATGGTAAAGAGCAGGTGGGAGCTGCTGCTGGCTGGGCTGTGCTGGGGATGGAGGCAGCAGTGTGAGCTCTCCCTGAGCAATGCAGGTGCCCTCCAGCTCCACAATCATGTCCCTTCATAGTTAACAGAGGAGTCTTATTTCTCCCCAAACTAATATGGCACTGAACCACTAAACCAAACATTTACCTTTCTGATGTAAATATTTCCGAAGCGGAGCTTCTATCAAATTGTGCAGCTATTTGTGCTGCCGGGTGAGAGGGACGGACTTTGCAGGAGGAAAATCTGTCATTTATGAATGGGATGAAGCTGCTCTTTCACTCCCATCTTAAATGAAATCTAAATTATACATCATGCCTTGCATACAGCAAAAGTAATGGGTGTAATGAAAAAATGAGGGCATGCAATCAGTAGAAGTAATGATTGCAATGTTTTGTCCTGTATCTTTTGTCCTCTCCTTCAGCATACTGCCTGGAAAAACCTCTTGGTTAGTGTCTTGAAAGAAGTTACTTGAATTCATCCATGAAGTTATTTCAAAACCTGGTTTCTCTGGATCTCCCCACGTTATTTTGTCCCTTCCGTGGCTGGGATATCAGTGGCTTAGGATGAATATTAAAAATACTGCCCAATCTAGGCTGCCATTCAGCTCTGCATCTTTTCACAAGAGTGGATTTGAGATGTAAAACTTTTGCCTGTGTCCTAAAATATGGTGGACTGTTCTTAGCAAATCCCCAGCTGGGGGGAACTTAGGAGTATGGTGCCATAAAGAAGAAAAAACAAAACCCGAAGTATTGTTATTCTTGTGATCATAGGTCAGGCCAAACCACCTCTTTCTCGAGTGTGTACATAAACACGTGTTTCTGAGGAACCTTAAGGGTTGTGTCTGCTTCAGTGATTTAGCCCAGTCACGGTGATTTTGTAGAGCAGCTGCAGAGAATAACTAACACAGCACCAAAGAAACAGCTTTCTCAGTAAACCCCTGACTCGGAATCGCCTGCAAGTGAAATCATTCTGCTGCGGAGCTCCAAAGCCATGTCTGTCTTCTGGGGAGAATTGTCTGGTCATATAGTTCTGCATCTCTTTCTTTCCTGCTGCTAGAATATAATTAAAGTTGCTAAAAATACACAGTTCCTAATGTGGTTTGGTTTTTTTTATGTAGGCATCTGCTATTATTCCATTCTTAAGGGAGGAGAAGGTACAAAGATTAATGCTATTTAACTCTGTTAGGTGGTCCATACTATACAGAGATATGAATCCTCCTTATTTATGGCCTGACCCAAAATCCCATGAAGTCTTAAAATAAAAAAAAAATTAATATATGTATATTCAGAGGAACCTGCTGGCTTTATTTGTTTTACAGAAGTATTTTTACCTATCAAAAGAGAGGAGACTTCTAAACTGTGGAGAACCAGTTCATGCCAGCCTGTGAGAATTCCCATTTTTAGTGCTGAGGAAATTAGTAGAACAAATGGGGGCATAATTACTGTGCTTTTACAATACTGACATCATACCTAATTATGATTTAATCTACAGAACATGCTGTTTGTTTAATAAGTCCCAGCAGAGGTAGTTCAAGCATATGTTTTCACATCACCTGGAGGAAGCTGGGGATGACTGTGGCAACACTGTCAAGAAAGTGACAGTTTACAAGATTTTACGTATTTTACAGTATACGGCATGGCTCACCTTCGATATGCATGAAATCACGTAAAGGTAAGCAGGAATAAGCATTTAGAGCGAAAGCAGCTCAATGCAGAGAGGGTTTTTTTCCACTTTACGTGTGATAAAACCAAGGCGTAGTTTTCTTAGCACAATCTCAGCAGCTGGCAAAGCTGGTGCTAAAATCCCCCGTGTGCTTCCTGCTGAACCGGGATCTGGTTATTGCGAACAAAGGTGAAATATTGATCATCCCTTTGACTGGCTAAAAACGATGATGCCTGCAGGTTTTATCCTGAGCTTACTACCTGAGAATGTCCCTTCTTGGTGTTTATTTAAAGCCGGCCAATTTTTCCTGAATACAAAGCTCCTGGTTTCCTCTCCTCAGCCATCACTTGAATTTTAATTATTGTTTCCCACATGTGGAAATGCTCAAAAGTAACTTAAAGATTTTTTTTCTTTTTTTTGGACAGAAGTGAGTGGGGACAAAGAGGAGGCTGAGTTTGTATTTGTGATTGTTGTCCTCCAGCCAGTTTTGTTGTGAGGTGGGACCTTCCTCTGTGAAAGCTGTGGTATGTCTTATTTATTCAGGTGCCCACTAACTCCTAACTCAGCACATCAGGCTTATAAGCCTCATTTCCCCGAGTGCAGCGGAAATTCTGAAAAGTTAGGATTGCCTTGGCCACCCTTCAGTCCTCAGATACCTGGACAGTTTGAAGAAAACAGATATGTTAAAAAGGAAATTATTTCATCCTTGGTTTCCATACAGCTAAAGATTTCCACACGTGTGTGGAATTATTCATGCCATCATATCGATTCTGTTCTTGATGCTGTCTCTAGTTTTCTAATTGACTGTTTCCATCCTCTTGACCATCCTGTGTGACACAAATAGCCTCAGGGACTGCAGGGACCTGAAAAAGAAATAGCTGATGTGAGTCTTCCCATAGGAGCACTTCCTTTGAATTAAATGGTACCTCCATCAGGACATGGGGCTTTTTTTCAAGTGACACGTTGGCAATAAACTTTTTTAATTCTCTTTACAGAATTGCTTGATTTTTGTCTTTATTTTCTCTTATATCTGTTTTCATATCTTTGTACAGTATTTTTTAAAAATACATGGTAACATTTATGAAGGATAATAGAATTTCATCTTAAGGCAAAGTAATAATTATCTAAACTTATAGTTCTGTGGCTTGCCTCTGAATAACTAAATACCTAATTTTATGATTGATAAAAAAGTTTCAAAACACTTAGTAAATTTTTGTGATGATTTTTAAAATGACATTCAATAATTCAGAGTACTTGCTTTTCTTACATGATGAATCTTCCTGCAAGAAGGCTCTCGTCAGATGGGCCATTCCTACCTTGCTTTAAAAATAAGTTTTTGTTATTGGTCTGTATTTAAGGCCTGTGATGGTCTTCTCATCCTTTTATCAGCTCAACTCTTCTCCCTGCTGTCAAAGCTCTGACTGTTTCCTTCAAAGGAAATAATGATGCACTATGCAGATGCGTTAGCTCTATTTTCCTCAAAGCAGAAGGGCACCTCAGATATGAGGTCCCGCCGTTATTTGGATGTGGTCCTTCTTTGTAACATTGCTGGTTTAGACAGAACACGAGCTGCCCTTGTAAGTACCATTTAAAATGTTCCAGTAGTAACTTCTTACTAAATGTTACGTCTTCCTACCTCTAAACAATGTGTTAGCCAGCTCAAGTATTCACATTCAAGGCATACTGACAGCAGCAGCTTAAATCACAATACATTGTTCTCTAGTGGTGTGAAAACTATGATTCAACAAATAGATTTCTAAATTGCACCTTAAATTATGAGTCTTGGATCATGCATTCGAAAGAGTCAGACCTGAACTGCAAAAGACCACAATTTTAACTACTTTCCTGACTTTTAAATTGCAATTGAACCTAAATTAGGTGACCCTTCTTACCATTTAACTTAGAACTATTGATTGGAGTTATTTAACGAACGGGTATGACTTCAGTAGGGCCCAGTGTGGATATGGAGACGTTTGTAGGATTGGAGTCTTTTTACATGAAAAAATAGATGATTTTTTTTTTGTTGTTGCAAGTTTCGGTTGCTACCACATTTCTGAGTATGCGGCATCTAATTTGAATTGAGTACTTAACCCTGCTAGTAAGACTCTCCTTTTCGCTGTTTATGTAGACTGTGTTTAGAAAGGAGGTCTACCTTGGTTTTCTCCTAGTTCTGTCATCCTTCTAACTGTTGAGTTTGGTATACGGGTATCTGGCAGTGTTTAACTCCATTGCCCTGTAGATTAATTATTGCAATATAAAATGAACATGTGTTAAACATATTGCTTACGATAGCAGGTTTGGCTGTTTCATGTAAGTCTGTTGTTGCACAAAACCAAACCTTTGTATTTAAGACTTCTCCAGTCATTAAAATGGAATGATGTAAAAGGCTTCCATCTGCTATCAAAACCTGTTCATCATTATTTCATGTCATTTCAAGTGGGATGGTTCTGACATATGCTTAATGATAGCAGACTCGTCACTCCTGGCTATGAGAGCATGGTAGGACAGGACTTTCTTCCTAGGCGCCAAAATATCTTAGTGTTTATTGCCTTCTGATAAGGTGTTCTCCAAGAATTTGGTTTTTATTCCTCTTGCCCTGCCGCCTTCCGCATCATTATGTACCGTATTTCTGCACTTAAATTGTGTGCAAGTCACGAGTTCTTCCAAACGTCTCCCCCAGCCTATTACGTTAATCTCTGTGGGATAAAAACCAGCTTTGCTATCCATCAAGCTCGGCCACTATCTCTGTGACACTGATCACGGTTAGCAGAGCAGTTAGTATTAAATGATTGGTAATGGAACGACGCAAGAGTGGGTAGAGAAGATGGATAGCCCCCTGTTCCTCGCGTAAGTGTGAGCTGTGAGCGGCAGTTCAGAGCTGGGTAAATGCTCCCTGATTGCTGTAATGACAGCCAGGCTGCCCGACACGGCAAATCTTCTCTCCCTAAGAGTTGCTGAGGACTGGAATGGATGAGCTAAGGAGGATAGAAATCTCACGGCAGGATTTAAGAACTGCATTGGTAACTGTGATAGATAAGCCTTTGGAAATGAGACGGTGGTTTACGTTGAAGGAGCTGCAGTGGGTAACATCCTGAGGTCGCTGCTAGTCCTGCGTGTTTTGAGGCTCTCTGAAGTCGCTCATGACTCCTAGTCGTTCCTGAAACACGTGGGTGGGAGGGAAGGGAGAAAGGCCCGTTGAATCCAGAAGTGGTAATAGAGTATATGAGCTCTTAGTTTAATCTTGAAATTGTACAGTCTTCCAGCAGCTAAATGGTTTGTTCAAGAAAAATCCTATCTGGTAAAAGACTGAAAAATGTAGTTTTGGCAAAAGGGACAAAATGTGTCCTTGAGTCCTAAAACAATGCAAATCAACCACCAGTGATAACGTAGCCTCAACACCCTCCTCCAGGGAAATAACAGAGAAAATGAAGAAGATGGTTCAGTTCAGTCCAAATACTTTATAGTTCCTTCCATACTGCTTTGGAGTTTTTTGCCCTGTAAGATAACTTGCTGCTTACAGTTGTTTTTTTTGTTTTTTAACTATAACTTTTTCCCCTTACAGTCATCAGAATTACCCACACCTTACCTGGCTGTATCTTTCCTTCATGAAGTTATCTACGCTTCAAAAGAAAACTTAAAATTGTACTTGTATTCAAAATGATGATAAACAGAACTGATTGTGGTTTTTTTTTTTTTTTTATCCCCACAATGTTCCTGGTATCTTAAAATATTGCAACAGTTCAGTATGTGCTTTTCCTTCCTTGCTTGGGCAGATGTCATTCGATTAGGTTGAAAAATTCAAAGGAGATGGTTTTGTTATGTTTTATGGTGATAAAACTACTGAATGAAATCAATGACACCATTGATTACCCTTTGATCTATGAAATCTATCTAAATGAATTATCTTTGAGTATTTGCTGAGAATGTTAGTGTGAGAAAATTCTCAGTGATGGAACATCTGCTCAGCAGAGGGCTTATCAAAGGTATTGTAATAAGCGATGTAATGAATGTTTTCAGCTTTCTAAAGAAAATCTTGTGTATGGCATTTGTTTAAATAATTTGTCTCAAGTCAGAATTTCCATCCTACTTTAAGAAAAAGAAGCAATTTTGCCATAAAAACATTACATTTCAATTTGGAAGCTTTGCAACTAGTGAAATTAAAAGCGTGACTTGGAAATGTAAGTTAAAGCAGCGAACACAGGTAGTAGATGAAAAAGAGTCATTTGAAGTCCTGCTTAGAGGCACAGTAAGTGGAGCGCTGCGTCGAGTTGGGTTTGAAATCGGCTCAGGGTGACTTGTTCTCAGTCCCAATCCGTCTGCTCACTTCTGCTTTTCAGGAGTTTGTCTCTTTGAGATTTGATCCTGGGAGTAGCTGAAAGCCTTAGTCTTTCCTCCACTGAGCTTCCTGAAAAAGCAGCAAGCATGTACGTGTACAAAAAAAAAAATATTATGCAAGTCGTCTGTCCTAGAATTTGTTTTGTGTATGAAAGCCTGTCTTGCTTATCAAGGTATGTGCTTGAACTAGGAAGCACATAGTGTCCTCATACATGAGCTCTTGGGTGTCCTGTGAAGGTTCCTGCACTGATCTTCCCAATTCTGTATAAAGACAAATTTTTTTATGTAATTTGTTTTTTTTAAGTATTTGGTTGCAACCATTTCCTCCTGACGAGGATGCTTACACGAGAGCACATGAAATGATAATGAACACACTATGCTAATATAGACCAAGGTGGAGAGCCTCTGAGGTTATCGCCTTCTATACAAGTGCTTTCTTCAAAGAGATTTTGTTCTCTGATTTGGGCAAGAGAAAAGACTTGTTCCAGTGGAAACTTTTGAGGGCTTTCCACAAATGAAAGTGTTTTCACTCACGTTTACCCTGGTGCTGTCTAGCTGTCAGCAGCTGAAAGGGCACGTTGTTGACTCTGTTACGGGGCTTGTCATCCTTCATACATAGGGGGATAAGTGATGGTCACTTTGACCCTTCATCTTGACATTAACATTCAGTCGAAGTTTGGCTGTTGGGAAAGAAGGACAACTTCACCCTGGGGAACGTGTTTGCCTGCTTCTTCCAGTTTTCAGGGAGGTAAAAGGTAATTGTGAAGAACTGGTTGAGAGTGAGCTTGCTGGGACTTGAGCTCCCTTTCTATAAAGGGCTACTTGGAGCAGGGGTTGGCAAATGGTAAGATTGCCGGTAATGCTTTTCTATTAGTATAGCTCTACTGTGAAAGAAGGCACCTGGCTGTTCCGTAGTATTTTTGTGTCATTAGCGAACATCGCTATCATGTCATTTCCTAGTTTGCTGAGATATGTATTATGGTGTGACTCTGCTGATTATGTAAAAATTGTCCCAGGAATATTTGGGTCTTTCTCATTATCTGAATGTTTCTTGGACTTCTCAGCCCATCAAGTGTGCCAAATCAAGGCTGAATAATAACCTTTTCTGGTGCAAATCCGCAGGAGGGGACTCGAGGTCAGCCTCCTTAATGGAAATATGTTTTTGTCAAAGGAAGAGCAAAACAGAGGCACAGGCTGCCCTTAGACTTGCCATGAAAAATCACCCACCTCCAAAAATACTTCAGGATTTGTGTGAAACAGCGGATGGTTCTAGTCGTCTTGTTAATACTGATCTCTAACAATAGTTGCTCAGCCTGACCATAAGTTATAGTGGCACTAAGCAAGTCTGAAAAATATGAAGAATTATTGTATCTGTGTGATGTCAATAAGGAATTAGAGTGGGAATATTTATGGACTAGGTTATGAGCTGAGAACCAGGATGTCTGATGTCAGTCAAAAGACTGACCAGATGCTAAACAAGATGTCTGTGACCTTGTAGGGGTGAAGATGCACAGACTGAGAAACGCTTGCGTGTGGCATTTAAAGATGTGTGACATAAACTGAACATGTGGTGCTTTTAGTGACTGCTGCCTGTACATGTGCTTTGCCTATGGGTAGAGCAATTACTTCATTAGTAAGTGCTGAGTAATATATTAACCAACATACCAGGAACTGTGTAAATTTGCATAAAACATACATATTCCTGTTTAGGAATGCTCTATACGTACAACTATATCCCCAGCTGGTTGAGCCCCTTTCCACCTCAGAAGCCCAAATCAGGGTCTGGTAGATCTTGAGAGGGGTTTTTGGATCCTGTGGATGAAACTTTACTGTCTGACTTTGGACTGAACTTGGATAGGGCAGAAATAAATGCTAACATTTTTTTATACTCTGAATTTAAAACTCTGTTTACTATTTTGCAAGACTCATTCCAAGGATTTTGTCTGTAGTTTAGTGTGGCCAAACAGTAAATGTCTTACTGTATGCTGAGCTCAAAAAATGTAGATTTAAGTCAAAAAGCTGGAAAGGTATTGTATAAAAGTCTGAAAAGCTATAAGTAGTAAGTGCTGTGCGTGCTCTTTCTTCCCATCTCCCTTTCAGTCCCAGTAATTTAGGCTTTAGCATATGATGAATTCTATCCTAAATTACTACTGGAATACACTTTTCAACTTTTGAGTAAATTTTGCAGAAATTGATCTGCAAACCCTTCCATGTTTCAGTGAGAGATCAAAGAAAATCCCAAATGGAAAACATGCTTCTGTGTGTGTGGGGGGGTTGTTCTGAGTTCTTAAGCTCTTGTAATGAAGATAACTTAGTTAACTTTGCTTTGATTTTAATTAAGAACTGAAGAGCGCAAGTTTGTGGCTGCGTAATATCCCTGGAACATGGCAGAATGGGTTTGTTGTCATTGGTAGATGTTCGTGGTGATGTGGACAGGTGATGCAGTCACCAGTGGATCCGAATGAAAATGCATGGCTCGATTACAGGTTTCTGACCGCTCTTATTGGCCTTTCTGCACTTTCTTTAGTCTTCCTGCTCATTTGCTTCTGAAAAATGGCTTTTTTGGCAGGCAATTCCTCTTCTTTCCTGGGAGTTTTGTCTGTGCATGCTGCTGGGGACATACTAGCTGAGCACTTGTGTGTGGCTTTTTTTCTTTGAAGTGTTCACAGTTATTTTCTTGATCTTGTCATTCCCAAATTGAAAAGGAAAGCATGTGTGAGATCATATCCCCGTATTCTATGGGCACCTTTATCCTTTTCCTTTATTGAAAAAGGAGAGGAAACTGAAAATTCCATAGTGTTTTGTTTCACTTGAAATGTGGTAAAAATATCTTTTTTTAATGAGTGCAAAATTTAATGAAATTGAATTCATGAAACTTTCTACTACAAGTTAATTTTTAAAAGCTTTTATAAAAATAGCTTCTGTTGTGATGGTCTTTTATCCCTAAACATTCATACATATAGCACTATATATCATATCATTTATAGAACAGTTTGGGTTGGAAGGGAGCTCAAAGATCACCTAGTTCCAAATCCCTGCCATGGGCAGGACGCCTTCCACTGGACGAGGTTGCTGCAAGCCCCATCCACCCTGGCCTTGAACACTTCCAGGGATGGGGCATCCACAGCCTCTCTGGGTAACCTGTGCCAGTGTCTCACCACCCTCACGGCTGCTGTTTGAATGTGCTTTTTGGATTCGTTTGCACGTGTGGTTTTATCAATATTTAGTGAAAGCCTAATGAGCAGGCTCCCTGCTACAATGGATCAAGACTTTATTAGGCTGAGTTTTGTTCACTTTTGAAAAGTGTTGCCATATGGTAAACTGTTTTTTTTCAGGCTCTCAGGTGCTCTTAGCAGATGGAGATTGGTGTGCTCTGAAGACAGCACACCAAGCAACTGCCATCGAGGTGGGTTGGTGGGGTCACCTAGACCATAGCAGAAGCCTGTCAGATCTGTAGCGTGCCCAAGCAATGGACTGCTGAAAGTGGGGATGGTGCTGACTCCTGCAGGAAAAAGCAATTGTAGAAATCAACAGCTTTTCTGTGCATCTGGTTCCTTGACAAAGGCAGTTACTAATTAGATTCACAGTGAATCATTGATATTCTCATGATAGAACTGAAAAAGCACTCAATTATATAAATGTTATCTCCTGTATAGTTCTTTTCAAGAACTCTGTTGACCTGCGCTTCATAATTGCATTCCCTCAAATGAGAAGGGGCCGGGTACCTTTGACCTCTACCAATCAGTGTGATCATGGTCAGTGATCTTTATCGCTCCCCATTTACGAGCTGAATGAACATTTACAGCGGCAACTGCTTCACTGAGCTGGGAGCGTTCCTGTGGCAGGCAGACACTGGCCAGTGTCGGGTGTGCCGAGTTTTTTGTTTGTTTTGCCTTTTTTCCCTCTTGTCTAACAGCATAATGGACATTTGGTTTTCCAAGTTGAGCATAATTGCATAAATTATAATTGTAAACACTTTTCTAATGGAGATTTTGAGCTTTGCTCTCTTAAAAGTGTGCCTGTCTTTAAAAGAAAAAAAAAATCATTTTTGGCTCTAGAAGCACTGACTTTAAAACAAAGACACCAGCATTTATTTTTTTTGAGAAACTTTCCTTCTAAGAGGCATTGCCAGGTGTTTGCGGCACAGGACAGGAGTACTCTCCTTAGGGAGGCGAAGCTTTCATTTACCCATAGAGGGATGATTTCGAGCCATCTGCTCAGTATCTCAAAGAATCGGTATGTTAAAAATGTGAATTTTCTCATCCCCTGGGAGCCTGCCTGTGCAGCACACGTAGTACAGAAGGAGTCGGTGTGCGGAGAGGTGTCACTGCAAAGAGCTGTTTTCTTCACTGAGTAAGGCTGTCTTAGATGACTATTTATTTATAAAAAAAAAAAAAGCAACCCACTAATTAATGCGTGTTTATGATTAACTGGTCCAATTCATTTTGTAAAGATAGCAGCTGAAAATAAAGATAATTCTGTAGATATGTGAAAGAAAACAGTTTGAAAAAGCAGTTTCAGAGCCAGTAAAACCCTCAGGTAATATTAAGCTCCTTTTGTTCTAAACAAGATCTGTTTTTCAAAGTGTTTTAAAAGTTAGTGGGTTTTCTCACTCTGCTAGTTTTTTCTTGAGATAGTGAATATAAAAAGCTTAGATCTCTGTAATTTCTGTACTGTTGCAGAAAATACAAACCAAGATTTTAATTGTATGGAAATAGCTGAATTATTTCAATTTTTTTATAAGCAGAAAACAAGCCTTTTTGTTCTAAGCACACATGCTCAAAACTGAGCTATGAATAAAAGCTTTTTAGAATTTGTTTAGGCTACTTTCATAATCTTTGCCCCAAATAAAAACAAATGTAAGATTTATTTGTGTAGCCATACGTGACCATCTGCAGGTTTAGGAGAACCCAGTACACGAATAGGCAAGGGATAATCACCTCCAACAGTGCTTACTGACTGCTGTATCCATGTTCCTCCAAAAAACCAACCCCCAAACCCCTTGGTTTCTCATTTCCCATCAGCACCCTACCAGTTTTTCACATCAGACTCTCATTACCCTTGAACACGGGTTAGGTGTTCCCCATAGCTCCTCATTTGAATGCCATTTCCTGAGGCATTTATGGTGTTATTCAGAGGTTTCCATCAGGTTCCTGTTCAGTCAGTGGTGGACTTGGCAGCGCTGGGTTAATGGTTGGACTCTTAAAGGTCTCTTCCAACCTCAACGGTTCTGTGACTGTGATGATGGCTGGCGGTAGCACTGTTCAGATGCGTTTTGACTGGCAGTTGATGTTGAGTAGTGCAAAGGGATTTTATTGTGGACAGAGGTATAAAACATAAGGTAATGCTGCGGAGGAGGAAGGTCTTTAAATTAATGGTAGCGTGGCTTTACTGGTCGTCTTCTGCTCTACTTTGTAGTTCGCATTTCCAAGGGAGCCGTGTTAAGGACTGTGTAGAACGGGGATCCATTCCTTTCGAACCGCTGGAGTTTCTCCAGGGACTGACTGCCACAGGACTTATGGACAGGGTTTCATACCGACGTTGCATGTAAAAGCTACAGATGAGCAGTTCTGCACATTTCACTGTGATTTCATTGACATCACTATAGGGTTTGTTTGCAAACTTGAGTAACTAGACTGCAATTCTTCATTGGCTTCATGTGTGATTTTTCTTAACGCTGGGCTCTGCTTGCCGCGGCGTATAATTAGACTTGGAGTATTGCATTTTGTCATAAATGACAGCATTGATTTCTCCTTTTACCCAATTCTTGTCACTTAGGGCTTAGGAAGAAAACAAGATTTATTTTTTTTTTCTACAGGTATTGTGCATATAGGTCACTGAGTAGGTTCATGTAGAAGCAGTCAGTTGTGAGTAAGTTGACTGTATAAGTATTTTCACAACTATACATATTTGTATTTATTCTTTAACCTTTTTTCGCTTAGCTGTCAGTTCAGAAATCTATAAAAAATAAAGTAGAAAAATCTAATTCGAAGTAATTTGATTTTTATGAACCTTAGTTCATCTATTTAGCCAATTCAACTATTTTTTACTCTGAGAAAGAATTGTTCTTGAGTGATGTAAATAAGTGGATATGGTAGATAACTGGTTTTGTGCCGGTTTTAATATTCCCAAGTCTGTTACGAACAGTCGTATAACACAGAAAATAACAGTTCACGCTGTAGTACAGGGATTCCATAAGAACCCAGAAATTTATTGTGTATGTCAAGATTATTCTAAAAACAAATATTAAACAATTCTTTGTATAAATTTTGCTTATACTACTATATATCTTTGAAATGTTGATTTGCCAAACTCCCTCTCTCTTTGAGTGCCAAGATGGTTTTTCAAGCAGCGCTGTCAAAGCAGGACCTTTCGTCATCTCCCTGAAAGACTTAAGCAAAAACCACTTCCGCGTGCATGTAAACTTAGTATTTTAATTATACACTCTCTTTTTTCAGAGAAGATAAACAGCTTAAATGACTGCTGTTGAAGTGAAGGCAAGGAATTGAAATATAACAAAATTGCTTTGATTTGTAGAGTTATAGAAGTTGCACTGTGGCTGCTTTAAGCAATGTGAAACATGTCTACGTAATAGTTGCAACTTGAACTGGAGCCATCAATAGTTTTAGACCAACATTGAAAATGAGATGTGCACGTATGAAATGCCATTAACCTCAACAGTGTTCCCATTGTTGTTTCCTAGAGGAATAATACATACCTGTCCCAATGCTTGCACCATAAATTCTCCTTTGAAGCTCTGAGTCAGCTCAAAAAGCATGTTTAGAAACACCTCTAATGTGATTAGACAACACAATAAGTATATAGTGTGCAACATAGACATTTTGATCAGAAGGGCAGTTGTTCTGAGGAACATACTGATTGCTAGTTGTTGTATCGGGCTAAGAAATGAGTAGTGTATGACACTGCACGGAGGTTTTGTGAGCTTTAATACTGGAATAGTTTGGCATTGATTGATGATGGAATAGTCGTATGTTAAATAACCCTAGATCTCAAGGACATCAGGCTCTGGATGAATCCAGCAGGTGGTTTGGGTGTACCAGCCTTCCAAAATCACCCTCTTTCTAAGGCCATGGGTTTCAAGGTGCCCCATGTTGACCTTAAGTAACTGAATCCTTTTGTTTGCAAATTTGTCTCGTGAAATATAAGCTAGTTGTTATATGGTCATTAAAATATGTATGTCAAGAAAGAGTAAATATGTTTATTTAACAAGGCTTTTGACTACTTACAAAAATACATCCTTGAAAATTTGATTACTTGAAACAGCAATTTGAAAATATGTTCTGGGACAGGAGAGGAGGATGAGGTACCTCCCTGCTGACAGCACGTATCAGCAAGCTTTAATTTCCTATCTAGTGAACAAATTTATTTCATGATGGAATGGTTATAGAAAAATAGAATTTCTTAAAATTCTATTTCATAGAGGTAGTTTATGGTGATGCTGTTTGTGTCTGGTTGGAATGGTTATGGGGTGCTCCCACTGAACACTGCAGCTGGGTGTTAGAACTCTACAGCCAGAGTCAGGGCATTGGTTATCATTAAATTATTACTTCACGTTGTTTTTATTTGTTTGCTTTGATTTCTGATTTCAGCATCACTTTATCTTTACTTTTCGTTTTCATTGTGCCACTTCGTTTTCCTTCATTTTTTTAATCATTACATTCTAAACCGTTCTTGTTTTCAGAAGAACATCAGTTATGTGACGTAGGAGAGTTTCTGTGTCACGATCGTGTGACTTGTGTCTCCCAGCGCTGGCTGTGTGATGGAGAGCCTGATTGTCCTGATGATTCAGATGAGTCTCTAGACACATGTAAGTAAAGAAGGAGCCAATATTTTATCTTCCTTTTAACTGTAATGCTTATAGTTGCACTAACTAAGATTGAAAGGACTTGTTCAATTTTTTTAATAAATCTTAGTATCAAAGGGAACAGGTTACATTCACTGTGTAGGTGAGAGACAAAAGAAACGGCAGAGGTGGAAGGTGTTTTGTTCACGTGCCACTCTGTAATGAACACTGTCGCCAGAGCATATGTTCCCTACACTCTTGCTGAGCTGTCGAGGAGCTGCAGAGGGCAGAAGCAAAGTCAGATGCAGGAGAAATTTATTCCTCTAAATACATTTACAGGGAGGTGGGGTGGAAATGAATAGTGCAAAATGTTTTCAATGAAACTATGAAGCGCATGCAAACATCAAAGGGTGGAATGAAAGAAGATGTGAAAACCATGAGGGGAAAAGAAGCAAAGAAAGGAAAACGGGGGAAAGCTTTAATAAAACATGTTTAATTATGTTAAAAGACTTTGGTTTTTCCAACATGGCTAAGAGCTTCTGAAGACCACAGTAGTAACCTTATGGATGTTGTCCTTGTAGACTACTGATGAGGTGATGCTAAATCTTAATGTTCCCTTGTTTCCTGCGTTCTGAGGAAAATGAGGGAATTTCCTGATTTTTACCCTAGGATAATCACTTAATGTAAGAGAAGAACCATGCATTTAGTATCAAAGCAATACTGACACTCAGGAAGGCTACGAATGTCACTTACTGCTAAAAGAAAATAAAATATCAATCATCAGACGGTATTTAGGAGCCTAACTCTTAAAATGAGGGACAGAAGTTCAAGATGTCTGGAAACCATTTCTGTCTGGGCAAACATTGCTCTGATGATTGCAACCTTCCTGCTCCAGCATTTGTTCTCTGGAACAGACAGGAAAATTGCCACCGGGGCTTGGTCAGGGTGCTCTGATTAGCCACCTTTGAAACACTTCGGGGTTCTCAAAACCAAAATACTGTAGCTGGAAGCATTGGCTGCAGGTAGGATTTTATTGCTGCACTGATGAGTGATTACGGTCTTCTCCAATATAACATTTTCAAGCGTAGTGTTAGTATCTGCAGATAAAAGTTTTTCTGCTAACTAATGTGTTGTGATAGGACCACAAAAACAGTCACACAGTTTTAAATGTGCATCCTGATATTTAGCACATAGTTCGAAATCCAGCAGCTCGCTGGATGCCTAGATATGTTCCTCTCATGAACATTCCATGTTTATTGTACTGACCTGTGAGATTTGTGGTCAATAATGTCATTCAAAGTCACGGCATGTTAAAAACACAACCTTTGAAGTTTATCAGTGGCTTGAAGGAAGAGGGATGGGGTGGGAGAGCAAGCCTACACACCTCCTGACATCAGCCAGCCTAGTCCTCTTGGAAACAGCTTCTCCTTTGCAAACAATGACAGTTTCCATAGGATGCATTATTTAGGCTGGCCCAAGTCAAAGGCAGGAGTAGAGCATCATTACCTTTCTGGTCGTAGAGCAGGAGGATGTTTGAATCCTTATGTACAGCTTACATAGCCCTTTGCTGGCAAACTGCTGGTTGATGAGGTGCGTGGGCGATGCTTGACTGTATGGGCTGGGAGGGTGATTGTGTCGGGTCTGGTGCCCTGTCCCACGCTTTCAGTTCACCTCAGCCCAGCACTGTGTGAGAACCAAGCAACAGGACTGGAATGCTGGGGGAAACTTTCTTACGTATTTGCTTCACAACTGTGTTTTGCTCTTGATGGTTCTGTATGTGTTCAGTCAGCATAATTTTCTGTCAAATGTAGTATTTCCTCACCGGGTAAGTTGTTTCTCGTTAGAGATGACTATAATGTTCCTGAATTTTCCTGCTGATACTTTGCATTGCAGTATCTGTAAGGAGTAATAAGGTCCTTTACAAATATTCATATGAAATATTTGAGGACTCTGTGGTGTTAATGCCAGGGATGCAGCAGCTTCCAGTTTTAGTGCACCGACTCATGTGTCTGTTTGTTTATAGATGATACAGCCTCTATTTGTCAGTTCTTTGCTGACTTACGGACGATGAATTATTTGGTGTAGCCTGACAGATTGTGCTACTTGTTCCCATAGTCTTAAACAAATGGAGGTTGATTGATTTTTCTGTGGATTTGTGCCTAGTAATAGGGTTTTCTGGGTTCCTAATAATGTGCAAGCATTGATCAAAGCCTTTCCTGCAAGTGGAACGTCTTAACTTCTCTCCTGCGGGGCTTTCAAGGTGTGTAAAAGGAGAGCAATTCTCATGCTGCATCTTTTCCCATGGTGAGAATATGAAAGTCTTATTAGTCTCATCACTCAACCATCTATTTGCAGAAAACTTCTAGGAACTAAATAACTTTGTGGCCTCTCTCCTGGTGGCACTTTAACCAGGTTTTGCAAAAGAACGTGGAAGTTATTAGGCTGTACAAAACATGACATGACTGTACTGATTTCCTCAGGAATCCACCTGAAACTGTACAATCCTGTCCTGTTGTTAGCGGTAGAAAAGAGATGTAGGATTGGACAGAAAGGAGCAAAAGGTGGCATTCTTAGGAACCGTTGAATTTGCCCTCTGTGTTGGCAAAGGTTGGGGTAGGGCTTTATGCAGGCACAGCTTCTATGGGCTTTCGATGCATGTGGTGGAGGTGTCCTGTCACTGCCTGTGTTCTTCTGACTTGACAGACAGCTTCCATCGCCAGTCTGTTCTTCTACTGCCCATCTTCCACTAAATGGTCTCACAAATAGCTTTGTAAAACCGGAAGTGAATTCTTACGGCTCCTATTACGTGTGTGTTCCTCTGTTTCTTAGCAGCTGTAATTCTGCTCTCAGTGGAGCTGCTGCTTTTTAAAGTGCCAAACAACCTGGTTCAGTAATTCATAATGAATAATTTAGTGGACAAATTTTGTTGCTTTTCTGTTCATGAGTTGTTCATGAGAAAATTGATTTAACAAAAAAATTTATATTAATAAAACTCTTGACCAAGTAATTCTACCCTTTCTTGGGTGGTAAGTCTCTAGGTTGTTCATAAGGTTTTTGCAAATAGTCAGGATTCAAAAATCAATTTACTTAACCTAATCGGATGATGCTAGATTCTTCCGTAGGCTAAACTGGCAAGCTCACTCGAAATCGATAGAGCTCTATCAGGAACCCCAGACATATTTGACTTTTACAGATTGCTGTTGATCTGGAGGTTGATGCAAATGTTTAGAGAACTTACTGTAAAAAGAAAGAAAACTAAAAAAACCTGCTGTCTGTAGACTCATCTGCCGGGATATTTTGGTGGGACAATTACAAAAGTCAAATATACTGTTAAAACATGTAAAGTTTAAAAACCAAAAATAGTGACAACCTTTTGTATCACCTACCGTCTCTTCGCTATTGCCTGCTGTAGGCACTCAGGAGTTGGAAATACCTGTTTAATACTGGTTATCTTGGGGTTGGGGTTTTTTTGTGTGTGTGGTGTGGGTGGTTTTTTTTTCTCCTTAATTTACTGTTCTTGTCACTAGCATTTTTTTTTTTTCTTAACCTGTAAGCCTAAGACAAATCAGCAAACTTTATAGGGGCTTAAGTAGGGAAGTGAGACATTTGATTTGATGTACCATTACCTGGTTTCCTCCCCAACCTTCTGCTAACGGGGTTGAGATCTAAGAGGTATATTGGCAAATGGCTTACTTTAGTACTGGAGGATTCTTCTGTGTGTTTCCAGCTTCAGAATGTCGTGCATGTCGTCTTCTAATCTCGGTTCACAAACTCCTCTCTGTCAGAACACATTGTGCTAAGGCGAGGTGAAGCAAAGGAGCAGGAAAAGAAATCGCTTGTTTTCTGTAGCTTCTTTCTGGAACTGTACACACTGATTGTGTTTGGCTTTTGTAATGCTTGATGCAGCAGCGCTTCCAGCAAGGGCTGGTTTATTGTCTCTGAGCCATGGAGTAGAGGAAGATGCTATATCTCTGCCTGATACTTGCCCTATGAAGAAAGACTTGAGGTCTGGCACAAGTGTACCCTGAGCTCTTTTCATATCTGCCTGTGGCACAGTGCAGGCAGCGGCGCTTTGCTGCAGCACAGTTGTCCATTAGAGCCATCTGTGACCTTATGTATTGCTTGAATATCATGAATATCTTGGCGGGGGGAAACCACAGTACAATATGAGATCTACTACTACCAAGACATGAAAGTACTTGACACTCAGTTATTTTAGCAGCATTAAAATTCTGAAAACATTTCACTCTGCACCACCAGACTGCAATTCTGCCTCTTGTGTTGTCTGCAACTGCACTTTCTTTGTTATCCTGGCGCTGTTGTTCTTGTATTAGAGCTTTTTAAAATGGTATGTGAATGGCTCTTTGAATACGTGCCCCACACACGATTTATTTGTACCTGACTGGTCCTGCATTGAAAGTACCTCAGTTTCTATTAACAAATCATCAAATTTGAATGGTCCCTGTCTCTGGAAGTTTGAGAAGATTTAGGCTTATCCTACCATATTGAAATTATCTCTGATAATAATCTTTCATTAGGTTTTTGAGGGAATGTCATCTTCTGCAGTCATGATTAAACTGAGGTAGGAGAAGTAAAAGAAAGGCAGCATCCAAAAATACCTTGTTTAAAAGCTTGAGTCTCACTTTGTTTGCTAAAATAGGTTCTTTTTGTTCTCTGGATGCTAATTATGTGAGACTAATTTCCCAAACTTAAAATCTGTTAATTTGGTACCTCAATTGTAGTTCTTTTCCCTACAAAAGATAAGATAATTGGATGCTCTGTTGCTTCTGTGGTATGAAACAATAAAAATAAAATTTCCTAAGGCTTCTAATTCTTTGAGTAGATTTATTGAAATTTGGTAGAAGCCAGGTTCCCAAACCACTCTTAAGTAGCTTTTAAAAATCAGTAAATAACTTGTGTACATCGAAGATGAGCTGCCCAGAGACTATTGAAGGGTAAACAGAGAAAATGCTGGACACCAGGGAAAAATGTGGTCTTGTGTTTTCACCCTCTCTAATTTTGCTGTGTGCAGTTACTGTTGAACAAGGAAACTGCTAGATAAAATAGCTGCTTACACCTATTCTTCAGCAAGATACTTGACCATGCTCCTGGTTGTGTTAATTTAAACTGCTTTGAGGTGTTGAATGTACACTCACTACTTCTCTCTGAATTGTGTTCTTTCATATCAGTAGCATAAAACTTAACTTCTGAAACTCTTGAGGGAGATAAACCACAACAGAATGACAAATGTCAACAAATGTTAGGATACTGCTGCTGGTTTATATAACATTAAGTTAAATGGTTAATGCAGCAATACAATATTGCTATACCTTTATGTTAGCTGGTGAAAAGAAGTGCTTCTGAGAAAACAAGTGTTTTGAAGTAGGATTGACTTTCCCCATACAATTTTTACAGACCTGAAAGAAAGCACAGTTTCCACTGAGGATCTCCTTGTGGTTTACCTGGCAAAGCTACTGTAGTTGGTAACCGCTGGTAATGAAAAGAGATCTGAAGGTGTTTTATGGCTGCTGGTTTTTCCATCCTGTTTTCTGGCGTATAGCTTCTCGGGTCTGCTCTGCTTGGTTCTGCTCGGATAGTTTGCCGATGTCTGCCTCCTTTCCTCGTGGTGAGCACCTGCGTGACTGCTGCCTGGGCTTCAGCTTCTGACCTCTGCTTTCTCCTTACTCTGTCGTTTGGGAAAACTGCTGTGCTTGGCCCCTCCAGGAAAGGTCGTTTTGCTGTTGAGATGGGATTGCTGCTGTTCTGGTAGTTAACCGAATATTAGAGCAAACAGTCTGGAAAGGATGAATGTCGATGGTGCTCATACCCTCTAAGCCTTTTGGAAAGGTTATAGAGAAGCACCCCATTGAGACAAACCCTGCATTGCAGTCGGTCTGGAGGACTTCAAGTTGTTCCGCTGTGGCACTTGGGACCGGTGTTGATGAGGTCCAGTTGTCTTTCTGAGGGGGTTCCTGCTTTGAGGATGTTTCTACATTTCACACCACTAATTCTGCTCTTTTTCCTTCTGGGCCACCCTGTCCTTGGGTGCAGGTGAGCACCTGTCTGGGCCAGGGAATAACCTTTATGGTTTTGCACTTGCTTATATGCTGGTTGTGACAAAGCAATGGTATTGAGGCCATACAGAAGATTTAGAGGCAATGCCTTTTCTAAAATTTCCCAACGGACCGTAATACTACTTCTGAGACATGAGCACGCTGTCAAATTACTGGATATGTGCATTATCCTTCTCTGAGTAAAACTCGTTCATTTACGTTGAGTGGCTTTGAGTACTTGGTGTGATTAAACGTGCTATGTAACACCATTATTACTGGTATTACTTGGACTTCTACAGGGTGATTGTGTCTGGGTGTTGTCACCAGGGCTGTGGGGGCCTCTGTGAGGAGAGGCTGGGGCTGGGCACAGCCAGTTCCAGCTGGTTCCGCAATGGCCTTACGGCAGGGCATGACTGGCCCAGTTGGTGATGCCAGTGGCACCTCTGGGAAGGTGTATTTAAGAAAGGGCAAAATGCTGCTGGGCACTGAGGAGTGAGGAAGGGAAGGGTCCTGTGACTACCCAGGTCGGAGGAGGGGATGGAGGTGCTGTGGGTTCCAGGTCAGAGATTCCCTTGCAGCCCTTGGGGAGACCGTGGAGGAGCAGGTAGATATTTCCTGAAGAAACTGTGGCCCATGGAGAGGAGCCCATGCTGGAGCAGGTTCTCCTGACAGGGACTGCAGCCTGGCTTTGAATTAAATGAGTCTTCCCCAACCTGAGTATGTCTTGCCTGTGACAGTAACTGATGAGTGATCACTGATGAGTTTATCTTCACTGATGAGTGTTGACATCTTGTTTTTTTCCCACATACTGTTGAGGAGGGGGAGTGAGCAGCTGGGTGGGCATCTGGCAACTGGTCACAGTCAACCCACCACAGGACCATCTCTCTGGGTCCCAGTATTGCATGTGTCTGTACAGCCCATATACAGACCTAAACTTGCAGTGACTGAAAGCTGAACAGATGTGCTGGTGTAAAGACTGAATGTTGTTATAGCCCTCAATGAGAGCTGTTGAGTCCCACCAGGAGGAGCTAATATGGTGTTTTCTTGGAGCTGCATTGCATTCTGCTCTCTGAAGTATGGAATGACTAGGCTTGTGCCTGCTCTTAATTTTTTTTTTCATTTTCATTTTAATTTTTTTAATAATAAAGGGTGGCTCGATGTGTCTGTGATAGCCATGGGAACTGGAGTAGGATAGGAAGATCAGACCTACGAGAGGGAATATTTGAAAGAATAGCTAACAAAATGCTACTGGAATGCTGTGGTATGCTGAACACCTATGGTATGTATCATTTTCCCTGTCAGCCAGGTGACCTGCGGGGAGCCAAAATTTACACCGCACTGAACACAAGGATCTTGCAAGAGCAAGGTGTAAGTCTGTCCAGCTGGTATCAGAAGTGTAGTAAGCCTTGTTCCTGGGGACTTACTGGGCATTGCTGCCTTACGTGTAAAGCGTTGGCAACAGGGATTTGGACTCCAGCAGCCTTCATTTTGTAGGGGGCTGCAATTTCAATTTTGTGAATAAAAAAATATTTTATCTTAAATAATTGACAATGACATGCTACAGTCGGGTAAACAGCAGAATTTGGCAGGGACTAGAATTGCTTGCTTCTAATTTATTTTTTTAAAAATAATTTTAAAGACTAAAAGCATTCAGTAACTCTTTGATAGTTTATTTTCTATTCTGTTATTCATTTCTGCTCTGGTTTATAGTCTGAACGTTTTTTAACGTTGTCCTTTACACAGTCCGTACACCCAACCTTGTTTTAGCCAAATGTAACTGTCTTGAAAGGCAGCTGAAGACTTTGCAGTAGATTTTGATTGTCACTCTGAAGTCAGCGTAAGTATTATTTGTGCAGATATTTAAACAACTCTTTATGACTTACCACTATAAACAGTTACATGAACTTTCCCTGTGAGCCAACAGGTTTTTGTAAGGCTAGCTCGTTTCTGGTTTGCTCGTCATGGTTCATGCCTTGCAAATTTGTAGTGGGAGATCTGTGTGGAGCACAAGAGTTTTAAGAAAGAAGAATCCCTTTGGGTTTTAAGGGCTTTGAGGTCATAATACGAACAGTTTTTTAGACAAGACTTTCCCTTGTACTCAGGGAAGTGCTGGGGTTTGTCACCATCTGAGTACCTAAAATGCAGCATTTCATTTTGCTTTTTCACATGGGGAAACTTCTTCTAAATGTTTATTTATGAATTTGAAGGAGGGGTGTGTGAGTGTTGTCAAAAATCACAGAATCTCTGGTCTGTGTGGAAGATGAGAACTACATGGGGAATCAGTGTCGTTATTGCACAGAAACTCGGCATCCCTGGCGAGAGGTCCAGGTTTAATTTCTGTAGTTCTCTGGCAGCATATTTTCTTGTGGAATAAAGTATGCAACAAGAACTTGAGGATTGAAGGACTTAAAGGTCATTGTATCCCTCAGTGACACGGTCATTAGAAATACTACTTCTTTTTTGTCTATGGCTGATTATCTTGTGCATCGTTTTCCAGAAGTGGTTCATGGGGAATTCAATTAAATGATTGCTGACAAAATGAGCCTCTTTTAAGGTCTGTGGAAACATGTAGGTATAATACAAGGCCAGGAAAGAGCCTTTGAAGGATGATACCCAATACCTAAAACTCTGAAACAGCTCATTTATGGATTAATTGCTTGCTAAAATTGCACTTCCTACACAGAAGCAGATCTAATGGGATATATACTCGTAAGACAAGAAAATGAAAAGATCAATCTTCTGAAAAAACCTATAAAAGTAATTCATACTTTGTCCAAGACTTTGTTTTCAAGTTTTTAACCCAAAGCAATTTTATTTTCATAGCTGCGCTGTAAATTAGACCCCCAAAAAAGTGCACGCGAGGTGAGAAAGAGATGGAAAGACTTGGCACAGCTTCTCATTCAAGAGGTGGTGTTGGCTGTTAAGGCAGGAAAGGAACAGCACCAGCGAGTCTCTGTGATGTACTGGGGCAAAAGATGTCTGTCTGCTGTAAAAGTGGGGCAGTAACGATCATTAGACGAGGCTTTTTTAACAAGCTCTTTATTTAGTTTAAGTAGTTTATTTAGTTTGATGTGCCGTGGTTTTTTTGAACTTTTACCCATGATGGTTTTGCCCTAGTTTCACGCACGTGTAGTTGTAATCCATTTAGTTTGCATTCTCCTTTACAACTTAATTATAATACTTAAGTATGAAAGAAAAGAGTGGAAGAGTAAATAAGTCCTTGCAACTCTTTCAGGTCCTTTTGTACTTCAGTTATCCCTTTCACTCCAGCTCTGTGTGTTTTTGCCCAATTTTGTTTCGCCCTAATCCTCGCTGTTGCTTTATTTGTTCTCACTTTTCTCACTTTTTTCTTAGCTCTGCTGACGAAACTACTATAACTAGTATGAAAACTATTTTTCATCCTGTGTTCCTTTATTTTTCCTCTGGCATCATCCTGAACAGATTTCCTTTCACCTCTCGGGTCTCATGCTTATCTCTTCACCCAATTCATATGCCTTCATTTTCTTGTGTCGGGTTTTACCTTCCCATTGACAGTCCGTTGTCTCTTGCTGCCTTGTCGTGCTACTGCTGTTCAGCAGTCAGCATCAGGAAAAGAGAGTACTGTGGGAAATGAGGAACGCACCTTAATCAGGATAATTCAGCCAAATTTCATGATGATTGTGAGAGCGTTGATTGTCACTGCTGTCATTGTACTCTCTGCCAGGAATAGCTTTACTGAAACAGAGGTAGGGAAATTATTGTGTCACAGCATTGTCTATTGATTAGACATTGATAACATTTAAAAACGTCTTCAGAAAAAAACCCCTAAGTACGTAGTATCATCAAAAGCCTTGTCGGCTTTGCTGGTATAAAAAGGTAACTTTTGATAATGTGGAGATTTATAAATTACCGCAATCTTATGCGTGAAATTTTGTGTTGAAGGATTTTTGTCTGAGGCGATGGCGCTTCACTGTGGGTCCCAATTGCACTGAGACTCATTACAAATGTTTATAATTATAATGATACAACTGGCCTGGCGATCCTGTACGGGGAGAACTCCAGTGTATTTAAATCGTGGGCTGGATGGTATTTTCTTTATTTGTCACTTAAAGTGCTAAAGTGTAATAACCATTTTTCTTCCCGAAATCGCTGATGAAAACAACTCTCATTAGCAGGCAGATGGCTTTCTGGGAGGGAAGTAAAAGTGCTCTTTTTGAAAATAGGGCTGTGATTCAAAATAAGAATTTAGATGTGTTATTAACGATGAAATGCAGAGTAGTTTTAGTCAGCAAAGAGGGCACTTTGCTATGGACAAAGAAATAATGCCAGACAAAGACCTCTGCTCACAAAGAATGATGCATGGCAACGAGAGGAGAGTGTTACTCACTGTAGCCAGCAGTCTGGATTCAGCTGCACTGTGGTTTAGCCATTTAATAAAGCAGAAAAGGAAGGGATGGAAAAGATTTAATCTCAAAATTTCCTTCAGGATTTAGTTCTTTATGTTAACTTATGGATGTACAGATCAAATCAAGAAAGTCCATATTTTAGCAGCTCTTACTCATGCCCCAGTACTTCTGGTTGAAACTTAAGCATGCCACATGAAACATTGCAAAGTCCACAATGCCTTCATCTTGCGTTACTTGGATGCATCAACATCCGTGTGCATCTTTTTTGTAGGACTGAGAGCTGTGCCCTTCGAAGTAGGTCTTAAATTATACGTGAAACTTGACCACGCCCAATACGAAATAATTCCGAGTCAGTTCTACTCACGAGAGCAGGCGTTTGTAGGATTGGACCGAGTTTGTGAATATATTTCCTTACGGGGAATGCTAAATTAGTTTTTACCATCTGACATTTATAACCTCATTAAAGGCACAGCTTCTTTGAAGGTATAGCTGTTAATGGTGTGTTTGCAATAACATCAGTTACCTCAAAGTAAAGATGTGGCAAACTTATTTTTCATTCTTTAAGTGTTGATACAAAATCTAGTTGGGGGAAAAAAAAATTTTGGTAGTTTATAAATAATAGAGGGATGTTATATAGTATAATACCTGTTCAGTACAATAATGAAGATAACGTTATTCTTACTGAAATCTATCTTCTCTGACTATATGTTCAGTAAAACAAGTAGCACCTGTTGCTGACTTGCCTTTCGATGGGTTTGTCTCCAATGTCTTCATCCCCTTCAATCCCAAATGTTGGTGGCCATAGCTCTGCTGTCGGTCCTTGAGAAGTCACCTGCTGCAGAACACACGGTGGGCTGGGACCACGGGGCAGCGTGTGCTTTGTCCAGCATACAAAATTAGTGAGGGAACCTACGCGGATGTTGAATTTTCCATAACATGTGCTTTGTTTGGTTTGTAATTTGCTGTTCAAAAAGAGACAATTTGGTTTCAGAGCAGAGTTACTTTCACAGCTGGGTTTTTATCCAGGAATGGAGTAGTAAGTTCTCTGTCCAAGACAGAGAATAGCTCTTCTCTCTCTCCACCTTACCTGAAGCTGGGTTTTCAGTTTTTTATTTATTTCTGTGACCTGCATGCAGATGTAGTGTACTGAGGGCTGACCGTTTTACTCATTAGGCTCCTATAATGACAAATCTCATTTCACTTTGGCTGTGCTGGAGGTGTCTCTGAGGTCAACCAGGTCAAAGCTGCAGTTGCTGCAAGTAACTATATAATTTCTTTGCTACTGACAGTCCTGGGGATTTGAATGCCTCTGATGAATAAGGTCAGCTGAACCAAACCGTTTTTGTGTTTACAAAATTATTTGATTTGCCTTGTTCTTATCTCCCTTTGCAGTGACTTTGGCTTGGCCTTCCACCCGAGTCCCTTCTCGATATGTAGTGGATTTTGTGTGTGTCCTGACTATGTGACTTCATGGCAGGAGGAGGAAATTACAAGATGATCATTAAAGTGTGAAATTAAATTCTTAAAGATGAAACATCTAAAATAGCTACAACATTACCCCAAAAACAAACAGTGCAATTGATCCTACTTAATTGCATGCTTAATAATTTTATACCGATGTAAAGCACATTGACGAGGTACTAATCCATTTCATATTCACTGCCACGACAGATTTCCTCCTTCTTATTTGCTTTGAGTCTCATCATTATCGTGCTCATAAAACTAATATTCTTGGAATTTTTATAGTATTATTTCCATATAAAATGAGGAAAAGTCTAATATATGAATACTAAACAGCTCATTAACATGGCTTGTAATATATCTATTCATGATAAAAGCAGCTGAGAAATGCTGATATAAAATAGTACTTCAGTCCCAGAGTATATCTAAGATTAGAAGAATGATGCCTTGGATAATAAGTATTTCAGGGAAAACAGGAAATCTTAAAAACAAATAACATCAAGTAAAGAGCTTTGTATGCTTAATTAAACACATTAACAGATGCATTTATTTCAGTGAAGTAATTAATATGTTACTAGTACTGGCAGAAAGAAACATCTTGTGATTTAAAAAAAAAAAATAACCTGAAAAGGTTTTAATTTCAGGAGGAGAAAATGCTGCCTTTAAAAGACATTAAGGATGATTTTATCTGGAGCTGGCACAAAGATTGTTAATGAGCGAATTACACCGCAAGGAAAACATGTGGAAAAGAGCCTAATCTACCATGTCAAGAGCCCTGATCTTAAATTTGCTCTATATGGGCAAGCCATTGTCTCCAGCCTAAGGCTAGCTTTGAAATGGTTTAGGTGATGAACAGCTCCTCCTTCATCCGTGTGCATGAAGGTTTGGTCCTTGAGGTTTGTCTCTGGCCCTTTAGCTGTGCTTCCTGCGCCTGAGCCACCGGAACAGGCTGTTGGGTGACCTGTCCAAAGCTTGTCTGTAGGTTGGATGACAGCAAAAAAATTCCTCATTCACAGCGTGGGCTTGTTAGAGGTTAGGGCTGAAATTTAGAAAGATACACTGCAGGTTTAAATGAGGTGTTGGGGTTCAGTCATCATCAATTTGTATTTTGGTATAGACCTAGCTGTGTGCTTTTTCCCTTTCAGCAGTCTTTTTGTACTGACCTAAAGCAGAGGTTTCTGCTGCTGTTTGGTTGCAGTTGTGCCATAGCAGTTCAGTTTGTTTCATGTTAAAGCCTAGGGTTCTAACCTTTGAAGAAGCGTTGCTGACAGCTTTATGAAGGGCTCAGGCGTGGTCCTTAACCTTTACTCAGATACCAAATTATAGAAAATGCAATTAAGATCAAGATACAACAGTGTCTTGTCGTCTGAAATGTCAATAAATAAATATCCCACAAATTACTTCTGTTAGAAGTGCATCCGGTAGTGCTGACAGAAAATACTGTGCAATGCACTTCCTGCACTTCTGAATACTGAGCCTCAAATTGGAAAACTCCCACTGAGATATGTGCGTATTTATTTTTTTTTTTTTATTAGATGAATGATAAATTCCTCTGCAGTCTTCAGCTTGGTTTATCAGGGACAAGTCACCAAAGCAGGAGAAATGGGAGATCGCTCAGAGGGAGAATGAATTCATATGTAAGCAAGGAGGAACGCATAATTGTGCGGAAGTTTAGTACAAGGACCATTCATAATGTCCCTTTTTGCTTGTGAAGGAGAGCACAATGCTGGTGCTGGGCTTGGATTCAGAGCTGCCCTCCAAGCGTCTCTCTCACTGTTCACGAGCATCATTCACAACTGTGGTACAGATAAGAACATTAAGAGAAGGTGTTTCTCAGCACTCTTCTGTAGTCTGCCGCAGAAGACAATGATGGAAGAAGGGACTCGGCTAATTTACTGTTTCGATGAAGTATGGTGATATTTGGTTCAAGTTTTATTTAACGTTCTTTTGTATTTCCCTGGAAGTTCTGGAAAAATGTGGAATAGATAAATGTTTCTTAAACAAGCTAGAACAAGGTTAACTTTGACTAAGTGAAGCTTAAAGAAAAAGAGGTCTGGTGGTTGGCTCCTTTTTTTGAGCTGATGATGGGTTGAAATGACGCATATAATATTCCTTGACCTTTAAGACCTGCTCTCTTTGGCTCGTTGCTGTCAGCAGTAGTACCCAGAAAGATGAGAGCACTCTGCAGTGATACAGCCAGCATCGATAATGCAGCGCAGCTCAGCCCTGTGGGCAGCACAGCTAATGCTGGAACAATGATCTGCTGCAGCTGCCCGTTGGAAAAGCATCAGGAGGTGGGGTGGGACAAACGGCTGAGGAGCCCTTGGTCTCTGGATGGAGGAGCAACAGGATCTAATCAGTTCCCGCGTCCTTCGGCAGCCTATGCAGGTCAATGCAAACTGTGCAACCTTTACTCCTCAGCCCGGATTACGGACGGCTGCTGCCAAGGAGTGACACACGCAGTCTGGCGCTCGTGATTCACCTGCCCCTGCCTGCTCTGCCAGACACTTAGTCAGAGGATTGTGGAGCACTTCTCAGCCCCTGTTTTTGCAGTCAAACAGCTTTATCTTTTACTGTCTGTAGCGTACAATTTTTTTTTTTTTAAATGAATTTGTTTTCAAAGTAATTGAAATACATTTCTCTAATTGGGAGTGATCCAAGCTAGGAAGGAAGAGAAAATTGCAGTGATCTAGACAGCTCAGTTGTTTTTTTTTCTGTGGTAAATCATAAACCCATAAATCATGGTAGGTTTATTCTGTTTTTCCATGACTCAGCTGTATTTCTGGCCACATTTTAGTTGCCAGCAGACTTACCATTTTGAATGCATGAAAAATACCATGAGATTCTTTAAGAGAATTTTACTTTATTCAATCTGATTTTTGTATTCAGTAAGTAGCTGAAGAACTTCATGCACAGTCAAGGAGAATGTTCCTTTTCCATTGTGGAGAAGAATGCTAGGAGATGTATCAGACTGCAACTGAGGAGTCAGTTGTGAAGGGGGTGGGTGGGAGAAGCAGTGATGCAGCACCCATTATTACCTAAAACTTTTTTTATCTGCATTTGGACTTTTTGCGTGTATGACTCTCACTGGAAGGGGTTGGTCACTTACTAAAACAACTCCTACTGCTTGAAAAATTGATGTGAAAAAGCAGGAGGTGGTGTTGGGTTGAAGGTGCTTCTCTATAGCTGCCTGTGCTGGGGAGCTCTGCTCTCACTGAGCTCTGTTTGGTGGTCTGGCTGTGCAGGGGAGCACTACGATAGAGGTACTTGTATTTCCTTTTGAATTTAAAGATTTCTTTCTATTCTCGGAGCAGTGTGAAGGAACTTTGTCATAAATGTGTGTATTTCTGTAACAACCTGACTTCTAATTGTATATAGCATGTAAGGAGCTCCATACTTGTAAGTGCAGGGATTCGGTTTAAGCCTGGAAGCAGATCTTATGCTGCTCCTGTGCAATGCTGGACGGAGACTGAATCCCATCCCTCAGGGAAGCGCCTCTTGCTGTCCTGTTTAAGGTTGTATTATGTACATGAACCATCTGCAGCACTGCAGGTTGGTAGGGTACCACTAACCTGGCATTACTCTGTATGGTGCTGTAGGAACGTTTAAAGGCTGAGATCAGAGGGTTTGCCCGGGGTACTGCTGTTTCACTGCTCAGGGGTAGGCAGGACTCCTCATTAGTGGTACAATTTAATGATACTGGGATGTTGGAGCGATTTTTGTCTTGTACCAAATAGATGCATCAAGTTGACAGTAATATCTCTCTCAGCAACTGCGTTTGCCAAAATAAAAAGTATATGCAAAGCCCCAACCTCTATCAGCCAAGTACCAAAGTTATTCCTACCACCATGTGACGGCCTTGGTATTACACTGTGTGCCCACTTCACCGTCACTTATTTATACTGACAGGTTTGTTCTAGCAAGACGTGTTTAGCTTGTTAAAACCGCATTAGTTAGTCTGCAGCTAGCTGTAATATCTGGACAGTGATCCATGCCCGCCCCGGTGAACTGCTCACGAGGCAGCGATCGTTGGCGTGGGTCTCTGTGCGTGGCTGTGCTGAGCTCATTAAGATGTCTTAGCCTTGTAGAAGGTATCAGCTATATTAAGTATGGAGTTCTAGCAATAAAAACAAATGCATCATGGCATGGAAATGCATTAACATCCCCTGGTTCATTGTAGCATCATGTTTTCAGGGAAACAAACAAAGGCAATATAATAAACTGAGCTGGCATCAACCTAGCTGCTCTCGGTAAACTGTAACGGCTTTCAGAGGGTTCAGGGTTGGCTCTTCTACATCATTAATATTCCTCTAAAGATGTGCAGGATTTTTGTTTTTGAGATAAGGAGGGACTAAAATAAAAACTAGAAATCCTTGAAGGCTGTACGGAACCTTCTGCTGGTGTGTTACCAAGAGATGGTTAACAGAATCAAGTCTGGAAGCGTTTTGGATGGTTTTCTAGGTGGCTCTTGGGGTCTCCTCCAGGCACCTTCAGCACAGCCGGTCACTGGAGCCACTGCAGTGCTGAGTGTGTGGCCACTACTTGTTGTTGTTGGCTGCTCATACATTAGTTAAACCGGGCTCTGTTGCACGACTGTCTTGCTCATACCCAAGCTCTGGTGTAACAGCAGTTGTGGGTGGACAAAACAGTTCAAAATGATAGTGCTCTGTCTCCTTTTTGCCAGACACGTGTAATGGTGTGTGGACAAACCGGGAGGCGTGTGGCTTGTGCAAACTAATGATTTCTCGCTCATCTGCGTGGCACCCCTCTGACTGACCCCTCTGCAGCAGCGCTGGCCATCACTGGCTGCTTTTTACCTGGTGTTGGAAAAGGTTTTACATATGTGCAGAGTCTGCTCCCAGTTTGGGCTTCACAGATCTTTTATTTACAGAAGTCAAGTACTCAGTTTGGTGGTTTTTGAAGTTCAATTTTTAAATCCTCTACTGGTAACTTTTTTCTTATTTTTTTTCACTTCTCCTCCAGCAGAACTTTCGCATGACTGTTTTAGCGAGGATGGTACGAGGCTGACTGTGAAGTGCAGCTAATTCTGGCATCTTGTAAATATCAAAACAACACGTTTTGTTTTTACTCTGGTGCTCTAAGGTCAAAATTGCCGTTCTATTTGGATAAGCATTTAATCTTGATGTTAGTATCTACAACTTAAAAGCTTCACGGAGGGAACAATTTTCTGTACTGATATGTTGATGTTTTAGCTTAATCGCTGCAGAAGAACTGCTAAAGACAAGAAATACAAAATGATGGTGTAGCATCCTGGTGTGCGCCAGCTCATTTGGAGTGCTCTGTCTGCACGGATATATGCTGCTTTCTGGCCATCGTGCTGTGAAGGAACTGGCCAGAGCTTCTCCTGGAGATGTTCTCAGCTCTGTGCTTACTCCCGTTTCAGGAATGCTCCCTTTTATAATGAAAATCCCTTCAGTTTCCAAGTTGTCTTTTGAGGTTGGACTCTGATACCCATTGGCCACCTCTAAACAGTAGCTTTTTCATGTTGCTGGCTCAGTTGGCATTATTCCCCCAGAATCGTTGTATCTTATTTACTTCATGTGTGCATCTCTTTAGATCTCAGTCTCCCTCAGGGCATACAACAGCGCTAATCTAAGCCCTCAGTTTTAGTTCACTACTTTCTCATTCTTGCAGCTTGATGTGCAGTATAAATATCATTGTTGCTTGAGCAGTAATGTACAATTTAAAACCAATAAATACCCCATTTGCTGGAGGCTAATGGACTATTCATTTTGTGCTGTAATATCACCTGTTACTTCTGGGAAGGATTTGTCTTCTGAGGAGGTGGATCTGTGGTCTTAGCTATGCTGTGCAAACTCTAGCAAAGTGATGTAAGTTTAGTTCATTCATCTCTTTTTTTTTTTTTATCTGCTTTTTTATGGATTTAGCCTGATTGCCAGAGTGCCTCTGCATGCCAGGGCCGTGCTGGCCCCAGGGGGATGCTCTGAGTGGGGGAAACCTGAGGCCAACTCTGGAGAAGTTGGTATTAGTGCAGTGCGGGCTCCCCTCAAGTGGAGGTTGCCTAGAGGTGAGGAGTGTCTGTATACTTTGGTGTTATCCTCAGACATAAGGCTGGGGGTGCACAGCCTTTGCCTTATACACAGCATAGATTGGTATAATGAGGTTTTACCTCCTGCACATTAATCAGTGCTGTGCACCCATGTGCAATGTAGTCCTTAAATTTTGGGCATTTATTTAGGTAGGTATTATTGAAGGGCTGATTCACTCATGGGAATTGTGGTTCCTTATAACAGTCTTGCATTGCCTTGAATGTCTTCCATGTTTCTACTTTGATTTTGTGCTCCGTATTGCAGAAAAAATACAGCTCACCGTTTTTTCATGTTCAAGTGGAATGCAGTGGTCCTTGAGTTTTGTAGTTTGTTGTTTTTTTTTTTTTAATTTGAGTCAACTGGAAACTTTTTGCTGTGTTAACAGCATTTTCACCCCATGTTTTAAGAGACAGTATAACCTGTAATGGGCTCAGTTTCAGCTGTGTCCTTAAAAGTTAGACAGGTACAAATATTAATCTTTAATTAATAAGCCATGAAGGGCCTGAAAAAAGCTTGGTTAGGTGTGACTATAGATACGTGACCAGTATATTGCAACATTAGCTTTGGCATAAAATAACAACCACTTTCACAATCTTCTCAAACTTTTAAACATACAGAATCTCTTATGCTAAGGCCACTCTGAAAAATTCTAGGAATTGTGAGAGAATAAAAAAGTGTTTTAGACCCATCTTTAATACGGATTTTTAGCTTCAATCTGTGAAGCGTGTTGTAACGCTAATAGAAAACAAGAAGCATAAGTAGGTGCAATAAAATAACCTTTGCTTGGTTTTAAAATGCAAAGTGGCAGATAAAGAATATAGCTCTATCTAGAAGGGCAATGTTAAAGATAAAAATATTTGATATTTTATTATTTCTAGGACTGTCTTTGTTCAGTACTGGAAGAAAAAGGTTGGTTTTGGGGTTTAAATAACATGAAATAAAGAATGTCATCAGCTCTTGTGGTGAGTAGTGGTATAATCAGTTGAATTAGCCCATCGGTACTTGATAAATATCTTTTGGAGAAGATTTGCATATATGAAAACAATTTCATATTAGAAAAGCATTGTGATATAACCTCTGGAGTTCTGTCTGTTAATAGATGTCACTGGTGTCACATGGTAGATGTAGCTAAAAGACATTTATCTTCTTTTAAAGGTGATAATACAAATAAAGATCGACATTATAGATATATACAGAGTCATATATACATACTTTTTCTATATATGTATCTCTGGTGGTGGTAGGTTACTCTGAAAGTCTGTAATGGTACCACAAGTGATGGGCATAGTGGGCATTGGGGGTAGAGAAACAGAAGATGCTTTGAGTGGTGTGTTAGCATAGTTCTGTAGAACACCAGCTAGGAAGCAGGGTGTGAAACTGCTGGGGTGTTGCTGTGTGGGGGAGTTAGAGAAGCTGAGCTACCACTGAGGTCAAACCAGTTTCTGAGCTTGAATTAGCAGACTAATAGCTTTGAGAATAGCTGGGTCTCTTGGTGAGCAGTTATTTTGCAAGTAAGTCACAATCACTTAATTGTTTGAACAAATTTGATATTTGGGATTTGGCAAAAAGATTAATATTTGATTGCCTGTACCTGTAGCCTGGGTCAGCAGCGTAACTGTCAGGAGAACCCTGAAGTCTGTGAACCAAGACACGGAAAAGCAGCCGTGAAAGCTTGTGCTTGGCTAGACAAACGGGGACTGTTTCCATCCCTTGCACAGGGGGCTGGTTCACAGGCACCTTCCTCCTCTACTGTCACTGTAAGCAGTGCTACTCTTTAAGACAGGTTTGTTTTTTGTTTCCTTGAAAATTTAATAAACAGAGTTAGTGAAACAGTTGGCCCATGTTTTTCCAGTAAGTGTTTTTATTCACACTTCAAATTAAAAGGTTACAGTGATGCTTTATAAAATGACCCATAAACCAGTATTCAAAATGTACTAAACACACAGAGGACAAGAACAAAGTGTATTGAATGTCAGAAATGATGGGTAGAAGTAGAGCCAATGGTGACTTCATATTTGGCAGGTGTCTCTCCTTCCTATATTTGTTTACAGGTTCATATAAACGTGTTTGCTTTCCTTCTCTGCACGTCAAATCTGTGTTGCTTCTGAATCAGTGGTGTGTTGGATGATGGCTTTGCAGCAGCTGCCAGGCTTCTGTCAGGTTGCTGACAGGATGGTATGATAATTAATCTATTGATCCTATTAGGAATTCAGTCACAACTTAGTGAACTTGATTCACTAATATTCCAGTCAAGGTATTTCTTTCTCTTGTAAACGTTATGCACTTCAAGATCCATGTGACAGTTTTGGGATACGGGGTTGTTAAAACAGTCACCTAAGAATCACTGCTTTAATGAGGTGGTAGGGAAACAGCTGGGGTTTGTACCAGGTAAGAAGTAAATTAATCTGCCTACTGACTTGGACAACTCCTTACTCTCGACATGAGGCAAAAGGAGCCTCACAACATGAGGTGAGCGATGTGATATATTTTTCAAAACATATTGAAAGGGTCTAAAAAACTTTTTATTATTTCATGATGCTCCATTGGTTAACATGGTATAGAGGATGAGGCTAAAGACCATTTAGTGTTAACGATTATGAATTGGTGATAATGGTTATTACTGGTACACACAAATTGTGATGAACCAGGAGGCACGCTCTTAAGCTTTCCCAAGGTTTTGGAAAGCCTTTTATTTACAGGATAGCAGATGCAGATGCATGCATTTCTTTCCCTGATCGTAGCAGCATAGAATTATTAAAAGCAGTTCTTTGAATACTTGTGGTGACCTGCAGGCAAACTGGTTCAAAAAGATGTGACGCGTGCCATAGCGATTTGCCAGAAGAGAAAAATGTGAAGACAAGTTCTCGTTTTGAAATCTATACCCGGGAAGTGTGTGGCAGATTTGAGTTAGGAAGGGAAAAGGAAGAGGAGACCGAAGCGTTAGTGGTGTCCCTTTTAACCTGGCTGAGCAGCGCTGTGCAGAGCATGTTGAATTGGCTTATTGGTGCAGTTGTGGTTTCATCTTCATTTCCTTTTCCATACGACACAAAGGGCTCCGTCCCTCAGCGTACCAGACCGAGACGGTAGTGTGCTTACACGAGCGTAAGACAGACTCCATAAAAACATGTTTCAGAAAGAAAGCAAGAAGATCGTAGTGACTTATGGTATTGCTCAGTGATCATAATAACATTAAGCTTTCTTTAAAGGCTTTTGTAAGACTCTGGATATTTTCAGTGTAAAATACAGTTTCGCTGTGTGTTTACCTTTTTAATTGTATTTTTCACTCTTAAATCTCTTAAGTGCCGTTTTCAGCTTTCTTCCATAAAGTATCACAAATGAAGTTGAGGTTTTAATCTGCAAATCCCTTTGTCACATCCTTTAATAAACAGAAGGTAGTTAAAGCTATTTTTCACAGTATATTGGGCAAGTCTGGCGTGTGGTAAGTTAGGCAAATTGGCAACAACTTGTTCTCCAGTCTTTATCTTGTAGGACAGAACTATAAGCAAACGAAGCATAGAGCCTTCGTGCTTTAGGAAAATGCTGAAGGTTCCTATTTATTTTATTTATTAAACTCAAACTGTTAAAGAGAACTTAGGATGCTATGTTTTTGCTTCTGTTAAATTATCTTCTGCATAGCGGCTTTATTTAACAAGTATAATTTGCCTTTCAGGTGATTTTTTTTTTTTTTTAACTATGTCTGTCAGGAAATTATTACATCTACCTGGTCATTTCCCCCACTTACAGTGCATGCTAAATACATTCAATAAGCATTTCACTTAGCATTAATGGGATAATTATTGTATGTGAAATACTGATTTATGGTAAAAGACACACTTACTAGGAGCTGACAGTTGTTCAATTCATTACTCATGTTAGATAGCAATTAAACTTTACAAGGTTATTTTAAATTGATCAGTACAGAATTTTTGTAGCAGTAGTTGCTATAATACATGTGCAGTGATACATCATCTACGGCTACAGTGCCATGTTAACCAAACATTAATTTGAGCTCATGTCTAGACATTCAGCTGCTAATTATAGCTACTTACTGTTTACAATGTGGTGTAGCCAAAAAGGCAGAATATTATTATTAGGGCTAATAGGTGTTTTGGCCATGGGTGGTTTTGAACGAAGTTCTGTTGAAAGCAGTGACACGGTGCTTTTGGATCTCTTAATTATGTAGCAAATTGTGCACAAAAGCGATGTAATAGAATGGAAAATGCGTCAAATTTTGTTTCTCTGAACGAGTGTGCAGAGAGATGTAAAGCCTGCTGGCTTTGGGGAAAGGCGCCTTTAGCACCTCCAGCTTTAGTCTCCTGTTCCCTTAATCGCCTGTCCTTTTTGGAAGAGCCTTGGAGAGTTACGGTTGGATTCTAAAATTCTTATTAAATAATAGATGAAGTCCCCGTCTGTCCCGTGAAAAGTCAGAGTGAGCGAACACAAAGTTTCATTACAAGACTAAGGGTGTGTTGTTCAGGATGCTGACCTTCACGTCAGTCAGTGCCTTTGAACCGTGGAAGTTCTCAGCCTTCCTGTAGAGAAGAGTAATCCTGTGCTGGGAGAGGGGTATTGAGCTCAGACAAGGGAGGCAAATGAGCAATTGTGTTGCTTGGATGGGGCTTCCGAGCTGCCTCTGCAGCTTCTGCCAAGATTTCATATCGGCGAGCTCCCTGCGGCCGTTGAACATCTCGAAGGGAACGGGCAGCTTGGGGCTCCCCATCGCCCCAGCAGATTCTCGCTCTTCCAACCAACGGCCACAACAGTTAGTCCTGAGTATTTACTAAAACTCTTTCACTTAGAGCTTGTTGCTTGCTATTTCTTTTCATGTACTTAGATATTGAAATTCCACTGCTGCATAGCTATTTTTTCTTCCCGTTTTTTTGGAAAAAAAAAAAAAAGGAGGTATGAAAAGAACAGGATGCTGAAGTGGGAGGATACTTCAGAGACTAGAAAAGAGAAAAAAGGAACCTGGCTTTGGGAGGGAGTTGAAAGAAAAAAATGTTCTGTCCAGCATTAAGTTAGGGCTGTGAATTCCGAAAACTGAATATTTCCAAGCCTTTTAAGTCTGTTTCCTACCAAATATGCCTTCCTTCTACCAAGATAATTGCTCTTCATTGGAGACAAAAAGCACAAGCAGGATTTGCAGTATTTGGTCGAGGAACCAAAAATGTATTTTTGTGAGAAATGGTGTAGATAACCTTTAGTTAGCTGGCAGCTCTGGTATCTAAAAGAAATCTCTTTCGCATACAGGATTTTAAGGTGATGTTGTGATTGATTAATAGCCGTGGTACGAGGCTACACATTGGAGTCTCCTGGAAAATAATGCCAGGTACTTAATTGCCAGATTTTTTTACTAATGTGTTTTGATTTAAAAAGGGGGGAAAACAACAAACTTTTTTATGGGCAATAAATTGGAGGAAGATGCTCACACTTCAGCCCAAAGTACATAGAGAAAACCAGCCAAGTGAAGCGTGTTTGTAAGGAGTGAGTCTGGTTGGGAGTCTTTATGTAGCATGCCCAAATTAATTCTGTATGTAAGAAGAGAAGAGTGGGAAGGAGGGTGGTTGTCATCAGAAAATTTGGGTTTTGAGGTGAATTCATTTGATCACAGCTCATTTTCAGTTGGCCCATTAGAGTAATTTAAGGAAATACACGGAACTCGATTCTTACACATAGTACAAACTCTATATGCTGCGGCTGACCCTTCTTATTGCTGTGGCTTTTGAGGAACATTTGCTGTTAACACTTGGTTGTAATTTTTTTGTAATTATGATGGTGTCTAATAGATTAAAATGCAAAAGCACTCTACTTGCATTGATACAGCATTTGAAGGTTTTTAAGAGATCGTTTCCTTGTTGCTATGGAAGGCTGTATGTCCGTGATTTAGCGTGCTTTGGTTTGCTAACTTTCTTAGGTCATTAGAAGATATTTGTATTCTAAAATTTCCCAGGATTAAAAAAAAAAACCAACCAAAACATTTTGTCAAAGTCAGATGGTTCCTCACAACTTCATGTGTTGGAAAACTCCCATCTTTTCAAGCCTTTGAAAATTGGAAAAAAAATACTGTAGAGAACTGTAATCTCTTGCTCTGATTTATATAAAGTATAAAATACATCTGTTCTTTTAAAAGTTACAATTAAATAGATTCTCACACATTATTACACTGTTCTGAGGAGGAAAAAATTGAAATCATACAGAAAAATAAAACCTTTTTAAAGAGGCTTCATTCTGCTCTTAGAATTGACAAGTTGGATTTTCTGTAACAGCCAGTGACTGAAACATCAGTTCAGAAATTAAAACTCCTCTGTAGTTTTGAAATGTGTCATCAACTTCCTCGTCACTTCTGGTTTACTGTTCTCATGATTCCAGGAAAAAAAAAAATAGAATAAAAATGTATTGCAAGAAAAGCACTCTAAATAATTTTATTTTTGTTTTTCTCTCTGACGCAAATAGACAACCTAAATCACTTGGGTTGATTAAAGCATTTTGTCAGCTTTTTATTTTTTGTCCTTTTTTTAATGTTTAATGCAGAAAAATCCTTGATGTTACTTAAAAGTAAAAAGACAGAGCACTTTGGATGCAGCAAGATGAAACATCTCTGTTTTTTGGATTTTTGCAGGGGTCTGCCCCCTCTTGAACTTACGTGTATCGGATTCTACCTGATATTAACTCCAGGTTGTGATTTTTTTCTTTGTTCTTTTTTTCCATTTTTTTTCTTGACTGCAACTCCTTTCAGTTATGAAAGCAGAACTTGTTCTCATCGTTGTTTCTACCCCAGGAATATACTCCCCAGAAGACTGAGTATTTGCAGGGTTTTTGCTGCTTAAGATTGGAATTGGGTTCCTGCCCTATTCCACAAAAACTGTGTGTGTATGGTCAGTATCCTGAGCCCAGGTGCTCTTACAGGGGTGAATGTTCCTAATATAAAGCTCAAATTAATTATGAGCAGGTTTGATAAACTAAAATGTAAAACGAGAGCTGAGAAACCAGAGTGAAAAAGGACAGTTAGTGCTTTTAGATTTTTTCGGTAGGTTTTCAGTACCTTGAATGACTCTACACGTACAGCATGTTTCAGTGGAATTAAAAGCAGCCTTTCCTCCCTTACTTTAATATTTTTAGCTTTAAATTTTTAGCTCACATGTCTGCAGAACTTTCTAACATAATATGCTAGATGAAATTTTGTAGCTGTAGCATATTTGATTGCATAGGTACTTTTGGAATAATTAGACTCCTTAAGCAATTAAAAGAAAATGAAGTATTAGTTAAAAGAGCATAATTCTGATTTTTCTATTAGTCAATTCACTTGTTTAAGTGGAGAGAAATAAAATGCCCCAAAGTATGTCTTTTCCAGGGGATTACTCCCCCAGCGTCATTTAATTTTGTCTGTTTGTATGGATCCTGCTGATATTGCCTGTATTGTCTTTCATCCTTCCTGTTTGTACATAAAGAATCTTATTAGCACATCAGTAATTTGCAATCCCAATTCCCTTGAGGGGGTTGTATTTTTCCTGCGATTTTTGTGCAGCTCTCCCAGGTGTTGGTGTTCAAAGTACAATGGAGAACCCTCGGGTCCACAGAAATGCTCCTGTGGCATCAAGGCACTCCTTTTTGTGCTGAAGAAAGGCAAAGGCTGATGTGCGTGAAATCGCTTTCTCTCACAAACTGGTGTGCTGGCTCCAGAAGCAATAGCAGATCGAACTGGGAAGGGCGAAGCTCTGCTGTGCAGCACTTGGCCATAATGGGTCATCGGAACTGAGTGTTTGTACAGGTTTGCCTTCTGAAACGGTCTCTGTGTTTTTAGCACGTCTCTCTTTCTTATCCTGTCACGAAGTTCCTCGTCTCTGGTTATGAAAGGGTAGCGCTGGGGAGAGCATTACCTCTGGAGAACAGCTGTTTGCTTTTTCTCCTGCCAGAATTACAACTTGAGCCGTTCCTCTGCTTCTAGGAGAGACTCTTCTACCTCCTGAGGCAAGGTGTGTGCCCGCCTATCCAGGATGCGCTTTTATGTGCTCTGCAGGTTAACAATTCCATCGGGCAGTGAAGTTCTCTGACTATTTCATGCTTGGCGTGCTGTGCTTCACGATGTCACCCATCGCACAGACTCCTCGTGTACAGCTTGATGGTCGGTGGAAGTACCCTGTGGTTGAGCAGGACAGTTACACGGCTGTTCGCTGGGGCTGCCAGACACCGGCACAATTAAAGGCCACATCCACGGAGTTAAGACAGATGCCTGTCACTTCAGAAGTATAAGTCCAGGCTTTAGATCTTCAGCAAGCAGCTCAGCTGCCACTCAAACTGGCAGTTTCCACCAGCCGCTCGCACTTTCCAAGGAATCGCGCTCCGCTGTGTGGAGTGTGCGTGACGGATTGGCTTATGCAGGAAATACCGGTGGCAGCTGTAGATTAAGTATTTGGCACTCGTTGGAGCGGGACTGCAAGTGAGGCAGTCGTCATTAGCTGAACGTCCTGACCGGCTGGTTCTTGAACGTGATTTTTGACTCGAAAAGCTCTTTTGATGCTGACCCAATGAATATTGTATGTATGAAGTGGAGCGGCGCCAGCAGGCGAGATGCGATCGCCTGCTACGCCGTGCTCGGAGGCGCTGCCGCGGGCAGCGTGAGGAGTGGGGTAACAGGAGGTGCACACCGAGACCCTTCTGACGTGGTCTGGGACGGTTTTGAAAGACAAGGTATTGCGGAGGTGTGGCGTTGGGGCACTGAGTTGTGAATGAAAGCCATAACATTTTTTATCTTAATCCCACAAAGTAAAGGACTATATTTCATATCTGCTTTTTTGTGTTTTAATTAAAGTTATGGAAAGATGAAAAATACAAGATCTTATTAATCATAAATGTCCTTTCACCTGCTGCAGCACCTCAGTTCACTTTCTGCTATTCTTCTTGTTGGCTCTGACAGACTTGGCAGCTTTTAACTGAAACTAAGGCACCTCTTGATCCTGCCTTCCGCGTCATCCTGCCCTGCCAGGGTAAGGGGAGGGGAATGGACCAAAGGGAGAGTCGGAATTCAGTTTCCCAGGAGGAGGTTTCGGGCAGCCAAGCCCCTGCTCGGGCTTGCGAGGCGGAGCCCACGGAGGCTGCTGTGCCACTGCAGCTCCTGACAGTGTTTCTACTGGGGCAGGTTGCTGGTGGTCCCCATTTCCCGGCAGCTGCCGTGTCTGCAGCCTCTGCGACTGAAATCCCAAGTCCTGCTCTTCTGATGACAGTGGGTGATACTGTTGTAGGTGTGAGGGATCCTGGGTGGTTGGGTAAAAACCAGCTTTTCTCCATGTCATGTGGGAACCAAGAAGTTAGCTTGCCAACTGCAAGCTTAATTGTAGTGTTTTCAACCTCTGGCTTTTCCCTTTATGTATCTTCTTAGGGTATTTTTTTCTTATAATATCCGTATCAGAGATATTAAATCTTTGAAAAGGAGTTGAACCTACTAAGTGAAAAAATGTTGAGAATCGTACCACATGGCATAGGGTCTGTGGTGTAACAGATCTTTGCTAAAATTAATAATTACTTCATGAATTTAACTATATGAGGGTTAAAGGAGCAGGAATGCGAGTTATGGAGGAATTCCTTTTACAGAATTGCTTTCAAAATTTTTTTGAAGTGGAATAGTACTGTACTTGATTCAGACAAAACTTACTATTCCAATACAACCAATGTCTTTCACTTTTGAAGTCATAGTTTGAATGCTTTCTCTGTGGATACACTCTTCAGTGGCTTTGCTGTACTATCACTTATAACTGTCATTTAGTAAAGGAGAAAGGACGTTGATTTTAAAAAAAGGAAATCCTGCTGGGGAGTAGATCCTGTAGTTTGTTCCAAAACAATAAAGTCTATTGATTTCATTCAAGACAGTAGCTTTTCCGAAACAAACTGCTCGTATTTATCTGTTACTGTTGCTTGAAGGTTGTGGAGAAGAAAACAAAAGTCATTTTAAAGTTACCCACCAGAACAGAAATGTCACACAATAATTTCCTTTAACCAACGATACCTGACATACTGTTGTGTGAAAGAAATTAAATGCTCCTGCGGAAATCAGTTTCAACAGTCCCATCTGGTGTTTAAAATTGAAAAAGCGTACCCTAACATGAAGACAAGGATGGAGATAAAGTACAGCAGGTTCCACTCCCTGTTTGTTCTTTAGCTGCTGTCCAGAGGCCTGGGAAAGCTTTAACGCTGCGTGGTAAGCTGGGGAGGGCTGTGGAGTAGCAGTAGGAAGGCTGGGGCTGCTTTCAAATACAGCGATGTGGTGGGACACTGCACCCTAGGAACAGCCGTCCTCCGCGTGTGGCGTATTCAGAGGGGGTGATTCCCTGGGGAGGAAGACCTCGGAAACACTGGTGGTGGTATGAAGAAAGTGGTGAAACAAGTCATTTTGTTGTTTCTGGAAGAAGCTTGCATTTGCCTCTGCAAGTGGGGATGGGGGAGGGAGAACGGAGTGCGCTGCATTAGTGAGGGCTTTGCTCAAGAGCCTTCCCCACCTGGTGCCAGTTGGCAAACTGGGCTTGTGTTCAAGCATCAGTCAGATTACGGGATGAAATTGTTTTGCAAACAGTGCCTCTCCATGTGATTTTAATGATAGGTCTGCAACACCTGGCTGTGGGTTTGCAGTCGGAGCTCATACGTTTGCATGCCCTGGTCCCTCCAGAAATGATTATGCTCTTGGAGGGTGAACAGTGGACTCTGAATAAACACTACATCCTTGGTTTGTAATATTGCCTCTTCTGATTGCCTCTTAGCAGCCCAGAACGGGTATTTTGAAATCACTTAGGAACATGGTAATTTTAGGAGTTTGCTGGAAATTTCTCTATTTGATTGTACCCTAGTTTGTATGTTTTCCAACTCCTGCCTAAGTTCTACTGTTGAACCAGTTCACCAGCACATGGGGCACTGCAGCCTTTCCCATGCAAACTCAAGATGCCACAGCCTGTGCTGACGTGAAACATGGACACAGATGTGCTTATCTTGTATATACTGAGCTCCAAACTACTAATTCTGATGGAATTGAGGTGTTCCTGTCAAAAAGACTTAGAATATACATTCTAGCTTTCATGCTGAATTAGCAGTGAAATCTAAATATAGTTATTAAATTTTTTTCAGTGTTACATTTTGGAGGTGACTTCATTATCTCAGTGTCACCCATGACGAATGATGATTGGAAGATGGGAGTAGAAGTACTTGTAGTTGTTCAAGATTCAATAGAGACAGAAAAAAAAGAAAGCAAATACAAAAATAAAATACCCCACAATTCTAGAAACTAAGTAAACAGCAGTTATTGAATACATTGACTAGAATCACTGAAGTTTATATGTAGCATGGGTGCATGTAATATTTTATTTAGAGGATATTTAAAAAAAAATAACAAAAATGTCAAACTTTTTAATTTGGCATAGTAGTTAAATGAGTAAGATATGCAGGATATGTTTTAGGCAATTGATTGGAGAAATGTTTATACTTACCAACATAAAGGGAGTCCATAAAGAAGCATTAACTTTCAGTTCTGGTTCTGAGATGTGGATTCCATGTTGCTGTGGGAAAACTGAATGCTGTTGCTGATAGTTAATGAAATGCGGGGACGTGCTCTTCCTTCTGCTGGAGTCTTGTTACCAATAGCACATTAGGATTTTGTGGGATATCAGAGCCTGCAGCTGCTTACTGCTACTGCTGTTCATTCTGTCCCTTCTCTTCTTGCCAGGACACTGTCCATCCACCCAGCAATTATTTTGAACTCGTCCTAATGCCCAACACATTGTTCCATGAGCAAACGTAGCTTATTGAAAGTGGAATTTTTTTTTTCTCTTCTTTTTAAAATGGATGTTTAGTTATGGGGCTTGCAAGTTGACTGATTCAGTGGAAGATCTGGCAAGAGCCAGTGTCTTGGAAGAAGGGAGGGGGAAGAACCTGGAGGCCAGATCAGCAGAGGGAGGAGGAGATGGGCAGTAGGATGCAGCCCTCCTCCTGGCAGCACTGAGCCACGTCCTGTGAAAAAGCAGGCTCTGACCCTCCGAACTCCATGTCCATGCTGTGGGAACCGAGACCACAAGCTGGTTTCACTTCCTTTATCCTGGGAGTGGAAGAGATAGGAGCAGGAACAGGGAAAGGTTTGGGATTTCTGCAGGGGAGCCAGCTCCCAGCATGAGCGTAGACTGCCGTGGTGGGCACAGCAGCGTGACCACACCTATTCTGCTCCATGACTGATCTGAGCTGACAAGTCCCTGCATCGTGATCCACTTTGTGTGGCTTTTCTAGCAGAGTCTCTGCTAGCTCAGAACTCCTTCTAGATGATCGGACCTTTGGGGAGCAGCTGGAGGCTCTGTATGGATGGGAATGGTTCAGCTTGGGATGGCTGTTGTACAGTTCTGGGGTTTTATTATTTATTTTTCTTTTCTTTTGAAACTGCCCTTTCTGCTACTCTGAGTTTGGATCTGAAACAGCCTTTATTGCTGCTGCTTTTTGCAGTGATAGAAAATCACAAATGGATGAAACACAATAATAGAATAAAAATAATCCCCATTGACAGATGGAGCACGAATAGATATAGAACTCTCCTGTAATGACCAAAGTGTTTCCAGTGTCAGTGTGTGCAGTATGAAATACCTTTCTCGTCCAGGGCACTGTTAACTGTATTGTCAGTGGGCACCTCTTCATAGTCTGTGCTCAGTGTCTTTCCCTTTGGAGTTTGAGAGCTGGAGGCACTCTTCTTTCCAAGCGTAGTGGCTGACAGTCCTACGGTGATGGCTCAACATACCTCCAGCTGCACCACAAATGGTCACCAGGAGTGAAGTAGGAGAATAAAGTGGAGTCACTGAGAGAGGCAACAAAAGCAACAAACTTACCTGTACAAAGCGACTTCATTTCAGAGGCGACCATGTGTTTAGAAAATAACTGACCTTGAGTCATGCTCAAACCAACACTTGTAAAAGGAGGAGCAAGGGATGGATCATATAGTAATTATACTGGGAGGAAAAAAAAAAGTGTAATAGTTCTGGTAATAGGGCTAGAAGTGACTAATGGGCGCTTTATTAGCAGTCCTAAAATAAGTCTTTCAGGAGTGTGCTAGTGTATGGGAGATCCAGACTAAAAATGTGTCATTTAAAAGGCACTTTTTGTAACGGCCCACCTTGCATTGAAGAGAACTTCTGAACTTTTTTGTGGATCAGATCAATGAATCTTTCCTCTTTTACTGTATCACCTCATTTTTGGCTATGGTAGCACATACAGAGTGGTTTTTTTTTATTATTATTATGTAGATTCTTCATTTAAAACTCCCAACGTGAATGCTGTGTCCCAGATTTGACAGGACGTTTGCAGCTCACTCTTCTGTGACTTTTTACTGAGGCAAACTACTGATCATAAAGGACTACACGGTGTGGTCCACGATGAGCGTGTTATGCATGGTGGGCTTTCTACCACCATCATCACTTGTTGCCTCAGCTGTAAGGAGGAACCGCTGCAGGCTGGGCAGGTTTGGCGTGTGCCCTGGGAGTGGGAGCTGCAGTGGGTGCAGTTTGCTGTCACTGAAGTCAATGGTAAAGAGTTAATTGATTCCAGTGGACTGGGATCAATCAGTCTTCAAGTAGAACATGACCTTTATACTCTAGTCATTATTTCCCTGTTACAGAAGTGCTGCTTGGTGCTGTCCTAGCTCTGCTCTGAATGATTTTTTTTTTTTCTGTTTCTATAGATCTACGTTACTGCTTTTAAATTAAAGCACATTGAAGTAAATGTCTTCCTTTGCTTTATGCCTGTACCAATGTGAATCTTTTACTTAATGCAAAACCATTAGTTGTCTTTCATCTATTATCCCATAATAAATTTTTTTTTTACTTTAGAAGCTATACATTTGCTTCATTAGTTTTGCTATAGATCCTATAGTAATTCTTTATGGAAAAAAAGGGAAGGAGGTCCTATAAAAATGTACACAGCCAAAGACAACAGTTGTTAATCACATTAAATTTATTACCTTTTAAGAAACAGAACTGCACGTTTCCATAAACTCTTTAAATATACTAGTTAATTGGTATGTGATCTTTCCAAAATGTGCCAGATCACTTCAGCCTGAGTGCCATTCGGTGCTGTAAATTTTGTTTTCTGACTTTTAATCGTTAGTGGTTATTCCCCTGATGATCTTATTAGCCTTGAGTACAAATACCTCATATATCCCACTGAATAACTAAAAGTCTTTGGAACTCCTTCAATATCTGTGGATAGCTGAAGATAATTGTTAGTCTTTTTTTTTTTTTTTTTTCTTCACAGGAAGTAAAATGAGGCGATGCTGTCACTGTATAACGTCATCTTCAATAATTTTGCTGTTCTAACACAGAAAGCTGTCATGGTTTGTAGGGATGGACAATGTCTCTCATTTGATATAGATGGGAAATACAAGTAAGCATTGTCCGTACAAGCTAGCTGAAAAATATGTATATGAAAAATATCTGTATCTTAATTCTGGGGGTTTTTTCCTCAAATTATATCGACTAGTCCAGTAAAAGGTACAGCATTTCCTTACAAATTTTGTCTCTTTCAAGTCTTTAGACTTGAACGTGTACTGTCCTTTGCCAGTGCTGTTATAGCAAGGGCTGAGTGTGGTCCAAGGACACTTTTTCTGTATCGATCTATGATGACAGATAGTAATAGATGACTATGTATTGTATAAAAATGGTAAATTAGAATCTACAAGTGTTATTTTGGTGATGATATTCCTATATAGCAAGTAATCTGAAATCAGAGGTGACTAGTTTGGATAGCAGGTCTCGATGACTTTTCTGTTTAGTCTTAAGTGTTTGTTACGAGAGCAGCTGGTGACACTGACCATTGCATCAGCCTCTACAGATTGAGTCCTCTTCTGGCTTTGCTTTTGTTGTTGATGGTGGAGGGGCTTTTTGTCCTTTGTTGTTGTTGTTGTTGCTATCTCTTTGTGTGTGTGTGTGGAATGGTTGATGTTTGTTTTGGATGGGGTGTTCCCCACCCCGGTTAGAGACGCTGCTGTTCTAGTTCACAAGGATAAGGTTGGTTTCAATGTGACTAAGTATTCTGGTCACAGGCAAGATTATTCTATTTTCCTTATCAGGGTAAACACTGTTTATTGCTCTATGACGGCAGAAGAATCACTAAATCTATGACCCATTTGAACCAATCTGCTTCTAATGGGACGTGGGACAGAAGGGAGGAGCTGGGACCTGAGACAAGCAAATAGCAGTAGGGATTTTATTAAGAGATTTAAGTGTAAGGTCGCATCAGGGAAGGTGCGGTTTCTTGAGCTGTTTAACTGCCAACCAGTAGCTTTTTCTCTAGGTTTCAGAGGATTTCTAGACACAAAGTCTCCCAGCATACTTCGAAGTTTTATAAACGCTTACTTTCCTTGCCTCTTCAGATGACACACTGAGGCACAAAGGGGTTCTGTGGTTTCTCCAGTGAAAATGAGAATAATGGATCACTGGAATCCTAGATTTTTAGTACTAAATATAGGTATAGTGTGTGTATATAAAGTGTTTTTATATATGGTGCTAAAGTGTATATATATATATTATTTTTCCCTAACTGTCTTGTTGGTAATAGATATAAGTTGATTTTTTTTCTTTTCAACCTACTTAAAACTTAGCCTTTCCTCAAATATTACCAAATACTATGAAACATTTGTAGCTGTCCTAATTCTGGCTCGTAAGCCATGCTAAAAATTCCTCCTTCAAGTGACAGCTTTCTTTGCCAGATTATGATATTCCCAGGTGAATAGTTATCTTAGCTGTGGGTTTTTTTTTTTTTTTTTTTTGGAAAAGTACAATTAGCAGAATTTGTTTCAAGCTACTACTAATAGTTTGCTGGAGAGTGGAATTTCTTTAATGTTCTCTGAGCAATGGATGTGTTAGTGTATTTTTGAAAAAAAAATGTTGCTATGGTATACTTTCATCCCTTTCCTTTCTTTCCTCCTTCCCCTATGCCAAGAAATCCAAATTAAAGGAACTAAGGACAGCCCTGGCATCTAGCTGTGTGGGATTCTAGACATGCAACGGTGGTGGTTGTTAAAATATAACTGTTTGCAAAAATAACACCACATAGAGAGATGGCTGGGAGGAGAGGGGGAAAGCAGGAGGGTTAGGAGCTTTCAGGAGAGCAGAGTTGGGGGTTTCTGTACCTCTGAGCAGGGTATGCATTGCTGGGCTGGTTTAGAAGAGGTTCCACCTCGTAGTGGAATCTAGGGGGAGTCCGAAACAAAGGTGGTGTCCTTTGCCAGCGTGGCCATTTCATTTTCATTCATTAGGAAATTCAGAGGCTCTAAACTATAAGGCAGAAGGCGGTTGTTTTATATCTCTTTATTTATCAGCGCGGATTGAAAAGGCAGGCAGCAACCTTGCATGTGGGTTTTATAGAACTTTATAAAGATAAAAACCCTGGAACGTACCCTTTACTTCTAATACAGCAGCTGACGTTTGCTGAATGCCTGCTGAAGTGTGATTAAATTCTTGGAAGAAAAAAAGAAGTCACTGCAAGGAGGTCTTAAAAAGCATTAGAAATAAACGCTGAAGACTGGCTGTGCCTGGTTTTCATCGTGTGGTGGGAGGTAGATCTGAGTGGAAGAGGGAGGGTGCAAGAAGAGCATAGAGCCGGTCCCAGATTTCACACTGTCATGGTCTGGCTGTTTTGCAAAGGTGTTTTGGAAGTTGAAAAAAAATTTGAAGAAGTGCTATAAAAAAGCCCCTCCTGTCTCAATGTTCATTAAATTCACCCCACGTCCCTCTAAATTGGAGCTGCTGTGGTAAGAGAGGAGTGGACAGGCTTTCTGTTGCTCGGAATTAGGAATTCATAAACTCTGTCTACTGCTGTTTATACTTAATTGTTCTGACTTCGTATTTCATTCAAAGAGTGAGTGAAATGCTACACAGGTACTTTGGAAAACACCACAGATTGATTTTTTTTTTTTTTTTTTTTTTTAGCTGCATAGAACATCTAGATGTAAAAAACCAGACAAACAAAAGAACCCTGTTAATAAAATTAATCTTCGATTATTATAAACCATTTTGCAAATCTCTTCCACAGATTTGCTGAATTTAAAGATGTTGCAATAGACGTTCAAAGAGAAGATGACTGAGTATTTGCAGGATATAGGTAGAATTTCCACAGAACCAGGGAAACATCAGTTGTGCAGATAGCCCATTAACCATCATTTCCACGTTTACCAGTTAGTGGAAGGCAATAGAGCTGTTTCACTTCAGAATAATATTTATTTCTAGCTGAATGGTTGTTTTCAAACTGAAGTCATAGGAGACTGCAGCCTGCTTCTTTGTATGTTTCTTTATTTTCTTCTTTTTTGTTTGCTTTTAAAGAGATTTACATTGGCCAGAATTTAATTTGTATTGACATTTATATCGTACCTCTGAGGTTTAGCAAGAAGATGGAATTGAATTAGGTCAGACACGTACAAATGAGAAGATATTGCTTAGAGCTGCATGAGCACTGAGACACCTAAATCCAACTTAAACAAAAGTGAGCTGGAAACTCAACCCAGCATGTGAGATGTGGACTGGGGGGCTGCAGAAATCTGTTTTGTTTTACTGAGTATTTTTTAAAGGTGTGCAACTCTGGGTTGGAGGGAAAGAATTTAGAATGCCAAATTTATTTTAATAATTATCTTAACAATAGTTGTATGGGAGAAAAATATCAGTTTATATGACATCCTGTAGGTTCTAGAGAATGTATAAATGGAACTGGCTTGCAGGAGTAATGCTGCGGGTCTTGGTCATCCCACACCATTTACTGCAGCATGTGATCGCAGGCATTTCCCATTAAAAAATGAACTTGGCTTTAGGGGGTTAAGAACTGAAGATAAGACAAACTTACCATCGAAGGAAGTCATGAGGCTATACACTAAGTTATTTTCCTGTTCTAATTTTTTTTTCTCTTGGTAAGGTAGATGCGTAAATGTCCCAAGATTTCCTTCACTGTTACACCACAAATTGGGAGATAGTGGGTATGTTCAGTGCTCTCAAAAGCTTTTGTTTATGAACTTGCTTTGTGATTGTGTATTGAGTTCAGAAATACCTTTTTCCTCACAGTATGCTTAACATAGACCAAAAAGAATTGGTGTTGGTATCAAGGGAGATAAATGCTTTGCTATTTACATGCTAACATTACGTGATACTTGGTGTTAAGTAACAAAAGCTCTGTCTTACGGCTTCTGTCACAATGAAGCTGCTGATGACGTAGTTATCCTGTTACTTTTGATCAGGCAGCTATTGCAGTGATGCTGCATGGAGCAGGGAAGTCGCCTCTAGCCAAAGAAGCGCAAGACCTTAGTCACAGGAGGTACTGTTGAAATCACCCTGTACCTCCTGTCGGTAAAATGGGAACTCTGAACATCATCTGCTGACCCTGATGGCTGATGATATTTTAAAGTCGCTAATAAAAAGCTGGTTGTGACGGTGGGAGTTCTTGGCCAATGGGGAACTACCTGACCCTTTGAAGGCAAGCTGCACTGCCCCCGTGTATCAGCCCTCTGTGGAATGCACTGCTGGAAAATTATGAAGTTAGAGATGTTGTTGTGGAGATTTTTGTGAGATGAAAGGGCTGCTTGACGAAATCGATTTCAGTAACTTGCGTTTCTTTAATAGGATGTGGCTGAATCAAATTCCTTACATTTCAGTATTAATGACCCTAAAAGAAAAAATTACTTTTTTAATGAGCATTTAAATCAGTGTAATTGAGAGCTTACCCCAAACTGCACAGCTGTGCAGCTTCCTGTACAACCAGGGAAACAAGCTCGATGTAAAACATCATGACGTGCGAGCATTCATCCTCTCCCCTCTCTCACTGATGTTCAGGCACAATGAAATGTGGCAGTATGACACATACCTTTTGGGAGCACTTAGCGTTTAAAAGGGACTCTGTGTTGCAATACTAAAATGCAGAGTTACTAGCATAAAACACCCCAAATAGATTTGCTTTTGAATTGTAACAGAGCAAGGGAAATCATGTCACAACAGGGCAACAAATGGGAAAGCAAATCCCAGTATGCATCAGCTCCTTATTTCAGTCTCCAGTTAGTTGGGAAGTTAGGAACTTAATTTTGAGTCACGCCTTGCCAAGAAATAAAGACATTATATCGTCCCTCTGCAGCTCTTTAGGCTTACGGATAAACGCCCTCCAGGGACAGCATGGACCAGGCTGAGGGGTTAGGACAGATCCTGGTGGCTCACTGCAGCTGCAGTCCCTCTCTCCCAAAGCTCTTCTTCTCTTGTCTCTCTCCACATGGTTTAGATTCTTTTTCGTTGTTGTTGTTCTCCAGTATTCATTTAAGAGTGTTTGTTTTTTCTATCCATGATGGTGTATTTTTTCCTATCTGTCTTTTTCATCTATGATCTTCACACAGTCTCTCTCTCTTGATCTCTCTCCCAGAATGCTGTTTCTTCAGATGTTATGGATAGTCTTAAGTGCAGCCTGACTGCCTTGAGGCTCTGGGTATATTGGTGTAAAAGTGGCATGTAAACAACTGGTTCTTGAGAATAGGGCATGGAATATATCTAATTATTCCTCCTGTCTATAGAACCCCGGTGGATTATACCAGCTCCTGATAGCGAATGGAGTGATGGTGATTGTTCTGCAGCCTGTTGTTGCAACCTGTAATAAATCTTTTTGCTTAGTTAACTTGATGAATGGGGTGAGGGTTTGACTCCAAAGTGTGCTTTGTGAGAATGGGTCGTCTCTTGATTCTTAAACAACTTCTGTGTTAGTCAAACTTGTGCAGTTAAATTTTGCTTTAGTAAAAAAGCATGTCCTTCCTGCACTTGAAAAATCAACTTTTCCGTTCCCTGTATCTGTGGCTTTACCCAAAGCTCGGTTAATTCAGTTAGAAAACCTTCTAGGTAGCTTGAGATTTATGAATGGACTGAATTGTGCTTTTAATAAAGGGAGGTTTTAATATGACGAAAAATAAACCACACATTTAGAAGGGGACTAGCCTGTAATAGTAATTTCTGTGACTTGCATAAAATCTATTTGTCTTAATAACATTGATTTTGATAGCTCCTATAACTGAAAAAATAATTAAGAGCATGTCACCGAGCTAAAGAGGGATGTCTCCTATTCACTTGAGAGTCAATTTAATTTATAAATGAAATAAGGAAAAAGTGCCCTAAAAGCCGATGTGTGCATATTCCTTCCACAGTGAACAGATAGCAATTAGCGATAAGTGATTTGCCTCAAAGTTGCTTTCAGTAGCACATGACGAAAAGCAAACAAGCTTAGAGTCGTTGGAGAGAAGACAGAGAAGTTAATCTTCCCTCCAGGGCAATCCTGTTCCAGGTGATGTATTTACAATGGATTTTGTCACATTGTGTTTTAATGCTCCCAAACAATGGGTTTCCACTTTTTTCTCTAGGAGATTCTTTTAGAAATGATCTGTTTAGCAAGGCTTAGACTTCCCTTGGAAGCTTATGTCTTTTCTTTCCAAACGAATGGATAGCATCAATTAGGATTGATTTGTAAGGTCAAACTTGCTGTTGCACCAGAAGGGTACGTAACCAGAGGTGGTCATGGCATGAGCACAGTATTGACTCATTACACCGTCATAGTGGAGCATGAGCATTAAAAGCAATTGCTGCATCCGGAGACAACTAAAATACACATTACCCAGAAAATGTGTGGAAAAAGCCATTAACTGACCTAGAATTCAGCCCATCTGAATTGGAGACACTAATTACAGATGGTTTTTATCTTTTTCTGTCAAATTTACCACCCTTAGTAATGAAAACTTGGAAATCTTTTAGGGATTCATACAGATGTCTAAACTTAGTATATTTTTCTGAGCAACCTGTCTCACTTCTATTTTGTGGTGGGGAATTTCGTTGATCGGTTTTTGACTCTATTGTGCTTTACAATCCTCAGCTATTTTTAATTCTTCATTTTGGTTTTGTTTTGGTCTGTTTCCTGAAAACTGTATAGTACAAGCTGACATTACCTAGCAGAAATACATTTTTTTTTTTTTTTTTTTTCCCCTGCATTCTAGTTGGGCAGAAGTAGGACTACTGCATGGCTGTATTTCCTCAAATGTGTTTACTTTCTTGATGAATATCTTTTCTGGCTGAGCTGGAAAACTCCAGACCTGACATCCGTTAGTGTTATCATAGCCAGTGCTTTGGTTAGACTGGAAAAATCCGGGTCTGCTCTTGAATCGCTGTGGGTCAACAGATCAACACTTGTGCTCCACAGTAAGCCCAAACAAGGAAGATACACTGAATATGATGCGTATGAGTGTGTAAGTCTGTGTGTCTAGGTAATCCAGGACAAAAATGTGAGTCTTAATGATGTGCTAAAGATAAAAATAGCTGGGGACCTTAAAGGATTTTTTTTTTCTGCCAAGTCTCTCCTCAGAAGCAACTTCTATTCACCACGTTATTTATATGACCAATTTCTTTGACATATTTCTTTCCCAGAGAGGAAGGCAGGGTGATGGAGACCCTTGGCAATTCAATTAAAATGTTGTGAGAAATAAGGGAGACTCTGGTGTGTACCCTTAAATTGCTGGCTGCCTTTCAGGGGGGCAAGGCTTCCCTGTCCTTTGCCAGTGTGGCACTGGCTTGGCAGTAAGCCCTGTGTTTTCTAACCCACAGCCCACTTTATTGACCCACCTGGAATCCATGGGGCAGTGCTGTGCAAATATTAATGGCAAGGTTAGGTCTTCTCACTGAACGGCGAAGGTAAAAGAAACTTAAAAATGGCATAAAACCAGAGTATGGCTTTATTCCAGTATACATCTTATTACAGAAGGTCTTACAGGAAGCCGAAGTAGTCACTCGTGAAGCCGATGCCAGCTCATTTGCAAATCAGCACGGTGAGTCTGAACAACTTATAAGGCCCTCCGCCCCCTCCAGGGTCTACCAAGGGTATTTGTTGAATGCCAGATACGGACCGCCTCATTAAAACAGGAATTACTTGCGTTGATTTTGATGATGTTGGGCATCTTTTCAAAAGCTTGAGATGGTGCTCTGGTGTAGAAGTTGAATAAAAGGACTTTATAAAGGAAAAAATAATATCCTTGTAAAACTCCAAGAGTAAGCTGGCAGTCAGAAAAGAACTGGCACCTTTCCATGATCTGTAGTCTTCCTGGAATAAATACAAATCATCTTTGGGCTGGAAGTTGCACGTGTGAAAGCTTTTAATTTTGATCGAATGAATTACCTATAATTATCTTGTTGTTAATAGGTAGGAGTAAACTACGAAGAGACATTGAATGTTCACAGTAATTTACTGTTAATCAAGGAAAAAAACCCTCAACAGACAGGTTAAAACCATGTTCCTGCTAAACCAGCATATATCTTACCTTAGTAATTTGCTGTGTAAAACTCAAACCAAACAGCAGCAGTGTGAGACTATTTATTGATGAGGTTTGTATGCAGGCACTTCTTAGAGCAGTAAGAGGCCAGGTAGGCGCTTTGCAAGCGAACATAAAGACGGAAGAAATAGTCGTCCCAAAACACCCATAATCCAAAGGCGAGCGTGAAAAATGGTTTTACGAGGAGCTTATCTCTTTTCGGGGCTGCTCGTTGTGCCCAAGGGATGTGCAGTCTGTCCTTCCAGCAAGCTGATATCAACTATTTAGAGGTGCTGTGGCGAAATGTGTGCGTGGGGGTCGTGCATCCATCTTCCCTCAGCTTGGTGCCTTTCTTCCGAAGAAGAGGAGAGCAAACACAAAGCACTCTTGCGCTCGTTAGAGCAAGCCCAGATGGTACCTCTCTGCACGGTCACGCAAAGGCAGAGGAGTGGCGTGTCTTTAGCATGTGTTGCAGTATTACGGCCACCCTGGTCTTTCACTATAGGTTTAGTTCACATGTTATTTTTATTTACATTTCCTCCTTCCTTTAACTGTGGGTAGTCTAGACGTGGTCCTTACTCTGCCTGGAGCTGCCTGCTGGGAGCAACGTGGTGCTGGTGCTTAAAATGTGTTTGTTGTGCTGTGTGTAATCGGGTTAACCTTGGTTGGCTGAGCTATATTTATTACACGGAAGGGGGGAATTTTGCAGGGAAGGGTGACTTCATTCTAATGACCACACTTGTGTAAATATTCTCATTCTTGTGATTTATTAACAAACAAAACAAAGAGCAACCTTAGTAATTCTTACAGCTAAAATTACAACAGCAGATGTATGTTAAGTTTCCTTGAAAAGCCCAAACTTCAATTTTTCTGTGTTTTCAGACTGTGGAAACCTTTCCAATGGATGTCTTGAAGATTGCCCTATCTCTACCTGCCCCTTTACATCTCTGCTACTGCAACTGTGGTCGATACTTAACTGTAACAGTAAACCCCTGGTAGTTACTTAGTGAACACGGATGTGCTTAAAGTTTGTGCTTAATGTCAAGGGACAAAATAGGAGTTTGTTTGAATCAGGGTGTGAGAAAGAGGTGCAAATTCTTTATAAAGTGTGGTAAGCAATTTTAAACGTGATGATGATAGTGGTGCTACAAGAATGTGAGTACATACCATGAAGGGGAAGGTCTTCCAAAAACACCTGAGCCCTGAAGACTTTGGAAGTCTTCATTAAAGTGGAAGTGGAGGCTCCTGAATTGTTCTGGTGCGCCTGTAGGCATTCCCGTATTAGCTGCTGTGACTTTAGGTAGCCCCCTAACATTTTCCTCACTGTTACGTACTGCTGGGAAGCTTTGATCTTTGTATGGAGCTGATGAGAGGGTTTCTGGAGTCGTGGTCGATTACTGTATGGTTTACCTTGTCAAGTTTGCAGCAAAAGAACAAACGCTCGACTCGGTGGATTTTGTAAGAAATGCGGTTCTGTGATTTTGCCATTGCAGTTTCTCAAGTCCTTCAGTGTTTCACATTGTAGTGTTTTAAAAAGAAAAACAAACACACATTTTTAATCTCATAATGTGCAGAAATGTGTCATAAATTATATATGAACGTCAGTGATGTACGGATGTGCGTGCTAAACTGATGGAAGATCTTGAAATATGCTACATGTTAGTGTATACGTTATTCAGTTCTCCTTTTTAGTGGTTCAGATGAGGTAATCACTTAAAGTAGTAGTTCAAAACCGCTTTAAAAATGCTGTCATTAAGATAACTTAAGTTTTTATTCACTATCAGCATATGGGAGCTGCCATGTACCGTACCCTAATGTACGTGGGATATCACAGGCTGTCTTACTGCTCTTTCAGCTGAAGTCTTCAATAAATTTTCTTGTGGAGTTTAGTTAGGTTAAGGCTGAGAGTTTATAAAAAACACGTAGATTTTGCTGTGTACCTTAAAGGTAGACCATTGAAAAAACTAATTGATGGCAACTCTTTGGAAAGTGTTTTATCACTGTTTACACGCCACTGAATTAAGGAGGGGCAATATGTCCTAATTCACATAGAGGCAGACATGGAGGTGACATCGCAAGCGCGTTTATCAAGAAAGGGTGGTAATGGAAAGCTTCTTGTCAGCTCAGGAACACGCTCAAAGTTCTTCTATTGAGCAGCTTTGTGTTATCTTTTCTGTCCATCAAAATGAAATATTTTAATATTTTATTAATCAAGTAGGCTCAACCGAATTAGTTTAATTTGCTTGAAGACCTCTGTCAAGATGTGAATCCGTGTGATCTCACTGTTTTTAGCCAGGAAGAAATCTAGATGAAAATAAACTGCAGCTCCTAAGTCTTGCTAATCCTTCTCTTAAAGATCAGAACAGAAACCTAAATGTTTCTCTCTGTGGTCACTTAAAGTTGTGAAGCCAAACAGGTAATGTACTTCACAGTCAGATGAGGAGAAGCTTTTGGGTTGTTTATGTTTATTTTCCTTTTTCTTTCACCCTTCTAGGTATAATTTTCTCCCCCAGGTTCACATATTTCTCCTTACAAAAATACACTTAGCTAGAACATATGGGTTTCTTGTACCACAGCGTCGCCTAGGAAAATTCAGAGGGACATAAATAATGGGAATGATTGGCAACAGCATGTTCCCCAACCACAGGAAAATTCAAGATAATAATTTTATCCTACTTCGTTTCAACTGTTTTGAAAGATGAAGTTGATTGTGAGAGCAGCTGGACCTTGAACTTTTATCCGTAAGACATTTTTGAGGATTTATTGTGGAAAACAAAGGAATGGAAATATAAATCAGTTATGTGGTTTAGTCTCAGGGAAATATGTATGTCAAGACTGAAAGCATTCACAGGTACTGCATTTTATATTCCGACTGCTTTATTGGCAAGCAATGACTTGTGTTGCTTATGCAGCTGGCCATTCTACACAAACACCAGATCAAAATTACCTTAAACTTCATTATTTATTGTGCCACATGGATTTTTTTCATTTAAAATTTATGTTTCAATTAGGCATTATATTTAGATGGGGGAGAGGCTACCCTCACAAGGTGAAATTTCGTTGTAGGTTTTAAACTGGGTTAGTGTGGTGAGGTCCATGTTACGCCAGCATTGAATGAAATGCAGTTAACGTTAAACTACTCACTACCTTCTGTTGGGCTCTGTGTAAGGTGTTTTTGTGAATCAGTGCATCAGTTCTTCCATTTTTGGTACTGTTACTAGGCAGTAAATGAAAGAATTTCCATACTTCTAAGAGCAGTCTTCCAGCAGAGAGATTCAAACTCCTCATTTTTGGAATGCCTGGAATAATTCCTCAAATATCAGTCCAAGTGAGGTCTTTCGCAGTAGGGTAGATTTCCTCTTCCCTCAAACAGTGTTTCTTCTTTTTTTTACTGCCCCATCTTTAGTGCCACAAGTGTCTGATTTAAGGTATGGCCATATGGAATTTCTTCTTCATTCCCACCATTCTTTTTGGTTTTGTTCTTTATTGTTGATGCTGATAAAATAGTATCATTTTGTGTGAGTTGGAATAGTTACTCTCTTCAAAGCACTACACCTGCAGGTTCACTTTATTGAAAGGCATTTTCACATGTAGACTGTAAAACTTAACAATTCTTTTGCAAAATTTTTATATGGAATATTGTTACAAAGAAAAGAAAAACAACAACATAGAGTGAGAAAAGGAGCGCAGGAGAAGTTTAAAAGGGAGAGTATTTTAGGTATTCCCTGATCACATAAGAATGTGCAGTACAGGAATGTTTGTGTGGTGTAAATCCAATTCCTCACCACTCGCACCAAACCTAGTGGGAGTCGAGTTGAATTTCATGTGAGATTATGGTTGTTTTAAACCAATTCTTTACTACAGTGGGTCTTCAGCCTTCAGTACCGTCTACACTGATGAATTAAAGGGCTGCAGGTAAGCTTATACCGCTGCCTTTTTGTCTTTTTTTTAATTCAGTTGTATGCAAAGTCAGAAATTTTAAGTGATGTAATGCCCATGAGCCATGAACTGTTTCTACCACGCTAATGGTGAGTCAGTAAGTTCTGAAAGGTGTGCTTATAAAGCTGACTTTTAAGTCGGGAACCAGCTAGTCTGAGAAAACATGGCCCTAGGGTGACCTGCTACCAAGGCTATGGAACTTCACCTGTCAACTATATTTATAGTTATTGGTAACTTAATATAGGAAATGATTCACCTATTAAATCTATTAAGTCATTTCTTTGTGAGCTGCTGGCTAGCAAGGTTGTTGGCAGTAAAAGTGTCCGTCTCTTTCCTTAATAATGTAAGTAAAAGCCTTTGCCCTAGCCCAGTTTCTTTATCTTTTGTCAGCATCTTTCTCTGGAGCCTTTTTGCCTTCCCAAAGTAGAACTTTCCGTAGAACCCTGAAGTCTGATCCCCAGAGTCTTAGGTATTTTAGGATTTGTGTGGTGCACCAAAACGCACCAAAGAATCTTCGGGATTTTTGAAGTTTTGTGGACCCATTTTTCACAGGACTGGTTTCTTAATTTTGTCCAGTGGCTTCAGAAATGGTGTTTATCGTGTCAGCAAGTTTCTTCCCTCAGTTCACCACAAATGCTGCCTGTATCACCTGGGAGAGAGCCGTGCTGTTAATGAATAACCCCCTGCCTACCTTTCAGAGCCAAACAGGACACGGCCTTTACTCTGCAGCTCCGTGGGCTTCCACATAAATCCACCAGACAGAAGATTTTATTCAGAGCTGGACATCCCTCTGAACCTGTGGGACTAAAAATCCCCTTCGCAAAGCAAAGGCTGGCTTAGCCAGGACCACTTCCACCTTACCTGCTGTTCCCAGTGCTGAGTTTTGTTCTTACCTTTCCTGGGATGTAATGACTCTAAGTAGCTGCTGAGGAGGCTGACTGCATCCTTTCACGGAACAATAGCTCTCATCTCTGTTCATTAATGAAAAGGGGTTGCTGAAAAGAAGGATCATAAAATAAAATGCTTATGCCCGGTAGTCTTTGCTGCTCTTCTTCCTGAGACAGCTAAGCATCAGCCAAGGAGAGGTTGCAGGAAAAAAAAAAGGATAAATGCTGGGTATCTCAATTGTTTTTACCTGCACTTCATCTTCTTGCAGGAAGACTCTGGTTTGTTGGGTGTTTCATGGCCTCCTGTGATGGCCCCTCTTCCCCTGCTGATGTCCCCAGGAGGGATTACCCCTGTCCATGCGACCAGCCCCTCCCACTGCTGTGGCGTTCTGGCTCGATGTGCTAGGTAGAGTTCTCCTGCTGTCCCAGATTAAATAGTTGCTGAGGACCACCCTCCAGTTGCTCATTTGTGGATGCTGCTTGTAATCAGCTACGGTGGAAATGAGTGTGTGGACAGTCACTCAAAGGGCGGCGGTGGTTGCTTGATTGTACTCCAGGTGGAAGGTACAGAACAGGTTACTGGGTTCCTTACTCTTCCTGCCTCCTCCAGAGTAAAATCTAATCAAAAGACTAAATCGAGGTTGTCCCTTTGTCACCTGATCTGTGACGTGTTTGGGAAGGCTTGGGACATGCCACCAAATAAAAATACTGCTGTAATATTTGCATAACAGTTCTTGAGGCAGAACAATTACAAGCAAACAGCAAGGCTTTCTGTGGAGATAAGACATTTTTGGTAGGGTTTCTATTATGACCTGTTAAGTAACAACCGTTGCCAGTGGCTGAGAATCCATCAAGGACATGGACATTGGCTAAGGCACAATAATGGGCTGTGGCAGAAACGAGTGAACCTCGCCCTTGAATTTCATTCTAGCCAGCTGAAATGAGGAGAGAGGGTGTAATGACCTCCCCGGATCCGGGTTAGGAGAATGTCTGCCTTTCTGTCTGTGGCTGTGAAGCAGGTATCACAGGTGATTAACAGAAACTCTGGAGCATGCAGGTATGAGGTGTCTTTCTGACAGCGGCTGAAACGTAGTCGAGGGCTATGGGGAGAAGGAGCCATCTGTACATTTAACTATATGCCAGGACGCTTAAAGATGGGGTGAAGGGCTTACAGTTCAGGCCAGGCCCCTCACAAGGCTGACCGATCTCACCCGGCTGCAGCTTCTCCTGTGACACCCCCTTTTATAGAGCGCAGGATGTGCAGAAAGATCTTCTGATGCGCTACTTGATCCATGGAGACCTGCTGGTGAAGGGGGTCAGGGGAGCTCGCAGGTGTTAGAGAGCTACCGCTTGCTTGCTGCCCGTCTCCGCATTTTACTCTAGATGAGTGGGTGTACAAGACTCCTTAGAACAGCTTGTGTATGCAAAAGAACAAACAAGTGAATTATCAGGAGCTATCAGTTGGGGAGGAAAAAAAAAGTCAAGTGTCTTATCTTTCCTGGAGACATATGCTACGTCCAGATAAGCAGTTCATCTTCCCAGGTACGTTCCATTAAGTGTATTATCCAATCAACTGGGTTATATGAGACATATTGCAACTCTAATCTCCTTAGGCAGGTAGCATTCAATTATACTTACCATTTTAAAGAGAGAAATATCCCGAGCGTTCAGAGTGCTTGTGTTTTTGGCACTCAGTCTTGCTATGTGAAGGCTAATAAAGAACATTGCAACTAAGAAGGTGTAAGACAGGCAGGTGAAATATTGAAAAAATAATGTTATATAAGTCCTGAAGTGGAAATGTTCACCATTCCTCAAAATGGTTTCCTGACATCTTATCTAATGTTTTAAAATTAGGTCAAGGATGGAGAATGAGAGAGAATTGCCATCCATCTCTATGCCTACGGTATATGTTTTGTGTATATAATTATAATTAAAGTAGACATGCTGCTGAATACTTTGTTTGCAGGTGCCCTTTCTGTTTTAAAAGTGCTTTCAATGATGTATTTAGTTTTGTTAATGTAAATTGCTTTTTGGATTGAATACTGTTCAGACAGACCAATTTTCCTGTTGCTCTTCTCAGCAAATATTAGAGGTGTCAGAAGTCTGTCGCAGCTCCTGCAAGCTCTCTTGAAGAGGTGTCTGCTCCACCACATAAGATGTAGTAAATAGGCAGATCAGTCACAGACGAGTTCATAATTCGGTAGGAGAGTACTGCTATTGGTTTGGCTTGAAAAGAATCTAACGTAGTATCTTTGGAGGGTTATGGGAAAATCTCTGCTTCATATCCATTACTGGAAAAACTTGCAGCAGGGGTTACAGTCAGGTTGTTTACCTCCTTTCTACATCAAACCCACTTTCAGTTGTATGTCTTCTGCTAAGCTTTGCATGTATTGGCAGAAATTTCTGTGTCAGCTATATGGGCTAAACCAAATACTAGGGCATTTGAGCCTGCGAAACATGCCCAGTATGTAAGAGAAAGAGAGCTTAAGGGAGAATACACTGTTTGGCTGAGTATTACGTGTAAATGGTGCAGCTACTCACGGAGGTGCTCTCAGGACTCAGTGAAGCAAGGAAGCATTTCCCAAATTCCTTTATCCCTCCATCCCTTTCCAAAGTGACCCATGACGGTCTTCATTCAAGCTGCAATTAAAAAATGTTGTTGAGAGTGTACGTGTTCTAGTCTTGGTCCTGCCCATGAATTACACCCGTGTCTTTATTCTTTGTATCTCTAGTTGGCCAAGGTATAAAAATCTAAAACTTCATATATATTTACTAGGTATTTTCTTACATTTTAGCATCTACTTTATTTACATATCCTTTGCTTTTTGTGCAGAGCACCCATGCAAATGATTATATATATACGCAAGTTACTCTCCTCCCTCTTTCCTTTTTGTTCCCCATTGTTCCACCAGCGCCAAATAGGTTCCATCTCTGGACTGAAAAGAATGAACCAACCCTGCTCTCCTTCTCTCTCTTCTTGCATGTAGGTGCGACACAAAAGGTGAGGCAGCTTGTGGCCAAATTCTCCCTTACATCCCCTTCTCTAAAGCCTTCCTTTTGCTCCTTCCTGGTGATCTGATCCAATGAAAGCAGTTGTTCTGTGGTCAGTAGCAGAGGAATGAGATCCAGTGTAGACAAGGGAATGGTGAGAAATAAAAGCATAGTCCTATGTGTCCTCCCAGGGAAGGTCGCCTGGTAGAACAGGTATCTTCATCAAATTTGCTATGCATTAATCTCCTTATTAGATAAGCGGATGCTGCCTATGGATATTTAATCTTCACAGGTGCCTTTCAGTGTAACTAGCCAGAGTGAAACCTTGCAAAAGGAACAAATCTTTAATTAGCTCTGTGTGATCTGAAAGTGAGGAATGCACACGACATAAAAAGTTAATTGCACAAGAATTTCAGTGTTTGCAAGCACAGAGAGAAACTGAGATCTGTGGATATGCTCCAGAGGATGTGTTTGGCCAAATTTAGTCTCACATACTCTTGAAACACCTGGTATAACATCCATTTAGAAAAGAACTCAATTTGTTACGGTAGGTGGACAAGTTAGTAAAGATATGTGCTTAATAATGGGAAGAACTAGATGTACTTGAGCTGAAATTGAAAGGTGACATCAGAGGAGTGATATTCTCCTCTCTGCACCTCTCCGTACCCCATAGTTGTTAGCTACTCCATTTCCATTGTTCTCAGAGCAGTTTCTAACCTAATCAAGTAGAATAAGTCTTCTTTTCCTGCCCTGGCTAGGGTACAAGGCTATTTGTAAATTAAGGCTTTTGGAGGCTGGCTTTTTCCCTTCCTTACAGCCTTTCAACACAAAACCAAAAGGAAAGAAAAACCCTAATGTGGTAAATAGGGCTTATTACTTAGCAATGCTGCCTTCTATTTCCAACCTCAGGTTCCCAGTGGATCCATACGCTTACCTCACTAGCTAACTTTGCAATGAACTGTTCTTCTCTTTCAAAGAGAAATGGCTTTTTAGAAGATAAGCAGTTAGGACAGCGTTAATAAAAACTGCTGTGGCAACACTTACGTTCTGGTGGCCACTTGGGAAATGCTGCCTTCTTTTACATTACTTCTTTCCTCTATTATGCAGGAGAGAAAACTATTTGTCTGGTTTTCCCTATAGCTCTTGCAGTCTAAACGGGCCAGTCACCGATACTTGGGTCATGCTACATGTTTCCTCCTGAATTCCAATTTTTAGAAAAGTTCAAGTCTCCCAGCGGATCAAATTAATTGGGGAGTGAATTTTGAATCAGTTTCTTGACCTTCCTTCTCCCTTGGTCTTTGTTTCTTTTGTCCTCACTGAATGAACAGTTTGCAGCAGTCCAAATGTCAGGAATTTCAAATAGCCAGTTTATAAATAAGCACCCTACGCTACCAAAAAAACACTACACAGAGATTATTTCACTTTTTGTAGTAGGACATTAGACCAAGAAAAGTGCATTCATGCTAAATTCTTTAATCGCTCTCTTAGTGAGTTTTAGAAGAGTCTGTTAACGTTGCTTACAAAGTGGTGGCTGTTATGCAAACACAAGAAGTACTGAAAGATCACTGAGATTATTTGAAGTAAACAGATCTGAACTGTTTCTGTCATAGAGCCAAAAACTTTAATTAAACTTTCAGAACTAGATTTAATTCTTTGCTCACAGAATATAGGTGTAATGTTGGACCTGTAAGGTGGAAACATTATGGAAAAACAAAAGACCTTTCTCTTTAATTTTTTCCCCCTACATTTCTATTATATCATTCCCATATATATAGTAGAATAAATACTGTGTTGTAGTGTTTGCCCCATGGCTTTACTGACCAGAAAACGTTTTCAGATGACCTATATGTAATGTCTCCTGCCTAAAGCAGCAATTCTTACATTTGGTAAGCAGTCCCTGGCAGTCCAGTTACTAGTAAGATATTTAAATTTGTCAAAAGTTCACACTTCCTACTAACATCCATGTATTCAACAGGTTGGTACTTTGTTGTGTGTAAGGAACAGTACTGTCAGGAAGAGTAAGCCAGGAATAGCTACTAATGGGGGTCCAACACAAGCTCCCAGCTGAAGGAAACCATGCCCTCAGCTGTGAGACTTGGTTACTCCATCAAGAGTAGTTGTCTGTCAGTGGTAATTAGGCATTTACCTAATGGCTGTACCTGAAGAAATGGGTATTTTGCCAATAATAATATCCCTTGATCACCTGCAATACAGATCTGGGGTTATCTTTTACTGCCTGTTGTAAAACCTCAGTTTAACTGGTTAAATCTCCCTTGACAGAATTTTGAAATAATATTTCATCTTGTCATTCCAGGTGCGTACCGTGAGTGCTGTGTTTTCAAGCATTAGTTTAAAACTTGAGGATAGCCTATACGGTCACTAATGTACCTCAATGGCATTATTAGAAATTTCATGGAAGATGAAAAATACCTGGGCCTAATGGAGAATTAACCAGAGGTACATTAATGCTTTTGATGATACGCAGTAAACTTTGAGCAATAAAAGTAATTTGTAAGGTTAAATTTTACTTAGTATCTAGTATGCTAAACTATAGAGGCTTTTTTTTATATTTTATTTTTGGTTGATCATAGACTGTCGGAAAAATTAACAGGTACCTCTGTAGATCATTTGCTGAACTTTCTTATTATTTACTGTCACTCTCAACCTAAGTCTCTAGGCTTTGAGTTTAAGGAAAAGGGGTTACAGTCTCACACACCAAATACTTTCCTTCATTTCCACCCTTAGCTAAATATCATGCCCTCAGCCTGCCCCCCCATGTTTTCAAGTCATGGAAGAAAATAAAGCATGGTATGGTTTTGATTTCAGCAAAGGCTGCTTCCTCCAGAAACGAGGTGCTGCTGTTGATAGGTGATACCATGCTTCTGTGCCAAGCAACAGAGCCTGTAGCACCTCCCTAGGTGTGAACATGGTGATCAGTTTGAAGTAGCACCTCCTTACAAGTTTCCGGCGCTATTCAGAATGCAGGTATTTGCCTAATTAAGGGTAATGATAATGAGGATGTGTTACTGCTTAATGTTTTAAAAATAAGGTGATAGAGATAGTTTCATGCTGATCACTGCTACCAGCAGTTCCGTCATCTTAATGGAATCACCTTTTCAGGGACTGTCGCTCGTTTTCATGTTAAGATCTTGCAGACTCCTGAGAAGAAGTAGTTTCTTGCTCTGTATAACTTCATAGCAACAGCTTTCTTTTTGTCTTGTCGTGTGAAAATCAGGTGAACGTAACCCAGAACAAACACATTTAATAGAAAAGGAGGAAAAGGCAGAGAAGTCAAAAGCATAACATATGCAAAGGCATTTATGTGGATTTTGCGAAGGTGCTCAGCAAGTGGAGGCTCTGTAACTTTCTGATTAGGTGTCTCAAGTTCATGAAATGTATGCTGCTTTAAGAAGTAATGAAGACTATTGAGGAACAAAATTTGTTCTTTTCTCCTTCCCTCTTTCCACAGCAATTTTAATGATGTATAAAATCAGCCTTCAGAAAATCTTTTTAGAGAACTAGAAAACCTCAACCTGAAGAACTCTGTGGAAATATTGCCAGGGGATATCAAATTTATTCTGCATTTTAATGAAATCGCAAATGAGTCAGTTTAAAACTAGTATACCATAAACTATGCTTTTCCTTCCTACAGCTGTTCATAAACATCGAAGGATGTATACCTAAGGGAAAGTTGGTTCCTTGTACATGCAAGGAGGAAAAATTCTAACTAGGGAAACATGTTTTTCCTCGTTCCCTGTGGGTAAACATCACAGAAGACAACCTAGTTGAGTTTAATTTTGAAGACACAGAGCTTCTTGTCAATCATCGTTGTTAATAAGGTTTGGTGGAGACAGAAGTATGTCACTATGTATATCCATGTAGAGTTGCAATTTGCATTGAGTCAGTTGAGCGTAACTCTTGTCTAACAAACCATAATATCAAAACATAAGACTAAGAAAAGTCTTACTTACTAACAGCTTGTTTTGCAGAAAGTTTCCGGGATTCTACAGCAAACAGCAGCTCTGTCTTTAGAGAAAACTTAAAAAGACCAAATGAAACAAACTTTGAAGATGTGATTAGTAATTATATGTAATTGAAAGAGATGTATGTAATCTCTAGGTCTTCCAAATGGACAAGTTTAGAAGTTAGAACTGACACGTACAGGGAAATTATAAATGAACCCTTGTGTAATCGTTGTCTGCTTTTGTCAAAGCTGGATCCCCAAGCTCTGCTGAGTTGCATTGTGTTTATATGTATTTCTCAAACAGTCTTTGTGCTAATTGACATAATCGGGCATCACTGGTTACAACTGACATCTTGGCTGTCATCGTTAAGTCACGCAATGATAAACTGCTGAGGTTGACTTCATTCTGTTTCAAATGAGTGGGATGTGCGCAGGGTAGTCCTTGTTTGCCAAAACTTGAGTCCTAAATCCGTGTCCCTTGTGATAGAAATGACCGGTCATAGTCATATTTGGTGCCTCTGAGTTCTATTATTCTTACATTTCTCCTAAACCAACCAGGGAAGTAGAACTTAGGGCAATAACGGCAAGATTTTCATGCATGCTAAGCAGTCGCACCAGTAACTCTGACAATTTAAATGGAACTGTAGGTGTACGTAATGGACATGTATGGTATTCCCTGTGCTCAAAATAATATTCTTTGAAAAACGTCACATTTATTCTCATTGATTCAAAACAGTTATGTCATTGTGTTATCAGGGGGTTTCCTGGCTTTTTGTGCAGTGCAGGTCAGCACAGCATGTAGAGTATGGACTCCATATGTTCCAATCGCATAAAGACAGTGCTTCATGAACCCAGCCACACATAAAATACACAGTGGGGTTTACATTGCAATAGCAAGCTAATTCTTCAGTTGGGTAACCAATCTGGAGCAATCCTGAGTAATTCTTGGATTCCTGAAATGCTTGAAGGAGTATAATTGTCTGAAGCATAGAAGGAAGATTCAGGCTTAAGAGTACGAAGTGGGACTTTTGTGCTTACTGCATTAACTGTGGAATTTTCTTTTCCCTAAAAGTACATATAGAGTTAGTTGGTTGGTCCATGAAGATACTGCTACGTTTCTTGTTGCTATAAATAGCACTGGAGAACTTAAGAGATCTGCCATCTGTAGTGCTGATCCACCATGATGACAGTGTAATCTCCAGAAGGTGTTTTCCAAACATCATCATGAAGTGGGAACGCTACAGTGACACATACTCTCCTAATTCCTGTAAATTAATATTTCCTTAGCACCTCTTAATTTCTGTACTGAGTCAGTTACAAGTGGGCACAATATCTTAACAGCTTTTCTTTTTCTAATATGACGCGTTTGAGGTGAAAGTTGTGCTCTCCTCCATCTCTAATTAATTGCGCTAGCAGCCATAACATTTTATTGTGTGATTCATACAGCTTTTATTTGGCATGAAATAGAAGTGAGCTGGCTTGGGGGTATGAGCTGTTCCAAGAGCAGAGCCTTGTATATAATTCTCTTTAACATCACCTTAGAGGAGATTTAAGGATTCCTTTTAGTCTTGCTCAGGTGTTTTTAGGGACCTTGGTGGTTGTTCTCTTCAGAAGTTGTTAAATGGTGGTTCAAAGCTCATCCATCCTGTTGATATCCTGTTTCTTCTGCGTACGCTGGGCATCTCCAGCCCTGCAGTATGGTTTTGCCACTTGGCATCTGATCTCTGCTCACCACAGCGTGATGACAGGGCCTGCTGAAAGAGTTAGGATAAAACTAAGCTTAATCCATAAACCAACCAGTTGTCATTCACCATTTCTCTATTCTCAGCTCTATTTTCTTTGCTCATTCCTCTATTCTCAGTATATTAATGCGATACAGCGACATTGGTCACTGCGCATGGTCAAAGCGCGTATCATGGAAAATAAAACAGTAGAAAGAGAATAGCAGAACAGGCTCTGTAGATCAGTAACTTTCTCTCTAGCTTTCATGCAGGGTATTGACTCAAACCCAGTGTCGTAGTGGATGTACATCTGCCAGGGCATCAAGGGAAAGGATACATTCCCACTACAGAGAGGTAAAGAACGGAAGGTTACAGTCTGCTCACTCTCTAGTGGTAGTAGAGTCATCATTCGTCACACAACAACATTATTGCACAACACCCTATGTATTGGTTTTAATTACCGTTCAGATCATTATGTTTTGTAATACTCTCATTTCTAAGACATCTCTAGCCAAGATTAGAATAAATTTAGTATAGCATTTTCCATGGTAGCAGCCTTTAACTCATTAAAGCAGCTGTTTTAGATAAACAGGGTGAAACCTTCTTGGTTCTAGTGGTTGATTGGCAAAGACTGGATATATTTGGTTTAAACATAATATGAAGCAAGATGAGGGGGAGGGAAAAAATATTTTATGATGGAATCATTTGACACAACTTCATTAAATCTGTCTTCTATCTGATGTCATGTTAGCTCAATATTAAAAAATTAAAAAGGTTCAAAAAGTAGATGGTGTTTGGTCACTGAGGTTGCTGAAACTCAGTGGAGTAGCAGCCCAGCTTTTTACCATCCAGTGAAGCTGAGATCTCTTTTCTGGTTCATGGCAGGACAATACAGTGAGGCAAAACCTGGGAGTCTGGGCTGGCAGCTTTAACAGCTCTTCGAACCATGCGCTTCCGTAGCAACCAAAGGGAAAGATCAATCGTCGGCTCCTGTAACGTTGACACCTAAATACAAAAAATAATTTCATTGGAGAATAGTTACTATTCACCCCTGTGGCCATTACATGAATATTTAGCATAAGATCAAAATGCTGTAACCACGTTCTTGCTTCTGATTCAAAACACGCTATCAAGAGTGATTTGCTGTTAAAGCCAGAGAGCCTCTAGGTGACAAGGGCCCGTCAGAAACCAGCCTTCACAAAATGGCATTCAAATGCCGCCTGATTTGCAAACCCATCATTCTCCAGGGCTTTCTGTACAATAACCTCAGACACTAAGTACAGTTTTGTCTTCCCAGAAGTGGCTTTGCGAGGTTCTGTGCTTGAAGTTAGTTTTATTCGTGTTTTGTAACTTACTGATATAATTCTTCAAAGTGAATTTCTTAGACTTCTTTCATTTTTAACATCTATTGGTTTACCAAGAAACAACCTCAGAAAAAAAACAGTCCAAAGCGTTAACAGCTGGGTGGGGATGTAAGAACAGGTCTAGTAAAGCTACTTTGAATTACAAAGACACCTGCAAACTGAAGAACTTTGAGCTAAGCATAATCTAATTTGTGCATACAGAATCAGGTTTTGATACTTTTCTTTGTGGAAAATTTGTAAAAAAAACCCCAAAAAACCTGAACCAAAATACAGACTTCTCGGAAATCTCTGTCCTTCAGCAGATTGCAAAAGGTCAAAACTGTCATTCTGACATTTACGGGGTACCAGTCAAATCTGTAAGCTGATCTTGTGCCTGTTTTCTGCTCTTCTGTGTATTTTCTCTTAAAGGTTGGTGCTGATTGGAAGAATTAAGGCTAATAGGATAACATCCCATCAATGTCAGTGTCTTTGGCGGAGGGCAGCGAATCTGGTTTTGTAGCCTAAACTAATTATCTCCCTAACACACGCACACAAACCCATGAGGTAGAGAGTATCTTAGCCCTTGCCTATCGCCAAGAGGGTGAGTGACAGACGCACGTTTAACTGTTCGGTGTTTCTCCGTATTCCAGTGAGGATTGTGATGTGGAATGGACTGTAGAATAGAGGAAAATTGCAGCATTCACCATCAGTACTGAATATCTCATAGTTTACTTTCTTCCCTGCGCTTCCCTGTTGGTATAGCTTTGAATACAACAAAACTATTAACTCCTGAGAGAAGAGTTTATAACACTGAACAGGAAGAAGAACATTTTACAGGCATGGCAATGATTTAAGTATTTTGTACGCCGTTTCCTTGCTTTTAAGCAAAACTCATGGTAATAAGTGTTGGGCTTTCTCAAACGAGAAACTTGCTTTCAAGTTTGTGCAGAAATTTGTAAGTGCTTTTCTGGATGTGGGTCAGTGGCCTGTGCTGGGTAGAAAAGGACTTGGGCGCATTGTTCAATGTAAAGCACATGGTTGTGTGCTTTGCTGATTTGCCCTAAACACTCTATTTGTGTCACTAAATAATACTAAGGAAAGATTGCTAGGATAATGAACCATCAATGATGCCTTTCCCAAGGGTATAATGCCCTTTTAAAGAGCTTTTAATGCATCTGTGTAAAGATCTGTAGCTTTTTGCTTATTACAGTACACTTACTTTTGCCTTTGACTCGACTGGGAGATGCCTAAAGACGCAGTGTGTTTACACGGCGATGAAATAAGGGAGAAAGTGTGGTCAAGAATGCTGTAGACCATTAAATGAACAAAAAGTGACTGTATAGAGGAATATGCAAACTCAAATATTAAGTTATTCCAAGTAACAAGATATAATTTATTATTCCAAATGAAAAATCCCACACTAACCGCCAGTTCACAACTTTAACAAGGGAAGTAACCATTTGTTTGCTATATCTGCAAAAGCAGAAAGTTAATATGGTTGGATATTCTAGTTGGGAGGAGGGCGATCTTGCTTTGTAAGCATCACTGAAATATTTGCTGAGGGTTTACACTAGGCTGTCTGAGGCATTTGGATGATGCCCTTAATAATATGCCTTAACTTTTTTGGTCATCCCTGAAGCGATCAGGCACTTGGACTTGATCATCATTGTAGACCCCTTCCAGCTCAACTGTTCGACTCAACTCTATTCTGTTATTCCTATTTTGACACTTAAAAACTGCCCCAGAGAGAAACCAGAAGATCAAAGATAATAGTGAAATAGTTATAATGAGATGCTGGAGAACATTTACGAAACCTTCAGTTGAGGTTGAGAATTAGTCACAGACTCACATTGATTTCTCTTTTCATACTATGATTTTCTTATTTCTGAAAAGAAAGTTTCTACTCCCTATAGGAGTTAGGTTCTTGAACTGCCTTTGATAAAAACAAAGGTAAAAAAATTAAATAATTCTAAGGTAGAGCCACATTCATTAGCCTATTACACTGATAATAAAATTTGGCCTCAGTAGCAGAGACTGGCCGCAGGACTAAGTTTTCCTTTGCCTTGAGCACTTGCATGAGAGCTATTTGGAGATAAGTCACCACTTCATGTATTCTAGAGCTTTTCCATGTCCGGCTGTGATGTGCAGTCAGCGTTGTCAAGCTGATCTTTTACCAATAGTATGAGCCAAGCTTGACCGCTCTTACCCTGTCCTCTGTGTCTCCTGGCCCCCTGAGCAGCAGATGCTCTCTGTCCTCTTCCTGATCTATCTGTAATTGAGAAATATCTTGATCTTAAAGATTTCTGGATTACGCCCGCTTCTCTGTCCTGCCTGTGTCTTCAGACTGAAGCTGCTTGGGTTAGTCCTGTTCTATCCATTGTAGAAAGTTCCCTAAGTATGGGTTTTCTCCGGAACAAAATTCCAATGGGTTTAAATCAGCTGAGGCCAAACTACCTATTAAACTGCTCTGTGAAACCAGCTCCTGAGCTTTAGTATCCTCACTTGCTGCTTCTTGACCCTTTTGAGAACATGAGTGGAGGGGAGTTTGCGCTCTGGTGCATCCTCTCCTAACACCCTCCAACTAGGAAGAACCATGAAGACTGGGAGCATTGGTATTGGTCTTGAACCTGGATACCAGGACAGCCGGGATGTGTGTCCTGACCCTGAGATCACACGTCACTTCACATTCTTATTTCTTAGTCAAAGAAATTCATGATTGAATTTCCTAGAGTGCAATCTCCCATTGTCCTCTCAGAGTAGCTGTTAAAATGGAAAAACTCGATTTGTTTTGCAGTTGCCTTGGAAAGCCTTTTTTTTTTTTTTTTCTATGAAATGATTTTACAGGTAAATGTATTAATGCTTTAGGTCAACATTGACACCTCCTTTTGTAAAGAAAGGAAAACCAGAAGACTAGATTTAAATAATCCTTTTGCTTCTAAAAACCCTCCATTATCTCTGTCCCTGCTTGCTTCTCTTGCCATATATGCAGGCGCATATGTATAGAAATATAGATGAAGATATATTAATAAAACGTACTAATCTGTGCATATGGGAGAAAAACAACCCCAAATTCCTGTGCTATTGGCTGTATTGAACCTACCATTTCCTTTTGGAATAGAATGGAAGTTCCAGCCACAGGTACACCAAGGCAGAATCTAGCATCTCCATTTGGGCCTCCATTGTTGTCTCCTTTTTTCCCCCTGAGTTTGAAATACCTCTGTGTTTGTTTTTGCTGAGTATCAAGGCCTTTTGTGACTATATACATGGGCAGATGACCTGTAGTCTTCTGTCATAACGTAATGTAACTTGATGGTTTATTGAGAAGAATGTTTTTTTAATTCCAGATAATAATTAAATTATATGGAATTAATGTTGTAGTAAGAACACATTCTATTTCTCACTGACAATTGGCAATAAGATTATCTTCTAATTATACCTAGTAAAATAATTTTGCTATAATATCCTTTAGTTTTCAAAACAGAACTTGATTACTTCCTCTGGAGAAAACAATGAGATGAAGCAGCATAATCTTTCTTGATTTATTTTGATTAAAAAAGCCAACCTGTTGTCATTTATATTCATGTAGAAGGTCCAACTATTTAAGCAAAATAGCTTAAAATAGTCCTTCATATGTATATTAGGGTATTTTTCAGTATTATATTTGGTTCCAAATGTGTTTCAAATTTAGAGTGTTATGCATTGGACTACACACATGAAAATCTCAAATCATTAAAACAATTTGCAAAGGATGACTAAAAAGATTCCTGCGGCCGTGTGAAGTATGATCAGCTCTAAAGATATTCTTGGCAGTTGTAAGTGAAGCCAGTGTAGTGCTACCACCCCATAGTGGTGGGACACCTAGGGGTATGCAAGCCAAAAGTATTTGTTGATACATTTTACCAGTGAAAAAAGACAGAACGAGAGTTTTAGTGAAATATGAACTTAAGAGACAGATAGTAAATGTACATGTCAATGTGGATGAGCTTTATTTATATACTGGATCTGGAAGTGATTTCTAAAGGAAAATCACTGTCTGGATTTGAAAGAACAAATGAGAGGATGCTGGCTTGCAACGGAGCATGTCGAGAGGCGATGAGGGTCCAACCTCTGTGGCGTGCCTGTAATTCCACATACCTGTCGCAGCACGTCTCTTCTTTTTCAGCAATTCCTGACATAACATCCATGAATTTCAGGGCAGGACAGCAAGGGTGTACAGGGAAAGATGAACATTTTTATACTCCTTGTGTGTTTTATGGATTTGCACTTTTATTTCACTTGACATGAAGAAGCACAGAAGTTAAAATTGGCTAGGTTTTTTTTTTTTTTTGCTTCTTTTTAAATGTCCTGAGACGCTAACGTTGCTCAGGCTGGGAGATTCTGATTTCGCACACTTTCATTTCAAGTGTCATTGCTTATCATTATGGTAAAAAGACATTGCAACTGAGAGAAAGATAGTTTTCTGTGTATATTTTCAGAGCCTCTTTCCAGCGGATATTTTCAAACACAAGACCCTGTTGAATTTGAAGTGCGTGGAGGTTGATTGATGCTGTAATTGATATAAAGCTGAGTTCTCTTAGGGCTGTCATTGGAAGACTGGAGGTGATAGCACAGCTTTCATGGTGAGCACTGCGTATGCTTTACTGATAAGGAAGTTGGAGAGGAAACACTTTATTTAAAACCCTTCAGGAGGGAAGGGAAAGAGGGAAGGAAGGAGAAAGCTCTGGCAGTGTTAAAGTTTCTGCTGGATCCAAACCAGCACAGAGTCCTGCAGCAGGGCTAAAAGGCTGCATGCGAATCAAAGAACTGGAACCCACATGGAAGTAAGGCAAAAGAAGTTTTCAAAACAGCAGCACTTATTTAAGGGAAAAAAAGAAAAAAAAAGAGATGCATATACCCGCCCCCCCCCCCGCCCCCCACTACCACCATAATGGTAAATTATTGTGAGACTTGAATATTTCTCAAAATTCTGTGATGACTTCCTCTAATGTTAATCTCTAATTTACCTTCTGCATCCCGTTTAGCCCAGCTGGCTTGAAACTCCGACATACCCGTTTATATATATACTTGTATGTGATTTTGCATTTTAAAAGGCACATTATTATTTTAGACTTTGCTTTCTAGCTTTGGTAGCTCTTCAGGGGCCTGAAAATGGCACTTTTCTCTGATGTGGAAGTTTTTCTCCTTTCTCTGGCTTTGGAAGTTGCTCAAGTTCATTCCCGCCTTGAGAACAGCTTGAAAAATTCTTACCAGTCTGTTGCTGAAATGTTTCTGATCCCCAAAATGGGAAAATTGCGGTGAAACTGGCAAGTACTTTTAGAAATCTTAAGCTGATATATCATTCTATGATTTAAGTGCAAAAAGCATAATATTAAACAATTCATGCACTGTAATTTGTTAATTTAATTTTATTATCTCGATGTAGAAGATGAATGACCCCCGAAGAGTTGTGCCTTGATTCACATATCTGTCTTAAAAACTGGGATTTTAGTTGTGGCATCTCTTCTCAAAGTGCAGTTGGACATATGTAGTACCAGCAGGGGCTATTCTGCCTCCAAGGTCTTGATTCTTTATAGGTCTGCCAACGCTTTGGAGCCCATATATAGAAATACACGCTATTTATAGCTTTTAATATGTGGGAGGTTTTTTTATTACTTCTTTTTCTGTAGCAATATCTCTTGAATCTTCTTTGCCTGTATAATGAAAGAACAGTGACGATTAAGTCTATTTTATGCAAATGTAGGTAATGATCCATTAACCCATGGTATCAAAGCTATTTTCGTGTTCGTCATTCAGTGACCTTCTAATATGGGGAAAATAAACACAGTTCCAGCCTTTTCCATTGGATTAATTCATTTTCTATCAATATAATAAGCTTGTAGTAAAATAATCAAATTTTGAATTATCGGTGAGGAATGAGGAGCTTACAGTTGGACACACAACACCCTTCCCCGTTTAAGAAAAAACAAAACACAACTTCAAAGGCAAAGTGGTTTACTATTGGTTTTGGCACTCGGATGTCCGAGTGTAAAGAGGAACAGTGAATCACAATTAACTGTGACAGCGGTAAGAGAAAAGCTGTTCGAAGCACAGCACACAGTATTAACAGACAATGAGATCCGGGTCTCCTTTTTAAACATTTTCTGCCATATGCATATCTTTAGAGTACTTGTGACTGGAAAAGGTACCTGCGTCTTCTGTTTTATCCATATGGTCCCATAGTAACAGATGCCTGAAACGGCTTAGGAAAGGTGTGACTCATGCTATCTGCTGGATATTTCCTGGCATTTTTTCCCTTGATTTGTCAAAATATTGCACAAAAGAATGTTCATTTATAGGATTACAGACTCAAACCTACATTTAGAAATGCTGTCATAAATGCCTGCGTGCAGTCTGGCTGCCTTTCCTGCCAAGGACTGTTAATGCTTAAATTAACCACCTGATGGTCTGGTGCCTTGTTGTTCACAAATGTCAACTGCTCATGAAAGAAATAACATTTTCTTTCCATCAATTCACAGAGTAACATTGAGTGAGCTCATAAACCCCACTAATTGCTGGCTAAAATTTGCATGTACGTTCGTTTGCGTTGCTTAGTGCTCTGTTGTAGGTTAAATGGTGACCCAGAGAGCTGCCACCAAGACTGCACGGAGGACTCTTCAAACTTTCTCTTTGAAAGAAAAAGACAAGAAGGCAGAAATCTCAAGTCTTGTTTCTTGTTCTAATTGTACGTAATTATTAGGTAAAGAATTCAGGTTACACGCTTTTCCTCTATTCAGGGCTTATTCAGCTAAGAAGCATACTAATTTTCTGTTTTTCTTCCATTGAAGTGTAGTTAGTGTTTAAGATGATTAATTTCTTCTTTCTCAACTGCATCTCCTCTTTGCTCTCTCCTCTCCAACTCTAAATTCCCCCAAATCCAGAAACTGTATCAAAGTCCATTTTTTTTTAATAATGAAAGTAGTGTTTCTAATTTGGGAAGCAGTATTTAAGAAACTTCCTCTTCTAAAAACTTTCTTCTTGAGTTGTCACAGTTTGATTTTGAGGGGTTTTGATGGGTTTCCTATAATGCTCTTTAAATTCTAAAATCACTTTACTAAACCAGCTGTTTAATTTGTACTTTTCAGCCAGTTTAAACTAGTCCTTTACTGTAGTCTTAGGAATGGTTCCTTAGAACACATTTTCCTTCAGACATATAACTACCCCTTAAACCTCAGATGTCCTCGGTCTGATTGAAAATGTGGGTTTTTTACAGCTCTCTGCCAAACCATTCTGAGAGCCTGTTAATCAGTTTGAGTAGCTACAAACACCTGGAATTCCCACAGCTCACTAGCAGTTTATTTGACAAATGGAAATATTTTAAAGACATAGAGGCTTTAGTGGACAGTCTGAGACAACAGAGCACCCAGAATATTGCCACCATCGATGTGCTTGTATCAAGCATGGAGATAAGGTTTGTGCATGTAGATCTCCATCAGTAGAGCCTCCAGAGATGTTCTTTAAATGTCTGCCTCCTCTCAACCTGTTCCAGAAAGGTTGGTCAGCGCATCCAAAAAAGGATGTTCTAATATTGAACAGCTTCGTATATCCAAACTTACAAATGATCAGATCTTGGTGAGAATATACACCTAAACAAGAGGCAGCTGACTGAGATGGAGTACGGGGGGACAGAGTCACCTTGGTGGTAGGAAATGACAGCAAGCCTTTGAGACTCGCCTTGTTTGCAGCGGGATTCTGTTTCCCGGAGCACCTTCTCACAAGGGAGGTAAAAGGGATTTTTTTTTTTTTTTCCTAATATCTTCCTTCTTGAACATCTTTGTTTCCAAAATTTGCAGCAAATAAGACAAATCCTCTTTCTGCTTCTTCCTCTCAGAGTACCATCCCTACATTTGGTTTTGTCCTGATCTGTTTATGACCCAGACAGGTCACCAGAAAAGGGGGGACAACCACGTCTGGCTGTTCCTAAGGGACTTAACATACCTGGGACAGGCTGTGAGGATGGTATTTGAGAAAGAAAATAGTTGGTTTTTTTTTTTCTTCCCACCCTAACTCTCAGGGAAGGAGCATTTGAAGCGGTTATTTTAGTTACCCAAAGTGAATTTGACCAAGACGGGCCACACTTTTTTCAAAAGCACAGTAGGGGATCCGTCAGCCAAAGTCGGTAATTAACTGTTCCACTTTAATTCCTGCATGTTATCTGCATGTGGGGTGGTGAAGGCTCTTGCTTTCAGAATGTGAGTGTATGTGAGCCAGCATTTGAAAACAAAGAGGAGGACACAAAGAAATCTGGTGTTCACGGCAGGAGCGTCGACCCTCGCGTCTGGCACGCGCTACTTGCTTTGAATAGCTCGTGCTCTGAAAATCTGTTAAAACCTCATTATGCTAGTTAAAACCAGGCAGTAATGAGTCCACAGGTCACTGTTTGCTTTGGATTAGAATGGAATGTGGCAGTTTCCTGACTAGACTAAACCTGAAAATGAAAATGTTCAAATATAGAGGTTGTGAGCACGGTAGGGTAACAGCCAAGGCTTGGCGATACGAACTGTTCATCTGAGATGGACAGTGCACCAAATGGCTCTATCTAAACAACCGATCTGGGGGGTTTGCAGCCTATTTAATCTGGGTTTGAGCTTTTTTTCTTAAGCTGTGTCAATGCCCTAAGGTTGTTAAAGTAGTAACTGATCATAATTAGCTACTGTTGTAATAACTGAGGACTTTCTTTTGAACAGGCTACGGGACTTTGTTTATAAATAATGTGATTAGGATAAGGAGGCTTGGCTGACTTAAGCTGCGCCCATGTTTGTAAGAAATGTTTTATATCTTTTTTTTATTTTATATGGATTCAACAAGAGTTTCCCAAGGCTTTCTAGAATAAGTAGTTTTCTTCTTTTTTTCCTCCATCTTCCCTTGCCCGGATTTGTTTGTGGCTAAAAATCAGTTGACTAGAAGACTTGTTTTGTTTCATTTTTTATTGTTGGGGTGGGTTTTTTTGTTTTTCCCAGCCCTACTTTCTAATCCTCTTAAATTATGTACTCTTTTTTTTATTCGATGAGAGTGTGGTGTGGTCTAGACGTGGCTTCATCTGATATTTTGGTTTGGAGGAAGGATAGGGTTTGTTGAAAAATTAGTAAGTATTTGTCTGTGATTTGTTATCACTCAAAAATACCTACTCATCTCCATGCTGGCTTGTGAAAATCATCCTCCTTCTGCCACAGGACATCGCTTTCACTGTATTTAAATCAGCTGCAATGCTCCAGCAAAGTACGCTGGGAGACACTAGCCGTTTCAGTCTGCATTAAGAATTAATAGAAAAAAACTAGTTTACATGGGGTTTCTGTGGACAGTCTTGATATTGTGATCTCTTGTGATGCATTATTTATGTGTGTTTGTTAAAGCGGTAAGTGAACTGGATAAACATTTGGCATTTTAGCACTGCACAGAGCACACTGCTGTCGGGAAGAACTCATCGCCTGGTGAAGTTGCCTCTGTGCCACGTGTCACCTAAATGTGAACAGCTCGTGGGCATTGTTCTTTAGGGTGAATGAAGCGGTTGGAGACAATGCAAAATTTTATTTCTTGATAGACTACAGAGCATTTCTTAGAAAATGAACAGAGTTCTGTTACTTTGAGAGCATCAGGGAGACTTCCACCTCACTTGATGTTTCGTTCAGATTTCCCGAGGCAGAGCTGGAAAATAAGTCTGAGTTTCAGAGATGGTGTGTTCTTAGTGTCACTGCAGAGCGTTATTTGCTGTGGTTGGGAGCTATTACACTATTTTGTTGCTGTTTTCAATGATCTGTCAGTAAAAGAAATAATAATAAAGTTAGGCAGAGATTAGTGCTAAGAATAGGGTTACTTTCAGTGGTGAAGTCAGAAAGGCAGGGGACAGAAACTGCTCCTGTTGTGTGCTTTGGTTTACTAGTATTGCTGCTTCCAAAGTTTTGTAAAGAGGAAAAGGAAATCTTCTGGACACTCTGTAGTTGAATGTTGTAAGCAGGAGGTAGTCCATATTTTTGAAGAATTAACCGATAAAGGAACGATAGTAATTATGTCAGTGATATTAACATTTTAATAAATAATAATTGTAAATAATTTGTGCTAATTCAAAATACTGCATTTTTCACGGAAGAATGGTTTGCCTCAGAAATAGGTATTTCTGCAATAAAAATGTATTAAAAGAGATATGAGTAGTAAAACAGTCGCACCAATTTTCTATGCCACATTTTTGACCAGAGTATGAACTTTTCTTAAGGTCTAAAACTTTTATTAGCTCCCACGTGTATCACTGCTGTTTTCAGTTACAAGAGATCTATGGAAGCTCGTTTTGTTTTGATAGCATCAAAACTTCTCATCTTGATATCATTAACATTTCATTTTTGCTTCATAATTTTGATTCATTTACTTAGATGTATAAACTATGCTAAATTGATATTGTAAAGACATCTATTTTGTTTAGTTAGATACATGGATGCTTTTATTTTAAGTAACACAGTGCAGTGTAATATCCAGAAATAGAAGGAAAATTAAATGCCATTTCATTTGTTTCAGAACTTCCAATTCAATTCATAAGGATGTCGATTTTTATTTCACTGTAGTATTTCTTTGTAATTATATAAATTTATGTCTGTGTATGAATATACAAATACATGAATATATATTCATATAGCTATGCAAACACGGTTTAAGAAATTTTAGGAACAATTTTCTTTGAATGTTTGTAATCAATAGTTTTCTGTTACTATCTGCTCCGTAATAATTTTTGGTGATATCCAACATAGAGTTCTTCAAGCAATTAGCTACAGTCACTCTAAGTCATCTCTTCTTAACTCGCTGGCTAGAGCATGCCACCAAAACACTGAATGGTGGTAGAAGCCAGGGTCTCACCCTTCCCTCCACCCACACTGCAGAGTCACTTTTACTTTTTCCCTCTTTTTAGCTGGGTGACTATGTATGTAATCCATATAAAACGTGAAGCAGAAACAGATGGAGTTGCATAATACCCGACAGCCTAACAGTTGGGAACCCTCCCAGGAGGTGTGAAATAGGAATTAACGTCTCCTCAGCTGGAGGAGGATATGGGTTGGGATCTCCCCTGGGGAATGTTTTGTCAGCAGGGTAGGCAGTAGGAGGCAGGAGGGCACATTTTTTTCCCTTTTTTTCCTGAAATAATCAGAGCTTATCTACATGATGAGCCATCAAGTGAAAGAGCTGAATATAGTCTTACCCTGATGGGTCTTGACCATAAACTTGAATATTTGCAGACCTCATTTTTGTGCCTGCTCTGCAGGAGGAGGTCTGGGTACCCATAAGCACTAGCAAATTGGATGTAAACTCTTAACATTTATGTATTTAGATGCCTAAGGCTTCTTGACAATGCATTCTAGAGTTTTATACTAAAAAAATTTCAAATTAAAGTTACTTCAGCAATGGCATTTTTGTTGTTTGTATAGAACTTTTCTTTATAATAACTAAAATAACTCACCTGGGGAAGGTCTGGGCGCCAGACAGAAGGATGATGTTGTGCCAGTATTTAAGGAGGATAGATGCAACAGAGCTGGTGATTGCTGGCCTGTTAGCCTGATATTGATCCAGAGCAAAATAATGCAGTGGTTAATACAAGGCTTGCTTTATAAAAAATTAAGGAAGTTAATGTGATTAATGGCTGAGGGGAAATGGATCCTACCAAGCTACCTTGATAGTGGTTTTGATGAGATTACAAGTGTGATTGATAAAACAAAGTTGTCGGCATTAGTTCTATGCCTTGGAGAAAATATCTGTAGCATGTGCTACCTTAAGAAGAACAGCAAAACAGCATGGCACAGTAAATTAAAAACAAGTGATAGATATATTTAAAAACAGTTTTGTTTCAAACAGTTTTGGCATCACTGAGTAGATATATTTTGAGGCTCTTTTTTCTGTGCTATTTAACACTTTTTATATTATAAATACAAAATGAGTATTCCTAAACTTTTCAGATTACGCAGGAGTTGCGGATACAGTTAATGATGATAGTAACAGATGAGAGTGGCTGGAATGTCTTGTGTGAGCCAGCAGCATGTGGAAAAGCCCATGCCTTTAATAAAGCCACGCTTTCAGAAGGAAATATTGTACCTAGAAGTCATTACACTTGCAGGCTGTTAATTTGATGGAAGTGAATTAAATATGAGTTCTTCATGTTATATATGTGTACACAAGGTGCATCAGATAGGAACTGAAAAACGGTACCTCTGGATTTTGTTCATTTATAAACACTGACAAAGTCACCTGTCGCTGCCCGCGGTTCAAGCAATGTGTTGACAACTTAAACAATATTCATGGAAGACTTTCTTCCGAGAAAGATGAAAAGTCTATGTGCTTTCCCTGTAATGGGAAACTTGAAGAAATGAAAAGATCTTAATTTTTCCGAATTGTAGAAGTGAAATCTAAGGCTTGACTTTGTTTTTGGCTGGGGAACAGTAAGTTGGTAGATAATTGGAGGGGAAGGGGCACTTTCCTGTCAAACAAGTAATACTTTCTAAAGGTTGAAACCATAGGTGTATGGTTTGGCTGAATTTCTAAATAGTGGAAAAGTCAAACCATTCTTTAGCCTTAGTTACAGAGCTGAGAGTGCTGTCTCACTGCAGTGATCCTGTGTGGTGTGTTTGAGAGGCCAGCCGAGCCGCTGTCCCACAGAACTTTCCCAAGTTAGGGAACCTGGGGCTTCAAAACTTGTTCCAGGAAAAAAAAAAAAAAATTCAAACACTGTTGTATGGGTAAATATGCAACTCTGTCTTACAGCATTTCTGTCTTAATAGTGATGAAATGGAAATTGCTGATAGCTAAAGACATATTAAAAAATTCCATGCACAAAATCAAGGTTGGGTAAATGTTGGCTCTATAAGAGCAGGGAAAACCTCTATCAAGCAAAAAAATCTGTAGTTGTCAAGAAAGACCCATGTAGACCTTACTGCATATATTATTTTGAAGTTTCAAGACAGAAATGTCAGTAAGTGGATTTTTGGAAGGTGAGTAAGAATAGAAGATAGGCAGAACGAGCCCCATACCTGAGTTGTGTAAGACAATTTCCCAATTTTATTTTTAGCAAGGTAGAACAGTTGTAGAGAATAGAGCAATATGCTATAAATGAAGAGTGCTGACAAAGCACGTGTTGGTGAAAACTGAGGAAGGATAATGACATAGGACAGAGAAGACTGAAATTTTGTCAGCATTCCATAATGCAAATGGAAAGAAGCCATTACAGTTGATCTTCTCTGAGGAAGTGGTCTACATATATTCGTTGCTTAAATCAAAGAAGAGATTAAAAGTGTCACTAAAAAATCCTGAATTTTCTACTTGTTTATTATGAAGATCTTGGTAGAACTAGATTTAGAGTTCTACGACTAGAAGAGATGAAATGGAGAAAGATTCCCAAAGAAATTTTTATTATTATTATTATTTTCTTGTAGTAAGTTTTGGTATCAAATTTAAAGAGGTCTATGTCTAGTTTTTCAGCACACTTAAAATTGCTTTTCTCTGCTGCTCCCTTTGTGAGCACATAAAAATGAAGAGAGTTCACTCAGTGTTCATATGCTTAAATAATAAGTGTTATAACTCTGTGCTCAGGTGTGTGCCCTGCACATCCTCAAGATAGTCATGCTTTATATATGTGTTTTTAATCATATTATTATTTAGTGTGCATTACTCTATCAAGCTAGATAAATTCTGATTGTCTTGAGAGTAGACAGGGTAATAAAACAAGAACGTTAGTAAATCCCAGACTACAATTTCAGGTGAGTCTGAAGCAGATTAGGTGAAATGTTCCTAAGTACCTATATGCTTAACATAGTGATAATGTATTTTGTTTTGACAGACCTGTGTAGTTTTGGTGCATGACCTGGTCTTGGGATGAGGGAGGAAATTGCTGAAAATAATCTAAGGCAGGCTTTTCCTTGAGCTATGATTAGAAGTACGAGGAATGTCTAAGTCTTTCATTGGAGGCAGCCTTCTGAGTTTCCAAAACTCCTGTCTTAGTATAGGACGTTCTGTTGAACATCTGAAACACCAAGAACCTCCACATACCTGAGCCTCAGGCTCAATTAACTCTGTCTCTTACTGGTATTGAACAGATATATTGTTGAAAGCAGGAGTATTTTTCAATTTTCCTCTAAAAGAGATTTTAAAAAGTACAGAAGGTCCCCGGTGATATCATTGGTCCCTGTATTAATCTGATTTTTTTTATCCCTGTGGTGTAACTCATCATCGATATGTCTTAAACATGAACACATATTCATCCTGCCTTGGCCTGGGATCCCTGTAATCCCCTGACCCAGGCTGGCTGCACAAAAGGAAGCCTTAATTAAATTATTGCATGAATTCCCTTTGGAGAAGCTGAATAAAATTTGCTAGGTGTAGGATACCCAGCTCTGAGGAGATGTGAAAGGAGGTGTGCATGCCTAGTGAACTGGCAAAGAGATCCCCAATCTGAGCTATTGAATTATAACGCTTTGAGAGATGGTTATTTTTGAAAGAATTGCATCCTCTTTTGAAGCACCTAGCTGATGTTTGGGTTTAATTAAATACATTGTACTCATGACTGTCTAGTTGGTGCAAAAGAGAGGAGCTGCCCCATTGCTGCGCAGTGAGCAAACTTGTCAGAAGAGAAGCAGAGTAAGTATCTGCAGCTCTGCTGGGACAGGGTGCTGGAGAACAGCAAATATTGCACGTAGAGCTTGTTGCTTTGTGGAGCCAAAATATTTTGCAGAGATCTGTCAATTTGTTATTTTGGGCGATGAGAGGGGAAGGGGCAGAAGGATTTCCCAAAGTACTGTGTTAGTAATAACTGTGCTGAAAACATCTAAACCAAGTGTGTTTGAGAGCCCTAAATCAGGTGCTGGGAGAGATGGAGAGCAGAACCTTGAACATGGAGTGTGATGGGTCATATACCTCTTCCAAATACCATCTTACACGTGCAGTTCCTGAAACCAAGGAGTGCCAGTATAGGTTTGAGACAAGACTTTTCAACCTGCCAGTACTGGTGTAACCATTCGGTCCGGTTTTTATTCTGCTCAGTTTAGAACAACGGTAGGCTTTGAAATACTACGATGGAGCATTGCCACAGCCTTGCAAGGGTTTAATTGCCTGCTCCTGTCTGTGGCTTTCTGTCTAATGATGACTATTCAATGAACGGATTTATGATGTTATTGTTAACCGTGGTATCTCGTGCCTCGTCTTGATGGAAGTCATCTCTTCCATTTCACGATGGAGCTCTGTAGCTCAAACTCAAATTGCTGAGTCTGCATCCCAATTCACAGAAACCTAGTGAAGGCGACATGCATGAGGACCACCAACTTTAGATCGTATTTAGCTGTTGCATTATATTTAGCTGTTGCATTATATTTAGCTGCCAGGCAGCTGGGATGTTCCATAACAAGATGTACCTGGTGATAATACTAACAGTGCAAAGCCTGACATGATACCTTAACAACAGCATGTTCTTCCAGTTCTCCTTTGCCCCCTTAATGCAACTGTGCAAGTAGCAGAGACAGTTGCTCATTGACCAGTTCAATTATTTTTGTGTAGTTGGACGTGTTGCTAACTCTAATTAGGATCGCCTTGTACTACTGAGAGGTCTTTATTTGTCTGGGGGACTGAAAGCATTTTAAACCTCTTTAGAAAAAGGTTTTTCTAGAGTGAAGCAAGTAGTCATCTGGAAAGATAAGGAAACCCCCTCTTTTTCTCTGTAGTAAAGACCCTTCATGGGAAGATGATGTTATGGAAGTGTAGGCTCTTGTTTTACACTGAACAACAATAACAATAAAAACCAGAGTGAATCAGACTGTCTCATGTGGTTCGTCTAGCAGCAGTGTTTCTGTTCTTTCCTCCTTTGCTGTCAGTCTGTCACTTGCTGTCTGTCCATCTGCAGAGTGAGCCAGGTTGGGAGCTAGTCTGTCTGCAGACTCTTTGGTTTTTCACTCGGAAGGGTTAGTTTTTGCACCGTCAAGCTTTCTAAGCAGGCTTGGGTTGCGCAAGCGCTGGTGTTGGCGCACAGGAGGAGGACAGCCAAGCCGGGGTTGTACAGGAGGATCAGAAGCAGATAAAGTGCCACGGGACTGCAGTCCTGGTATCGTCTGACTGATGCGTGTCTTGAATGGGAGGAATTTAGCAATTTGCTGGGTAAGTTGCTGTTTTAGAGCAAAATACAGGATAATACTGTCCAGCAGCTCAGGCAGAATCTTTTCTGTTGATTTCAGTCCTTGACCTTTGCCATTAAGCTGTCATTCACTTTTTGCAGTACAGCAGATTTTCAACAGATTTTCAGCTCTCGGTTAGCTAATAGTTCTGCATGAGTAAGCTGGTTTAAATGTTGTCTTACTGCTGACCTTGCTCTGGATGATCTCACCCCTGCTTTGCCCAGATAGACTTTTTTGAGAGTTAGGCGTGGAACACATTCCTTCTGCCACATGATGTAAAATGGAATTGAAATAACTTTTTTTTTTCAAAGCTATGAGAAGGCAAAATAAAATAATAATGAAAAAAAAAGAAAAAGGAGAGAAAATGTTTTGTATTGGGAAATAACTAACTATTTCAACTAGGAAAGATAACTCTTATCCAATAATAAATGAAACAAATTAGTAGCTAAATCAAAGTTCAGTTGGATCAATTATATACTAAAAATAAATAAGCTTAAGGATTCAGAAGCATAGCCCAGAAGCATAAAACCAGCTAAGCTGGTGATACGGAGTCCAACCAACTCAGTGAAGGCTTTGGGACAGTGGCCAATGGGGAAATAGCAGCAATACAGTACAAGTGGAGCCTTACCCAACCTTGGGGTACTCACAGGCTGTAACCGATGACAGGAGAAAGAAAAGGCACTTCTTAGCTGGCATTTGCATCTGTGCCATCACAACTGACGGGCAATGGCAGACTCTGCCCCTGCCCTGTTTTTTAATCCCATTGGCTTCCATCAGATCCTACAGCAGTGTGTTACAGAACTGTGGTTTTAAATGGTGGATTTACAAGATGCTTTCTTTTTACGTTTATCCTCTCTTTTTTTATTTGTAGGAAACACATGAAATTTTTTTTTTCAACATCATATGATTCATTATTTTATATACTCTGGTCTTGTTCCTGTTTATCAGACTGAAAAAAATTTCCCTGCTTATGTGCATGTTTTTTTCCTTTTTCCCCCCCATTTTAGAAACTTCTGTACAGTGTATCTTTACTTTTTTGTATTTCTCCATAGTCCTTTTTGAGATGAGATGTCTAGGATTGCATGGAAAATTCCAGACATGGTACATCATGAATTTATACAATGGCATGATGATGTTTTTGAGATATTCTTAGTAGTTTTCTATTTGACTTTTTGAGTGCTACTGAGCATTAAGCTGACACTTTTAGAGAACTGTCTGACATGACACCAGATGTCTTGTATTCATGGCAATGTATTATCTAGGGCCGATTATTGCGCTGGGTAGGGTTATTTTTGTGTGCAGCTCATTGCCATTGAAGTATCTACCACTTCATCACCACACGTTCTGTACTGTAATTCCTCCTTTGCAATCAAACTTCTGTACAATTGTTTGAACTTGCTACGTGATTAACTTAAACGTTGAATATGACGTATCTGAGCACTGATCCTTGAAATAGCCTACATGGCCTATTATGAAAAACAAAGTCTACCATATCCCTTATATCTATTAGGGAATCTTTAATTCACAAGATTATCTCTTGAAACAGATGTTTTAAGATCTTTAGGTAAGGAATTGCAGCAAAAAAGGTCATCATAAAGACATAGCTTATATTAATTCACAGAATCACTTTGGTTGGAAGAGACCTTTAAGATGGAGTCCAACCGTTCACCCTGCTCTGCCAGGGTCCCTAAACCATGTCCCTCAGCACCACATCCACACGGCTTTTAAACAGGGATGGGGATTCCACCACCTCCCTGGGCAGCTTGTTCCAGTGCTTGATAACCCTCTCTGTAAAGTAATTTTTCCCAATATCCAACTTAAATCTCCCTCGGTGCAACTTGAGGCCATTTCTTCTTGTCCTGTCACTTGTCACATGGGAGAAAAGATCTACCCCTACCTCTCTTCAACCTTCTTTCAGGGAGTTGTAGAAAGTGATGAGGTGACCCTTGAGCCTCTTTTTCTCCAGACTAGACAACCTCGGTTCCCTCAGCCGCTCCTCCTAAGACCTGTTCTCTGAACCCTTGACCAGCTTCATTGCCTGTCTCTGGACAGGCTCCAACACCTCAGTGTCCTTCTTGAAGTGAGGGGCCCACAACTGGACACAATATGCAAGGTGTGGCCTCACCAGTGCCCAGTACAAGCAGGAATTCGTCTTTTCTAGAATCTTCTTGCCTTTTCAATGGGCTTGTATAGACTTGAGAGGCACTTAAACACTGTTTTAACTATTTCTCTATGTGTCCTATTCTCCGGCCTTATATGTGTTAGTTCTTTTTTGATACAATTTCCACTTGTTTAAGATTAGAAGTCTAATTTTGTATCTATACCAACTTCTGTTTTATGTAGATACTAATAGCAAACTAATTACTGTGTTACTGCACCTACTAGTAATATTTCAAGGGACACAAGTATGATCTGTCACAGGTAGATTCTCCATTAGTGCTAAATGGAGTGAAACACAATGTTTTCTTGTAATGCGTTGATTTTGCTTTGGGGGATATAACTTCTTAAGAGGGATCGAGGCGTTTGTGTTTACATAAGCACAGAGGTACGCCTTTCTGCTGGAGAAAGCCAAGGTCATCCAAACTAATATGCCTCCACAGTTAACAATGCTTCGTTCTGCTGAAAGGAACCCAGAGACGACTCTTAGCTTGAAGACCCACCCTGCAATTCCTGATCTGGGTTCGACTCAGACCTGTAGTTGATGACACAAAGAGCTGACAATGGAGGCCACCAGAGATTTTGGAACACAGGCACAGAGGCATATTGAAGGACAGTTAAGGACAGATTAATAGTAGTACAGAATGGGAATATCTGAACAAGTTTAGTTGCTTTTTTTTTTTAAGCCATAAAGACCAAGGAGATAATTCCTTTTAAGTAGAAAACTGGGATGATTGTCTACGCCTGAGCTGATGCTGTAAGAATCTATGTACAAATGAGGATTTTTTTGATTATTGTGGTTATTTATTTACGTGAAGGGGAAAAAAAAAAATGTTCTCTTGGCATTTTTTTTAGTCTGGTTTTTTACTAAGCTCACATTATGAAAATGACTTGCCTCTGAAGAATTGTTCTATATAAATTTAGCCTTCATGATTAGATTTAGCAATGTAGTGAAACAGAATTTTAGCTCATTTAGAAAATCTCAGTCCATCTCTTAATGAAGTTTCCATAATCAACTTACGTGGGGGGAAGGAAAATTAAACAAATTCAATGTTTAATGGTTAAAATGTGACTCTGTGCAGACCCCAAGATACTAGGAAGAAGAAAGTCCTGCTAGGCTTTCCTTTAAAGGACATGTTCCACTGTTGTCTAGAAGCTAATTTTCCCAGTTCATTTTCAGCAGCGGAGTAGTAGTGCATTTTGAATAGCAAAATTTGGTGTTTTATTTCACTACTGCTACAAAACTTACTCAGTTTAAACTAAAAAAGGATGTTTTCATACATTGCCTTTCTCAGATAAGGTCCAATCCGTGAGAAATTACAGATTGGTGTCAAATGGTAATTCTCTGTTCCTGAAATGTGATCTAAACCAGCAGCTCTCACGACGCAAAGCTCTCTGGAATAGTACTATGTCGAGCCTCAAAGACAGTGCATTTTCTTGAGTTGCTCCTGGGCAGATGTGAGGTGGGGGCATTAATAACCTAGACTGCTCTTGAAAAGATATAATTTTAGGTATCGGGAAGAACTTCTTTACAGAGAGGGTTGTGAAGCATTGGAACAGGCTGCCCAGGGAGGTGGTGGAGTCCCCATCCCTGGAGGTGTTCAAAAGCTGTGTGGATGTGGTGCTGAGGGACATGGTTTAGGGACCCTGGCAGCGCAGGGTGAATGGTTGGACTCGATGATCTTAAAGCTCTCTTCCAACCAGATGATTCTATGATTCTCTTTTTTTGTCCCTTCATTTTTCCTTGTGTAAGTTCTGCAAAAAAAGCGGAAAAAAAAATATTATTTGGTATTAATAATTTTTCTGACCTTCTGAATAATTAATATGTAGATGATGACTTAGGACAAATAAGATTATACAGTTCTGATTATACAACTTAATAGTGATAATGAACTCAAGGTTAAATAATGCTTATATAGCACCTTTCAGTGGGGGAGTTCAAATGTTATCTACACATAATTAATTAAGCTTTAGAAGATTACTATTATAAGCATGTAAGTAATATTAAAGAAAAGGAAAAGTTAGCAAAATCAGTATTTTGTCCTGAGTTCACATTGTGAGCCAGGAAGACAGAGGTAGAACCACGCAATCCTGAGTTTCAGGCCCTCTCTTAATCACTGAACACTGGATTGAATTTAGAGCTTTTTATTTAACTTAATAAACCCCACTAAATTAAATGCTTTATTAAAAAAAAAAAAAAACCCAACACATTAAAAACAGAGAAATAGCTAACTCTGCACTCCCATTGCTATTCCGTTAACTTCAATTAGCTAAATGTGGGGGTGGAGTGAGTAAATGTGAGTAAAACTTTGGGGGAGGCAGGGTTTTTTATCAGAATGTCACTTCAGTGGCACTGTGGGGTATGTGTGATGGGCACAACAAGACTAAGCGGTGGAGCACATTTAAGTGCCAACAAAAGGTGAGGTTGCCACTCAAATAGAAAACAGGGGCTGTTGAGGAGACTGCCTTCCTGAAAGCAAAAAATAAATCTGAATTATATTTTTAATTACTTCTTTTAGTAGATGTAGAACCTTTTGATTTGAATGTACGTGGGTTTTGTTGTTGTTCTGAGAAGTGGAGAGGAGAAGGGGCAGACATGGAAGACATTGGTCTCTTGGAAGTAGGGCTATGGCACTGCCCAATGTAGTGGAGAATCAAGTCCCACTAAAGATATTTTTACAAGGTGCCACGAAGCGTTGCCTTTCCAGAGCTGAGGCCCCAGAAGAAGCTGTGAGTGAGAAATCAGCCAGTCAGTCCTGTGCTGGGCATCTGGGGGTACACCAGGCTGAGGGTTTTACCCCTCTGAGCTATGGGAACCCCTTGCTCACGTCTTCAGAATACTTCACCTCAAGAGTATCCCAGCCAGTGGAAAACCGCGGAACGTGGCGTGCCCATACACACAGTCACATCAGGGAGCGTTTATTGCTGGAGTCCAGGAGTTCCCCTGTCCTGGCCCTCACTGCCCAGGGGTCTCCAGGGTGAGGGAAGTTTTTCTGCACTCCTTAGTTAGCTGAGAAGCAGAACACATTCAGCTCTCACAATTCAAAATGAGTGCAAATTAAGGTAAATTAGAAAATCATGAACTATTTAATACTCCTATTTCCACATTATTTATTCAGAAGAAATTTCTATTAACAGTGCATTGGACTCACAAAGCAATTAACTCCATCCCTTTCACAGATCCACCGACATGCTCTGCAGAACAAAGGATTTGGTCTTTTGGGACTAAGAGGCTGTTACTTTTTTTTTTTTTTCATTTGCTTATCACTATGTTAACATGTGAGGTAAAACGATTAGCTACATTTGCTGCATTCTGTGAAGATGCAGGAGGTCAGGAAGATGTATCCAAGTCTACATCCACTTCACAAATATTTTCCATTGCTAATATTCAGAGCATCCAAACTGGTTCTCTCTTCCTTCAAGTCTGCTTTGCCCCAGTCTCCCTCAGAAATAACGGCTGAGTGCACAGCCCCTGATTTCCATGTTTAGTTTGGTGCCTGATGGCGATACGCAACACAGATCGTGGATCCTCTGAAAGAGGACAAGTGTTGTCAGATGAACTACTGAGTATTTCACTGACGGAAAGATGGATTCCTCCTCAGTTCCATGGCGTTCAGGAGTCAGTCCTGGGATGGTGGATGCCTTTGTGCAGAACAGTTTGTTTTCTGCACAGCTCTAATAAATACTGTAATGCTGAAGGAAATGCATACTTTAATTATTCTAAAACATAATTTATACATTAGTTTCCATAGTAACTCGTCACTGCTGTGGCATAGTTGGAGCTAGTGACATTTGTGAGCGTGGAAAGTCAATTTATGCAATGATGTACAACGTAGCATTTGATTTCTCGAGTAAATATTGGGTTTGTTGGTTATGGCCAGCCACATTTATATTGCAATTGGTCTATATTCCATAGGTATAAACCAGATGGGAAGAATAGTCAATGAGGTCCCTGTATTTTAAGCATTAAGGGCTGTAGTTGAAATCTGTTTCTGCAGAAGGCTGTGTTTTCAAAAATACACTACTTTCGACACATGGCAATATTGTTTCTTCAGGGCTTGCTCTACTGTTAAATAAAGATTTAAGTGTTCAGCTCTGAAGGAATCATCACTTTCAACAAGGGACAATTCGCTGTGCCAATAAAAAGGTGGTGTACAATTTAGAAGGAACAAGAAAACAATGTTCTTGGCACTAATTAGTTTTTTTGATATATAATGTAATATATTTCTCAGAAGGATATAATGGATACTAACACTTTTATTTTGACATAATAAGCCTTCTAAAGAATTACTGAGTTTAAATGAAAAATACATACAGTGTTTGGAACCCTGTTTTCCACTGTTACACTTGCAGCTGTTGTTGCGTGTGTCTGTACGTGGAGGAAACCGTTGATGGATTAAACCAGGAGCTATAGCTGCAGAAAGCTTATTTTTTAATAGACATCTTTAATAAATTATGGGTGTCTACAGCATTAGAACTTCTTGGAGAAGAGCTGATTCATCCCAGAATGGCCTTGCTGGTGTGAAAGAGAAGTGACACACCAATCTTGTCTTGATTACAGAATCTGATAGGTGGAAACCCACAATTTACCCAGGAATGGTTTGACAGTCGGTGCTGATGAGGTTAGAATGCCAGATACCCATGATTTGTTGCAGAGTTATCTGTGATCAGTTCACGTTATTGTGAATATAACTTGAGCTTCTGTATAACACTCTTAAAGTCAGGACACCATATGGTAATTAGTTTAATTTTTCAAAGCTCTAAGGGTTTCTTTTCCTTATAGGTTCACTAGATTATCTGCTAGTACATGGAATAAAAATTGGATGTATATTGGAATAGGAGCTGCTTATATGATTTTTTTGTTATAATGTCAGTTTTTAGAATATAGAAGACTAGTTATCCAGTTTGAGGAGGAAGTACAGAATGAAGCATAAACACAAATATGACTTAAAAGGACTTAATACAAACTAAGGAGTGGGGTAGAATTTCGGCTGGGAGGATTTCACCCTGGGGAAACGTCTTGTGTAGCTGCTCAGCTGTGTTTTCCAGGCACCCCCAGCAGTGACGCACCTTTCTGTTTACACTGTGGTTTCTTGCCATCATCCCCGTGGTGTTCCACATGCAAACCTGTGGAGGGTTCTCCTGGGAAGTAACTGCTGCTGGGGTAAGAATTGCCCCACACCTTCCTTTCATAACTGTTTCCTACCCCTTATTTTCTGCTTCCTGTCTCAGCATCCTTCCTGCAACACTTTAAGGGTTCAGCATCCTCCCTGCAACGATTTAATGGTTAAACCAGCTCATCAGTAAATTACTACCTGAGTTACAGAGCATAAGTATTGCGTTTGTAACTGTGCCCAGTTCACAAACTGGTGTTGTGTTGGAAAGGGACAGGGTTGGAAGTGGGGATGAGGCAGAGCAGGTTGTCAGAAAACACCCGTTCTCCTCTCCTGCCTGCCTGAGGAATGTTCATTGTCCATCACATCTATTGTTTTCATTCTCCTTTTCATTCTCATTTGATGATGGAGGAATAAGAAATAGATTTTTCCCTCTGAGGTCACTTGGAATGCTGATGGAGAAATAGATTGAGATTGCGTTGTGGAGGGGATTTGCTAAGGTGTTTTGAATGTAGATTTCCTTTTTCATTCTTCCCTTTCCCCCACCCATCCTGGTTGCCAGAAATAACTGGCCGAGGAAAATCAGAGAGCGACTGCTGGCCTTCCACCCGCTACACCTTCATTTATTGCTTATATTTACCTGTTCTGAGTGTTTCCAGCTCCTGATGGAGATACTTGAGCATAGTGTTACAAAAATCTTCCCTGAAAAGGAATTGGGGTTGGGAGCGATAAAATGTGTGGGGAAAAACGATGAAAAACAATAAAAAGCCACATCAATGAAGGTTCTCTAGTACCAGACATGCTCTATTTTAGTAAAGTTTCTTAATAATTTTATTTCTGAAGAAAGATCTACACGTGCATATATTCCAACTGTTGCAGTACTAAAAAAATTATAAAAAATAACGAACAAAGCAAAGTATGGAAGATACTGAAAACTGACTATATCTTGAAGACTGTGGAAACAGCAAGGGCAGATCAGAAATGAAGAATCAGAAGTTTATCTTTGGATAATTTTGCTATTTGACTATAACATCTCAGTTACTTTATCTGTAAAATGAGGATAATAGGATGTCTTTTGCAAATTGCAGTAGTTCAGGAAGCTGCTGCTTGTCAAATGAGCAGCAAAAAGTGAGGGTTCCATTTTGTTTCAAAGGGGAATGTGATCGCTTTTACCCATGTGCATTGTGCTTGGGAAGTGGAGTGTATTTTACATACACACACGCATTCACACGCATGCAGAGTTAATGACTGTGACTTGACAGATAAACTATAATTTAACTGTCATCCCATGAACGTGACCAATGATTCGTATGCAGAACCGTAACACGCCTCCCCAGCTTTGTAATTCGTGTTTTCTAAATACAGCCGTACCCCTTATGTGGATGTTCCTGTGCCAGAGCAGAATGTTTAGGACAGAGTACGCATACGCCGTTGCCAGTCTGTAGTTTTCTGCACATGGTTTTTATGCAGTGTTAGTAATGCAGGTATCTAAGTGACTGAAATGTTTTCATTTTGACCGGTTGCTCAAGATGTTTTACTCCTTCCCTTTTGTTAACGGGGAACTTACCGCAAAAATACCTTTGTAAACTGGTGCGGTGTATGTACTTCTCCGTACTTCGTGACAAGAAAATTCATGTCTGTGGGCATGGATTTGTAGCACTATGAGAAAAGTTGCCTTTTTCTGAACTAAAGCAAAGTTCATCGTTCCATTGTGTTGATCCTATCCGTCCTCATTCAGGAGCTAACTGGAGGTGGAAGCTCTCAAAACTTTGTGGACAATTCTCTTTTTCACAGTAAGGTGTACCAGGCTTTGCTTTTCTGTCCATCCAAAACCCCCTTTGCCTAGAGAATTTAAGGACAATCTCTCATCTAAGCTCAGCAGATGTAGTCCACAAGCAAGACATAGCGATAATTAAAACTTCAGGGACACTTTTCTGAACTTGGTGCTCAAGGCATAAGAACTTGTTGTGTTCCTTCCATCCCACTCAGCTGTAATGGCTTAGCGGTCAAAGCACTCTCTGTCCCCTTTTCTTCCTGAAAGATTCATACCCACGCCTACCCCACAGGCTATGAACTAGGGGAATCAGTTTTGTTTCAGTCTTAGTTACCCATTAGAAGACATCTAATATATATACAATGTTCCCGTGTGCCTCTTTGCTCCCTGTGCGTGTGTTCAGAAGATCCTTTGGGAGTGTCACGTTGTATGATGGAGAGACTGCAGTGCTTAATTCTTAGTTGTGGATTCTCCACTGCTGTTAGATCTAAGATTTGTTTAGAAGGAAAAGGAAACTAAGGGGAAAAAATTAAGCAGTGCTTAAGCATAGCTTTAATGAGAGAGAAACAGCCAGCATGAGCTGACTCTCAGGGTATTGCTTCCTCTTCATCTCACAGTCATCAGGGAGAAGGACAACAAGAATTTCCTCTCTAGTTTCTCATAATTTCTCATCCATGGTTGCAATATTCTTACTTTAGGATTGGATTCTGGATTGTTTAGATTTGGACTTCTTAAACTCTGGCTTAGGTTTTCATTTGGGTGAACGGCGTTGACATCTGTTTCCAGTACCATACAATTCTGTTGTTTACCTTTTCCCCATTTCTGTATAAACAATGTGCTCTTCAATTAATATCCAAAGGGATTATCAAAAGCATCCATTTGGTGACCGAAAGACTTCTGCATTTTAGACCTATTTTTAGAAATTAATGAAATACAGCATGTGAAATGCTGCACTCATGGATCACTGGACATCACACAGAAGTTTATGAAATACCATTATTTCAGTTAATTATAGTGTTGTGAGTCTACATAGTTATCTAAAAAAAAAAGAATTTTTAGTTTAGCAAAGCATTTATTACACTGTGAAATGAAGTGGGTTGTAATGCACGCTTAGATTTCCGTTGAAAAATTGGTGCAGATTTGAAATGCACAACAGAAATTAGTAGGTCTTCATTGCTTTGCGTGATGCGTACTCACATTAAAAACATACGCACTAGTGAAAATCTGTCAATTTTCACGACGTGTATCTCTACGCTGCCATGCTTTGGTGGTTGCTGCATCATTTTTCGCTACGAGAAGTGGCACGTGTAATTATAGGGAAGGCACAATTACAAACTGCGTGCAATCGCATCCAAACAAGTAAACAAAATAAAACTCCATTCAGCGAGCTAAGGAATAGCTGAAAGCCTTTAAATGGAGATGCCAAAGAGGAGCTTTTGCAGCTCTACAATTTGCCACTCAAATTGTTGTCATTTAGGAGAACTTCCCCACAGAAGCTCAGTGTAGCCCAAATGATTGGCAAATAGTCTTTCTAAATTGTTATATACTGTTCTGATTGGTTTCCCCCTATTATTCTTTGATGAGATCTTAGTATTTTTAAGGCTGAGAACTTTAAAACTGAACTTTCCTATTCTGCGTGTCTTGAAGTGAGACACACTGACTGTGAGGGGTACATCTCCGGAAATCAGTAATATTTTGAAGGTGTGATTGTAATAAAAAAGCTTTATGAGTTTTTTAGAAGGATCGCACAACACAGGAAGAATACTGCATCTATATTGTTCAGAAGTTTATCACTGAAAGAAGTCCTATCTTCTGGATCTAAATCAATGGGAGAAGTAAACAAAGCTGCGGAGATAAGGCTGTGTTCTTGGGTATAGACAGATCCTAGTCTAAAGAAATGAAATTTCAACTGTAACTGTCTGCTGAGGATTTCTTTGTTGTCCCGTGTATGGGTCCTGGAGCTGCACTGTAATTAATGCTGGTTAGCTCTGCAGGAGAAGCAGATCAAAGGGGTCTTTTCTCTCACCTTTTCTGCCACACTCTGCGACTGCCTTTCACATAGAGCTCCAACTGCCCTAATGGGATTTCTGATACTTTCTTGGGGACGTATTCCCACATAGGGCACTTATTGGTTTATCATTTTTTAAAAGATTCAAAGCTACTGAGGGGGTTGGATAAAAGGCAGAACTGGCATAGGGATTCTTCCATATCCCCTTAACAAAACAGAATAATTAAAGAGTATTCTTCAGCCTCTCCAGGCACAGTCAGATTATTTTATGATATCATGGAATGTGTTCCGCAGCTGCATCCTCTTGATGAATAATCCTCCCTCTCCACCAACAGCATACTTCAAGATAATTGGCTGAAATTTTCTTAGCAAATAATTATTTGACCAATTAAAGCTGTTAGTCTGCAGAGTAATGAACCGTGAATAGATTTTTAATTCCTGCATTTTTACAAATGGAGAGAAGATAAAGAACATCTTAAAGTTGTTGAACAAATAATTTCTTTTGAAAACACTGAGGAGATGCAAAAGTTTTCATTTCTGCAAACACTTAGGGAAAATAAATGCTATTTGGATTGATGCTTAAGGGCAAAAAAAGGCAGAAAGAGAGGCGAATACTGACGTATCGAATTTATAGAGCTTCTTGTAGACAAGGTTTTTGAATCTATTTTTGGTTTATTCACCCAGAATCAAACAGTAAAAGATTATCTGTAGAAGTCCAGCCCTACATATAAGGACCTACCCTATTCTGTGAAGAATTTTCCATTTACCTCTTGCTATGTTCAAGCTACTTTACAGTATTATTCAGTTAAATGATACATCAAATAGAACTACATATGGTGTGTTTCTCCTGCACCTGTGTAAAAATTATCCAGCGGTTTATGTCAATATTAGATTAATATTCTGTGCTGACACCGTGGAGCGCGTCACCAAGCCACTGCATTGTCAGTGCAGAAGAAACCAGCAATGGGCGTTCTTTGAGGTGAATTATCTTTAAAAGGACCTTATAATTGGGCAGTAATAATCTCATACCTGAAATATTTTCCTTGGCGACTTTTAAGATCAGTGGGCAAGCTACTGGGATGACTTGGATTAAGAATTCTGCTGCAGTTAAGAGAAAAAATTGGGAAGGAACCAGGAACTATGGGGAGAAAACCTGATTGATTATATATTAACCATCAAATCTCAGAGTAGATGACCAAAACAGGAATATCAGAAAAATAAGATATTGGGTGAAGCAGCAGGAGCTAAAGAGTAAAGCCAAAGTATTTTAAGAGTGAAAAGCACAGCAGTTGTCAGACTGAAGTAGTGGCACATTTATACCGTCACGTTCTGAAGTCATTTGCCTGTAGGACAGAAAAATAATCGTGTTTTGAAATCAGATGGAAATTAAAATGCAGCACTGTCTCCCATGTTATTGTTTTAGATAAGTTCTTTGACAGCTGTCAATGTCAGAAAAAGCTTCCTATCTGACTGTCTGTAGTTTGGGTTAAGAAAAAGTAGGAAGACTGTTGAATCTTATGTCAGGGTGTACATGGATATGGGTTCGTCTATTATTTTCTGGATAGTCTGCAGAGAAGTTCCTTGGATTTTAGTAATATGAACTTAATTTAAACTAAAGGTGGTACAGGTTTAAAATCAACATCCACTTTAAAATACTGGTAAAAAAACCTGACCTCGTCACGTTTACTTAGTGTCACATTAAACAATTGCACTTAAAATTATTAAAAAAAAAAAGAAAAAAAAGTTTTATATTGAATTTCTGTCTAACTCACTGATGCCTCTAATTGGAAGTGTCCTCCAGATTGTCCTCAAAGCCCATCTAGCTGAATCCCAGCACTGGTTCTCCCAGGCTTCACATTTGCAAACCCCTAAAGTATTCCGCAGCGTTTGCTCTGGCTGCAAACTGTCCTGCCGTGGAAATTGGGAAGAGCAGTGTGACAGGGCGCCTGCACAAGTTCAGTTGAGATTTTTAGGTGTGGTACTGAAGTGATTCCCCTTAAATGCCCCACCACCTCGATCTTTATACTGGCGTTAGCTCTCACGTGACCTGTCTGAGAGCTGACATGTCTTGCTGGGGTTAGGACAAGAATCCATCTGCCTACACTGTAGGCTGTGTCTATATCAGAGCTTTAGTTCGTCTCAGGGATGTGCAGATCTACCAGTCCTCAGAAGAAACTTGATTGATTAAGTACTTGCAGTTTTTCAAAACTAGTTCTTTCTATCCTGGCAAATTTGTCTCTTTCTCACACAGTGCAAATTTTCTTAGTTCCGTAAGTTAATCATACTTTGTGATTAACATGTATAATAGGTTTTACAAAATTTGGGAGGAAGGAATGGAAGTACTGGTGGAAGGAGGACGGGAGAGTTTTTGTCTTTCATCTCCGGTTGTTAATCTGAATAGATCCTCCTTCAAACTCAAGGTTACCGTTGGACTGCTTAACCCTGTTGTGGAACTGGGGAATGAACAGCAAACAGCACAGAGAAGTTTGAAAGCCAATTCATCCAGCAGTACAATCTTTCACCCAATGGGTATTTAAAGGCTGCAGCTTTAATTAGAACTGCAAGTAACCTTGACTTGATCTTTAGTTTAAGTAAAAATGTCATTATGTATCAGCAGTTAGACCAAAGCAAATGCTGCAAAGAATTATTTACCAGTCCAGATTGCAAGAAAATCCATTAATTGTTTTGTTTTTATTCATGGGGCTTTTTATTTTCTGCTAGCAATGTTAATAAAAACATAGTTTTATTCACAAAACTGTGCAAAGGAAATGATACAGATATGTCTGTGAGCTGATGATCATAGCTGGCTTGATTGAAGGGAGATTAAAGAGGGGAAGGAATGTCACTGCAATTCAGAAACTAATTATATAGCTCCATGAGATGCATTTATAGTCAAATGGCTACTCAGAAACTTACTCTGGCAAGTGTATTGCTTAAATGATTAATCTGATTTTGAATAATGGCTCAATGTGATCACTCCTATCAAGTAAAAAGGTTCTACAGCTCTTGGATACTTTCTTCATGGGAAATAATGCCCCCATCATCAATCAATTCTTCCTACTTGAAGAGCAGCCATAACGAACCTTTATTCTAATGGAGTAGGTCATCTTTACCTGCATCTGTTTTATAGCCCTGTAATTGCCTTGATTTCTGTGAACTTACTCTTGATTTATGTTGCTATAAATAAATAAATAAAAAATATTAACTAATTAGCCGCACAATCTCCATGTAATTAGATGTTAGCTATATTAGCCTCTTAGCATCCCACTTGAAAGTCTGCAATAAAGAACATCAGCTGCCTTACAGAAAGGTTAGAGAACATTAATAGATCCAAATAAAAGAAAAATTTCAATTATGGCTCTCATAAACAAATTGCTCAAAAGAAGTATTGTGCATGCGCTTAGTATGTAGTCAATTATGCATGACCCTGCATGCGTTTTTTGCTTTTCCTGTATATTTGATTCCTTGAATTTAATAATTTACATACTGTCTCTCCATCAACATACCCTCGAGACCCCGTTCTGATGTTTTTCAAATTAAAGCCTCATTGGTTATGTTAAATGGAGCTAAATATATATTTCAGAAAAATGAGAAGGACATACCAATATTGACATCTCTTCCGGGAATTCAGGGACTGGTATGAAAATCATCTTTAAATCTTCATCTGAACCTTGTTTGAAGTTTAATTTAAACCAAACTTTCACTTTTGTGCCATTACTATTTCTTGATGATTTGCATAAATATATGCATTTCTGGGGAATTACAGAGTGCCGTAGTACAGAAAACTTTTTTTATTTGAATCAGTTGGTGACTGTGAAGATCATAATTTGTGGCTACAAAGGAGTAAGAGACTCTTTTTACAAGGAGTTGCATGGAAAAGACAAGGGCTGATGAGTAGAAGTTACTGATGGGGAGATTCCAAGAGACACAAGAGGAAAATTTTTCACACGGGCAATCAGCCATTGGAATAATCTCCCCAGGGAAGTGGTGGACTCCCAACACTGGACATTTTTAAGGTTTGGCTGGACAGGGTGCTGAATCGCCTTGTCTAGACAGAGCTTTTGCCAAGAAAGGTTGGACTGGGTGATCCTTGAGGTCCCTCCACCCTGGGATTCTATGATTCTGTGATAATTGCATTAAACCACGTTGCTCTTATTGCCTTTGTGAGGTTAGTATGGAGGGATTATGTTACATAAAGGTTATTACAGGGAACCTGTTGGTCGCACTTGCATACTATACAGTTAGTAGCAACGTTTAATTTAAAGGCAGGTGAGCTGTGGTTCTGCTAGTGTTCAGTTCTAGTCTGTGTGTTCCACGTGTGCATGTGAATGATTACGGCAGTAATTGCGTGTGTTGTTTCAAACTGGGAATATGTCATTTTAATTATTCTGTTTATTCAGAACTATATAAAAGAAGTTTATTCAAGACATCGTGCAGGTGGTGTGTGCAGGGTCCCCAGCCCGGGCTTCACTTAGTGATGGCCATCCAGTCTGTCTCCTTATATTATGCCTGAGCTTGTATGTGAAAGTGTCTCTTTGGTGGGAATAATCAGTGTTGTACCTAATACATGTTGTGTGCTGTTCTTAAGGTACTGGTATTACTGAGAACTGCATGTGAATGCAGTTCATGCTTTTGCATTTTAGTGCAATAATTACCTGTCTTGGAAATAGTGTTATTGGCAAGCGCATCATCATCTGGTTTATGAAACCCTGAATACTTGCATCAGATTCATGTGCAGGTTTTTTCTATGTTTTGTTGCTGTGTTGTTGTCTTGCTACCACTATGGCATTTTTGGATGCTTCCTTGATTTTTATTTTTATCACTGTTTTTCCCAGCCAGTGACCGCAGTCGTTCAATGACATTATTTGCTTGCTCAGATTAAAGATTTTGCTTCATACCAAATACTGACATCAGATGTGTCTATATAAAAGGATGAAAAAAAAAATCAGTTGCAAATACATGAGGAATGGCTTCTGCTGAATGACTGAATAACAGTTTCCAGGAAAGATTTCTCTGATTTAAAGTTGATAGCACTTCATTAAAGGGTCAGCAACAAAAAAGCAGCTGTTGCTCTTGAAGATGTATTTACGAAAAGACTTATCAAACCCAGTGCTCTCAAAGCTTTTTTCTGTTATAAATGTAATTACTGTTCTTCATCCTTCCTGTTTGTGCTGTTTACCATCTCTTTAAAAGGAATTCACATGCATTTTCCTTTTTCTTTTTTGAAGTCTCTCTGTGTCACTGTAAATGGTGTTCTCACACGCTTTCTGTGTGTCTAACGCAGAAAGAGGAAAAAATCAGTGTTGGGTATACTTCTCGATTCACTCCATGCTCTCCGTTCCTTTCATAATGTCAGTTCTGATATAAATTCAGATAACGTAACAAATAAGGAAAATATCCCATCTATGTACCTACCTGCCTGCTAATCTGCCCGCCTGTGTATCTTCCTGGACCAGAATGGGCAAGATTCATTCCGTGTCCTGAAGACCAGTGTGACATCCTGGCCTTCACTTACACCTCGTAGTTTGCAAGGATTAGCATTTGGTTTGCTTATTTCATAGGGGATGGAGAAGGGTTTTGATAAAATTAGGATAGTGAATTAAATAAAAATAAAATCTCATAGGTCTGGTAGAACTTGGGATAATTTTGATTTACTAAAAAGTTTGATGCACTTTATCTATAGAGTCATTTGTGATTAGATTTTTTTTTTTTTTAGTTTATTTTTATTTATTTTCCTTGTTTGTTTAGTGGTGAGGGTGTAGGTTTTAGATTGGAGAGGAGTAAGTCTTTTTTTCCCCTTTGCCTTTTCTTTTGAGGTTGTTTTTGTATTAAGCACCAAAACAGGGTCAAAGCCTGATTGTTGTGCTGGCCTAAAGAACGAGTGCCAGCGAGCTCATGTGCACCGAGGGACTTGTTCTCCTGAGATTGTATCTCTGTTCAGCAGCTCACTGAAGCTCTACAAAAGACCGATTACGGGCAGATCTGACAAGCATTTGAATCTGTGTGCATGTCAACAACTGTCCTCAGATCAAGGGTGACAGAATCTCCAGCTGTATGGAAAGAGATGTCAAGTCACTCAAGCCATCTTCCCGGTTGCTGAACACAGATAAGTTATAAGTCACTTTAGGTCAAGGGAAGACACTTGCGAGAAGGCACAGGGAGCACTAGGTGAAAAAGTGAGATAACAGCTGGAAAAGCAGCTTGTGAAACATTCAATTCCTTCAAAGCATCAACAACTAAAAGGTGTTTGGATTTTCTACTTTAATTAATGCACCCTTGAAACGAGCAGTGTGGCTTTAGAAACTTTCATGGAAGGGATTGAACTGGTGGCTTAGAGCATTGCCACCAGAAAAAAGAGACGGGTTTGAAGGATGGCATGAATAGGAGATGCTTCCAGGAGTCAGAAGGGATAATCCGTTTCTACGACATGCAGTGCACTGTGGCGTTCCAGGAGGAACACGATCGAACTGTGCCCTGCTCAAGGCATGTCTGAGATTGCGCTGACTTCCCAGCGTCACCACGCTGCTGGAGTTTGGTCCTATCAAGTTTGCTGTAAAATAAACCAGAACAGTAGTCGTAGTGCCTGCAAAACTGCGTGCAGGAGGGAGAGGGGGTTCAATTACCTACGGCTTTCTACTGGGAAGCTCTTAAAAGACATAAAGAGAATTAAGGTGTTTGATTGCCGCCTCTGAGAGTGCATACACGTGACTGCTCCTCTTGCTTTCAAACTGCGTTTGACAGGGAGAACTGTCCTCCCATAAAAGCTGGAGGGAGATAGCAGAAAAAAAAAAAAAAAATTGTTTTAAGTAATTTTCAAAACTTGGGGAAAAAAAAAATATTCCTTTCTTTACCAGACTGTTTTGCCAAGTTCAGTGCAGGCATAAAATCAATTTCTCCCTATTGAAAACTGCTTTTCATGTCACTGTATTGTAACGTGAGTATGACGGGCCGGGGCATGAAGTAGTCTGTCAAGGCTGAGTTAACTCTTGCTGCATCACTTGTTCTTGGTCTGAAAGTTGCCTACCTGATGATACTACGCACGGTTCATGTGGGAAGTGATGGGAGGGAGCAGGAGGTTCCAAGCCCTTATGAAAGTTGTTTGCTTCCGCATGCATTTTAATTCATGCATGTTGTATTAAAAAAAGTCTGTTAAAAGAGAGTAATGCCCTGCAAATAAAGGTAAAGATGGTTATAACCCAGGAAAGGCATGTAGTGTGGAAAGAAGAGAGGGAAAGGATGAATGTGGCAATAACAACCAAGACTCTTTCTGTAAGTATTTATCTGTCTGTGGCATGTGTCCAGCACAAACCAGATGGTATCTGAAACGCTGAACAATTTAAGCTACAGGCTGAAGAAGTCTCAGCTTGTCCATAAAAAACAAAAGAATTATTTGACTTTCTGATCCTACTGATGTTTAAGAGCTGCAGTAATGAACAATGCAGACACTTAGGGTATGGTCTTTCAGAAATATAAACTGGGGCAAGACAGAGTTACGTTGATGCAATAAGAGTTACGTGGTTATGTTGGAGTATAGAGACTCCGTGGGTGAACGTGAGATGCTGAATGTTGAAGTAGACATACTGCATGGACAGTGTCGGTTTTAATTAAATGTTACTGGGAAAATTATGATATTAGAGAGCACAGAATAATCCAGTGGCCACAGTATTCATCAAAGGTGTGGAAAATTCAAGTTCACGTGTTTCTTCTGCTCCACCTGAGAAATCTCAAATGGATTCTGGAGAGCATTTTCACAAAACAAAAACACCCTTCTTCTTTCCATTTCATTTCTATTTGGGAATGAAAAAGTAAGCTGTAGCAAAACAGCTAATGAAGATTAGCAATAGAAAACCTAGGAAAATTCTAAAAAAAACAAAAAAAAAAAGAGACAAATTAAAAAGGTATTAAACCTGTATAAATAACGAAAGGGGTCGTTCAAAAATCTGCCTGCATTTTGTTACAACTATCTTCTTTGCTTTTAGTGAGATCAGTTGGGAGATCTCCATCTCTAGAAGATGAGAGCGATGGCAAAATGTAGTCTCCCTGGGATTGCTATGGCACAGGGACCAACTGAAGCTGATGAAAACAAAGATGCAAAAACGTTCAGAAAAATGAAATCTTGGTGGTAAATAAGAGTTTTAGAAGTAGAGATGAAATAGGAAGTCTGAAGGGAAGAAAAAAGGCTATTAGTAGTGTGTGGTTAGTGGACTAAGACGACCGAGACGCCATTCTGAAGACACAGCAAGAGGAAAAATTGTATTTACTTAACATTTAGATTTCTTTCTTCAGATATAAAAGGACACTAATTGTATAATTTGCAGTTCGTGTTCAGAAAGGGAAGAGGTTTGCTGTGAACTAGAAGTCGTGCTATGAAATAGCCGTGTAGGAGCAAAATCGGCAGTTCTGCACAATAGGCCAAGCGTGAATTCCATTACCTCTATGGCACGGTCGCGCTGAAAGCAAAGCTCGCTGTACACTGCCCAAAAGCTGTGTAAAAGTCAGGCTGTGGAACAGGAAAGAGGATGTTCAGTACAGCAATTAGTCATCAAATAATGGAATGCCTCAGAAAAGGGCGCTGAATGATGAACAAAATGCTGCGCCTGTCTGGAAAGCCGCTTGTGAAACCAGTTAAAATCCTGGCGGTGGATGCACAGAATTGCAATAGTCTGATAAACTGATTTTGGGGATGTAAAATTTGAATAATTCAGTGAGAACAAAGATTTTTTGCAAATTTGGAATGCCTCAGAGTTTAAGTATCTAAAAAAAATAAGTTTCTGCTTATAGGCACCTAAGTCCATGGAGTTCTTTGCTCAGCCACCATGGCTATTTCTTTAAGAGCTTAATTGGGAACTAAAGAAGGTAACTTAGACTTCTGATTGAAAATCTTTCAGGTAATAGTTGTTGGTGTTGTGTCTGCACAGCAGTAAATATACCAGGGACACAATAGGAGTACTGATGAGGGTTTGGAACTTTTATGGAACTCTACAAATCTTCCTCTCATTTATCCTCCTACATATAAAGGTGCCTTCATGGCAGTGAATAAACTATCTGTCTGTCTATTTGTAGCCATACAAACACATTTATTGAATATATAAGAAGATATGCAAGTCCTTATTTTTTCAACTCATAAATTAAGGAAGAAGCTATTGTCTTACTCAGCAATCAAACCTCTCAGCAGACATTGTAGGTCTTCAAGAAGAGAAGTGCACAGAAAGGTTATAGCAAATGTAGATCGAGGGGTTTTTTTCTTTCCCCTTCTGCTGCATCTGTTACCTAATTTATTGTTTATGTTCCTGGGTTATACTTTGATTTTACATTAACTATGCAGATTTGTTTGTACTAATACCATTTTATTATTATTATTATTATATCTTTGATATCTATACTTATGGATCCTGTAGCTACTCTGTAGGCAGATTGAGGGGGAGAAACTTTTTAAGCTAATATTCACATGAGCCACAACCTGGAGTTGTTTTGTGAAAGTAAACCTGTTATTTTGTAAAAGCAAATGGGAAAAGCACTTCTGTTTAACTGTAAAATAAAGTCCTTGAAATTTCTTCGGTTACTAGTTCATAGGCTGGGAGGTTCGCTTGTTACTGTTCTTCCGATAAAAGAGAATTGCCTTGAAGCAAACATGATAGAAGCAAAGTTGAGTAATAAGTTTCCAAAGAACAGATCTGAAAAATTAGGTGATATTTTTGTAAAGAAAAACAGGACCAATATTTTTACATTGTGATCTTGGCTTCAATACCTTTCTTTTAACGTGTAAAGTAAATGCACCAGGGTAGAACCAGCGACTGTCAGAGAAAGGAATGTGAACAGCAGAAAATGAGTTGGGGCTAAAGAAACACTTAAAAGTGGTTTTTTTTTTTTAAATAAAAACTCAAAAAACAAAGACCACCAGGAGGCAGAGGTAACAAAAGATGGGAGAAAGGTCCCCCAAACGGTGTATTGAATTTATTTTGCCATAAAGCATCCACAGGACAATAGCAGAGAGAAAGGGAAACAACGCTCTTCAAGTATTTGTGGTAGGTAAGAGGTCCAGAGGCTGAGACCATTCTTCATGGTGTGGGCTTCTCTTTTTTAATCATCTCTAGCATGGGGAAAAGCAAAAAGGTTCTGTAGAAAGAGGAAGAATAAAAGTTACATTTAAAATACTTCCCTCTAACTCCATTGTTTACTTATACTCTTTATAATTGAGACGTGGAGGTCAAAGATCAGGAAAAAAGAAATACCCTACATTCTTTAAAAACTGAAACAAATTTCAATAGCACAAGAATGAAACATCATTTCTGAAATAGCAAAATGGGGATAAAAAGTCATCCAAGCTACTGATCTTCTTAACTGATCTTCTTGGATTTAGAAGGGCATCAAAAAATTCTCACACAAAATGGGCAAATCAACTGCGCAAATTGACAGCAAAACAAACACTATCCATTTTGGTCTGTTTTCAGTCAGAGAACAAATGCAGGTTTCACTAGGGGCGGCTTCCGACATTTTTTCTTTTTTCAGCAAGACTAACAAGGTAAAAAGGGGTAGTTTGGCACAACGTTGGATCCCTAAAGGCTCTGTACTGAAATATTATGCACGTTCAAAGAGCCTGCCGCTGCAGAGTATTTGTGCAGCAAGTGGACAGCTCTCAAAAAGAAATGTAATGTTCCTACATCCATCGTTTTCCCGTTAAACACAAAAAAAGACAATATGAATTCTTCAGTCCATTAGTAACTTCCGTCCTTTTTAACCTGCAATTCAGTCCTTTGGCTAGGAAATAAGAAACAGTATTCAGTTTCCTGCTTGCCTTAGGGCTATGAGAACCAGCATTTGTTTAGGTGCAGCTCTGAAAGCCCAGGTTGATCCTGGTTAGAGTTAATGATCAAGGTAAATAAATTTAAATTAATTTAAAGTTTGTTTGTCTAAGTTTCAGCTAATTTCACTCTACGTGCCTTACCTGCCCTGGATCTAGACTCAGAACTTTTGAAGAGGTGGGAGGTAGAGAAAAGGCACAAAATTAAAAGTTTGCAAAATGTTTTTAAAGCAAAATATCTGTGGAGACCATTGATCGCTGTAGTTAGGAAGGAAATAAGAGACATTGCGATGTAAGAAACTGAACATTAAAAAAACCCGAATGTGTGATAACTAAAATAATATCCTGCTCTTCTGGAAGTTGCTTTAGATTCCTAGGGGCTGTGCATGGGTGGAAGCGAAGCCATGCTAGGAAAAGGAACACAATTATGCTACTGTTTAGGTCCTAACCCAGGAAGCACAAACTCTTGAGATTAATAGGATCACATTGTCAATGCAGCAGTTGGTAAATGGAATCCCTTAAATAGATATGTCCTAAAAGTCCTTAGGCAAGTATTCAAGTAAAATATGAATGTTGCAATCTTTTCTTTTTGAGCTGCTTTCATCAGAATGCAGTGACTTTTGTGCTTCTCCAAATGCCAGAGCAAAGCAGGTAGATGCAGTAACCACAAAAGGAATTTCTTGAAATGATATTCAAGTAAATGAATGACTTCTCCTATAGTATGCCTGTAAAGAGTGTAGATAATTCTGACAGCATTCAAACTCATCCAGGCATCTTCTGTTCCTATCAGATCTATACTTTCTGTCGTTATTTAGTCAACCATTGTAGAGGTTTTTAAAAAAACCACCAGTACCCCAACAGTATCTGTTATGTTCTGTCACTTTCCTGGAAAATTTCTACTTTTTATTTGAAGTGCACAATAAATGTCCCTACTCCAAAGATACTTAAATTGCAGCACTTATTCTGAGCTGCAGTAAGCCTATCCATTTTGCAGCTACCGCTCGTTCTCAGCAAGAATTACTGAAGTTCACTAGTAGGATTTAGGAACCACGTCTTACAGGGTTTGTTGTTTTTGTTTTTTAATATAATAAAAAAAAAAAAATCAGTTTGATGTCACTAGTGTTACCACTGTTCTTGAACAGAACTCTGTGCCCAGACGCGTACAGCTCAATGTAGCATTGGAGTTTAAAATACCAAGCACATATCAGAAAATTTATGGATACCAAAATGGCCAGGGCCTATATTGTTACAGGTAAATCGATAGGAATGATAATATTTCTCTACTCAACACTTGGTAAAGGATTTCTGATTTTTTTTTTTTTTGATTTTCATGAAATTTCAAGGACATTTTATGCTTTTCCTGTCTAAATCTGAGAAGATTTGTTTATAGATCTGTACTTTAGATTGTTTGCTAAATATAGATCCAGTGTTAAATAATGGGTTTTTTTCTGTGTTGAATTTTCCTGTAACTGTGGAGTCACAATGTATTAGGACAAGACAGTAAAAAGTTCTAGACAGGAGCTCCACCTTTATTTTGAAAGAGTAGCATGTTCTAAAGTTTAGAATATTATCTATAAACCCAGCATTATATACATCTTAAACCATTTTGACACTTTCTTGGGTTTGATGCTTGAAAACATTACAACTATTCACCTGAATACATTCTTAAATCTTGATTCTTGACACTTAAAGCCCAGTATTGGGGCAAAAGTTCTTAACAGCTATCCTAAGTCCGGCTCTGCACGCTCTGATGCAATTAACTGGAAACCTCTTCGCTCTAGTCCTATTGTTAAAGAGATTAAATTCTTTCAATAAACTGTTTTTATAACTGTTACAAATACAAGAATATCTTCATTTCTCTCTTCAAGACACTTATTTTATCTAATTTCACTATAAGTTTCTAGAACAGATTGATAAAACCTTTCTAAAAATAGCATGCACAGATGTTAAGAGATTTTGTTCTGTGTGAATTTTATTTTTTAATTTTTTACCATTTCATATAGATTTACATGGAACAGGTTTGATTTTATTTCATAATTTCATAACAAGAAGTTAAAGGGGTTTTTTTCATTTTGAATAGATTATAAACATAGGATTTTAATAATGGCTTGGGTTCATCAAAACATATTGTTATATAAAAGAAAAAGTTTTTTTCTTATTTTTGAGTATATTTTTTGAAGACTTTTCCATGACACACACCTCTCTGCTAGATCTTGACGAGTACCAATAAAGGCTGGATTATTTACTAAGCACTGTCTTGAGCTCCCCTTCATGGAAGTGATTTCCCTAGTCACAAGCGATGAATCTCATGGCTTAACACCACTATAGTATTGAAGAGAGAGGAGAAAGAAGTTTGAGAAGATCATAGATTCACAGAATGCTTTGAAGGTCATCTAGTCTAACCTCCCTGCCATGAGCAGGGACATCTTCAGCTAGAGCAGGTTGCTCAGAGCCCTGTCCAGTCTGACCTGGAATGTTTCCATGGATGGGACATGTATCATGATGAAGTACAAAACCCAACTACTTGTCTTTCCTCATTTAAGGTCCTCAGTGGGAGTAGGTGGCTTTCTTCTCTCTCTGCAATACCTCCTCACAGCATGCTTTGCTAGGTAGGAAAACATCAAGCAAGTCGCACCCGAGACTTGCACGAGTTGCTCTTGCTCGCATGGCAGTGATCATTCACATTTAGGCAGAGCAGGTGTTGGTCAGACTTTTCACATTGCAGCTGTATCATTTCCTCAGTTTTACGGTATTCTTGCTTTTTGAATTAATGCTGCCAGATACGGTAGAAGTTGAAAAGCTGAACGTATTTTGGATTGTTGTCTTGCGGCGTTCAGGCAGTATTAGCATTCAGGTATTACCTTTCGCTTCCCTGTGCCTCTGCTGAAGTCCTGACGCTTCTGGTTGCCCTTTCCTCTTGAGTCCTCTGAAGCGTTCAGCACTTCTAGGATAAGGTGGGAAGCTGAAAATACATTATAAGCAATGAAAACTCTGAATGTTCTACTCTGAAAAGCTGTGTTATTGGCTGATGAGGGAGAAGTCTCTGTAGCTCTGCCTGGGGACCAGAACTCAGCAGGCAAATATATACTGATACATAGATTTTTTTTTTTTTTTTTTTCCATTTCTCCCCACTGTTTTTCCTCTGTATCACAAATGAAGCTGTTCTTGCTTCTTCAAACCGACCAGACTTTAATGACCCTGTCCCCTGTTCTTGATGAGGATTCTATTACAGGCCAGGCAGGGGCTCATGGAAATTCCAGTGTGCTGGACTGTTATTTTAGTGGTGGAACCAATTGTTGTTTCAAACAAGGTTATTATAGAGAAGTACACTAAAACTGATACTTTAAAGCATTACTTTGGATAAACCATGAGCATTTCAGCTCTTCGCAGCCTGCCTGTGTGCCAGCAGAAGCCTCCAGCAGCTGCTGAGCGGGTGGGTAAGGATCATGTCTCTAGGTGTTCGTATTCCATCCCAGCTGAGGTGACCTGCCCTTGCGTTCAGCAAAACCTTGATTCATAGGGAATGGCGCTGAATGAGCTGGAACTTTCCCGTGAATTTCATTAGCACATCTCCACTAACGGGGGAAGATCGGGCTGGAAAGGGCTGGAGAGTGTCGCTTTGTCCACTATGGTTTACTGCGTTTGTGTCTAACGTGGGTTCTCTGCTTCCACCGTGCCGTTATCTGAAGCTACTTTGGGTTTAATGTTGTGAAAAAGGTACAGCCAAAGCTGAATCATGTTAAATAATGCCTCTTTAGAATTATCCTAGGAGTACAAAAATAGGGAGAAGGTTATTTTGTTTTGTAGCTGGTAAACACATAAAACTAATTTTCTCTCTGAGTTGTAGTACCTATCACATTGCAAAGCCCTTTAGAAGTCTCTAAGAACTGCTAGTTTAACATTTCATACAAGCAGTACAAGGTTTTTTACCAGCTGTTCTAGTTTTTTGCCCCTATGAGGTTGTGTTCACCTCTATCAGTTTCTAAGGAAGTATGGGCGTGGATACGCTGTGAGGTGGCAACTTTCCTTTGACATGCACTGCAACATAGGCTACTTTTTGCGTGGAATTGAAGTCATTCCGGGTCAGTTCATAGTTATGGGCCAATCCTGAATCAAACAGGACCCTCAGTTTCTATACAACATGAAGCCCTGTAATTTGTACCTCTTTGAAGTAGCGTGTACTCTAACAAACCTGATTAAATCAGTGATCAAGGTAAATTTTGTACTTAGAACAATTAAAATTGGTTCTCATCATTTCAGTGAGTGACTGCATCAGAAGAAACAAGTCACAATTTGTTTTAATTGGATGTAATTTACATTTGTGTGCCTGTGTACAAATAAAAATGAATAACTTTATGATTGCAAACTACCTAGCTCAGTTTAAAAATGCATGAGATGTATTTCTGAGTTCCTGCAGTAAAGCTGAATTAAACATATAAGATAATCTTTAAAATAAGTAATGCAGATTTAATAACATTTTTTAATAAAAAAACCCTGAAATACTCCAAAAATGTTGGCCCTCTAAGCTAAGTTTTTATGTGGCTATAGAACACAGTTATGCATTTTAATGGTAAATTCCTACCCCAAAGTCATAAATAAAACATATGTGTTGATACTAACGTGATCTACTAAAAAGCCTCGAGAGGTTTCAAACGAGATGGAAACTTCATTTTTTTTGCCATTTAAAATAAGAATTTAAGGTATCACCATGTGTTCTAGTCCTGTTTTGTTTATCAAACACTTGTGTCTTATGTTATAAATCTCATCAAACCCTGTGAAATTTCATGTTCTTTGGGACTTGAGAGCTATTTCTGGGCTTGAATTCCAGTTCTACTGATTCAGACATGAACTCGGTAAATTCTGCCTCAATCCACAGACATTTCTGAGGTTGTGGAGGTTGCATAAATGTTCGTAAAATATGGGCCATAGAATAACTCCCCCTATTCCCTTATTTTAATAGAATTTCTGCAGTCTAATGAAGAGCTGAGCTGGAACGTGATAGAACAGAAAATATGTATATATATATGGCTGATGTGTGCAAATATAGTCAAACACATTTTTATAGAGTCTAATAGAGCGAGTATGCTGCAGAGGTTCAGATGTCATACGCTGTGCTCCATCCAGCCAGTCTATTACACCCCTATATTGCTCCATAAAGAACATCCACATGCTTTTTCCACTGACATTTATACACTCTGGATATGTAAATATCTATAACATAACTGTTGATGTGTTACAATATTGCTGGTATTAGATGCTTTAATTGTGCAAGTAATTAACACTTCTTTTGTTCAGCTCATTATCATTTTTCTCAAACTGAGACTCTATTAGCAGCCCGTTCTGTATTGCGCATAGACATCAACTCATTACAACAGTTGACACAAGACAGCCTTGATGTGTGGTGCTAATTAAGTAAAAATCTCCAAATTAAAAATAGGTTCCTTATAACTAATGAGGAATGACCATCTACAGGAGACAATATTAATTTCTTACTTCATTGATCATAAAGTATTACTTTAGTGTGTTGTAGTAAATCACAAAAAAAAAAAAAAATTAACTAGGCTCCTCTGTCTCTGCAAGTACAAAGAATATTAATTACTTCTGCTTCCTGAAAACAGCTTTTTTTCCCTCCTAATCCTAGCCTTCATTGACAAACGCTTGCGAATCCATTCTCCAAAAATAACCAAGGCATATAAATTTATACTGATTTTGCTTACATATAGACCCATACAAGGACCTTCCTTTATATTCTCGTACATCTTACGTGCACGAGCTTAGGAAAAGTGTGGTTTAGCTTTTGATTTTTACAGACTGTAGCAAAGAACATAAATTTTCTCTCTCTTGTTGTCTCTATGGTAAGTTTTACTGCACAAGTTGAAGCCGCGGTCATTGAGCAAGAGTATAAAAATACTAAAACTCGTTGATGCGTAACTATATTGTGCTGGGCAGTTGCGATGGAAGATTATAATGGTGAGAACTGTTTTATTGTTGTTTTTAATCAAACACCACCGGCGCACTCAGTTTTGCAAGATGAGATAAAGACTTGATTTTTAAGAAAAGTTCTTGCTGCGTGCGTCCTCTTGTGGGTTCTTCATTCTTCTTCTGTTTTCTCTAGAGCTAGATATTTTTATTAGTTTTTTCTGTCTGCGGAGAGAGATTTTCTGTGATAGGTCCTGTGAGATATAATGCGTTTTCTACCATGTAATTTTGCAAAGTTACACTTTTCCATTATGAAAAATTCAAATGAAAATTTAAGGGGTGATATTTAGGAATATTTAGGAAAAATCAGAGGTTATAAAACCGTGAGCCCCATTTCTAATATTTATATTCACAACTCCAGGGTATTATAGAATGGGGAATGGGAAGGTGTAAATGAGATTTACCATATTAACATGCTCATAGGTCATATATGCTCTTTTAAAGCATGTATTTGTAGAGTCCATAAAATGAAGATGGTTGTTAAGTCTGGGACAATGAAAGTCAGATAATGTGTATAGAAAAGGTGAATTTGCCAGCATCTAATGATGCGCTAGAGAGAACAGAAGGTTTTGATTTAACTTACAGACAAAATTTAAGATATTTACCTTAACTTTAGTAAGGGCCAGAATTTTACAATCTGTTCCACAGGGATGGAAATGTCATAAAAATGTGTGATATGCAAAGTACACTCTGTTACCTTAGTGTGTAAAGATGCAGCTGTGCTGGTGTATCGATAGAGACACTTTCACTGACATCTGAAAAAAATGCAAGTGCAAATTAAAAAATCACATTAGAACATATTTCTCCTTTGGACTTTAAGTCCTTGTCAGTTGCTCTATAAAGAACAGTTATGTATCTGCATTACCCTCTCCCCTAAACTAATTTTCATTCTGATGTAGCGTGGCAGTCTTTAAGCACTATATATTTATTAATTGATTTATGACATTAATCTTCTGACACTGCGTATGAACTCTTTGGAAAGAATATTTGAACACTGCAGGCGACTCTAGTCTCGTTCCCTCTCCCCTTCTCTTTGCCTCTGCCATCGTTTGGTCTTTGCTTTTTTTCTGTAACTAGAGAGACTGCAAGAAGCGTTGGTGGTCAGGAAAGGTTTGGTGTTTCCTTCGCGACCATTGATTTCTCTGCCCACTCTTAACCTTGTTTTTAAAAAAAAACCAAACCCTAATCACATTGTCATGTTCTTTCATCCAGAAAGGATTAAATTTAGAGCTGTTCAGTGAACGAATTCTCCAGTCTCGTAGAATGGTCCTATGAGGTGGGGTTTGGCTGAGGAGGTGGTCTTTTCTCCCTTTGTTTGGGTGAATTTTCTATGCGAGGTAATGTTTGGATGCAAAACATCCAACTGCATTTGGGGATCGAGGGGGATTTTACCGTTACAAGCTGATTGTACTGTTATCACTCCTATTACCTCCATGGTTTTTAGAGCTTCAGTAGGTAGATTTCTGTTAGGCAAAACTCAGATTTAGTTTGGGTTCTGATGCTGGCGCCTGCTTTGGACCTGACCGCCCCAAGAGCTGCGGCCCGTGTGTGCCCAGAGGTGTTTTTGGATCGTGATCCAAAGCTGAGCTGTTGTAAAAAAAAGTTGCTCTACTCCCTTGTGCAGCATTCAGCATTGGTTTGCTACTTCTCTCCAGTGGCTACCAGCTGTGTTACAGTAGAAAAGATGACTCCTGTGGCTCCGTTAATTATTTATGTCTGTGCAGCGAAAGAGAATGAGTGAGTGTCTGGCACACAGAAAGCAGTGATCAGGAACCAGATAGCCAAGGGGAAAGCGTTTGCTGGAGAGCCATCTCAAAGGGCTCCTGACAGAGTCATCATTGTAACGGCAGTATGCAAACATGCTCATGCTTTTAAACAAAAAGAAGTGTTTAAACAATTACAGTTATTGTACGATACTAGATTGAGTCCGTTTGCTGTTTGCTTTTCTCTAGTGCTTATAAAAACACTCAGAGAAAGAGGAAAAGGCATCATAACCCCAACATCCATGTGCTCTGCTTTGCCGCAGTGAGTGCCTTTCTAGGTAGTACTAGTGCCAGTGCTGAACTTCTGTCACGAGAGGGTAGGAACTGGAGTGCTGTGTGCTGCTGCGAGGCTTGTTAAGCTTTACAGATAGGTCACCTTTTGAACTACTTTGTCTACAGTAACGCACAAAATTGGAAATCATCCTTTGGAAGCAAATTTCAAGGGCGGTTTGTTATTTTTTTTTTAATAATAAGTTCTTAACCAGCTAAATTATACACCGGCACTCTAAGCACAGGCTAAGATCAATGCAAATCCTTGGCTGGATTTGGAAAGCTTTGGCTGGGATAGCTGGGTTTCTTCTCCCCCTACAAAGCACAGTGAGCCTGTTCTTGGAGATAAGATACCAGAGGGCTGGTTGTGTCCCTGCTCCTCCTGGTGGTAGAGAGAGAGGAGAGATGAGACACTTGGCGCTGGACACGTTAAGGGCTGTGGATCACCACAGATCACTGGTTTTCAGGCTGTGATGACTCAAAGCCATCTTTTGATTTCCAAAGTTCTGCATTTTCTCTTTTGTTTCTCTCTCTTTCAGTGTTGCTTTCTACAGTCTAGCTCATCTCTTAGGTTTGGTCATAAGTTATGAGGGCGTGCTATGAGTACGTTCCTTCACTTGCACACTCACAAACCTACTGGCTGCGACTGGTTTTTTTCTTTCTTGTGAAATACTAATTTGGAGACAACATGCTGTGTCTGTGAGGTCACAGATTACAGCTATTGTTCTGCTGCAAACAGCACAATACTTTGCCTGCTTGCTGCCTCTTTTCAGTTCTCTACGTCCTACCCTGTTTATTATTCTTCTTCTTTCATGGACAGCTGAATACCTGATTTGATTGAAGGTGACTTCAAACTTATATTCATTATCAGTCTATGTGGTTGAATACATCAGTCTGTGGATAAACATAGCAATGAGTAAGGGGTTACTTGTGATACCTAAATCCTTATTAAATATTAAATCCTTTCTTTGCATACATATATGATACCAAAGAGTAAAGATTTCAAGTAATATCCATGAATTTATCCCAGTCTTTCTAAGTCCTGATATTAAAAGTGTGCATCTACTCTGTGAAAAATGACTTTTTAAAGCAATCATGAGATCATGGGGTACCACATGAGTTTAGTTTACACCTGATGCGTTAACCTGTAACTACAGAAATGAATATGTAGTATTCAACCTCTTGGAAGTTTTCAAACCTTTAACATAAAAAGAATCGATGATCAAAGTTTAGTCTTGTTTTTTTCCCATTAATCACTCATTAATAAATTAATTAGTTTTCCCACAAAAACAATCTCTTTTAATGGCCGTAATTTAGCCCTAAGTGCTAAATATCTTTAAGGTGCAGTATGTCTTGGCAGGGTCAGAAACATTATATTAAGGCGCTGTGCTTTCAAGTTTTATAAAATCCCTGCTTCTCGGTGATGAACTGGACAAAAAATAAATGTAAAAAAACCACCCATGAGGATGACTTCTCACACTGCTAAAACTATTTCAGATGTTTTATGTTACTTTGGCTGTGTGACAGGTTGTTTCTTACTGCCAAGAACTATGGTAAATAATATTTATATATATTTAATAAATTCTGCAATCTTAAATATCCTATACTGCGGTCTGAGTCCACAGTAGAAACAGAGTACCAGCAATGCCATGGCGGTGAGTTAAGATGACAAAACAGGTTTCACAACCTTATATGTATATTTGACAAGCTACGTAGTGTACTGTATTGTAACATAGTGGAGTATTTTCACTTAAGCCCATAGAGAGATCCTAAAAAATTGTGTGGATTATTCTTTCTTAAACTTTGGGCTGTTTTGGCTTAATTACAGTCATTGATCAGCTTCATTTGATTATACCCCAGAGAAGACCTGGGTAGTTGCTATACCAAAAGTTCTCTAGAAGAATGTGTGCTGCATTCAGATTTTTTTGACAACTCTGTTATTTGCATCAAAATTACCAGTTTTGGCTTTGATTCAGATTCATTCCACTGTGTGGTGGTACAAAATCCCTTTTCCAGAGCTGAATTCAAAGGCCATTGAAGCAGTGGAATAAGGTTCTGTTCAGCAAAACCGCTCGCTGTGGAGAAGGTTCACGCCGTAAACACGCTTAGGAGAGTAGGATGGATCTGTAAGTCACTGATGTGCAACACAAATGGGACTTTTGAAGGCATCGATCCCGTGCTTTGGTATAATTGTTTCTTGTGGCTGAAGGCAGCCCAGGATAGAGCTGCTAGAAAAGGGCTGTTCCTCAGGTAAATTGGATACCGTGATGTAAAAGGGATGTACCACATTTGGCTGCCTCGTGTCGTATTTAAGAGTCTAACTACTTACCTGAGATGACAAAAGGAAGAAAAAAAAAACAACCCACTGTCTAAAAACTCAGCTGGGAAAGACAAAGGTGAAAAACTAAACTTGGAAGTAGCAGCTTTGATGCTTCTTTTGGAACTGTTGTCAAGTATGAACATCTCTAAACAGATTTGCTAGAAGTGTGTGTGTTTGTTTTCCTGTAATCTAATAACTTTTTGTGGACCTTGAATTTTTCCTGGCCACAATAGTATGTCTCCGTTTGTCGTGTTGCCTCTACAGTCTTTGCCAATATCTTTTATTCATGCTTTATAACTCCTTAGTAAACCTAGCACACAGAGCTGTACCTGAATTTACATTAAATTAGGGGGAATGTTTCCAGAAGATGGAAACGTACATAATGAAATAATTTTCATCCATAATTTTTGCTAATCAACACTTGTATGTTGCTTATGATAACAGAAAATCGTGGAATAATCAGCTTGTAGAGTCTCAGTTACATTCTGTAGTTCAAATTTTAGTATAGCATCAGCCTGAAGCGAGGCAGGTACAGTTCTGGTTTAGTACAGATTCAAGACAGTGTCAAAAGCGCTCGGTGAAATATCTCTGCTCGTTCTGACAGTGGCCTTTAATACTTTCTCATGATGCTTCTTCAGTGGAGAACCAGAGGTGGTGTTTGATCAATTCCGTTGTCTCCTGCTGAGGGATATCACAAGGACTCTCCTACCTGTTCTCAACCCCTGCAGAATGAAGTATGTGCACTTTCTTTGAAGGGACTTCAGTTAGATTCGCTGCACACTGCGCAGGTATTGCCAAAACACGGGGCAGTTCTCTTCCATGCTTTCTCACTTGCTGGGAAAGCGCCGTGAGCCCTGACACAGTGTGACCAAATCAGAAATGGCCGTCCCAGTCAGTTCAACAGCCAAAGAAATCTGGCTCTGAAAGGAATTGCTGTCCTGTCTTCAGCCTGTCTGCTCCTGGGCTCGGCCTGCCTGATGGAGGATTTGGAAAAGAAGCAGTTGCCCTGCCTGGCCACCCCAGGGCTGTGTCTAACCTTGGTACCCTCACCAGACCTCATCCTGACCGCTCCCCATGGGCAGGCTTTGCGGCTCATCCTTATGGAGGTGCCCAATGTCCCAAGCTGGGGCTGTCCCAGCCACCCACTGGTTGGGGTGGGATGGCCCTGGCGGCCAGCCCTGGGGAGATCCCCCACAGCCCCTGGGTCACCTTTCTGCAGCTCAGCGGTTTGTCCCCATTTCTCATTTAGCCATCTGTGAAGAGGCAGTTACACCAAGGAGACAGATAACTGTTTCCTGAGCCAGAGTCTCTTGAGCTGCACAGCACCGCAAGAGCAACGCTGCTTCCATCCTCTTCACCCTCCAAGCAGTGTCCTGGACTGTTTGAAACGTCGAGATGGAGTATTACCATAACTGCAGCCAGAAGTTTTGACTGTTTTTCCACCAGCTGGCAAGGCTAGGAATTATTGTGTCTTTTGAAGGGAAGAAAAGACACCATCCGTCCTTTATATTCTTAGAATTCTTGCTCTGATGTAAAAGACACTGAGATTATTTTGAAGAACACCGCTTTTAAATTCCTTTGCCCAAAGTTCAGTTGATAGCGCTGCCAGAAGTGGCTGTCTGCTGAAGGAAGAGGAGTAAACAAGATAAAAAGCTCCTCAGCTTTATTTGCATTAGGCGTTTCAGAAAGCGCAGCAGCTGGGTAGGATTCAGTGGCAAAAGCGTTTGCTGCTTCAAAGGCGTCGCAACGTGCAGCTTTATTTGGTTTAGTTTCTTTATTGAGTGAGGGTGGTAGGAATTGCGGGCAGGGAGGCCATGGGACATGCTGCCTTGTTCCACGGACGTGGTTGGATGATTGACACCTCTTATTTTGTAGAGTCGTTTTGCAGACAAAACGGGTCACAAATCTTCGATAAAACAGGGCTTTTTGACTGAAGTTCTCCTTCATTGGTAAGTCAAGTTGCCTTCCAAAGCGTCGTGCTAGTAAGGAAACAAAGTACCTACGGATTTATCTTAATCACATGAAGAATCTCATCACTTCTAATCTTAAACTTCCTGCTTTAACAACTGGCGCACGACATTTCTTTTGATAACCAAACAATGTGAGTAATACTTTGTGGAACGTATTTCAGTTTCCCCTCTTATGCAGCTCCCAGTCAAAGAAACCTAATTTAGGAAGCTCCCTTACTAGTATTTTAAGTTAGATAATATATTTGGAATTGCAGGATATTTGTGTCCTGAAGGAATCGTGTGTTTTAGAAGCAAGAAGCATCAAATCAAGGTTAAATCTCCAACTCTTTAAGCAGGAGCATATCAGACTAGTCCTATTGAGATTTTTAAATGTTAATTGACAGATTAATTCTTTTCACTTGTTACGTTTAGAAGATAAATATATATATGCTTATATATGTTTGGTCAGAGATCTCAGTTCGCTGTTTGGTAACGTATGAATGCAGAAAGCCCTCCAGAAGTCTTGGGTTTATATGTAAGTAATGCAAGTACCACAGTTTACCTGCTTCAGCGATCAATGGGTTTTTAATGAGTGTTCTGTATTTTAGAAGAAAAGGTCTTTTTTACTCCTCACGCTCTCTTCACAGTTGCTCTAATGAAAGCTATACATAGAAAGTCAGAAAATTAGTTTGGTTTTGTTGAGTGTTAGGTGCCTTCAAGTCCTGATGCAACTGAAATAGGCATCAAATTAAGTCTTTCAACTTTCTATGCCCTACCTGACACTGAGCCCTTGGCTATCTGAAGCTGCTTTATTTACGTTCCTTGAAAGCTCTGTAGAGTTAAACCAGTCCTTGAGGAATGCAGGGCACTGCCAAAGGTTTTAGGTACTGTAGTGAGCTATGTGTGCATGGGATGAAGCCATGAAACAACAACAAAAAGTAAAATGCCTGAAGCCCAAGTGTAAATACCCAAAGCTCCACACAGTGGCCGTTGTGCCTGGGAAGGGCATGCAGCAGCATTGCCACCACCTCTTCTTTTCTTGCATGGCGCAGGTGTCTCTGCCAGCAGCAGGAGGTCACACTTCTCTGATTCTTATTCCTGTGGTCTTCCAGTCCTAACATCTAGATAAGTTTTAATCATCTCTTGAATTTGTGTTGTTAATGTCCTCCTGTATTTTACTGGAAAATACAGGAGAATTATATTCTTTGTGAAGTCTTTTAGTACCTTTACATGTTCCAAGCATTTAACCTAGAGCATAGTGAGAATACTGTTTCTCTTCTTTGAGTTCAACGGGCATTTAGACCCCCTAGCTTAAGAATGCAGTTTTCTTGAAAAACTTTGTGTAGCATATGGCCATCTTAAAAACATGGGAAATTTTTTATCCTTGCAGCACACAAATCGTTTGAGACAAAGTGCGTTCATCTCCATATGTCTTATTTTTTTCTGCCTTGGGCCAGTGTTTCTGTTAAATAAGGATGTAATTGGTGTCACTCCATCGGTGCGAGGCGTGAAGCTGGGAAGGTCAGAGGAGGGAAGCAGGACGCTGTCCATCGTGCCTTCCTGCGCAGTGGATGTGCGTGTTCAGGGGCACGTGCTCTGCTTGGGAAGGGGAGCACCTGCCCTGTGCTGATAGGAGCTGCTTAAAAGAATACAAGCGAAAGCATGTAAACCACTGAGAACTGGGACTTGTTTTGCCAACTGTAAATGGTGGATAGCTTCCTGACATGGAGCACGGCAGTGGGAATGTTTAATTTTTCTAACTGGGACACGTGTTTTAAGTTAGGATTTTTATTTAACGAGCTAAGAACTCTCTGTATTAGCTATAGAAATTGTAAATTCCCCTCAGAGCTCTCCTTTGCTTTCTCTTGCTGGCTTGAAGAGAGCAGATCTGCCAAAGCCGAGGTTTCCACACTTATAAGGGACCTTTCAGCTACTGCCTGTGATTTCTGTCCTTCGGCTTGGAGTCAGTGTCTTGAAGAAGGTGAAAGCATATCGCACTCGAGCACTGCGCATCCTAGGATATATTTCCCTTGAGGGCTGTTACAAGCCATCAGAGTTTAGCAGTGTCAAGGCTCCAACGCATGCAATCAGGGAGCTTTAAGTTGTTCTCTAAAAAAATTTCCACACCTCTAGTCTCTGTGTAGCTAATCACATAGTGTGTGTGCGTTATGATTCATCCTCTAGATGGGCTAAAACCTTCAGACATCTAAATGTTCTTTGCAGTGTGTTAAAAACCTCCAAGCCTTTATCCTGTGAAATTGTGTTTGTTGGGTTTTTTTGTCAGTCAGAACCATCTCTAAGAGATAAACAAAAGAGAGCCCCCAAAACTTCTGAACTTCCTCAAAAATCCCTGTACTGAACACTTCAAAGATGAGGGGGGACAGAGTGACTGCAGCTGGGATGGCATCCCAAAAGGAGCAATCACAGCATCCTTAACCTCTCCCTACTATCCTGCGTTGTGCAGTTTCAGACCCAGACTCCTGGGCTAGAGAAATGATTTCTCTGATCTAATGCAGCCAAAAATATGTAACATTTATATGTCATTTCATAAATACCTAGAATTATCTATATAGTACAACAATGACTGTAAACACTGGTACCTCTTACTCTTTATATGACTCTTCATTATAATATGATATTCACAAGGCAATTGAAAATTTTATTATACTTTTTAATGTATCCAAAGCTTAATTTTAGCATCAGTAAAACAGCTGTATTTTGGGAAATAATCCTCTCTGACCCATTGATTTCCTTTTAATTACACTAAGCATTCCTTGATGATATTAATTCTCCTAAATACAGCAACGATAATGCACTTAAAGTCTGCAAAATGGACTAATACAGGGAGCATTGCCCTTAGCTTTGAAATGAAAATGCAGCATAGAACTTTCTTTGTCTTGGTGTAGATATTAAAATATGTATAAGAATTTTTCTGTGTATTTTTTTTAGGTCCTGAGGAAGCAGATTTCAAGTGCAGCCCGAATTATGTTAGCTGCATCGGTACAAACAAATGCATTCACTTGTCCCAGCTCTGCAATGGTGTTTACGACTGTTCTGATGGGTATGATGAAGGAGTACATTGCCGCGGTAAGTCAATTTGCTGAGAAAAAATTTAACCCGAAGTCCTCTGCTATATATATTTTATTTGCTATAGATATATTTTTAATATATTTTATTTTCTGCTATATATATGTTTGAGTTCAAAGAAAACTAGAACTCTCTTATTCTTGGGAAAACATACAGAAGTGGATTGATAGAGGCATATTTTAATGCATGTTTCAAGTTCATTTTAAAAATATTTTGTATGAAGCAAATGCAAGCGAAAAGGCCATACGGGTTTTCAGACATTTTCTTTAACAATTACTAGTTTTGTGTGATGGAAATGGTTATACCAAAAGAAAGATGAGGAAGCCCTTTCTTAGGGAGCAAAGGTTGGGTAGCACACTGTTTGCTGGAATACTTTTCTTTGTTATATCTTTTGCTTAAATGAAAAACCCAAAGAAAAACACCGAAAAATACACCAGATTTGCTATGAGAATTATTTTGCATTGAGGACTTGCTTTCGGGGGGATTTTATTCTAATAATCTACTGTTTAAGAGTGTGGTTGCCGAATTCCGTCATATTTCAGCTCTACGACTCGGAAGACTGACTAAGGTCTGCCTTGGGGATAGTTCTAAGGCTGCCGTATTAAGCCCAAATCTTGGGTACCACGAGTCATTAACGCGTCATTTATTCTCAGTCAGCAGACTTCACTGCTAGGCAAATGATTGTTGATGGTCCTCAGCAGATCTCCTGTTCAAAACCAGAAGCTCAGGGACAGGTCCTGCTACAATCCAATGTGACAGTATACAGTAAAATATACAATTGATGGTATAGTTCAGAAAGTTAAATTAGAATTTAAAAGTTAAACTGGCCAAAGCAGTATTTGGCCCATACTGAAGCTTTCTGAACTGGCAGATGTGTGTTTTTCAGAGAACAGTATTGATCCATTAAGCCCTGTTTAAATGTATAGTCCTCAAAATTTCATGTATTTGTATAAATTACTTTGGATAAATGGCAGAGGATTAAAAACTTCCAGTGCTGAATCATTATTATATTATAACTCTCATGTATTTTTATTGCATTTTAACCCTTTACATTAGGAGATTAATGGAATTGGGAAAAAAAAAAATCAGAGACTAAAAATAAAATCCTAGGTTTGTGTAAATGGAATATATTTTGTTTTCATATGTAGCGTTTTGTATATGCAACCTGTACTTTGGAAAGTGATAGCACATAAAATACATGATCTTTATTCCTGCCATTTTAATTTATGCTCAAATAACCCCTTGTAAAGTTCATGTCGATTCCCACTTCTTTCTTTCTTATCAAGTATGAATATGAAAACTTCCCAGTGGTAAAATTAATGTCTGCTCTAATAAATTACCATAGAATTTAGTAAGATATACTAAACAAACTTTTCATCTAAGCCACACAGAACACATAGATAATGAAGTTCTTTTATATTATATTTTATGAAGAATTTAAAGTCATCTTCCAGTACTTCATCTAGTAGATGGTTAAGAACTCATTAATATTGATTTCTGTAGCAATTACAAATTTTGACTTGGTATTAGAGGCAGTTCTTGAAATTAATAGTGGACACATTTCTATGAGCAACAGCAAAGCCAAAGAATATAGGAAACAGTAACTTTGCATTATGATCATGTAGCTTGATACTAATACCTGCCACTTCTGTGTCATTATCATAATGACATGATCATATGACATTATCTTATCATAAGGTGGTGAAGGGTCTAGAGTGCAAGTCCTATGAGGAGCAGCTGAGGGAACTCAGGTTGTTTAGCCTGGAGAAAAGGAGGCTCAGGGGAGACCTTCTTACTCTCAACAACTCCATGAAAGGAGGTACTAGTGAGGTGGGGGTTGGTCTCTTCTCCCAAGTAACAAGCGACAGGACAAGAAGAAAGAGCCTCAGGTTGCACCAGGGGAGGTCTAGGTTGGACATTACGAAGAATTTCTTCCCTGAAAGGGTTGTCAAGCATTGGAACAGGTTGTCCAGGGCAGTGGTGTTGTCCCCATCTGTGGAGGGATTTAAAAGACGTGTAGGTATGATGCTGAGGGTTTAGTGGTCACCTGGCAGTGCAGGGCGAATGGTTGGACTTGATGATCTTAAAGGTCTCTTCCAACCAAAACTATTCTATGGTTCTACTCTATGATTTTCTACATTCCTATGTATTAGTTATTTGGAATGAATGCAGTATAGTTGTAATTATTCTCTCTCTATATATATATATCAGAACAATACCCGAGTAGCCACTGAGTCAAAAGCTGCAAAGTTGCTTCAGAAACTAAGCCAAATAGTTTGCTTTTTCTTGATATTAGCAACAAAAAAGGTATTCTAAGGAAGTTCTTCAATTAACATTGTTCATATTAAATTTTTGATTGATCGAGAGGATAATGACAGTTTTAAATATTTGCTTTCCAAGAATTCAGTTGGTCACAGAGCTGACCATACATAGTGCTGTGTAAATAAGTCATGGTCTAGTCATCAGGAAAATGCGTTATAATAGGAAGTGTGGAGTGCAGAGACCATTTCAGTGTGTAGGTCACAACTCCACAGGGTTGAAACCTTCCAAAAATGATTAAGAACTAGTGGTGTGTAAGCACTCAGTAAATGGAATGAATTTCTCTAAATTTAACATTCTTATGTTAATTCACTATATTATGATCTTTGAGAGATATATTAAGACCTGCACTTTCCCCTAGACAAGTAAAACTATGTATGATGGTATCTGCAGTGTGCAATGGTAATGTATGTGAAATTTCAAGGAAATAGTAGTAAATACAATGACATTCCTGTCTCATCATCTTTTATTTCAGGCACATACGCATTTTTGCTGGTGAGTGTAATGCATAAATTCAGGAGGGGTTGTGGCAATATGAAATAAAAAGTGTTTTATTATGTATGGTTGTTTCACATTATGCGTTTCAATGTCCTTCAGAGGAGAAGGGATGCATGGTTCACTGAAACTAAAACTCACCAGCATATAACAGTGATAAGATGTTGGCATTTGGTAATTTGGGATTCTTTGCTATTTTTTGACTGATTTAAGAATGCTTTAGCGAGGCTGAATGAGCAAGGGATCACTAAAACCTCCTATAAAGCATGGGCTGGGGCTGTTCAGCTTTCTGAGATTCACCAGATAATTTCACCACCATCCAATGCTCTGAATGGGAGATCTGGTGCCCATCAACTGTTTGGAGGCTTGATAAGGCTCAGATAAAATTTGCCATTGCCGAAACTAGACTCAAGCTTGAGTAGAGGACTGATTCCGAGATGTTCTTGACAATTAAATTTCTTTCTTTTACACAGTTCTTCAGGTTTCTTTATTTCAGTTGCATTTTGGGCCACTTTTAAAGCTCAGCCATTCGACGAGCTGAGAAGTCTTCTGCCGCAGGGGAGTCGCTGAATTATTGCAAGCTGAACTATTTTGCTCTAAGTGTTTCCTTCCCATGGTTCATCCCAGTCCTGTATGATATCGCTGGGGGTGGTCGCTGGGACTGGCTCTGGCTGTGGTCAGTTGAAGTAGGTGTCATATGGCTACATCTTGCTCCAGCCTCTGGTTTTGAGGTCTTTTGAAGGTTAAAATACCTCATTTATTTCTGAAGGCTTTAGGAACAGCTTAGGCAAATATCCGTTATAGATTAGACAGAGTAACCTGGCCTTGAGTAGGTAAAGGATTAGATATATCCTTAATTTCTAGAGAATTACAATCACTGTGGATCTTAGAAAGGGTTTTTTATAGGTCTGTAGAGGTGATCTGTACAGTTTTATAAATCTGTACTTTATATATATATATGTGTATATATGGCAAAACATTGAGGGTGATATGCCCAATGTAGTTTTTAGTCTGAGTTAGAGCTGTAGAAAACTAGAACTTTTACAAAATATAGAAATGTCCTTTTGCACTTAACTAACTTAAGGGATAAGTTATTAATAGCTGCAGGAATAGTTATGCTAAAATTCTGGATACTTCAGTCAGAAAATACTATTCTTTATACTGAAAAAATGCTACTGGAAATACTGTGCGTATCTTTGGCTTATGCCAATTTATCCTAAAATGGAACAACATTTTTGGAACAATTACTGAGAAGCAAAACTGACAGGGAATTAAGCAGCCCAGTGAAAGGACTAATTACACACTGGTGCTCTGACTTTAAAGTTGATATTTTGCATTATGCTGCAGTATCCATTGCACTTGTATGGACTGGGTTGTGTTATGCAGTGGGAACACTGCAACAACTTTATCCATCCTACCTGGCAAATCAAAATAGTAACAGCATTACTCGTCTGCATGTACACATCTCCAATGGACTCATTCACCATAAGGTACATTGAGATCTCATTAGACAGTGTTCTGTCACAGCCCTGACATGGGTTATGCTCTGCAGGTCTTTGGTTTGAGGACAGGCAAGCCAAGGCTTTGGGAAGGGGAAAGCAGGAGTGCTGTAGGGATTCCCTGGAAGTCCACTAAAACCTCAAAGTGCAAAGAGTTGAGCAGGTTCTTGAGAACACTGTCTCTCGTTCTAGTCGCTGCTACTGATTAGCTACCACTAGTACCTGGCCAGTATCCCAGCTCTGTGATATGCAGAAGTCACTGGCCCAGGTCTCGGTGGAGCTCAGGATGTTGATTTTCCTAGCTCATAATCACAGCTCCCCATTGAGATGGCATTGCATGAAATACATGATTGTATCTTTTCCCATCTGAAATACTAATTATTCTGATTGCTTATACCATCTTATATTGAACCTAATCATAACAGGAAGATTGCAACATCCATTAAAGCCCCTTGTTATTTGGAGAGTCACTGTGCATAAGGTAACTGACTGCACGTCTACCTGTCTGCCTGCGGAGCACCGTTGACCAGACAAGCCCAGGCATACAGGAGAATCGGCGTTACCTTCAGAAGACTAAATACTCTTTGAAAAGAACTTCAAATTTTTGTTTGATGTATTAACTAGATGTAATCCAACTTATTTTAGTAGGTTAATTTAGATTGAGAGAGATCACAGAGATTACGTAAGATACTTCCTTTTTTAATTAAAACTGAAATTTTGATTGAACGTAACAAATCCCGTGGAATCCTCCCAAGTCTTCACATTATTCAGATCTTTGTTAACTGTAGCCTGAACCATAATCTATAGTCAATAAAATACACAATGGCCAACTCTGGATCTTCTTGTATTAAAAAACTACAGAACACATATACAGAAGATTTGGCTGAACAATTGTTATGTTTGTAGCAGCCTATAATCAGACTATTATTTTTCTGTTTAGGCGTTTTGAATGAATTGTTATAATGAGACAAAGATAAACGCTGCTATTACGGAATCATGGTTTTGTTCTTGCAATTCTAGAGCTGGAGCACTGGGAAATTTTAAGTAGTATTTACCAGAGAGGAAAATACAAATTTCAGGATTTTATGGAAACTGAAGGTCTTTCAAGAACAAGGCAAAATTATAGAACTGAAAGTTATGGAACTACATTTAGATCCTAGTCTTACTTTTTTTTCCCCTTAATTTTTCTTATCATGAAGTCATGTCACAAGGTAACAAAGAAAACTGAAATTAGTTTTGAATTATAATTGTTCCCAATGTTTTCTCATGAGATTGTTTCTAGGAGTAGTGCATACCTGTAAAAGAAATCCCTGTAAACTCCTTGGGTTTCTGCTGACAAGCTTTAAATCCGTCCTCCTTTAGGACTGTGATGAATGAAGTGTCACATCAGGTTACCGAATCTTTGAACCCCCAGGAAATCTCACAGTGCTCCTGGTATACCAGTGGGTACCATCAGGTAACATTCAAAATGATTCCCTCTGCAACCGCTCCGCGTTCCGCATCAAGATTTTTACTTGTGGTTATAAGAGAGGGGAAGGAAAAAAAAAAGTGTAGATGTTTTTGCTTTGGAACAGGGCTACTAGTTATTAACTACATTTGTCTGGGTGAAGCTTTATTTTGCTTTTTGTTTGTTTCTTTGTTTTATTGTATCTCCTTCTCATTTCACCATCCAAATATCCAGTTTCTCGTCTGTTACTGTCTTTCCCATCTTTTTTCCTTAATAGAGCATGATGTGGCTGATTGAAATTAGCCAAGGTCATTTAGTCTATTCTGCTGTCAAGACAAAGAAGTCTTGGGCTTGGTGATTTAATAACTTTCTATCACAAAATCCTATTGCAGCAAAGCAAATTAAAGGTGGCTGGCAGGGGGATAGAGCAGTGGAAGACATTTGAGTGATGTGATTTCATCCCGCCTTTTATGGGCTGTTGCTAAAGAGATTTTTTTTAGGCCAGAATACACATATGAGCAGCATCGTTAAGGTATCAGCATTGTCTATATGGCAAATTAAGTGGAAAATTTAAGTGTTCGAACATGTATGGTAATAATATATGATAGCAAAACATCATGTAGTACATGATTTGTATAGAGCGTTGTGATCTTGTGCGTTGAAGGAGCAACATATGTCTTGTCTGCTCCCAACCAATATTTCCATTTCAAGTTGCAGTGTGCATTTTCCTGAGGGAAAGCGTTGGATACTGTTCCTTACTGACTGAATCAAGTGTTGGTCAGTTGTGACCTCCCTGAATACAAATACCGATAAGTTTTCTTATTTAGCATATGTTTAAAACACATGTAGTTTATTCAAGGTCATGGAGACCTTGTTTGCAATAGGGAATGAAGTGTGGAGTGGTTGTACCATGGAGTTCTTTAAAATCTTCCTTGTCAGAGAGAAGTAAAGATTACAACTCCAATAGTTCAGTCTTTCTATGATCCTGTTGCTTAATAAAATGCACAAAGTGTAACAGGCATGTTAATACGTCACATTTTAAACAAGATCACGGTAGTTGAGGGCCAGTTAGTCGTGGTGCTGGTTAACTGGCTTGTGGTCAGGGCTACGCAACCCTGATGAAAACAGCTAGAGTCAGTGTTATGGGATGCAGCAGAATGATCTGAGAAAGCTTTGTTCTGCTTTCTAGGGATTTAGGTTTAATGGTATTTATTGTTGCCTGCTGTTGCTGTTGCCTGCTGTTACTGTTTTGAGGCTGCCCTCTATTGAGATAAGAAAACAAACATTTAAACTCTTACTATGAGCATCCCCTTTTCAGTTTTGCTCAACAATTTTTGTTATCTTTCTGTTGATTAGTTTGTATAGTTACATGATTGTTTTTCCCTGTTACAGCTAATAAAACTCTTGAAGGAATTATCTGATGTAAGAAATGTAAGGTGCTTTTTGTAGAAACAAATTTCAAACGACTTTTATGAAGTTAAATACTCTGGGCATATCTCTGTATCAAGAGTTCCAGATATATTCACATGGCAAAAAATCTGACACTCATAAACTTACCCCTCAAGCAGGAGTTGTAGCTGCTGCCTGGCTCCTATTGCTTCACATCACAGAGTACATCATAACTGCATTTTCAACATATAGGCATCAGAGACAGCTTTTCAGTGAGGAGAAACTAGGGCCTGACACCAAACGCTTGGGAAACACTAATACCCTGGAGGCGTAGGGGTAATGGCAACACAAGGTTTATCTTCTGCTATTGTCACCAATATTTGGGATGCGGGGGTAGCTTAGACATACTAATATCTTACTTAGACAGAGTAATGCTTTTTTTTCAGTTTCCTTTTGAGGATTTTTTCTTTTTCAGAATATACAGAAAATTTTTAATTTAAACCCATAGTGTATGAATTCAATTAATATTTCTTACATTAATAGTAATTATGCCTGATGGGGAAAAAAGCGTCTGAGGCACGTGTCTATCAGTAAAACACGTTATCCTTAATTTCCATGGCCTCTTACTCCAGTGACATTATATTGCCTATTCATTGCTCATATCCAGAGAGTTTTAAAGTAATTGGACAACCTGGTGTTTGAAATGAGGAAGAAAATCAAGCGAAAGCCACGTGTGCTGAAAAACGTGGGTTTGGCCTTCCTAAAGCTATTCGTAGAGTTGACCTAAATTTACAGAATAGTACCAAATTGAAGACGGAAAATAAGAAAGAAAAGAGCAAATTCTGGGGCTGGCATCATGTGATTTGTCAGAAGTGCAGTTGTCAGTTTTCTGCCCCAGGAGTCCTCAGCCAAGCTAAATTATGACACTTGGTTTCAAGTTCTTTCCCTCCCTGCCTGAGAGGATTTGACTTCCCAGCTCCTTATCCTCCTCAGGTGAACGAACAAATGAGAAAGCTGCAAGATGTCCTGCTTGGGGGTGCTTTTGCTCCCCACGGCACTCTTCTGTGTTGAACAAAGAGTTAAACATTTGTTCTAGCAAATGCTCGAAGCTCCGGGAGTGTTCTTGTGAAGTGTCATGGCAAAGAGTCAGTTCTGGTCTCTCACTTGTTGCCATCTCAGCAATTAGTTGTGTATTTTTAATCAAAGTGGGTCAATTTGGGGAGCTGGGGTGGGCGTAGTCCCACCTGGCATACAAATGCCTCCACAAAACACCCACCTGCCTGGCCATGTATGTACAGGTTACACCGTGTTCTGCCTTGTCACGCATTACAATTTATAGCTGAAAAGAAAACCCGTCTTTTTTTCTTCTAGACAAGGACTTTAATTTCTTCCCAAATCCCACTTCTCGCAGTTGGCAATTTGAAGCTCATGAAACTGTATAATCAAAAAGTCTAAGTCATTTTTGTATAGTGTAATATAGTTTAAAAATTAAAAGTTACCATCATTTCTTAGACTCCGATAAACAAGTCAAGATGTCGCCAGCAATTTCGAGTGAGACTGATAACATTCAGTGGTGTGAAGAAGTTTGCTTTGACACTTTGAGAAATAACTCTTGGTCTTCCACTCAAAAGCAAAAACATGCGCAGAGCATACAAAAACTGATTTTCAGAACTCATTATATCCTCTCTGGAAGATTTCAGTCATCTTTTCTCCACAAAAATCTGTGTCCAGAAAGGGTAACGTAGTCTTTAACTCACGGGAGTAAGACCTACGATTTGAGTGCTGTGTGAAATGTACAGTTTAAAATACGCCGAGATGATGTGGAAAGAGTTAAAAATTGTGGGAGAAAGAAAAGAAGAAGAAGTGCTACCATGGGAAAGTACAGACAGTAAATGGCAAGAAAAAAGAATCACTGGAAGCAATCAAGTAAGAACAAAACCAGGGGAAATACAGAGACCAGTCGATAACAAAGTTCAGCCCAATCCTTCATATGAGCAAAGCAGACCTATTTTAAGTCAGTGCTCTCTGTTTGGAGGAGATGTGCGTCAAATGATGTGTGTCAAAGAGTAGAAATGCGTTCCCAGCACAATAACTCAAACAAGAAAACAAGCGTTTGCCAGGAGCCTCCCTAATCGGAGGGTGTTTTCTCTTTTGAGAAAACGGGTGGATCGAAAGCACCGTTGCTGCGCGTGCAGTTGTCAGTCTCTGTGGCTCATCGGCTTTTCTTTGTGATAGCTACGTCCTCTGCCCTTTGTGTCTCTGGTTATTGGTCCTTTAGAACATCACGGATCTTACCAGAGATGCTCCATCACACCCCTTGTCTTATGAGTATGCAGAATAGTAGCCAGCATATGTTTTAAATTATCAGAAGTTACGATTTGTCATCCTGCGCTTACAAGGTTTGAGTTGAGGAAACTGCCCACTTCTGTGCTCCATGCTACAAACTTCCATTCCCTGACATTTGGAGAGAGAGCCAAAATTCACCTGGAAGTGTGAAGTTCAGAAAATCTTCAGGTGATGTGAAATGATGCTGATAAATGCTTCAGGACCGTTCCCTGAATTCATGTAGTCGAACTGTAATGCCTGTGGTTCACACATAATCTATGCTCTTGGCATAGAGCAGAATAGACAGATTAATAATTTCTACTAATATTGTTCTCCAAACCCAACACATTATGCCAAGAAAATAGAGACCTAAGTTACTGGTGTTTGTGTAGATAATGTTCTCTCAAGTTAAGTTCATTAGCAGCTTCTTCAAGCGTGAAGATGCTTAATAAAAAAAAAAAAAAACCAACCCTAAAATTAGCAGTGTGGAAGAATTTAAAAAAAAAAAAAAAAAATTAAGATGAGACCTGAACCCTACTCGAATTAATGGCAAAATTTCCATGATTTTAGGCTTCTGGACTGGGCCTATCCAAACCTAAAAATGTGCTTAGTTTTTTTTTTTTCTGAATCAGCTTTTATACATGCAAAAGGACTTGCTTTTGTGTTGGTTTGGTTTTTGAAGAAAATTTAGGCAAATGCTATGTCTGAATAAGGGTGAGCCATATTTAAAGTTTGGGATGTGACCGTGAACCACTCTGTGGAAAACAAGACTGCTTTCAGGCATGCAGCTGTTGCTGTATTGGCTGCTCTCTGTCTCTAACTGGGATATCGTGGTGGAACATAGCCTTTGAAATCAAACTTTCTGAGATTATGTTTAGCATCTTTCTAAGATCATTGTTGTCTGTCCAGTCATTCTTAAAATCCATTTGCAAGTGGCAAAGTACTAAAAATGCTCTTTGGAAGAGAAGGCATCTTATACGTGTGGTGGATTAATGGTACAACGGACCATTGTCAAAGGAAAAGTTGACTGCTAAGAGTAAATGAGCAGCAGACCAGCTCAAGATTCCAAAAATAGGTTTATCCAGTGCACAGTGACAATTTTCTGACCCCTTCATGATGCAGCTTGGTTTCCACAATCATGCGAGGTTCCATAAGAGCGGATGTCACGTTCCCAGAGCCAGATCAGCCAGAGAGAAAATGTCTCTATTTTAAAAGAAAAGACTCATGTATAGGAATTTCAGCCCCAAACTCATCTCTTCACCTTGTTACAGAAGGTCAAAATCCTCGCTCATAAAGAACTATATGTGGTCTTTTAAACAAATGCGCCTTTTAATTACCAGCAGGTGATTCAGCACCATTTGTGCTAAGGTACTTTTTATTTTCTGATAGTCTTGCATATTTGATAGCCTCTTTCAAAATTATGCATCAGGTGTCAGACCTGCCGCTTGTTCAGCTGATTTTTTCCCTCTTTCAACGATGTGCATCTAGAATTTTAGCAGCAGTGAATCCAGCTACGTAAGGGGAAGGCAGCTCTTTGTATTCGTTTATTCATTTAATGAGCACTCGGACCTTGATTTGCTTGCTGCACTGAATTCCTGAACAAAAATTAAAAAAACTAATGCAAAGTCACATTTTATGTTCTGTTTTAAAATATTTATGGTAGAACAGTCCCGTCTGGGATCAAGACATTATTGTAGAAAGTCATAGGCTTACAGATTAAAAAAAAAAAAAAGAATAGATCACAGTTCTGAAGCAGCAAAACAGTTAATTGTCTTTTAGCAAATCTGAGCTTCTTTACTTCATTGAGAGACTATGAAGTGCTAGAAGAATGGCATGAAACATTTATGTGCAGGTGATTAATAGGTTTCTAGAGGAAAACCATGAATACAGTTTTAAATTCTCAAACTAATGGCGTGCAGCGGCATCAAGAGGATGAAACAGGATGGGAGTAAGTTTTGTTCTGCAAATTGTTATATAAAATGTGCACGGTTACATAAACCCCAAACTGCTCAGACATCCTGAGTACTTGCATTTAAGGAACGTAATTAAAAGTACTTTTGTGAAGTGCAACTGTGCTGCTTTCTGCCATGAACTGACACTCGTAATTTCTGTTAAAAAATAATCAGAGGATTATTCTCATAATTTGAAGTGGACACAGTGTGGGGCCCGCGCTTCTGCTTTCTGGTGAACTCAAATGTCCTGTGATCCTTCAGGGAAACGTGGGCTTGCTTCCTGCCTTGTACATAGGTAGTTTCGGTAGTTTTCTTGAGCAGAGCAAATACGTTCATTTTTTATTTTTGGCATTTTATTGCTAAGGTTGTGGGGGAAGGTACTTGCACCTGAATGTTAAAAATGATATTATTTAGGGGGAAAAAAAAACCTATGGGGGGGAAATGATAACATGATAATTGATTTTCTTCTTTCTTCATAGATGTAAGCCAACAACTTGGGGAGTTTTTAATAAAAACTAATCTAAATGGTTTTAAATTTCTGTATACAGAAGACTAAAATATGTGTAAATGAAGAAGTCAGAGTTTAATTTTTAAAACAATTTTATATTAGCTTGTTGTAAAACATCGCAGGAATTCTACCCTTTTAAATATGAAGAATATAGGCTTTGTTTGTTTGGGCTTTTCTCTCATGAATTTTAAGAAGAGAGTTGCAGAATCCTCCAATAAATCCATGCTGTACATAGAGACGTTTACTTTAGAGAAAGGTCAGACAATATATTATAGAATTAGTACGTAGAATTTTGGAAAAATAGATTTTATTCTTTGTGATAGATTTAAAACAATCCCTGGAAATTAAGATCTCACAAACCATGATTTTCTTTAAAAAGAATTTGAAGATTCCCTGCCTTTGGATCAGCGCTTTCTTGTCTCTGCAGTATTATCGCGGTAACTCTTCTGTGCTACTTGCAAAGCACGGTTAGTTGATGAACTTGGGAAAACAGAACAGTTGATCAGGTACGTTCTGGCTCTGTAGGGTGTGAAGGTGGTGCTAAGATGCAGGAGACCTGTGGGTCCAGGCAGGAAATGCCTGAGGAAGGAGGAGAGCATGGTGCTGCCTGAAATCAGAGTTCAAACAGGGAATCTTTTCTCCCAGTGCATCGTTATTCTTCCTGGGTGTTCTCTCCTCGTTTCCTCTGAATAGACCAGTCAGTGAGCAGGAAATAACCGCCGGTGCTGATGTATGAGTATGGCTGGTAGGAACCTTTGAGAGGACATCTAATGTTACCTGGAATAAATAGCCATGCCATTGTAAAGAAGCTTACTAATTCTTTTTACCGCAATCCATATATGCTATTTTTAAAGAGGTGTGTGTCACCAGCTGCAGTGTAATTTACTTTTAGAATATAGTGCTAAAATTTCTCTAGCCTCCTCAGAGAACCATCTAAAGATGGATGTTTTCAGCGAAAAGAGAGGTACATAATCCAAAACACTGCAGGAATAAGCTTTTGTTACTGTTTTGAAGTTAATTAGAATTCATAGTATTCATTCATATTTCTTGTCAAAAAGGTTTTAAAAATCAGATTGTGTTAAAAATTGTGGGTACTTGATATCCTTAAGAAAATCAAGAGATGTATTGACATGGTGCAAAGACACAAAAAGGTCTAATTAGTCTGTATGAAATGGAGACCTTGGCGCATTAGGCAATTGCCTCTTCTACTGGCCATCGTATTTGTTGTCATTCATTATTTGCCCTCGTATTTCCCTGCATAGCTGGTTTGTCAAGGAGTGGAAGTTCTCTGTCACAGAGAGAGCTCTGACTTGATAGACTCTCATCCGTAGCTTGAACTCCTGGGTACTAAGGTAATAATTATTACCTTACACTAATTATAACTAGTCATGGCAGAGACAATTATCACACATAAGGATGCATATAAGGGAAACCCAGTTGTTACTACATGGAGCCAGGATCAATGAGCCTGTAGGGCGCTGTAGTATAAAATTCGAACGACGTGACTGCTGTATTCGGAGCACTCAACAGGCCCCGTCGTGAAAAAATACATGGACAAGAGTAGAGAAAGTGTCGCCTCTCTGAAAACAACAAAGGGGTTTCTATGAAATTTGGTTGATTTGCAAACTAAAAGAAAGTTCGAGGGGGAAAACATAAAACGTAGCAGAGAGTCCACAAAATTGCTAGTAGTGCTTAGCATTTAAGTCGGAAGAGTCACAAGTTGAGGAGATTTTAAAGGAATAGTTTAAATGTTGCTTTTCCTCCTTCCTTAACAGCCCATGTAATACGAATCAATGGCTGTTTGCCTTTTAAGTTCCCATAATCTCTTCACGGAATGAAAATCTCAGAATATGTTTCCCGAGTACAGTCAAATGCTTTGTGGATTTATATCGATGAGGATCTGTAGCCTATTTGCAGCGGTGATATGTGCTCCTTTTAATCCATCCATCTTTCAACAGCGACAAAAGGTGGCTGTTCTCTTTTCAGTCATAAAGTTAACTTCAAATAGGAGATGTCAGTGAGTAAAAGAAAGTGATTTTCATCTTTTAATATCACCACAAACCCATTTTTTATTGATAGGTGCCAAAAAAGGTTGCGATCATTTTGCATGGCTTTAAAGCAGCGATAGCTTCACTTTGAGCACATTAAATCTGCGCTGGTGACTTAAAGTAGGCAGCAATTACCACGTGGCTGTTGTTACTCACAGAGAGGAAATGAAGTACTTCTTAAGAACAAGAGTTAGGTATTTTAATCTTTGACAGGAATACTTAAATCTATTAATCATTTTGTTGTTGTTCAACTAATGTTCTATTGTTGGGTTTGATTTGCCAGTGCATTCATTTGTTGCTTGTTATTTTGTTCACTGAATTATAATTTCATTATTCTCTGACCTTGTTTGTCCTTTGCTCAAGCAATTGCAATGTAAGGGTGGTTGAAACCATTTGGATAAAATAAAAAACAAGCCAAACTTTTTCAATGAAACTGCATGGAGCATAAACCTTAGTTAAGTTCAGCTGATTTTCTCCTGCGGTTCCAGCCATGACTGTTGACAAAAGACCAAAAGCAGGGAGACAGTCCAGCCTGGAGAGCTACCCAGGAGCGTAGTGAACTAGACATCTCCAAACTGTCTGATGGTCCATCGTAAAATCTCATCAACTGCGGTTTGGGGACTGCAGAAATTGTATTTTGAGTTGATTTAAAACTAATATCCAGATATGCTGTGTATATATATAGTTTTATATTTCTATTATTGCTTCAGTAGTTTTTTACAGCAAAATGAATTGGCTTTTGTCTAACTGAAAAATATCTGCAGCACCTTTCCTCTTCTAATTCAGTGCTATAGATAAAAAGTACAAGACTAGCCTAATTTTAGTGTTCCATGCATTAAAAATCTAGTATAGTAGAGTAGTTATTCATGGTGGGAGGGGAACGTTTTTATGCCCTAGTTTCCAGTACGTAGGGGAAAGCTGATGTAATGTTTTGAAAACAAGAATTTGTTGCACGCAAAAACGTTTGAATTCTAATCTTCCCCAGAGTTCGAGGTTACTCTGGTGCATTGATGTAGTTTTCACCCGCTATTCCTATTTGACACTAGCGTGGAGCCAGAAGTCCTGGAAATCCTGTCTCAGAGGGCTTCATCTTCAGCTGTAAATTAGATTTCTGAAGCATTCCGATATTAGCGTGCGTGTCCAAACCCAGACCAAACTAATCAATCTTTCTACCTTTAATATGATAATGATAATTAATAAGATAACGGAGCTAACATTTGTGTGATAAACCTTTCTTTGGGATAATGAGACTGTGTAGGAGAGAAAGAAATAACAAAACCTTCTACTTCTGAGGGATTTTGTATCATTTCCATTGGAGTCCCATGAGAGATAGGAGATGGGCGAGACTGTCCTTCCCGGCTCTGACAGCCTCCAAGATAACACCTTTCTGTGATTGCAGAATTCACCTGTTCACCAAGGTTAATAGCAGTTTGAAAGAGCGGCTCCTCTTTGGTTTGTACCTGTACTGCAGCGGGCGTGTTCATAAATGGGTCTGTCTAACAGCTCTGTCTGGGCTTCAAGGCTTAAGCAGCAGAGTCCATCCCCAGCTGAAACAGCGAGCCCGTGCCTTTCTTGCGTTGTGTGCTAGTGTTCCACTAGGGATGAGGGCGCGGACTCCAAGCCTTACAATCTCCTGCAGCTCCTCACCTTAGGTATGGATTCAGCGCTGTCATGGGGGATGATTATTGTTGTTGCTAGTTAACTGCCTTCTCCATATGTGTGTCAGTTGAGGGGATATCCTCCCAAACGAAAACAAATCTGGCAGCTGCCTGGAAGTTTGAAGCAGCTGTGTCCTAGATAGGCACGGTTTTGTGCGCGCTACTGCCGAGAGATCTGCAGAATGCAGCACCGCTGCGGCTATCGCCTTGCTCAGGGTGGATTGGGAATGGGGTCTGCTAAAGAGAAAATTAACAGCACAATGCAAGAAGAATGTTTGCTTTTAACAGCGCTGCTTTTATCTTATTCTCAGAGCTTGTTTGTGCTTTATCTCCTTCATGTTGTGGCAGAAGTTATGAATGTTGATGAGCCAATGCACATCCTTTGGTACTTAGCCTAGGAAACGTTGACCTAGTCATGCAGTGGAAGCTTGAGTCAGATGCAGTCCATTTTACACGATTTCTTCAAAGCTGTCTCAAGCACAGAGGGAAGTTTGGCTTGAATGAGATCATGTGTGTCCTGGTTTTGGCTTATGTGTGACTTGCATCAATGTCCTTGGTTGTAGACAGGGCACCAAAATGGATGTGTTCCTAAACAGCTGTGGGCTAAGGGTGAAAATGCAGGACACTGGGTAGGTGAGTAAAAAGGGAAGAGAACGGGCACGCCAACGTCCACAGGAATAACCAAGTGATGGGCCTGGCTCCTCCTGCCCCACCAGTACTCTGGGTGTGTTGAAAACAGAACTAGAGCTCCTCGTTTCCGGTGAGGAAAGCGCTTGGCTCCTGCAGTGTTTTATTCCACAGTCCAGGTGCTGTGTTCATTATCTTCACTGTATTTGTTCTGCGAGGTCTATATAGACTTAACCTTCCTTAGATGCTGTATTTTACTTTATTGTGTCGTGAGTTATCACTATTTGAAGGACTAGGACTGCTGTAACAAATTCCCCGCCTTCCATCTCGGGCAAGGATGCATTTCAGTTTGAGGACAGCTCTTAGATGGCTTGCAATTACTTTATCATCCTTTTGCATGGAAGATTATTTCTGTTCAGCACTGACCTGAATATTTTTCTTATGCGTTAATACAAGCGCTTGGCACTTTGAAGCAAAATAGAGGAATAAAAGCATAACCTCCCACACCAAAGAGCTATGATATGAAGTCCCAGAAGTAAGAGACAGTTATGGAATCCTAATGTCCTGCCCATACCTTTGCTTTTTGGGAGGCTGATACATTGCTGCTGTGCCCAGCCATAGGGTTTGTGTGGTGTGGAAGCTGCTGTTCTTCTCCTGGCAGCCCTTGGCTGGGGAGGGGGGAAGGCTCAGCGTGCGGGTGGTGGGTGTTGCTGAAACTTTCTTTCAGTGGCATCTCAACAACAGCGTCTGTTCAGTCCTCCTGCTTTTTTCCCAAAACATTTAAATCTTCTGCATGGAACTGAAATAGAAAAGAAATTATTTTCCTTATGTTGATATTATTTTCTGACTTAGTCTAATGCACAGGATTATTGTCACCAAAATAAATTGCACATTAGAAACAGTGCAACAAAGATTTGTGCTGTTCCAGTGGAAATAAGTCGATATTGGCAAAAGTGCATAAATACGAGAGAAGCCCAATTGTGCATGGTAAGATGACAGTAAGTGAAAGGAGGCTGTTTTTACATGATTTTTAAACAAAATAATTATTCATTACTGCACTGTCAGTGCTTTTGTCCCTTCTTCTGCATTCTCCGCCTCCTGCTTGGTATTGACTTCTGGAAGGATAATAATATTCTACGGAAGAGGGGTTTGTAATTTGTGATTGCAATTCCTAAGAGCACTGCACCCTGCTTGAGTTCTGCCGCCCTGGCCTGGAGGTGGAAGCTGCACCCCGCTGAGCTGAGTAATGAAGGTAGTGGAGAGCAGCCAAGGCATCAGCAGCAGCCACCATGTGCTCTGCTGTCAGATTTCCTGATCTTTTTATTCCTTTTTTAATGTAATACTCAGAAATAATCAAATGTATTGTTGTAAATATCAGCATGTTATTGCCGTGGATGAGTTGTACAGAAAAATCTGTATTTCATGGAGTCTAAATTGTGCTGAATATCCAGAGGTATGCACTAGCTACTTGTGCTGTTCCTGATGGGTTTTTTATGTACTTCAGGGAAGTCATTCACGATCCTTGAGTCACCAAAATTTAAGGTGACATGACAACCCATAAAAGCATTTCACTCTCCCAGAGACACTTACGTGCCCTAAGAAAAGCAGTTAAACAACTGAGAATCTTGATGCTGATTTTGTCAATCTTCCTTCCTGTCTACGTTCAAGCAGGGATTCACGAGTCACTGTTTCCCACTGACTAACCCCTCTTTGCCCCCGAATGACCAACAGAATGGCGCGGTTCGCTCCGGCGCAGTGAAACCAGCAGGCAGCCGCCGTCTGTCCAGCGTAGGAGTGTAACCTTGTGAGTGACCTCTCTAGCACAAAGGCAAGAACAGGCGGGGAACGTGCTGCTCTAATATTCCATACCGCACAAAATTAGAATCCATTTTAATGATGTTCCATTTTTCTTGTGTCCCCCCCAACACTTACTCATATCAGATGTACTTTCGTTACAGACAAGCTGCAGGGTCATTTCTGGTACAAATTCTAACGTTTTTTTCTACAAAGCTGGAACTCTAGAAGGAAGATGAAAACTGTTTCGCTACTAATTTTCCTCCTACATGGGAAGAACCGCAATCTCCTACTACATGAGAGCAAGAGCACAGGATAAAGAGCACTCATTGGAGTAAGACTGTCTTCTTGAAGGAAGAACTAGCCTGTTAGCAGGGTATGTAGGCTGGATTATTTTTCCAAAAAGAACTGGTTTTTCCAGTCCATGGTCTTTAGTCTCAAACTGGACGTGATTCCAGGTGTTACTTTGACACTTCCAGGCAGTGCCTGCTGGGTGCTAACTGCCCAGCGATTGTAGTTTGAGGATTCTTGGCCATCCTGACAAGTTGTGGTGAATAATCGCTTCTTCACAGTGAAAAATACCTCGTAATGCATTGTGGTTCAAGTTTTCTAGTAGGTTACAAAGCAGAGTTGTGTACTTAAACCACAAGCAAATGCCAGTCTCTCTCCTAGCCATGTGTTTGATCTACGCTTTGCTGTCATGTTCAGAAGTGATTTGCTTTAACCCAGTACTGTACCTGCATGTGTGGAAGGACATTGGACAACCTATAAAAGGAGGTGGTTTTAAGTGGAGGTTGTAGGCGTTTCCGTGACACTACCCAGCACCGCTTAGGCACGTACACTGCCCTGAGATAGAAGACAGCATTTCTTTTATTGTCAGTTAAATCCAAGCCCACATAACTCCTGAATACTCCCCTCAATCTCTTAAACCATGGAGCTCCAAAGTGGATCTGACTACGCAGAATCCATTTGGGTATATACTATCATTAGGTCCTGACTGCATCAGTCCATTTGTACATATGCTATCATTTAGTCCTGTCTGCATCACAGATAAATAGTCTGCCCCATCCTCTTCATCTCTAACAACACATGACAGTAAGGGAAGTCACCAAACAAGAACAAAATAAAACAAAAATCCTGCATAGAAATTTTCTATTATAGCTTCTCAATTTTTGGGTGGAGGGTCTTTTTTTTTTCCCCCCCCCAAAGGCCATTTACAGGTATATAAACTAAATTTAGTTCATTTCTGCAGCTTTAACAGGTGTTACACTTTTGACATGTATTCCCCAGCCAAAAGTCTGCATTTTAGTTATTTTAATGTTGTTTAACTAATTAAAGATGAAAGGAAAATCATACAGACATCACCTTTGAATCAATAGATTAAAATATCGTTCTGTCTTCCTCCCTTCCTTTCCTTGGGTTTTATAGTTTAGCCATGCATTGATTAAAAGAAATTATACACAGGAAGACTCCATGGGATACAAATAAAATCTGTAATGGTCTCAATGATTCTTAAACTCTATCAGAATTTAAATTCAAATTCTTGTCAACTTTGAATCAGTGTAATCCAATTGATTTCAGCGAGGTTATTTGAATTATAGTTGTCAGAACTGGCTTCTGAACCTAACCAAGCAAGACTGTTAGACGAGTTCTCCAGTAAAACGCAACCAAATATACACACTTGTGTCCTTGTTCATGCAAAGAGAGAGAGGTGGACAGGCTTTGCCACGTGTTCTACAGTGTGAAAGAGAGTAGCTCTAAGTACTTTGAGAATGAATGTATAAATGTTTCAAACTTGACAGCAGAGCCTCTGACTGAGCACCTGGAATTTTAGTTGAAACAACCAGACTTATGAGTTGTACTTTCTGAACTGATTTCTGGAGTTTTATTACGTGGTCAAGTGTACGATAATACTCAGTTCATGGAATCATAGAATCATTGGTTTGGGTTGGAAGGGACCTTAAAGGTCATCTAGTTCCAAATCCCTGCCATGGGCAGGGACATCTTCCACTAGACCAGGTTGCTGCAAGCCCTGCCCAACCTGACCTTGAACACTTCCAGGGATGGGGCATCCACAACTTCACTGGACAACCTGTGCCAGTGTCTCACCACTGTCACAGTAAAGAATTTCTTCCTACCATCAAGTCTAAATCTACCCTCTTTCTCTTTGAAACCATTACCCCTCGTCCTATCCCTACACTACCTGATAAAGAGTCCCTCCTCAGCTTTCCTGCAGACCCCTTTTAAGTACTGGAAGTCTGCACTAAGGTCTCCCTGGAGCCTTGCCTTCTCTAGGCTAAATAACGCCAACTCTCTCAGCCTGTCTTCATAGGAGAGGTGCTCCAGCCCTCCGATGATCTTTGTGGCCTTCCTCTGGATTTGCTCCAACAGGTCCATGTCCTTGTGTTGAGGACTTCAGAGCTAGACGCAGTACTCCAGGTGAGGTCTCACCAGAGCAGAGGGGCAGCATTACCCTCCTCGACCTGCTGACCACGCTGCTTTTGATGCAGCCCAGGATGCATTGGCTTCAAGCGCACGTTACCAGCTCATGTTGAGTTTCTCATCATCCAACATCCCCAAGACTGTTTCCGCAGGGCCACTGTCAATGTTGATTATATTTGCAATTTTTCTTTAAATTTCTTATAGTATTCCAGGTAGACTAAATGTTTTGTAGCAAATTTAAGTTTACGATGAAGGAAATACACTTTTTTTTTTTTTTTTCCTAAAGCACATCTGCAGTTAATATGAAAGAAGGCAGCAAGATCCATAATACAGAAGGTATTAAGGTAATCTTATTTATTTACTAATTGTACAGTTTAGAGACATCGACAGTGCAAAAGGTCGTGTTAATATTCTGATGGTTCTTCTAGAGATTTCAGGTAGGTTTCTGCTTTATGTTAGAATCGTTTCAAGACTCAGGTTTTCCTCCCCACAAACCACATGAAAATAATGATACCCTAAAATACCCAAATGCCTGAATTAATCATTCTCACTGGTATTGTCATTGACTAGAGTGAGATTATAGTCAGACTGTAGTTTCAAAGGACAGCAAAAAGGTGTCAGGCAATATTGTTATTTCCATTTTGTACAGAAGGAGGAAAACCAAAAGAGTTGAAGTGACTTACAAGGAAGTCTGTTGCCTCACCAGGAAAAAACCCTGAAATTTCAAAGCACCTAAAACATGTCGTAACAGGTCCTCTCTTGATTATTGTGGTAGTTCATTTGCTGGCTTTCTTTTTCGTTGGTGCCAATGGAATTAATCACTGGGTTAATTCTAAATACGGTTTTGCTGACTCGCCCAAACTGTGCTGTCATATGTTATTATAACAATTTATACATGCTGACGCTTTTATACTCTGGAGGATGAATTTTTAAAAATACAGCATTATTTATACTAACGTGTTAAGTGACAAAAAAATTCACTAAGTATAAAAGCATGGTCTAAAATTCCTCCGAGCTTTCCCTGCCTGAGTGACCAGCTAGTGAGAGTTTATGAATCGTTTCAGGTCCAGTTAGACAACTTGTCTTCATAAATCTCCTCAGCGTCTAGCCAGGTGATAAAATCCATGTCAGACATGACTATGCTGTTTATCATTTTATGTGCGAGTTTGTACACATTCCCACGCCTTTCAGACAAATACGGCGTATATATATCCCGTAAAAGAGTGCTGATCGATATATCTTCCAGAGCTTGAAAATAAAGATTTCAGGTTAATAGATCGATGGAACGCCACCGATCTTTGGGAAGAAGAAACCTCCATTGTTGGGTAGATTTGGAATTTCCTGTGAGAATACATTAGTACTGAGAGTTTATTAGTATGGTGGTTTGTTTTCTTCTTTTTCCCCTAGGTCATAAAGTATCTATTATTATAGAGCAATGCCACAAAGTTTCTGTCAAAGTATGTTCCCCTGTCATTACAAAAGATTCTCTGAACACTTCATTAAAAGTATGCGGACTTGTAAGAATAAAGAAAAATAGAAGGAAATCTTTATTAAGGAATGGGGGGTACTCTCACAACTCCCTTTTCCAAGGTAAATAATAATCTTCCCCTTCTTGACAAGCACTACCTAATATCAAAAATTTGTGGTTTGCTTCCAAATGAAGAAAAAGAGTAGTACCTAACCAGAGCTTTACGGTCTTTGTGCAGTGAGTATGTTTTACATTACATATGTAGGTCTTTGAAGCAAAGAAGCTAGAAGCAGCCCGTGTGGACTGTTGCCTCTCATTGAAGAACTTAAGCCAGAGATCTCAGGAGATCATTCCTTCTCCATTATTGATTCTAGTTGGAGAAATCAAGATGGACATGAAACTTCCTAATTAATTGTCAGAGACGTTCCTCAAAGATTCTCTATCCAAAAAGCAGCACAATAGCATTTTATTTTAAGGCTAAAACCTTGCTCATCTTAAAAAAAAAAAAAAAAAAAAAAAATCCTTATCAGTTAAATCTTTAAATGTTTAACAGTGCCATCTGGTGACCTTTGCCATAACAACAGCAGTATATTTCTACTGAGCATCTTTCTACCGAGGATCTGAAAGGGCTGCACAAACCACTGCACATTACCTCTTGAAAACCCTGCTTAGGGAAAGCCTGAGACATCTGTTATTTCTGTTTCTCTTCCTTTACTCTGCAGCTTCCAGAACTGAGATAAACTGATTCATAAACTCATATTTTTTTTCTTAGTAATGACACAATTGAAGTAATAGCTATGTGATTATTGCTGAGGAACCAGACATCAACACAATTAATAGTCTCTTAATGAAAGGTTCTATGAACTAGGTAGGATTGCAGGCAGTGTCTAAAGACAAATCACTGATGAGGACCCTATACCCAATGAGGAACCTTAACTATGACAGTTTCCCTTCTTTACTCATCCAAATGGATACTTTTAATATTATGCTTTATTGTAAATCCCTTAAACTTTCAATGCCATCTTTCCCCCAGTGACCAGAGAGATGTAATACATATTCTTAATCCTTGCCTGTTTTGTGCATTGAAATTTGAAACATTGCAGGACGGGGACTCTAAATGTGAGTGGTGGGAATCTCCCTATTGATCTCTGGAGACACATGCTGTTAGAAATTTATTTTTTTTTAATTTAAAAACTGAACTTGCAATTGAATTTAAATTTTGAAAATGCTTTAGGAAGAGCGGTGATTAAAAATGCCATTGGATGTTGTTCTTTATAATTACAAAAGTAATGCAAGAATACCCCTTCCTTAAGAATAGGAAAGAAGAAAATTAAGTAGTCTAAGTGGTTTAGCTAATAGTCCTCAAGCACCTACTAAACATGCCATGAGGAAGCTGCTCCTTGACTGCAGCTAGAGTGGGAATACCTTTCTAGGGCAAAGACTGGGACTTCCCGCGTTCATCTGCAGGCAGCACGCTTTGACGTGCAGAATAGGTGCCGGTAAATGAACAAAAATAGAAAATCTACCATCAGCTTAAAAGTGATATACAGGTCTTCTACCTCACAAAGATGTACTTGGCAGTTGGCTCTTAACCTAGTTAGAGGAAAAGTGAAGAACTGAAACCCAGACCAATGAATGGGAACCATCACTCTGCACGTTTGCCTCAGAGCAAGCCTCTTTTTTCACTTCTTTTAGTGATAATATTTCTTCATGTTTTAATTGCGGTTGATTAGTCACTACGTAATTATTACTATCCTATGCTTCCATCCGGTACTTCTTTGTTGTACGTTATTCAAACCTCAACTTTGACATCTTATTCCCTTTCTGAATTTCAGATGTGAGGTGGTGTTCGGGTCTAGAGCTTGTGGGAGTGTGTTTACATTCTGCACTTGGCTGCTGCCTGGCTGAATATATCGTGTGAAAAGATTCTGTTCTTTCACGTGAACAGAAACGCTGCATGTTACTGAGTTATGAAAAGGTCTAGATCGTTGTAGGGATGAATCTACTGAGCTGATCTGAATATAAAAAAAAAGTATTTCTTTCTGGAAAACAAAGTCTGGTGACAAATTAGGACTTGGTAAGTGATTTTAGTGAGTGGTTTTAATTGAAATTTCAGGTTTTATTGAACAATATGAAAATGATGGTGATTTTTAATCGCATTTTCAGAACATATTGTGCTGACATGCACAGAATTTGGGGGGAAGGGCCCTAGCTAAAATGCCTGCACTTAAATCATTTCGTCAGGAAGCAAGAGACACAGTTTGATACTCTGCTTGGGTCAACGTGAACTTCTCCCTGCCTCGGTTAATGCAGTTTCCTAGATTATCATGCTGCCAGGTGTTTTGTGTGGGCAGTTCTCAACCTCTGTTGACACTGATCTCATTAAATTACTGGGATACTCTGTAGTGAACAAATGGAGCCCGGGTCTATTCTTCTGGAGGAAGGGCACTGGGTTCTAGAGTAATTATCCTTTTTTATCTTTTTGTTGGAATATATATTTAACTTCTTAAAGGCAAACATCCTAACCAAGTTTTTTCCTGGGAAGGCATAATTTCATGTCAGGCAAGTGGCAAACTGGAAAAGCATATGGTAGAAAAATCCACTGAGGTTTATTAATATATAGCAAATATAGGTCCCTTCGAAAAATCACTGATGTAACTATATTGAGAGTCTGGGAGACTGTTTAGGGGGAAGTGTCACATACACTGCTCTTACTCTTCTGTGGGTTTCAAGTATGATCATTGTCTGAGCTGGCTCCACTATTGGCCAAATGCTTTATTAATTCTGAATTAGAAAATAGCAGGAGGAAAGGTGATTCTTCCAGAAACATATAAATCAATACTTGAGAATATACATTTCTGGCTGACCCAGACATTTTTTTAATTTCTGCTTTTCAGTTTGCTCAAGGGATTTGGTGAAGGAAATGGAATTACCATGAAACAGTGAAAGTTGCCTCATTTAAACCAATATACAATCTCACGTGTGTATTCATGAATAAGACATATTGATCACAAGAAACATGCCTAACTTGATACGTATTTCCTTTTAAGAGTGGTCAGATCAAGGCCTTGTTCCAATTACTATATTTCTGTTTAGTTCGTTGGTTTTTTTTCTTTTTGGTATCATCCTTTTTTTATCCTTGGATTAGCAGTAAATCTCATTTCTAGGAAGAAAACAGAGTGTACTCTACCATATGTCATTGCTAAACCTCAAAGTGAAAAGATCTCTCATCTTTGCCTCACAAACGCGTGCAGCGGAGACAGAGTTTGATACTTACGGGTAGGAGCGATTATCTGTGTCCCAGAGGATCCTTCAGTTTGCGCTAACACTGATACCTTGTTTTGCACACAGGTCATGAATGCTCTAATGACCACAATTCGTGTTGCCATTTAGAGACCGGGAGAGCACGCTGTGCCCCCCCTTGCTTTTACAAGACTAACTGACACAAACAATCAGGTCAAAATCACAGGATATGTGAAGGTGCTTTTATCACGTCAGCACAGCTAACAAAGCAACAATTAAATGCGTGTCAGCGTTTCCATTATAAATACAATGTGTGGCATATAAAATCTCAGCTGTTAGAAAGCCCAGCAGATAAAACACAGTGATTTCTAGCTTATTTAAACAAAAAAAACAACCAACCAACCAAAAAATCAGCGTTTATTAAAATAAAATACTTCATGGTGGTCAAACTTTCTGATAAATGGGATAATGTAAGGTGGGTAACCTCCATAATGGGATTGCTCAGGAAATGTGGTTTAGAACCAGCTGAGGTGGGCTCATGTCTGCGTGGGCATATCCAATGCCACCTGGGCAGTGGCACAGCTCTCATTGGTTGTCTCTTCACTCTGATTCCCGTTAGGGAAGCTCTTAGGCATCTATCAGACATGATACGTGGTAGTAATTTAACACATTGATTTATGCCTGCTCTTCTCTTTTCGATATTTCTTGCAATTACAGTGTTATTCACCAAATTAATACTGAAGTTGATAGTTGTTTTAAATCTTCTCATTATAATTTTGTTGTGTATCTTATCCCAAACTAGAGCACTGGGACCATAATTTTGGCAATTATAGATTCTTCTTTCTTATTCAGTCAAGCAGGAGCCCGTCTTGCTGAGTGTGTAGTACATTAATTACTGAGTGGATCACATGGAACTCTTGTTGACAAGTTAGAAAACAGCACGTATGAAATAGGTCTGTGAGCTGGTCACCATGAGGTGTGTTTTCCAGGCAGCAGTATTTATGTAGATGTACTTGCCCGATCTGAACTGCGGAAAGCTTTGATAAAGTATAATGCATAACACTAATTGGTGAGTGTAGTAGAACCAGGAGGGACTTCAGTGGATAAAGATATTGATGACTTATGGGTCTTCTGAGGTGAGGTAAATTCTCAGGGGGTGTCTTCAGATGCTGCAGTTTTTCTTTCCTGCATTTTATTTCCAAAGAGAACAATGCAGTGAGATGCTGAAGTTTGCTAATGGTGTTCAACAGTTGGGAGAAGTCAGCTCAAAGGAAAAGATCATGTTCCAAATTACACAGAGAGATTAAGGGAATATACAGAGATGTAATCAAGATGCAGAGGAAAATTAATTCTGAAAAGAAAACCGTAGTCAACTCTAGCCAGGGTGTAAAGTCATCCTGTAAATATCTACATTCTGTAGCATCACATCTGTGAGCTTGAGTGATTAGTTGGCTTCTTTCTTCCCCACACTCCTTTAGAAACAATCTTGGATATTTAAAATACTGAGGAAGAGAGGCCAAAGACTGAGCCATTGCATCTGCTTCTGCAGCTCTGAGAGGTTTGCTTTAAAAATGCTCCTTTGAGCTAAGAGTGTTAGCTCCTTGGAGTGTATCAGCCTCGGCTGGAGTATCAACCCCAGCTTAGGTATCAACCACACTAATGGAAATGACAGCCTAGGAACTGAGTCGTCAGTGCTGAGGAAACTAAATAAAAATAAAAGCTCTGTGTCCAAGCATGAGCTAGAAAGGAACTGAGATCCCAGAGGTTTGTTTTTTTTTTACCTATTTGTTTATTCCGATGGATGACTGTGGGAATACTAGAATAGATTTTTAAAGCATTAGGAAAAATGCTAAGAAATGCACAGTTTATGGTATACAGAGAGACACCTGCTATGTTAATTTGGTTCCCTTTTATGTACTTTGCTTTTGATCATGAAACACCTTTACCAGATCTTACATAATTATTAAATTAAGTCAGATATATTTAATTTTTATTCTATAGAAATTCGGGTAACAGATTGAAACAAATTCCACTAAAATACTCTGTCTGTTGCTTTGTCTACGTTGCAATGAAAAAGTAATTACTATTTTTGCAGTGAAGATTTGCATTTATGAGTTTCCCTTTTTCTTAACGTTATGCAAGAGCAGAGTTTTAGTCCTTTTTATTAAGTGCAAAACTCTGTATGTTTTAGGTATACACACTGTATACGTTCTGTAGGCTGCCATATACCATGACATACATTAATATCTCTTAATTACACACATTAAGAGATCATACACCACTAAGAGAGAGGTTGAAGACTAAGCATAAGTGTCAAATAGTTTCTACGTGCTGTAGGATACCCACTCTTGAGCTGTTACTCCACACAGGCGTAAGTCTCCCGCAGATCCTTTGTCAAGTGCGCCCACCCCATGCAAGGGCTGTAATTTGTTTTGGAGATATGTTATTACAGGAATCATTTCTGTAAGGACCTGAAGTGCTTTTTCTCTCTTGATGTGTAGCTAGTCTCTGTGAGATACTGATGTCCCTTCATGCAGGGTTTAGCGTAGCTCATTTATTTGATGCAATACTTATATATTTGTGATATTACATGATTTATGTAAGATTAAACATGCCCATTTAAATATATATATGCTAATTTCTTTTTTTTTTTTTTTTTTTTTTCCCTAAGAAGGAATGAACCTAAAAAAATTGAATACCAGGTGCTGGTACAAGTTGTCTGAATGGCTTGAACATAGATGCCTTGGCTGGTTTCTGAGCTTGGCAGATAAAGAATTAAGATTTCTTGTATTGGTAGTCCTTCTTGCTCCACCTTGAAAAATGCAAGGCATGTCAAATTAAGGAAGCCAAACCTAAATATGTCACCACATCAGAAAGTTAAGCAGGAGCAAGTTTTCTTGTATATCTTTTTCCCGCCTGTTCATTTTTCTGGCAAATATTAAAGTATGTGGAATATTTTGCTCTGTGGTACCCTTGAAACATTTAACAAAGATATTGGTCTGATGTGACTGCACCTATTATGGTTTATTGTTCCATCAGTTTTTTTGTCACAATACATGATGCACATGCATCTTAGATCACACAATTGATATATGCTCCCATTCATCTTGATGTGCCACATAAATCACTTCAGATACTGATAGAATATTTTAAAGAATTGACAGAACCAGTTCAGCCAGAATTGTTTTTCTTGTCTCTTGCTGAGTTGATTTGGTGGAAATAAAGGGTGGAAAGGTTCTTGGTAGGTCAAAATGTTATGGCTCTTAAGAGAAGAAAAAGATGCAAGTAATCAGTGACCCTGCACATAGTCGACCTTGACATTAAATCATTGTACGTAGATAATCTGTCCATAGAAGCAATACAGAAAGACACGTTCTTAGTGCTGGAACAGAGAAACTGTGCTTAACCTAAAACTTCTCACGGCAAACCAAATAAGAATCCAGTATATTGCATTCTCGAAAGCATTGTGTGCTTCAGTTGAACAGTACCTGTTACCAGTCTGAAGATGTCTGAGATATCCTGTGAAATACCCAGGCAAACCTTTGAACAGACATTGAATAAGAAAGCTTCAGACAGCTCTTCCCTCTAACTCTGAAAGCAGAAATTTTCCAGGCTAATGATTTGACCTTTATGTAGCGTAGGAGAAGCACATAATTTTTCAGGAGTGCACAATATAAATGAAATGTGATCTCCTTTACGAAGTAGTATTTAGTCACCAGAACTCTCTTGAGAGCATTGCTATATTAAATACGTATTATAGGCCAGATAGAGCTCAACTTTGGGAGTGGATGTGTATGTGGTTAAGCATTTTGTTTCCTTTATCCCAATGGAACATACAACATCTGAACTTAATGCTTTCAACAGTTAAGACTCTACCTGCTGAATTAAATATGCGTGGCAAGTGTTCACTGGCTTCCAAAACAACGTCCACTGTGTCCTCCAAGGGAAAAAAAGTAGCGTGTTTGCTAGTAAGAAAATTCCATCGGCTTTATTTTTCATTATTTTTTCATTTCTCCTTTTATTTGCCTTTCAAATATACTACATCTTTGCCCATTTATTTTAAGATCCCCACGTTCCCTAATTGAGCTTTTCATCACATTTGGATTTGCCAGGCGAGATATCGCTCATCGTCCTATTAGTGCTGGGAATTCCAGTGCGTTCAGACTTTGCTGTATATTTCTTAAAATTATCAAATATGGCCTTTTGGGAGGAAAAAGTTGGGAATTTATAACCTTGCTGAATAAGTAATGAAAATGGTTGTAACAAACACCGTGTATTGCTATGCACGTATAAAACACATGAAGATGAGCTCTCCTAGCATTGGGAATCTCTACAGCTCTTACAGCTTCTCTACCCACATTCTCAGCCGGCCCCATAGACTTGTTTTGATGTGACCCAGGGTCTCAGCAGAGTTTCCTGACTTGTGTGGGAGCCGTACAGCCCTGCCTGCCTAGTGGCCCGTGACCAGGTCAGAGAAGAGCGTTGATTCCCAATGCAAGTTTGTGATAGATGGTTCAAATGGGTAAGAGTTATCATAAGATAATCAGATCTTAGATGATAGATGTGGTTCACTTCATCTTTCACTTCTAGAGTCTAAAGACTGTTGTAACTGTGCAGTTTGAAAAAATTCCACTACTGTTGAGCTTTACTCCATTGAGAATTATGATTTTGACAGTAGCTTTGTGTATTTTTATGGCACATTTTGTCCTAATGCCAAAACTTTTCAAGCCTCAAAATACAATTATTTTCAGCATACATAATGTATATTTTATCTTAACCAAGAAATCCATACATTAACCACATTTTCCTGGCCATAGTTGGTTCTACAGTGTCTGCGTTTTCATTTATTGAGAGGAAATTCTCACAGCTTATGTTCACAGCGTACATTAGACTTCTGCAAAATTATTCACACATCTTTCTTACATCTCAAAGGATTTAGCATGCAACAGAAAATAATCTATTGCCTAATAGAACAAACAAACTGATTAGGCAGGTCATGCTCTGTCACCACCTTTAGCCTTTTAAATATGGACGGGTTCAAAAGCCGTGACTTTAAATTAGAAGAGGCCTTGGCTTGCTCTGCAATCAATCTCTCCCTCTCCTTCGGATCCTCTTCCAGTTGCCAATACCTTCCTTTTATGTGGTGTGGAAAAAACGATTGAACTTTCCGTTGCATCTGGGATGTTAGTGAATAAGAATCCTTTAAAATGATGTTGATCCTATTGAGGTTTTTAACTTTGCACGAATTCAAGCAGAGCAATTTAGATGCTTGAGAGACATAGCTAATTAGAAGTTTTCCTGCCTGACCTAAGCAGATCGAAGGGTGGGAATGCTGATATAAACATGTTACTTTGTAACCCAGAAAGGTTATTTACTTTGTTGGTCAGGAAATAAAACAGAAGTAAGAAATTATGCAAGTTAGGAATACAAGAGAGATTGGTACTGATAAGCATATATGGAAACGAATCACTCATATACCCAATACAATTAGCCACCGTAATACATCAGTAAGTGTAGGTAAGAAGTATTTGGATACAGACAATTGTGAAGTTCAACATGTAGTGGCTGCTCCCTTGGAGTGTCTCCTCGGTGAGGTTTGGGGTTTGTTTTTTTTTTTTTTTTTTTTTTGGAACTGGGTGAAAACTTACAAAATGGCCCAAGGCTCAGTTATAGCTTTGATAAGCAACCAAACAGCCTGCAAAGTTTCTTCCTTCTTTACTAAACACTCAAGTAGAGCCTCATAGAAATATTTCTGTTGGTTTTTTCCAACTTCAGTTTTTGGCTGGGCCAGTTAAGTTTGTCCTTATCGCATAGTGCAAGTGTGCCTTAAAAAAAGGACTTGTTCATTTGAAGGGAAGTGCCACCGTCTTGTGATTCCTTCTATCTCACTGCTTAGTAAGGCTCCTACTTGAGGTTTGCAGCGGTGTTTTCTTCCTTACCGTCTTCTGGCAGTTAAAACGTTCTGCAGGCAGCGATAGGTACAGCAATTCTCCTCCAGATCCACAAGAACTTTAGCAGCTAATATTCCCCCAGGCTGTCTCAGCATGTCAGAGCTGATAACTATTAAGTCTCAGCAAATATCTACTATTCCTGTACATAATTGCGTTACTAAGATGATTATGACTTTGCGGTAAGAAAGCAAAACAGAGGTCCGGAGGTAAACACCACTCACCGACTGCTGCCTCCAAGTTGTGTTGCCTCTTTTCTCGCAACAGAAAAGTGACTTTCAGCTAATGTTTGGTGCTTGGTCCGCTGGGGTTCTGAATAGTTGAGGTGCGCTGGGTTTTGCGACCGTTGTCTTCACAAATTTTTTACTCAGGACATAGTTTAAAGTAGGTGCAGAAAAGGGATTAGTCACGTTCCTGGTAGTAATAATGATCAGTAACTTGTATACCTGATACAACCGTCAGTTCAAGACGTTTGCTGGCCACTGGCTGCCAGTACCTGGGAAGATAAAGCAGAGGAAAGATGACTCTGCGTGTCGTGTTGGTAGTATATTTCCCTAAGCGATTGCTCCTGGCAATTTTCAGAAACAGGACACTGAGCTGATGGATTTTGTGCCTGAGCCAATACAGTGTTATATATATCTCCCTGAGCGACTTCCCTTGGATTTTTCACTACTTCTTGTTTTTCTATTTTACAAACTGATCATATTTGTTCAGGAATGTCATGGAGCAGATGAGGACCCTCTGTCCCATGGACATCTTAGACATCTGGATGTATTGGGGACCATTGCCCTGGTAGGTGCTTCCTCTCCTGGTTATCACTGCAAGTTCCATGACAAATTTCATAGGAGCTGTAAAACAGCTCATTTCTGGTTTATCCTAGAAGCAATTAATCTGTTATTGCAAGACGGCACGTCTCCCAAGGTCCTCTATCAGGTTGGACAGAGTTTCTTCTTTCTATCTCCTTTTAGCTTTCAACTGTGCCGTACCCGTCTCTGACAAATGGCTGGAACAAAACCTTGTAAAAAGACCAGACTCTAAACTGGGATAATCAAGGCACACTAGTGATATAAGTTCTAAGTTCTTTAGCACCATTGGTTGGTTGCTGGAAATAGGGTTGGGCTTTTTTTCTGTCAGTATTCCAAATATTACCAAATAAACATGTCTCAGTCTTTCCAGTCCTATCTTAGGTACTTAAGTCCTTGCTGCAGTCCTGTTCTGTTAAGAAATCAAAAGTTTGCTTTAACTTCTCTACCCTTTTACCATGAAAAATATTTTTGTCAGTAGTAATTGCATTACTAGTTGCTTCGTCCTGATTTGTGTGACCATCGTGAGACAAATGGACTTCATAATCTGTCTAGACGGTCTGGTTGTTACTTTAAGGGATGTTTGATCTCCAAAAGCAAGACATCCCTCGGCTGTTTTGTCAAAACCTTTCAGACATTGCTTTAATTCATTTCTATGTGGCCAGCCCCTGCGTTAAATCATATTTTTCATTTGCTGAGACATCAATGCGCCATGAAAGTACCTGCACTGTTTGTTCCATCATGGATCATCAGGAGGACCAGTTCCTAGCTACTTTCCTGGCAAACTGAACTCCTTATGTGACATTTACATTGCACCTTTTTCTTTAAGCCATTAGTCAAATTCAGGCTCTTGGAGTTTGTTTCAGGTGGGAAGAAAAAAGTAATGCCATAAGTAATGAGTGGGGTTTTTGGGTTTGGTTTGCTGTTTTTGGTTTGTTTGGGGTTTTTTTGTTTTTTTTTTTTTTTTTTTTTTACACAATCCTATTTAGTCCTAAAGAATATCCAAAGCTCTTTTCCCTCAGCCAGGAATTGCAACACAGATGATGTCTCCAGATCTCAGGCATTTAGCCCAGGATCTTGCCTTATTAGATTTTTTTTTTTTTTTTTTAAGGACTGAGCTTCCAGAACCTCTTTGGCTGTGCCCCAGGCTTATTTGCAGCTTTTTTTTTTTTTTTTTCCTCTGCTTCACTGGTCTTTCTACTTCTCTCTCAATAGAAAAGCGGTCACAAAATAATACTCAGTGAAACTCCTGTTCCCAAATGTCCTGAGCGTGTCCTATCAAGCTGAATAGCGACGGTTGCCAGAGTTTTGAGGAAGTCTCAAATTGTTTCAGCTACCTGGTTCCACAAAGCAGCTTACTGGCTTCTTACCAGTATCTTTAATGAATTCGCACAGACAGCTAATTCAAAGACCTATCACGCACTCAAGAAGCAGAACATAGCAAGCTTATAATCAAGGCAGCTCACTTTTGGATTATTGCATATTTAACTCCACTATAAATAGGCTGCAGACAAAGAATCGTTTAAAGAAATTAGAGAATGATTTAAAACAAGAGATAGTTATTTTGGAACGTTGAGAAGCCAAAAGAATGGTTGAGCTTCATTGTCAGTGTATATTTACCACAGGTTTTTTTTTTTTTCCCCTGCTAATTTTAGCTATATCAATGGTGAGGGGGGAAGCTTGTCTTTAAAAAATGACTTTTTTGGTGAGGCTTCCTTTCTTAACACTGTTTATTCTCTGGAAGGTTTTCACTGGTTTTTCTTTGATGTTAGGTTATCTTTTTACTTCTTGGTATTTTTCCCCTATGAAAAATCTGTATGCCTCCACATCCCTCTAACAGGAGCTGGGTACGTGAATATTTTCCTAATTTTTTCACTAAATGTGTAGTTTTGCACATTTTCAGTTATCTAGCAATATTCAAAACATGTTCTGTTAGTAGAAAAATGGCTTTTTTTAGTATTATTGAGTGCAATATTGTGGGATTTGTAGCCACACAGTTTTGAAAGAAGGGTAGTCTCCAGGCAGCTAGTTTTTATAGTGCTCAAGTTGTGGTGTTTTAATAATTAAATATAGAGTTAATTAAGTATGGGTTAAATCCATTCATTGATAGTTCTTGCTTTTTAAGTTGAAAGCCTTCTGAATTTATTTATGTGCATATTTTCTAACCTATGCATACCTGCATAGCCATATCTTTCTTTCCCTCTTAATTTCCTTTGTTTCTGGACAGACTAAAGACTTGTGAAAAACATTAAAAACAGGAAGAATAATGTTTGAAACAGAGAGGTGCATGTTTTATTCATGTAGAGAGCTGTTTAGGTCTTGGTACTAAACCCTTACATATTCTATACATTGGTATCAGAGGATGCTCGCTTTCATTCCTTGTCAGTTCCATATCCTTTTCTGTTCTTAACATAGTTCCTTGTTCCTCCCTACCGATCGCAGCTCTGGTTCCTTGCCTATTGAGGTTTTTTTTCCTTTTTTACTTTCGTTCAGACTCCAGATCTGAGGCTGGTGTTTGACTCTCTTGCCCCTGAGGCTGGAAGAGCACCAGAACAGAAGCAACCCTCAGCAAATGCGTTGATATATCTGTTTCATATCTTACTCTCCAATGGCATTGCAGAAAGATTGCAAACCACTCTTACACACATCATTTTAGTAGTTCAAGTGAAGATGCTTTTTGGTATATTCAAAATGCCTAGTGGTTTTAGAATGCTTATAGAAACTTAGTTTTTGAAATAATATTGCAGAAAATTCTGCTGTAGATGCAGAAATTTAATATTCACATCAAAAAATAATTCTGGTTATTGTAGCCATTCAAATACATGACAGAAACATAATATGTGATCTATGGCTTCAGAAAATTATCTCAGCCTGTAAGTTCTCAGTAACAAATGCCCCAGAGAAACTCTGACACACCTGGAAACTACAGGCAAAGAATTATTTACCGAAATAATTCCAGGGTATTTCCAAAGGCAACAATAAAAAATACTTACGAAAAAATGGCAATGTTCTTATGAGTAAAAATTGGACTGTAAATAACCTAGTAAATTATTAATTATTTATCCATCTCTGCTTGGGAGTTCAAGTAAGTATAATTGGCTGGTCCCTAATGAGATGCAGTGAAGATTCACATTTTCCCTGTTGAGTTGATAAAAATCAAATTAGAAGAACCTCTGAACACGTCTGTCAGTGTTGTGTATGCAGATAGGCTAATTTCAGCTGTGCTGGGGAAAGGTCTATAAGGGCAGCAGGAGAGGAGAAGAAGGTTGGGAGCAGGAGGAGGTGTTAAATTGGTGGCAGTGTTCTTGTCTTTTTTGATAGAAATGCAAATTGGATACTTATTATCTGAACCAATGGTCTCCAAACTGACGAGGGGCCACTGTGTGCCAGTTTTCCAAAGTATCAGTAAGAAAAAAACCCGCACAAATCTAGATTTAATCATTTTTGGAATGGGGAATAGCAAAGCGCATTTCTACAGGAAGAGAAAAGAAATTCGAAGACCTCTTAGGGCACAGTCAATAATCGGACTATTCACGATGGAAGGCATCTGCCCCAGCTGCTGCTGCTTGTGTATCTCAGCACACCTGGTGAACATCTGGTGAGGAGAGCTCTGGCAGAGGATTCAGCAGTGCCAGATTGTTACGAACACATTCAGCTAAAAGTCTGAGTGCTGCACGCAAGTGCAGAAGCTGTTCCTGTTACAGAGCTCTAAGCTGTACTTAACAATTCCACTTTCAAAAGGCATCTTGAAGCATTGAACAACAATCAATGAGGACCTTGATTTCCTTATTGTTTCATGGAAATGTTTTGTTTTAGAGATGTATGTGGAAACGCTTAGTTTTGTATTAAAACATAAAAATGATACATAGAAGACTTTGGCATGTACCGCAGAGTCTCAATTAACTTGGTTCAAGAGGCACAGCATCAGAATATATAAAGCGTAAAAGCAAATTTTATTTTTTCTCTGCATTATGATAGAAATACAAAGAATTAATCTTGATTTATATCAATGTAAATGAATAGAATTTGACCCCTGTACTGTATTATTACAGTATGGGTTACTCAATCCTTGATAGATGTATTAGGAGATATTTATCTCTATGAAAACTCTATTATAATCAGAGTCAAAGCCAAGTAAATAAAAGATTATATTTAACTGACAATAATGAGATTTATTTAGTTTGCTGTGACCTTAAATTAGAACTTTCTAGCTACATGGCCTTGTGGAAGCACAGCTGCATCTGAGAAAGATCGCAGTCTACCTCACGCATTTTTTTTAACAAATACATAAAAAACAGTCGTCAGATATTAAAATGATTGGACACGTACGCATGGAGCACTTGTCACTAAATTTTTTTCTTTAACACAAACAGTTGTCTACTGAGAACAGAGAGAGCAAGTGATCATGTTCCCTACTAGAGACTCTCCCAAAACAAGCTCTTCTTCTTAACATGTTTGTTGAATCTAAAAATTACTATCAGTTCCTTCTGCTTTGTGTTCCCTACTCTTTTGACCATGAAAATCGGTTATACTTAGGTGTTTCGTAACACGTTCAATTAAATCCTGGGTACTTATTCAGTGGATGAGGATCCCAGTGCAAGAAAGGTCGGTGGGTTGATTTTCTTTTCAATTCATGTTCCATACCATCTCTTTATAAAGTTGTCTGCTATTGCATAATTTCTTGTAGCTCAAAGCTGATGGAAATCAAGGCTTCAATAGCTTTAGGAAGAAATGAATGGTAATTTCCTCAAGTATTGCAAGTGAGAGTGGGTCAAACCCTGCACAACAGTGGTTGCAACTTCCACTGAAAGCAACTGGAAAGACAAAGGGGGACTTTGGGGAATTTTAAGGATGTGCTGCCAAGGCCTTTCAAAGGAGCTCTGCCAGAGTAAAGCTGTCTGGAGAAGGTGATCTTAAATAAGAAAGGGAAGTGGTTAAACGTAGCTCTCTCTCTTCTGGAAAAGTCAGCAAAGGTCTACTTTTTTCCCCTAACATTCAAGAGAAATCCCTTCATTCTACCAACTGGCGCACAGGAAAATATCCCTCCAGACTTTCCATCTTTACCTGCTGGCAGTCTAACAAAAATCAGTCGGAGGATCCCTCCTATTCAGAATTTCCTTTCATTTTTATAAAACTTTTACCAAACTGTGATAATGGGTTTTTTTGCAAGATGACTGTGCAGTTTCAATAGTCACTATGTAAGATACCAGTTTTTAAATTAGTAGTGAAAGTATTCGGCTATGTCTGATTTTACCCTGTGTCTGCGAGCTCCACTGACTATAACTTTTTTCTTCTTTGTTAGAACCAATCCTATATTGATATCTTTATTCCTACTTTACTTTGGCAGTAAGGCATTTTCATCAGCTACTTTAAAGAGTTCTGATAGTAGAGCCAAACTAATTTTCATCAAATTACGGGATTTTGGAAATATTGCTCCGGTGTTCATCCAATAAGAGTTCATCCGTATGAAAAATGAATCTTGACTGTGCTCTGTATCAGAGATACTAGATAGCGAATACTTGCATTGTGTAACTGAGAGCTACAGAGAGGAACGTTATTTCCTCACTCCTATAACCCGCAATTAGATGATCAGATCCAACCCTTTCAGCTTCAGGAGATACCAGACTACACTCCATCTGTCAAGGCAGAGACTTATTTAACTAAAAATGTGTAAGAGCTGAGCAACCAAACCATAATTACCCAAACGACTTCCCTGTGAAGTAGCCATTCCTTTGATCAGCTGGCCACTGCAGGCTTGGCTGGTCAGCGCGTCTCTCCCTGCACCAGCCTTTCCACTGCACTGCAGGCAAACCCCAAGTCCCTGCCTTCATCTTCTTCAGGTGTAAACTTCATGCCTATGGATGCACACGATGATCTCTATCAGCTACTTGATTGCTAACTTTGTTTGCTAATTTTGCTAAATATATGCTCGTACGTAAGCTGTAGCACTCTGATTGCTAAATTCAAACAAAACAAAAAGCTTATTATCCCATTCTTTAATTAACATACTAATGCAAATAAGCAGCACTTTGATGGCTCCCCTAGTTCTCACTTTTCTATAAGCTCCTTCAGACAGTTTCTATGGCTAAGATATAAGCCTGTATGTCAACTGGGCAAAGATCTGGGGCTATGTTCCCTGTCTAGTTAGTAGCTCTCTTGGGAATAAAGTTCCCTCTTCCGTGATCCGGTTCAGCAGGTTTGTGCTGATCTGCATTCTGATATCTGCTATGCACTGAGGCTGAGGTCTGTAATTGTCCTGTGTGCATCAGAGGGAGATTTATGTTGGGTTTTTGTTATTTATGAAATATCAGAGCTGCATGTAACTGGAGAAAGGAAATGTAGTTGGGAGCTGCCATTAGTATGGAAGTCATAATGCGTTACAGAAAGTTTGTTACTCTGCTGTTACATCTTCTTGCTGTATGGTGTTTAAACCATGATGAAAATAGAATTCAAGCAGAAGAATTGGCCAGAATGCCATGTTGTGTAGATTTAGCTGCCATAACCAGGAATTCTCTACATTTATGGCTCTGAGAGTTAATAATAATAATAATAAAAAATTATCAAATGGGAAACCACTGCAGAGTCACAACTAAACCTATGTATTCTTCATTGCCTAAGCCCCTGGAATACCAACTGTAAAACCAGAATAGTTTAACCAACAATTGGACTATCAATGAACACACTGTTTTAAGTGTTGGGGCGAGGGGATGATTCTGTTTAGTGGTGAAAGTATGAGATGTCTTTCCTTACTGTGGTTCTGGATGCTCAGGGTCGATCAGAAGTCACCAGCTCTGAGGGAAGGTGCTGCATTATGAAAAGCTCCTCGGAGATGAAAGACACTTTCTTATGGATGGCAAGGCTGAAGCTAGATGGCCACCAAGACAGGTTTTATGTATTATCACAGCTAAGTTTAGGAAGTGATGGTACTTTGTCTTAATACATCAGCATTCTAACGAGACCTCACCGTACGAAACAACCATGTTCACAGCACACTGTAAATCATTCTTAGCAGTACAATAAGTTTTCGTAGGGCGTCCTGATGGGTGTCAGATCTCAGCAGAATGCTTCATACATCTGAGAGAGAAAGACTTGACTGCTAGATTTCTTCTTGTCTGTTTATGGGAAATGATAAACGAAGTGTAATAGCGTTTTTGACCAGCTCATGTCACACAGAATTCATGTACTGTGTTTCAGCTTAAAGGCCTAGAATTTGCATTTTAATTGTAAACACTATTTGTACTTTGTAGTCACTTCTAAATCTTTCTCTTTTTTTCCTTGAAAAATATTGATAGTAATCTGTCAACACAATTATCTTTTTTCTTTCAATTGGGGCTTGGATTTGTGCGGTACAACATAAGAGAGAGATAAGAACGAACAGTTTGAAATAGGGAAAACCAGAACCATTTACTAAGAAGATTTTGTTAAAAGGGAGCTGGTAAATGGGTAATAGGCTATCAGAAACAAGAAGTGATTATAACTCTTTTATAAAAGAGAATCAGTGGGAGAAATATGAATAGCTGAAAAACAGGGTTTTGGCATAATTCCCGTGGATTTTCATGATAGCAAGGTTAATTCTTAGCATTTAATTTTCAAACATTTTACAAATATTAGTCGAGCTTCACAACATCCTGCTGGGGTATCTGCAAGTTAATAGCTTGTGTGAGCACATATTGCAGGACCTCAGTTAAATCTCTGACATTCCTGATCTCGTCTTGGACTCGGAAAACAGACTCTCCCCTCCAGAACTCGTATCTCTCTCAGAAGCACGGAGCCATTACCCTTCTGCAAACTTCTCCTCACCTGTGCAGTTCGTTCAGTTTGATTTGCAGTTAATCTTTCCGCTCTGCTTCTCATGCTCATCGTAGGCATGGCGTGCCACCAGAGGCAATTGTATAAGGTCTGTAAAATTCTGAAACCTGACAGTTGTAATGGAAACACAGCAAACTGTCACTCTGTAATAGCACCAGGTCTATTACTACAATTGCAGCAGAGCCTCTTCATAAAACGAGCTGATTTTCTGTATATACTCATAGTTAATTCCGGGATATATGTGCTGTCAGTTGAAATACAGCTAATATTTTTAATGCTTCTTGGATTTTTATCATGCTGCAGCAGTCTCCAAGCAGAGACATATAGATCCCTGAACAAAGACTGCTATCAGAGACATCAAATACACGTTTTCCTTTTGATATAGTAGAGAAATAACTGATTCCAAGCCATTCAGGTGGATGGAAATTGTGTTCACTTTAACACCTCAAGATGTTTGTAAAAGCAGTTGAAAATCAGCTGCAGGCTATTGAAGAAGTTTGATGACCAGCAGTGTCCTAGAGGTGGCTATCCACTGCTGGTAGAGAGGCTGAGGCACCGTGTTGGTGCTGACTTTCATGCTACAGAGCAGGAGGACAGAAATAAGAATATGACAGAGGGAAAGAGGCAAGAAAACTGGATGCCGGCACCCTGCACTAGGCAGGAAAACACTTGGGATAGCTATTGTAGGAGGACTCTGTGGGGCTAGGACTCTGAAAACCAGAGAGGAATTTAAGATGTGAATGAAAGCACTGTAGGAGGATTGGAAGGATTAAAGGCAGGAGGCAACGAGAAGACCTGCTGATGCTGAGTTCTCAAAGTAAGCTGAGAATGCAGCAGCCTCCTGGAAAGGGAGAAGTGCAGGGTTCCACTACTGGAAGCAGTGCAAAGACTGAGAAAGTAGTGAGTCAGACAGTCAAAAGATCTTTGTTCACCGAGGACCAAGAGAAAAAGAGTTATTTCATAAGCATAAATTACATTTAAAACAGGAGTAGTATCTTGTGTCTTCATGCATCCCCCACAAAAAACACCAGGTTGCTGTAATCTTCCCCGAAACCCACAAGCAACTGTGCTAACCCAAGCTTTCCTTCCAGACCTCCCTCGGCTGCCATCCTTCGCACCACAGTCTGCGTTCCCAGCTCCCTGCCTGCCTCCCTGCAGCGCTCCCCAGGCTCCCGCTTGTCCCCTCGCCGTCCGCGCGGTGAGCCCTGGGTGCTGCCCCTCCTCTGGCAAGGCAGGGTGTGCGAGGTGCCAGGACAAACCAGGAAGGGAGGTCTTTTCACAGCTTCTCTGTTAGCGCAGGCAGGGAAACAAGTTTCTCACCTGCCAAGCTATTGATTTTCACAGATCTTGTCAGAATTTAATACCTTTAAAACTTCCAGCCTTCAGCATGGTTGAAATAGGACAACAGCTTCAAAAATCGTAAACTGACTGCTCAAGTGGAAAAGCACTTGAAGAATGTAGCCGTGTTTTGAAGAGGAACGCTCTTCTTTTTTTAACATTATTCTTAAATTCTTCATTATTGTGAGTGCATAACTGCACATACAATGTGTTCTTTTCAGGTTGAATTCCCACTCTCCGTTATGCACGAACCAAAATGAATGTCCAATGGCTCTGCCGTGAAAAGATGTCAAGTCCCAGCATTTCTCTTGCATATTTTTATAGATGCCTTCTGAGACACACAACATTTGCTCTGAGAGCTGTTTTATTGAGAGGACAAGAGCATCTCTGCAGGGCTTAGGGACAGCAGGTTGACCTGAACATGTGGATGCAGACAAAGCTGTCTTTACATCCAGTAGAGATCAGTGCAAGGTGTACCACACACTCCTATAGGTACCCCCGGTGTATATGAATATATATGAGTTCAGTGCCACATAAAAGGTTGCCCAGCTGAACAGCACAACTGGAGCAGAGAAGCAAACTGAAGTCTGCGAAGACATTCTGTCTATTGACAGTTTATTTTTAAACCACTCCTTGTATTCCCACCGTGCAGTTTAGTTTCACGGATGCTTGCTGCACCTGCTAACAGACGCCGAGGAGCGGGATGCCAGTTGCTTCTCCTCTTAAGCACAACAAATAATTATCTGCGTGGCTCCCGCGTCCTCTATCAGTGCTGCTGCTGCTTCCTCCCATGTGTCAGTGCCACCTGGTCCCATGGCAAGGTGATAGACAGTAACAGTCTGCCAAGGAGGAAAGGCAGGAGAGAGAAGGTGAGTGTGAAACAGCATGAAAAACCCGTATAGTCACACATGTATTTACAGTCTTACGGAGCTTATTTGCATTACGGCCCGATTCTCACATTCCTCTCCTGTGTCGGTACTTACTTCTCGTGCAGCGTCTTCCCTGTCTTTCAAACCTACTAAGAAGGACAGGGATCAAGGTCACTTTTTCCTTGGCCAAGAGAAGAGCTGATGCGCAGAGCTTCTGGCTGGCTCGCGCCTGCAGACAGAATACTCTGAAACTGCAGTGCATGCACTTTCCCCAGGGATGGGAAAGTTAACAACTGGTTTGCATTTGCAAACCATAATACAAGGCTTTAGTGAGATAAACTGAATGTGACAATTCCAGAGCCCTGAATTATAAAAAGGAGTTTCAAGTCTACGTTCAGATCTACGTTTAAATGGAATTATATACTGAATTTTTGCTGCCTACCTGTTTCCTAGCAGAATCACAATGAAAAAAAAAAGAAAAAAAAAAAAAGGCTGGAGCACTGCTGCTTTATCTCAGAAAACATTTTAAAACAAATTACTTTAAGTAGTCATTCCTGTTCGGCTATTAGAGAAAACGGATGGGCCTGGGGTTCCCTACTGAAGGTACTATTCCCTTGGGCGTAGATGTGGATACTGTACTCTTTATTTTGTTTGTACTAGAAGAAAATAACCCCCAGCAGCCAGATCGATTCTAAATTGAAAATATGCAGAAGAAAATATTAAATTCTGAGTAATTGCTGCACACAAAATGTAAAGCCTGTGCTAATAATATCCTTGGGCCCCTTCTGATCAAAGAGGCTCAGAGTGGTAACGGCTTCAGCCAAGGTTTTGGTGGTTTCTTTACTTTTGAAGAGCGTTATCGTTAGTACTCAGCCAGGACCAAAGCTGAGCAGAAAACTGGAGACTTACGGTGACGTTACTTCTCTGTGAATTTTTAGGATGTTTGTATTTCAGGTGTCCTCAGTGGTCTTCTGTTGTGTTACCAAAAAAGGCATGTTGGTTTGGAATGTAGGGCAATGGATTTTTACTTTCACTGAAGACAGCAGAGGTACCATTTGCTGCACTTGAGCATCCTCGAATAAGCAATAGAAAAGGTTTTTTTCTCAACTGTGTGGTCCTGGAGCTCATATTACTTTCTTCTATTGCTACCTAACGTGGTTTTGTTTATAAAGAAGCAGGTGACATAGCTGTTATGTTCCGACTAATTGAAACCCACAGCTCTTTATGTATTTACATTTATGTCCTTTTTGGCTTTTATTCAGTCTTTCTAAGAACAAGCTTAATTATTCCTATAAGGAGATAAACGTAAAAAGCAGTTTGCAAGTGCAGAACACGTATCTGTGGTAATCGTTGTCATTCTGTTTTCATCCTTAGCACTGTGAATTTCCACCAGCACCGTCTGTAGTGATATTGCTGTAAATTAGGTCTGTATTACTCACTGGATTATTAGCAAAAGTAGTGTTAGATGAGGCCCATTGAGCTCTACGTAATATGAATCCGTAGTAGAATTTCAGAAACCAAAGGTAGGGTAGTTTTGGCCGGGTGATAAGTTATTTTAAAGGATGGTGACAACACAGTTCAGGATAGCATGTTTGTTAGAATACGAATTGGATCTTGCTGATGACTTTTTTCAACTCATCAATAAAATACTGCACTGTCTCCGTGCTTCTCTGTCACACAAATATAAGTTATCTTAGTCTTTATAAGCCACCTGGGAGAATTGCTTTTAGATGAAAGAATTAAAATATATCTCATTTGTTCGGGTTTATAAGCCGCAGTGCTCTTGTTAGAGAACGTACGACCATGCAATGGTAGTTGTATCACCCTGTGCAGAAAGAACTAGGATTTCAAATCAGGCTGTAAACCTGGAGAGAGCAGGAGTGCTATCCATTTGTCATTCACGTGTCATTCTGCTGTCTTCCCCGTCGTCTGAATTCAGCCTAAATTCTTCTGGTACTTCTTGTAAGGCACTTCAGGGAGTTGCATGCACTCTCTTGGCCGACAAGTGCAAATTATCTGATGCAGAATAACCATTTTCAAATATAAACTGTTACATGTAAAGCTCATCAAATGAATATAAGTTATAGTAGAAGAATAAGAGAAAGACGTATGTATTGACAAAACTAGAGAAGCCATTCATGCTTGTGACTCTCTGAAAACTACCGCACAAATGATTCAGCGGTTTTAGGATTTTTTTTCCCAATTAATTCTATTTACTTATGAATAAATGCATTTCTTCAGTTGCAAATTTCAGAAGCATTTTAATGCCGTGTTCAAATATTGCAAGTATCCATTTTTGCTGAATGAAATGTTACTCTTTTTATTTTTAAGCTGGTATGGTTGGCTTTTTTCATCTAGCTACATCTGTTACTTTTTATAAATATGCCTGTTCTCCCCCTGAGAATCAGGCAGAACTTCTTCCAAGCCTTCTATTCTCAAGTGTAACTTCAGAAGTGTGGAAATAATAGCTTTAATACTTGCCCTTTATTGGCTAATTCAATAGCTTTATGTACTGTAACTGAGAAAGGTAAGTGTAGGGGGGATTATAAAGCAAAGGGAGAAACTTTTTCCTCTAATTCTGACCCCAAAGGGACTTCTGTTCAAAGGTCCGTGTGGCCAAGGATCTAGGCTCTGCCAGAAGTCAGCACTTGGGAGATATATTAGGAATAGGGCTGGTGGAGTGACTAGCTGTGCGCACCCGCTGTTTTGGGAAGGTTGGAGTCACGTTTCATCTGGATCACCCTTCTCTGCCTAGTTTTATGAATTTATTTCATCCATTTTGAAATGCTTTTTACTTTTTCCTCCATAACAGTATGGCCACGGTCTTGGCTATTAGCTCCTAGTAATGTAATCAATGATTATAACAAGAACAGGCGTAGAAGAGATCCATGTTAAATGCCTTAAACTTTGTTACAGCTGAAGAATCTATAACCTCCATCAGACCTCATGTCTTAAGACATGAGTCTGCTCAACCTGATAGATGGGGTTTGATGAGTGAGATCAAGCCTCGTGCCCTGCACTGGTGTCATCGCTGAGGTTGGGGAGGATTTGTGGAAGGCCCCAGAGGGGCTGGCAGCGGCTTGCTCTGAGCCAGACCGAAAATCCTCCTCCTCCATTTGCCTCGTCTTTCCTTGGTGTCACTTGTGAAGGAGTGGATTTTAGCAGCCCTCAGGATTGCTATCATCACTTATTACTGCTGTATCCTTCAGGGGCTGGCACGGGGTAGATCTGGCTCTTTCCGATACAGTAAGCATTGGCTGACAGCTTTTTTGACAAGCAGTCATATATTTTGCTATATTCTTTGAGATGCTTATCAATAGCAAAAGTCTTCCTATGATTTGCTGTAGTTTATCATATGGAAAAATACATAGTGTATTAATTTGAATTTTCTGCTGAATTTCAGCTTTTTCAGTGGCACGCCTCTTGGGTGTATAATAGATGGCAGCCTAAGTTCACTGGGGTTACACTGTAAAACCTCCTTCAGGAATGAGCGGTGGTTATTACCGGTGACCTGAATCCTATTACAATTTCAAAAATAAAAGTGTAATCTAACAAAACAATGCTGTACTAATAAATGCCAATGCATCCACATTAGCTCCTTTCTTCAACAGGCATGTTTACTCTGAGTGCTGTTTATGACATCTCTGTAAGGTAAAAGGTTTACGGTGAGGTCAACAAAATTTGTCCTTCAAATTCAAGTCTTACACAACATTCTACACCATCCAAGTTTTATTACTGGTTGTCAAAACCTTTTTTCTCTGGCTTCAGATAAAGTAGTTTATTGAATTAAATGGTCTAAGTCAGTTCTGAAAACATCTCTTTGCTTTATGGTGCTGTAATACTTGCAATCTTTTTTTTTTTGGATTTCAAATTGCACAGAAAATGTCTTTCTTGTGAAAGATAGAGATAAATCAAAGAACAAAATATTCTAGGAAAATTCAATCTCCCACTCAGCCTACAACTCGTTTGTTTTGTTATTTTTTTTTTTCCTCAACTGCTGTCAAATATGTCAGCCACTCATGTGAGTGATGTAATCCCACATTTGGAATATGCTGGTGGTTGGACATATGTGCAGCACCAGTGGGAGTTCTGAACCCAAGAGTTTGTTGTCTCTTTCTGGTTGTTGTTATTTTACTTTCCTTTAAGATAGTGTGAGATGATGCTGATATCAAATAAGCGTGAGCTTTTGGAAGAGTAAATGTGGGGTTTTTACTCCATAGAAACTTTTGCAATCAGAGCTATGAAAGTGGCTGCAAAATGAGAGTGATTGTGACAATTATTTTAACACAGATATGTCCCTCTTCACTGGATTCTTGTGTGCATAAGCAGCCTCATATCAATAAGGAGGTACATAATTCTGACACCTCTGCATGCATTCAAAGGACAAAGGCAGAGATTGGGAGAATTTCCAAAATCACATGATATACAGAGTTAAAGGAGAAATCACATAGGAACAGACTTTGGAGAGCAAATTCACAATGAAGTTTTGATTTTAGTTAGATCAATCGAAAGAGCACCTATCGTTAACTGCTGGTGAAAACCGCCCGTTATATTTGCTTGGGAATTATGTAGGGTAAGGAAACAGTAAGTTGATATTGTACATTAAAACAGCTCTGTAAGGCTTTTAATTTACGATGGTATGTATATTGATCTCAGAAATTTCAAATAGCTATTTCTCCTAAGTAAACCACACTTTGATCTTTATAGGTTCAGAAGAGTCTGGCTTTTTTGAGGATGTCTTTCATGTTCCAAGTGAGTTCAGAAGTTGTCATGTCATTAGAAGTAGTTGGTCCTCTGCTTTGAAACTCCAGATGTAGACTAAGCAACAGAAATGATTATATGTTCATGTTTGCATTCTTTATTAATTGAAGCTTGATAGGATTTCAGAGTGCCAAAATAAAAGTGGAGAATTAATATGCATAGAAGTTGTAAATTTAATTAGCCGGCATTATCAATTAGGCACACTCAGCAGAACCCCAGGATGCATTTTGATTCAGCGTATCTGCCGAAGAGTTGGACAAAATGCAAAATGAATATTCAGTTAAACAATGAAGTGGATCAAATAGCTGGATTTTTGTCCAGTGATCTACTAGAACCAGTACAGAGGTAGATGTTTATTCACTGGAACACTCGAGGAGGTAATGACTGTGTGATCCTGTAGTTCTCCCTAGTAATTGCCATTAAGTGTAAACCCATTTCTAGGTTTTGATCTAAAGGTGCAGAATTTTTGACTATTGTATTATGGGCACAGTGCTGCTGATCAGTATTTCTCATTTACAAAGCACTCGTTTAACAATTACTGCTCTGAATCACAGTTGTTTATCAGTGAATCTAAGAACATTAGAGATGAAATATTTATGTTATGTCATCTCGTCATCCCTCTTTTAGTTAAGCATTGCTCCCTGTAGTATAATTTTGATGAGCTTTCCACCATTTCCCTTTGAAAATGAAGTAACCATTAATGGTGTATTAAAAAAACCAAAAAACCAAAAAAAAAAAAAACCCAAAAAACCACCCAAACACTTTTTCTTTCGATTGTAAAAGATGAGCAGGACGTTTAGCAGTTGGAAAACTGAACTTGCTTGAGTGGTTTCACTCTACAGCCTGATTTCTTCAGCTCGCTGCTTTTATTGTGGGCCAGTGGAAAAAACCAAGATGGTATATACATTTCTATAAACTTTAGCAAGGTTTGGGTTTTTTAAATACAAGAGAAGACCTTCCTGAAGAGTCATTATACATCCCTCTTCCAGTACGATGAAATGAAATTGAAATGCAGCACTTTTACTCATTTGTCCCAGCTTTAGATAGTCTCGTTACTCAGAAGTAACAAGTACTCGTTTCTTTGTGCTACAATTCCTTTTTTATGTCACAATGGTTTTTTGTGTGAATAGGAAGAAAGAAGACAAGAGGGAAAATATGCACCTTGCCTCCTTTCCTACTACGTTTTCTTCTGGTTCTGTTTTTTTTTTTCCTGTTTTACTCATTCATCTTTAGTCCTAAACATCTGGGGCTTTGACCAGAGTTGCCAGTTTCTGGGCTCCAAACATCGAACTATTACAGAACTTTTAATACAAGTAACCTCAAAAAAATTAAGTATGAAGAGGGTGAGAAATTATGTTTTCTCACTGGATGTAAGCTACTAATTAAGCAAATATCAGACATCTAGGCACACGGAAGGGCAATTTTAAAGCGTAACTCTATCCTATGTAGTACTGTCAAGCATGATCCAAAAGCAATCTGAAAGTAATTTTTTTTATCACTAAGCCACTAGAATATTTATATTTCATTAACATCACCTTTGTTAATTAGCACTTCAATAGTTCAATTTTTGCTAGATCCAATATGCATCATCAGATAGTACCAACTTACAAAGAGGGTTTGTTCTGAAATCCAAGTCTGTAGAAGTGGAATCTGATTACATGTTAAATCAGCTCCCTACCTGCATTCAATACAGTTAAGACAAAAAACCTGCTCTTTTTTTTTTTTAATAGAGGCTCATCTCTACTATGTATTTTTTCAGTGTGAGCCAGTAAGAGAAATTGAGCCATTCATGCATCACCAAGAAAACAGATAAATTACCATTAAGGGGAATTCTGCCCTTAGTTACTGGCAAAAAATAATAATTTGTATAATAAAATAATATTTACGTTGAGCACACATTACACATTTAAAATATTTACAAAATTAATTTTTGAAAGCGTTCATTGGTGTCCAAGCACAAACTATAATTTAGAGAAATGTGGATAAAGAGTTATGATATTCTTCTGTAGGAAAATATATTTTGTGCTGGTGATGCTCCTACACTAGACACCACAGCACCTGAGACCTTAGTGCAAGGACCTTAAACTATGTGACTGGTATATCTCACATGTTATTAGTGATTGAATCTCAAACAAAAATGCCATATCATAACAAAAGAAAGACAGATGTTTTATTAGAAGAGAATTATTCTAGTGACATTATCAGGGAAAATATTTTACCACAAGTGACAATGTAAGCAAAATATTTTATAGTTAAAAGAGTTCTAACAGACATAGCAGTGATTTAAAGAATATTCCTGTGGGGTTTTTTAAAGCTCAAATACCAGTTAAACACAGGGCTGCTTAATAAACCTATTAAAATCAAATATCAAATAAAAAATAAAATTATCATTAATAGTATTTAGTGATTTATCCTTCTTGGTTTGAGATCCACTGACAAAGAACAACCCGTATATGTAGCAGCTTTTCCTGGTACAAGCCGGGTCTCAGCACGCCCGAGCTGGTGGAACCTCGGTTTAGCAGTTGTGCAGTGAGCAAGCAAATATTGCCAGACACGGCGTAGCTGAAGTACCCTGTTACTATTGAGGCAACATTTTGATTTACTGCTCTTAAGTCCTACAAACTAATTTCCAAATCCTTCAAATTGTAGAAACAGAATTAGATAATCTGTGAATATATTTGCCAGTTTTAGTCTCCTCTAATTTTCTGCAGTGTTTCAAAATTAGACTTGAAAGGAGCTGTTTTCCCTCTTCCCTGGGTGAAAACATGCATTTTGAACCTAAAAATAGTACATGCGTACAACATCGTGCTTCTTGGGTAGGTATTTTTTGTTGTTCCAGGATTTCAAGTATCAAGTGTGAAATAGGAATGTTCTTCTTTAAAGAAATCTTACTCGGCATAAAAGGCACCGAATCCAAACTAAGCAAGTTGTTAGAAAAACAGGGCACGAGTCTGGGCTAGAGCCAATTGCACAAATGAAGGGATGATGAAATGCACAGGGAAAGGTTAAGGTAGGATGAGGTAGTGAGGACAGTAGCTGGGCAGTAAAAGACTTGGCATTCAGCATCCTAAAATACACAGGGAAAAAAACGATAACAGCTTGCAACAGGGAGCATAGCAGTTCTCATCAAGATGAGTGACAGTCATCACCAAGATATACAGAAAAGAGCCACGCTGCAGGAATTGTGTTTTAGAGCTATATTTGCATTATGCAACTTCTGTGACTGTGCAGGGGGGCTCAGCACCAGCTCCCGTCCGTGCCAGTTTGCTGCTCTGACAAGGTTCTCCTTTTGTCCAGCTCCCAGAGCTGTCATTTCTGCTGTCCCACACCTGAGAATCCAAAGAACTATGAGGATTCTTGATGTTCTTTATGATATGCTCGTGTCATCAAGGGGGACGTGGACAAGTGTCAGTCCACCATAGGGTACACAGCTATTGCATGGATTTATAAAAAGTGCCCTTTGCCAGCTGCATTTTTCCTGACTATTCAAGTTGTCCTTTCTATCCTCTAAACCCCTTTTCCTCCAACTCCAAATCCATCACTACCTCAACCTCTCATGTCCATGCATTTTCTGTAGACTTAGCCAGCTTCTCTTTTTTTTAGGGTCGTAGTACTCTTCCAAGTGACACCCGCTGCTAGCTGGTGGATGCCATTTTTCCATTCCAGCCACGAAGGGTAGGGTGTTCTGATAGAGAACAAACAACATAGTGCAATCTTAATCTCATAATGTAATATTGAAATCACAGCTGGTTTGGAAAATACATGAGCCATCTGCTTGCCTCATGAGACAGTTTACAGTGCAGAACCTTCAAAACCTCTGGTGCTAGAGTAAAAGCTCAGGAGATGCACCCCTAAAAGAGGGAAGCTGCTGGCTGTGAAATCATACTCTTTTTACTTCTGATTTAAAAAACTCAGTTGTACACAGTTGTAGAGATGTAGATTTATATCGATAATGAACACTGATTTACTGATAAATTTGTATGGGAATTGGTTGAAGAGTCACTAAAACAATAGTTTTCACACTAGAACTCAAATTGTGTACTAGATCTCCCAGAGGACAGTCTCTTTCTTCATTTCTAATCCTTCATTTCTAGTCCTGGCACAGGACCAGTGTTGTATCTTCAAGAATAATTACCGTTCTGTGGTAGTGGATAGCTCTTGTAATGGGATCTTAGAGAGATTTCAATAAATGATGCTGAAGCTAGCAAAGGACAATCTAAAGAAACAGCTGGTGGATGAAAACGTGTGAAAGATGGTGAGCACCCGACCCAGCATACGTGCACAGATCATTATGCATGCAGGGAGTGATTTTGATTTTAACAGGACAGTTTTTGAACACATGGCCACGGGCAGATTCACAGAGGTGAAGCAGCTCCGATGGAGTGAGATGCTGTCGCTCTCTGCCAGCTGCCTTTGCTCTGAAGCAGACGAGCAGTGCTCCCACATTTGGCTGTCTCCACCGAGAGTAATAACAAATAAGTGAAATGATGATGGCCATCTATGATTTTCTGTGCTATTGGCTGTGTAAATGTGCCTCCACACTCCAAACAATTTGGCGTTCTCCTTCTGCAGAGTCTTACATGTTTAACGAGGGGGCAGTTGGTTATTACTGGCCTTAGTTTGACTTTAATAAGTGAGCTGGACAAATATATTGAATTTACATAGACCTTTTTTCTGATTTAGAAGCTTTTATTATGAGATGCAGACGTATGCTCTATCTACTTTTGTGCTACTCACACAAAATTGTATGTATATTGCTTGCAGCATGATTCAGATGTAAGAGAACAAAAATTCTTAAAAAGTTAAAAGATACTGTTATGTGAAGAGAGTTTCTTAGAGTTATCCGGTTGTCTTAAGATTTTTACCAGAGATAATATCTAATTTTTAAAAAGAAATTTAATCTTCCAACCTGATACTACATGTTTATTTTTTCTTTGGGTTTTTTTGTTTTTCTCATTTTTTTTTCCCCGTAGTTAATAAGTTGTTGCAAATAGTTTAGAGTTGGCAATTGAATATTGAAGCATAGCATGGAAGAGATGAGAGGTTTTGGTTTTCTTTTCTTTAAGGAAGAAGTATGGAACATGGTAGTTATGCTACCAAAGTGTTGGATAGAAGTAAGAGTTGTCTGCACCACCTATTATAAACCTCTTTTTTGAAACGTTTAGCACCAACGACTCAGGAAATCAATCTAATAATATCATTTAAATATAAAACATTGCTGTAGCCAAGAAGAAATATTTTACAGTTGGAGTTTGTGTAATCAAGTAGAAATAGCCCTACAGTAATACTCCTCTTCCAAGAGATGAAGTGGTGACTATCACTGATCTCTTGGACTCTTGTCAGCTGGCTGGGTAATTCAGTGATCCGAGGGATGCTCTTCATCTGCATGCCCTGAAGAGTTACGAGTACCTTGTAGAAGTGTCACTGTTTACATAGAAGCAAGCCCAACTGGGTTGGAGTGGGAAAAAGTGTGTCTAGGTTATTGCCCACAAGAACTTATCATGAAAAAGCAGAGGATGTCAAAGGAAAGGGCATGCACAGCAGACAGCAGAACATAATTCATGATTCTGAAAAGAACAGTAGAGCATAAAACTACTGTCTTCCACGTTTTTCTGTTCCGAGTCCCTCATTCAGGAGGCCTCTAGGCTTTCCAGCTCTTCGTGTGCTCTCTAAGATGTTCCTCTGGTATCATTCATTCCTGTTGTTATCTCTACTTGCTTTTCTTTTTATAGATATTCTCTGAGGTTTTCCACTCGATCTCTCATTCTGATTTAATATCTCATTTTGTGATTTCTTCTTGGTCTTACTGAAGTGGATTTTGTTCGTATAAGCCTCTTGTGGAATTCTTTACCATGTTAATTTTTCTTCAGTTCAAATCAAAACTAAAACTAAAAGATTAATTCTGTAATTAATACAGTTCTTTTTTGTTTGGCGTGTTGGGTTTTGGTACTGTTTGCTTTGGGATGCACAAAACACTGAGTTGTAGATTTGTCAAGAGTAGCACATTCAGTTAAAAAAAATATTTATGAAAAAGGAGACTAGAAATGCTTGAAAAACTGAGAAGATATGGTAGCCAAAAAGACTTGACAATAAAAGGCTTATAGAAAGTCAAAATGACAAGAGGACCTAGAAGGTATGTTAGTAATTACAAAGCACTGAAGGTAAAAAGGTTAAAATAGAAATAAAATTATTTACTGGAAGATAAAATTATGAATGAAAGAATTACTGAATTACAAAGCAGGAGAGAGAGGACATAGAAACTAGCCACAGGGTTTTTTTATTACATTGGACTTCGGAGAGAAAGAAAAAAAAGGTTGATTAACTAATTAGAATTAGAAAGTCTTATGAAACTTTTTTTTTTTCTTTCCTTTTTTGATAGAGACGCCAAAGACTTAACTAACTGTTCTGGCCCCACTAATGTTCGGTGGGGAGGATGGAGAGAATACAGCAGGACAGATGAAACTTGAAGTTGTGCGGTTGAAGGAGAGCAGGATGTCAAAAGATGAGGCAGAAGATGTTCAGAGCTAGAAAGAAGTGTCACAGAGGGAAGTGTGGGAGATGTAGTATTTATTGGCAAGAGATAAAGACTTTGAGATTTGAGACAGAACTTTCCTTGGTGACATTGAAAACACTGTTAGGCGTTTGGAAGTAATTCGCTGTATTGATTCTGTGCTCGTTGTGGAAATGATTATTGTGTTTGTGCAGCAGCTACTAAACATGTTAAGCTGTTTTATCAGCATCTTTTAGTTTTAATATTCTGAACGATAGCCTTTGGCCACTGCGGTCCCATGTAGAGAAAGGAATTCTAATCCCCCTTGTACCCGATTTGATTGGATTAACACATTTCCTCCCTGACTGACAGGCTCCATTCATTAAATTATGAAATCCAAATCAACCCCAGACTCTGCGTTCTGTGTCCTTCCTTGTCAAGGTCAAGGGATACTACTCCAAACCATGCCATTGGCTTTCTTCTCTTTTCTTCTTACCTTTGCCGGTCTTATTATTTCAAATAAGGATTGAACCGTGTCCCTCATCTATTCTGAAATACTTTGAGGGTTCATTACAAACACCTCTAAACAGGACAAAATCCAGGTTTATTAATAGTATCTGTAGCATTAGGAATATTGGCCAGTTGGAGAAGATTCCATGGATATCCATACATGTTTGTTTCCTGCATAAGAGATACTGAGTTCTTCTTCTTCTGCCCAATAAAACCAATACGGCTATGAAGAGCTTCTGCAGCATTAGTCAGCCAATTTTACAGCCTTTTCTATTCACAAAGAAAAAAAGAAAAAGAAAAAATCAAACTTCTAAATTCTCTAAATGAGGTCTACCTCGCTTTATTTGAAAGAAAATAGAAAGCTTGTTGCTGGATAGAGCTCAGCTGGGACCCGTTACCTGAGAGTGATTAGGAGAACGTGCTTTGTGCCCACTCTTTTCTCAGTCAGGGAGCACTTCTCTCCTTTGGAATAAAGATGGGACAAAGCTATTGTTGCTGACCAGCATTTTTCGATCAGGTCATCTTCTCTCTTTTGAAATATCTAAAGAAGAATATTGCAGCTGCTGCCAGTTGTTCTTCTTGAAGGGCTTTTTGAATGTCATTTCATTAAAGAAATACAGTGGATACCGTCATTCTTATAAGAGATGAGAGATCATGAAAACACATCAGCTTTTTATTTTTCGGCTGTAATTGTCATCACCAGGTCTCTTAACTTGGGATTTTTGATGTTCTATTATTCATTATTTTCCAGTTTTCAGTTGCTTATCCATGTATTTTTATCAATAGGCACTTTATATTTGCCAACTCTTTCTTTTAAGAATAAAATTAAGTGATTTCATCTAAACTTAAATTAATGTAGCTAACAAATGCTTGCTTATCAATGTACACAGTACGTGTCCATGTAATTCTGGAAAATAAACCAAAGGTAAAGTGATTGCCAAAAGTCTGAGAGTAATCAGTATCTTAAGTATGGACTTAATAGATTTCTGGTTGGTTTTGGTTTTGTTTTTCAGTTTTGAATCATGTTTTGGGTATAAATTACCGTATTTCTATAGTCCGTATGGTCCACTAGTCCATTATATTAATCCATTGACCTACCTGCCACAGCAATGCTTGGACTGCTGTGCCTCCTGTCTTACTCTTTCAATGAAAACAGGAATATTGAGTGCATAATAGCCTTTCCCATGTGGTTGTGCCTCCCTTGGTTAATTTTCTTCTTGCATGCTGTTGATGAGTCAAGTCAGTCATTTGCTGTTTCTGGGAGTCCTGCTTTCCAACACGGAGCACTAATGTGTTAGTGTCACTAGGATGAAATTTTTTATGTGAGCTGTTTTATACAGATAGCGAGCTCCCTGAATTTTTCAGAAACATTTTCAAGAGTGACTATAAATTTTTCATATCTTGAAGATGAAATACGCGGCAGACAACCATCCTGTAACAAATGGTGCCATCTGAAAATGTTGAAGTTACGATTGCCGTATTTTAAAGTGCGTGATTTTATGCTGAGTTGGAAGCTGCACAAATCGCGTGGCTGTGGATGCGTGTGCGCGCCATATCTCAGGCTGCTCACGGAAAGCGGTGACGCTTTGCTCTGAAAGCTCCTTTAAGTCATCCGCCTGTACATTGCAATGACTCTGGGAAGGTGTAACATACTGCAGCTACCTGGGTGGAGCACAGGAGTGGTGATTTTTTCTTTGATAGCAGCAGGTTCCTACACTAGAGAGATATTCTGCTAATGGAAAGGACAGGGCGTTTGCATGCTCGCTATTTTCCAGACCATCTTTCTTCTTCCGACTTTTCCAATGGGCCTAATGCTACCCAAACATCATGACCTTCCTCTGCTGCCACCTTGCTGTTTGACAACGCAGATCTGAGTTCATCAGACTGCTTGAATTGTGGAGCAGCAGTAGCAAAAGGACAACTCGACACAGCGGTATCAGCCTCATTAGCAGCAATAATGGGCTCTTAGTGCAGTCTTGATTCTTGTATGATTTTAATGGCACAGCTTTCTCTATTTTTTTTTTTTTTTTTTGTATGGAGAAAGTGTGAAGTCTGAGAACTTTTGTAGCCAATAAAATATGGAGGGTCGCAGATACACATTTCTTATTCTCAAGGTGTAGTTCTCTTTGTTCTGAAGAACAGTCCATTGTCAATAAAAAAGTGTTTGATGGGAGATTTTCATTAGGAAACTCTGAATTTAAAATATTCAGGTCAGGAAGAACACACTGTGATAGTCAGCATTTGGTTTGAACTTCTGAACGTTGGAAGGGTTTTTGGAGGTACTGCTTGAAAGGAAGTAAATCTCTGATCCTGAATGGTCTCTCAATTTATTAAACTGCTGAATGAACTAATAAAGGCACTTCAGAGAGCATTATACATTGTAAAAAGTCAGTAAAAATAATACTGGTCCCTTGAAAGTTCTCCATATGAATTGTTGGAAATAGTTTTGGATGTAGTTGTATTTTTCTGATAGTTAAGCCTGGTAGGCAGCCAGGGCCTGCAGAACAATTGGATTTCTTACTGTTTGACACGTTGCTGGATTTTGCTGGTATAATTTTAATTGGGAGTCTTGTTAGTAGTCCTTCCGTCAGAGTATAATCCCAGTTTTGTTCTCATTTGTATTGAAATGAAGTTCTGATTTTGCCTTTAGAAGATGAAGTCTGAATTCTGGCACAGCTCTGCTTGATAGTGTGCCTCATTCTCACAAGGAAATCACTTTTCTTTTCCATTGTACCCTTACTCCAAGGGGCCAATAGTATTACAATGATTATCAATTTGTTTAAATATATGAGAGTAAATCCTAGAGGGCAACCACGCTCTCCTCCTGCATCAACTGAGTGGGTCAGAATAGCACACTAACACACGGTAGCAGGGACGTCATTCTTCCCAGCCCCAGTTTCACGCCTGCGTAGCCATCAGGTGAGTTGCTGTGCTTGTTAGAGCCAAGAAGAGCTCGGCCAAGAGAGCAGAACTGTAGGAATATGTGTGTCTCTTCACTAATAGTGGTGGGGGCCCAAACCTTACATGTCCTTTACCTCTTCATCAGAAAACTGATGAAGGAGAGGTGGTAGTCTGCTCCTGTATGTGTTTTGGGACGGAGAGTAACTATCAACAGGTATATAAAGCCCAAAAACTGTTGCAGTCTAACCTCAGAGTGAACAGAGCTCATTTTAATACCATCGTGTATCAGCAGAGTATAGAGATATATTCATTTTCTCTGTCAGTGGGATGTTTCTCCTTTCATCACCGTGGTGCTTGAATCCTCTCGAAACAATCCGTACATTTTGGTTTTATACCATCCGTGCCAAAAACAAAGACCTTGACTCCCTCTGATTTTAGTTGACTTTAACATAGAAGTGAAGAGGATATGTATGAATCCTCCTTCAGCTTTAGGTTGTGAAATTATTTTTCTTTTTGCTAAAGGTAGCCGTTATTAACTTCACTGAACTTAAACCTGTGTAGAACAAAAAATCTGCGAGGTTTGACATTTTTAATAAATATTCCCATTGTCTCGGGGAAAAAAAAAAAAAAGAACTTTGTGCTGGGGGGACTTCTAGGAGGATCATAGTTGTGTTTTATTAATACAGCAAATTGTGTTTGAAGGAAAGCTGGAATTTCTGTTTCTTCAGTATTTTCTTCAAGCTTCTTTTTAAAATGGGATTTTACCTTGGTTGTTCTAAAAGACATTAAAAAAATTGTATTTCCCTCCCTGCCAGGAGTAGGGAGTGGGATACACTGATACTACTTAATTTATACAGCTCCTTTCGTATTAGTTTAACAATTCAGGGTTGTTTTTCCCCCATGTTTTATAATAATGGTTGTGTATGTGGACTGAGTGTGAAGCATTACAGTAAAACCATGGAAATATTTCTTATACCAATAGCAAACATCCTGCAGCTCATCTGCATCCCGTAGCTGAATTACCTACTGCAGTGACAAGCAGAGCAAATGGAAGTGGAAGAAAACAAAATAAAATAAAAGAAGCAATTCACTACAGTTGACAATATGACCTAAAATTAGCATCATTTCTAGGTCCCACAACAACCTTTATGTCACCTGAATAATAATTATTATTTTCCATCTAAATATTCCATAGGATTTTACTTTTTTACCAATAGCCAGATATGAAACCCCAAAATCTGAATCGGGTCTGGAGCCTCAGCTGGACTAAGAAACGTAGAGGTCAGCGCGGCAACAGATGGTCTCTGTACTGAAAACCCTGTTTTCGGGAGATGCCGCAGTAAAGTCTTTGAGGTGGTTTAAATGTAGAAATATTTAAATTGTGTCTAAGGTGGCTTCAGCTTAGCTCACTAATATGTGGATGTTCAGAAGAAGGTCTCAGAAGCTGGAACCTGTCACTCCCGCGGTTTTCTGTCACGAGCCGCCGTGCTCTGCACAGCCATACAATCCAGCTTAGAGATGGGTATTGCCCGGAGTAACCAGCCCAGGCTGAGCACTGCCAGCCCCGAGGGAGTTAGGAGAGGATTTGTTCTCGTCTGCTTTCGCTGCCTCCTCTGTTTCAACCGGTGCACGAGTGAATGGTTTGGGGGGAGGCAGGCAGCTGGTGAGAAATCATCCCTACCCTGCTCATCCAAAGACGTCAGTGCATAAGAATACGTGCCAATAGTTCTATGTATCAACCGGTAAAACCGCACGTAGAGATGAAAGCATGTGCAGGAGTAGATGGGCTAATGTCTGTTTGTTACCTGCTTCACGTGAAGCTGTGCAAGAAACGGTTGTGGTTTTGCTCTTCTATTGAGTTATATATTTGGTTGGAATATTTGCTTTGCCTTGCAGATTTTTTTCTTATGGAATAACAGTGTGGTGTCCAACGCTGGTTTCTTGCTCTTTGATTTCCAGGTTCCTTTTTTGGATCAAACCCACTGTTTCGTAGATATATTTTACATTTCCATAATAATGAGAGTTTTCAAGCCAGCCCCATGCGTAACTGCATGTACTTCAAAATATTCTTCAAACCAAAAATTTTCCTGTGAAAGAGCAAAAGGAATATCAAATAGGAAAAGGAATACATGAAATAAATGTGCAGAGTGTAGTAGCGCTGTAAATATGATTTATATCCTCATGAGGCTCTTGCTGCAACATGTGACATCTTTCGTAGCAGTGTCACCTTTAGGAGGCTATTTTTGGCAATGATGTTTCAGCATGGGATTTTAAGGGTAACAGTGGGTATTGGATATATCCTCAGGAGATCACCTTCGCATTCCTTGAAACATTTCTGGGCACATTAAGAAAGTGAGTGGTCTATACTGCTCTGTAGCTATGCACACTTGTTTTATTCTTCCTCATAAAACCGGATTCAGTCAAAACTTTGCCAGTATGATGGTATATTTTTTCAACAGGATCTAGAGCCTTTACTTTCTTTGCACAAACAGCAGTTAGTACAAATCTTAAAGACGCATGCAGGAAGATATTCAGGCTCTATGACATTTGTCACTTGCAGATCAGCTAAAGCGACCGAGATGTGCAGCCTGTGCTAGAAAAAAATGTCAGTGTAAAGTAAGCCTTTATACCCAGAGACTTTGGAATTAGCCACTTTTCACTTTCTTTAGCCACAAACGGGCAGAAGTGGAGAACTTTATGAAACTTTACTGACTCTTGGTTTCTATTTTTTCTCCAAAGAGTATGAAACTGTTCCGTGTTTTAGGAACCTGCAGGCTCCTACGGTCTTGCTGCGTACGAGCTGTTCAGGGGAGCTCGGCACGCTCTGCTAGCAGAGGCTTTGACATTTTCATGGCGTGTAGAAACGTTAGTCATTATGGAGAGGCTGCTAAATTACGGGAACAAGTTTCATCTTGCAGTTCTTTGCTACTATTGCTTCCTATAAACTTTGAGGGTGTTTGAGGAAAGAGTATTGGTGTGCTTGGTCGGCTGAGTGGCTCCCTGACAGCCTCTCCTTTCTAGGCTATTCATGGCTTTCTTACGTTGGTCTGCACCCGTTTTGGCCACACCAGTGGGTAGGCTGATCTCCAGCTTGTTTTACAGCCAGTTCTAGGAGGCTGCAGAGAAAAGAAACCTTCCTTTGCCTTTCCTCACCCTGAATCCGTTCTGAGGATCCCTTGCAGAGCTCTGCTTCTGTCATCGCAGCGCTCTCTGAGCACAGCCTCCAGTCATGAGGCAGATGAAAAAAGGTGGAGAGACAGAAAGCATTTTTTAAAACAGGAGGCAAATACTGTGACTTTCTGCTTTGCTGCTTCCTTGGTATGTTCCCTGTCAGAATTTGACTTAGTAAATAACTCTTTGAATCTATATTTAGAATGGGACGAATTTTAGCAAGAAAGAAGGCTCAGTACAACCACATCTATTTAAATGCAGCATAATTGAAATGTCAACATAGTCATGAAATGCCTCAAGGTGTTTCTGCGGTGAAGGCTGGATATGTCACAAAATAGACGAAGACTGTGGTACAGAAAAAGCCTTTGTGTTCTCCTCAAATATAATCTTGCACTCACCTTTCTGAATGTTTCAAAAGGCTTGGCTGACGCTTGACTGCCACTATGGTCCCTGCTCTTCCCTTCTCTCAGGGAATGTGACAGTTCAGAGAAGGTTTTGATCTTGGAGGAGAGAGAAGGTCCACAGCTCTCCATGCTTGCAAGCAGGGAACCTTTCCTGCAGGGACGCCCAGCATCAGCTCGGAGCTCCTGCCCCACGTGGCAGTACAGACCTTATACCTGCTCCCTGAGTGCTAGAGGACACACTTTCGCTTGGGAAATGTATTGGGGACCTTCCTCTCCTCAAAGTGATGGCTGTTTCTTCATTCAGCCGCTGATGGAGTGGCTTGGAAGAAGACAGCTGTGTTTTACAGGAGCTGCTGTCATCCCCTTTTGGGAAGGGCCAGTAGTCAACTAAGAATAGAGAGGAGAAAGTAGCACCAAAGCTCATCTTTCATATTTTGGAAGATTAAAGTTACCACATATTCCTCTTTTCTTGGGAAAGTCCCTTACTTATTGACCCGTTACATGCCCCTTGAAGTGTGCTGCCCTGCTGCCCTTCCAGTGGAAATAAAACCTCTGTGATAACTGGTAGTCACAAGCAAAAGTGGTGAGTGGCCCTCAGGGCTCCCGCCCACCTCCTGGCTGGTACTGCTGGAGGAGGATGGGCCATGACCACGGAGCCTGTTGTGGTTCTAATTATACCAAGTTTCATTTATGTGTCTATCCTAGCCATCACTCTGGCTCTAGATTTCAGTCTGCCTGTACGACACATCTTTTTTTAGCAGTTGATAGACAGAGACAACTAATCCATCTGACTCTCGCTTTATGAGGCAATGCAGGTTTGTTTAAAGAGGTTAAGCTCAGCTAGATCTTTATCAGCAAACTGTGATTTCGGAAGGAAAATGAACTTGACAACTGTTTTAACAACCTGAATGTTTATGTATGTCTTTGGTTAATGCCTGAAGTCTATATTTGTTAAGTCTGATTGATAAAAATATGTGCCTTTCATCAAGGTCAAATTAATTTGTGGAAATTTGCTTTTACTTACCATGCTGCTTTTGCACAGAATCCCTGTCAGACTTTGCTAAAACTATGTAGGCATTTTCTCATTTAAATTATGATTGTCTTCACTGTGAACTGCCCTGTGAAACCTCATTTGAATGTGGGTTTTTTTTAAAGGATGCCTCAGATTGGAATCCAATTTAGTCAGGTGATGAATTACCTGACTTGACCTAATTCATTAATTTTAATGGTATCTGAAGTCTGTTTTACTCAGGGCTCCTCTGATAGACCTACCTTATAGAGATCTTTATAATAATGTCCATTCATCAGCTACTTAAAGAACATCACTTGAAAGCAGTTGTGACTGCTGGGATGCACGCTGCTGTTGGGTCGTGTTCGGGCTCAGGTTTTCAACGCACGTTGCAGGTTGCATCAGACAAATATAGGGCTGACTTTGCATTAGGTAGTGTGGCTTGGAAAGGAGTTCTGAGGCTGTGCGTTAAATATGTATGGATGAATTTATGTATATTCAAATGTTCATATAATTAAGCTGTGTTTAAACTGCTGTTTTCCCACACTACAACCACACCATATGTTGCACCATAGTTCTTGAGTTCCACTGTGTACTATGGTATAGGACTAAGTAAATGGCACAATATTGTAACTGAAGTCATTAGAGTATAGCTTTATGGTATTATGGAGATGCGGAGGTTTTTTTTCCAGCTATTTTAAGCATTATTACAAATTTAAAAACCATGCTGTGCAGTAATGAAGTTAATTCTGGAAAGAAGAAAATAACCAAACAACCCTCTGTTGCTATCTTTTAATGCAGATTCATCTCATGATCTCCTGTTTTGTCTTAAAATTTGACTACTCTCAGTTGATTCCTATCACATGTTTCTTAAAGTGGTTCATGCCTGGATTATAGGATACAACTTATAGGTGTCTGTGTATAACCAACTGAGGGAAAACCAGGAAAGAAGGATCGGTTTAGGGAAGGGAAAGGTGACGAAGATGAAAAAGCAAGTTAGCACCAGAATTGGAGTATGAAACGAGCTGGTTTTTTGTTGCCATCCACAGAACAAAGTTTCTCATACTAAAAGACAGACTCAACAAATAGTAATGCCACACCAAAGAAATCCTCAGAGCTGCGCGTGAACTGAAGTTTAACCACTGAAGGCTGCTGGATTTGCCTTCTCCTGAGTTTGTTGAGAGCTATGGACTGATGTGTGGAAGGACTGTGAAGGAGCTGCTGCTGGAGATGGTAGTTACTGCCTCCTCATCGCTCTGAAGTGCCACTGTCGCTTACATACAGAAAAAATCTGATTAAGTTCATGAAAACTGTGCATTCACAATGCTTCAGATGACGGCAGGATGGAACCATCTGGTGCTCTCCTGCCTTGAGGAGTGGTGGTGTCCATAGATACTGCTGGGGTGGGGTGGGGGCAGCAGCAGGTAAGGATGTTCACTCATAGTAGTCACTAAAGCACGAAACAAAAATATATGTTATAGAGTTACTATATATTAAATCACTTCAATTAATAGTCCAGTTGTAGTCAGGTAACGGTGAGGAGCTTTCAATAATGAATCTTCAATTCTGACTTGTCCTGATAGAAATGAGGAAGGTGCTACAAAATAACACATTTTTGCCTTCCGACAGCTCTCTTCTTTAAAATGTGATAGTAGAATTATTTTTTCACAGCTGTGTAAGTATTGCATATTTATTTTTTTTTTTTTTTAGAGACCATGTCTGTTAGAGGCAGTTGGAAAGACAAGCCTTTTGTTTCTAGTGTTCTGTGTTCTGTATGCTGGGCTGAGGACAGTTAAACAGTTTGAAAGAAGTAGAAAATGGTGCTTTGTGGAGAATAATTGAGCATGTTCAGAGTGGTAATGTGCTGGAGGGAGAGAAAATGAGGAGCAGGCAGCAAAATTAAAAACCTGGGGGAGATATCAAAAAGAGGGCAAGACTCGCTTACTGCAAGGACAGACCCAGAAACTTGGAAGGAAAAGAAGAAACTTCCCCTAGTCAGGAATGTCAGGATTTCTTCAACCCGAACACCATTGAAAGTTGATGGGTCTGCAAAAGAACATTGAATAAACAGGCGTTTTTCTCATTTCAGCAGGCCTCATTTTTTTGTTTGTGGAGATGGAGGCTAAATTAATCACTTAAATTCAGATTTAGATGCAGAAATGAGATGTTTTCCTGAGAGATGGTGATCAGCTATAGCTCCCATCGAGTCAATTCCTTCTAGCAGCTGGAGTTAAAAAATGCTCAGAGCTGAGATCCAACTACTTAATTTAGGGACTAGATCAAACGAAGGGTTTAGTTAGAAAAGAATAATTATGTGCTTAAATAAATTACCTCCCCCCTCAGCCCTGTAAGTGTTTTGTATCTTGTTGGGCAACTGGCAGGCTGTTGCTGCAAACAAGTAGTAGATGACTGTGTGTTAGAAGTTGTATTTGTGAGTTTTTTGAGTCCATCTCTAACCCTGGGCTAAAATCCAGGCCTGTCTGTTGGAACATACAGAAAAAGAGAGGTCCAGGTAATGACCTTGAAGATCGCTACAGAAATATAACATCTAATTTATATTATGTAACATGTTATATAAGTTATACGTAATATTAAAATTGCCATAGGATATTGTATTGTCATGTTATATAATGTCAATATATGACTATAACCAAGCCATAATAAATCAGTTCCCGGTATATCTTCAGTAGCTGCTGTGGGTAGAGGAAGGAAAATTTGACCCTGAGCCAAAAGAAACTCTGAACAAACAAGTCCAGGAGAGACAAAGATGCAGCAGGAATAATGAGTTCAAGGAGCAAAGTTTGTGCAGATAGGCTTTACAAATAAAGCAAGGCTTTTTCTAATTTTAAATAGAATTATCATTTCCTGATTGTTTGACAAAGTGAAGGTGAACTGCACGCTCTTACATTTACCTGCAGCTGAAAATGCTTTCCCAATGCTTTCCCAATTTAATTTCCATTTTCTGTTTTCTTCTTGAAAAATTTAATTATACTGCAACTATTCTAAATTATCCCCTCTTTAATTGCTTTTTTATTTTCCCGGTAATCATCTATTCAGGTTTTCTACTGTACAGATTGTACTGAAAGTAATGTACTTAATGGCTTTTATTAAAAGTCACTAAATAAACAAAGGACGTTTTTTCTTTTCTTTTTTTTTTTTTCCTTTTGTTCAGCTACTCCAATCTCATCTTTATCTTTGGGTATGCCTAAGCTTTTCCACTAGGCCTGGTAACAGGGAACAGCGAGAAGATAATTAAGAGCCATGCATCCAGTTTGTTTCCCTGATGTTTTATGAATACATTTGTGCACGTCTCTTCACATGAATGCATAAGGTCGTAGCTATCACCCATATGTAAACAGAATAATTTTTCAGGCACAAGTCCACTAGTAATAATGCAAATATACTGTAGGCAAGGTGCTTATGTCCTGTTTGTATTTTAATATTGCTTTTCAAGGAAAAAAAAAAGACGAGTCTATAACTGTAAATTTCTTGTAATTGCTTTTCAAACTCCTCACGTGATCAAATTTTCTAGAAATGCTGGGAGTACTTATCTCTGTGGAGGAAAAGTCTCTTTGAAGTCTGAGTGTCCTCTAAGAAGTTCTGCTACTAAGTCAAGCAAAAAGGGCACCTAATTCCAACTAACGATGTTCCTCAGCTGTGAAAGGTTTCCTGCCTCTTCCCCTAAGAGTGACTGACTAGTGACCTACCAACAAACAAAGATGGCTCAGGGGAAAGGTTTGCTTCTTGTTCTTCAACCTGGCGAAGCCTAGGGAAAATAAATTAATAATGAGATGTTTGGTCCAATTCTAAAACCGTGTTTTCTGAGGGCAAAACACAACTCTTGATGAAAGTCTTCAAATGACACGCACAATTTACAGCGTGCTGAAAACAGTCTCCTGTAAAAAGCATTTACAGAAAAGTAACTTAATCTAATCTTCATTTTTCGGAATGATAAGGTCTTTATGTTCTGATGTGTAACTTCTCATGGTATTACTAGATAGAACTCAGTGCCCTTAGGTCTTCAAAAAATGGTATTAACTATATTATACAGTATTTATTCGGTATTTCATATATAGAATATAATTAGGGCATTTACATAATTAACAGTATTTTAACAATACTTTTGCATAAACAATTTGTTACAAATAGTTAGAATAGTAACATAAACTTTGACTTATAGACAATATAGAGATAACAGTATTGCAATAATGCTACTGTTATATTGTTATACTGAATAATTTTATTTCTGAGTAATCTAATCTTGAAAAGATCCATTCTTGTCATCCTGAGATGCAAAAACTAGCTACAAAGGTAAACTAAGGCGATGCATTTATTTGTAACTGCCTAATTTGGATGTAGGTGGCTCTGCTTACTGAGTCCTACAGAGCTGGAGCAGAACAGTTCTTTAAGGCGAAAATAATCAGGTTCTCTGCCAAACTTGGAGTGAGCTGAGAGCAACTAGAGCTGCATCCATCTCCTGTGTTTCCATGTGAAAAAGTTGTGAAAAGCTACTCTGAGAGATACTAGAATTTTGCTATACTCTGTGGAAAGAATATATCAAAATAGAGTTTACGAGAGGCAGTGATCCCCACCAAACCTGCACAATATTCCTTGTCTGAGGGCAAGCACTTGGCACAGTTGGACTGTTCTCTAAAAGAATCAGAAGCTGTAGCAAAGGGAACTGGAGAAAAAAGAAACAGATGCTTTCCCCCTCTTTTTGTTTTTTTCTGCCTCCAGAAGCCGGGGAAGAGCCAAGTTAACTTTTAACGTGCCAGCATGTAGTAGCCAAATGTTAAAGTTATATGTGAAGCCCTTGAGTAAGTACCGTGGCACTGCCTTATTTACTCTCCGCAGCTAGACGCAGGGCTGATCTGTGTTTAACCTCTAAAGCACATCAGCCGAGTCGCTCATTTTCGGTGGTATATCCTTTGCAGCTTTACCTCTAATGCTCTCCGGCTCTGACATGCTGAATTCGACATTGAGAATGTTTACATCATGTTTTATTAACTTATTTATCAGCCCGTTCTGCTTACACCCTGGAGAACGAAGCTAAAGGGGCAGGATACAAGGATGACATTTATTTACACCATCCCCACTAATAAAATGTGTCAATGACACCTCCCTGCATTTCTCTTTTCCTGTACGTGCAAAAGTACGTACTGCTACACAAAAATATCACCGTTACCTCGCCATAAAAACTCCCCCTGGCTGAACAGATTCATCACCGGAGTGTGATACTTAGCGGTTGTTTGATCTGTAGGATGGGCTAAGGGAAGGGTTTTATATTGGGCTCTAGAGGCTTGAAGTGCTTTGGAAAAAAGTCCAGAAACAACCGCTGGGAAAGTCACAATGAAACATAACAAATGTCTTTGTCCTGTGGAAAATATTGAATAAAAAATAACTTTTCCTGTGTATTATTTGTGCCTGTGACCGTAGCGTGTGTGGGCAATAATGATGCCAGTTTTGAGCGGTGGAGCTGCTGCACTGGGTAGATCACTGACTTACAACTAAATGAAGCAATGAATGAAAAGCGATTCTTGTGCTTCTGTCGCCTTGAAACTCAGCAACGCTGAATCAATTGCACATTGCCAACGGCTAAAGTCTCATTAGTTGGGTAAAATATAAGACAAGGAATGAGGAAAGATGAGCATGGGAAAACGGCAGCAAATGTTGCCGTACTTTACAGTGTTACTGCTGATCATGTTTGCAGCTGGTGCTCGAAGGATATTGAGTTCTTCCAGACAAGTTATTGCTAAACAATCGTAGCTGGATGCCGGTGAGATGATGACAAATCGCCCAACGTACAATTGTGCCTCTCCTCCCAGACATCAGCAGAGTAGGTTCGAATCACAGTGATTTTCCAGGCTTTGGGATTTGAAGGTTCCTATTTTCTAGCTTCTCCGAACGCCTGCCTTTATGCACGCTCACATACGCGTGTGAGGCAAGACTCAGAATTGTAACGCTCCGGTAAGTGAGCTGTTAGCAAAGCCACTTGCAACCGTATTTTGAGAATTGGCAATTGTGAGTCTTTCCAGACACCAGCAGCAGTATACAACTGTAAGTGGAATTGGTCATGAATTGTGCACCTCCAACGGAGCAAACGCCCTCCAGAAGCCAACCTGCGATCCAACCCTGCTTGCTGCAGAGAAAAATTCAAACGTTCAGCCTCTTTAACGGGCAAACACTGTGAATGCTGCTTGTGAAAAAATGTACATTGAATAAGAATTGTATTTCTCCAGTACAGTTTTTCCTCGCTACAAGGTTTTAATTCTCTTGTAGCTGAAAGTCCTTTCTCTTATGCTTCGGTGGGTTTAGTTGTGCACGTAAGAAAAGCTCAGTTACTGAATCGCACGTCTGGTTCTCTGGGATCTGTTGTTATTCAATCCCTATATGTAATCGATTCCAAGTCCTTGGCTGAGTTTCCAGGAAGGCACTGCCATGTGAGCTTGAGGTTTCTGCTTGGCAATTTTTTGAGGATTTTATCTGTCAAGCGAGGTTGTATTCATGAAGAGAAGCAATTTCTGAGGTACTACTTCCATGAAGAGGCATGAAATTGGATGTTGGAAAAAACTGTTATAGGTGTCTTTTATGATTTCAAAATGATTTAATTATGGTTTTTGCACATAGCTTAGAACTGAGCAAAGTAAATAAAGATGCTGGCTGCTTTTTTTCAGTATCAGAAAAAAAAAAAAAATAGTATTTCAGCCTCTCTGGAATGTCTTAAAACTCCCACACTTTTCCCAGCTCTATTGTACCATTATACCTGCAGCACTAGTAGAGACAACAGAACAAAGACGGAGGCTAAACTTGTCATTTGTCTCTGAAAACTGTCATGCTAGAAGATCAAGGACCAAGTCATCTTGGGGTGCCACATAAGGGGAACGTGGCATTGCAACTGCCAGGCTGTATCTGCTTGAGGCACAATAGAGATTATCAACTGAACATCCTGATCCATCGGATTGGACGCTTGGCATATATCAATATATGAAACCACACAAATTCCTTGCTTTACATTGTCGGGTTGCTTTGGGGCTTCTACACATTACAGCTCCTACACTCCATGGAGCACTCGAGACCATGCATAATACTCCCAACGTTGTTAAAGCTTGCGTGAAATGCCCTTCTGATCCTGCTTTGCTCATATAAGGGTCAGTCTGGCCGACACTGCCATCCCATGTTCTTGCAGTAGTGAATTAAAGTGCCAACCAACAGCCCGCTACTCCTTGCGTGCACCTTCTCCCCCACAGAATAACCTGGGATATTATCAGTCCTGAGCAGTGGTATTTTTTGCATTTCTGAAGATGCCAAGCAGTATCAGGGAATTGACTCTTCCTGATTTGGGAGGAATCGATAGGCATTCATGACCAGTTACGATGTTGTTTCTGTAATGTGGGCAAAGGTGAGCCAATCGAAAACAAGGAAAATACACGTGACTCATAGTGACCTCGTATGGGGCTCTCACATTGTAGAAAACATAAAAAAATACAATTTTCTTTGAACTTGGAGAGTGGTTGAAATGTTACACCTGCAGAGATGGAGTCAGATCCAAGCCTAGCAGCCACCGGGACTAACAAACACTTTCTATTGATTTCATTAGATACAGAGGGCGGTATGGAAAATTGCAGTATTACCAATTTCAGCTGAAGCATTTCCTACAAGAAAATTGACTGAGGTTGGTTAAACCGAGAACTCTCGGGGCCTGTGGTGCAGCATGTAGTATCAGTTGCTGTTAGTTAAGTGTGGGAGAGGGTTTCCAGCTTTCTAGTGTCTTCCCTTGGTTACTGGATCTGTGTTAGTTTTGGACCGGTGCAAGTGCTGCTCTTCCCTGAGATGTGTGGAGGTCTTGCTGTGTGGCTGCTGCTTTGGGTTCACGAAGCAGGGAGAAAGGTTACTGGCATGGAGGGCCTCCCATAATTTCATTGCAATTAAAACATCAGTTAAAAACTTCCAGAGTCATATTCTGGACAATTTTAAAACTCTGATTAGTGTAAAATGGCAACAGACGTTAATTTGACAACAGTGATGTCAGTCATGAGTCATCACTGATGGGGTGTTAGAAGGTTTTAGTTTAGAGCCTTAATAAAAAGATTTGCATTCTCTTCTGTGCCTTCTCAATCAATAATAAATCATCAATAATAAATATATCCCTTAGTTTATAGGAAACTCTGGTCAGAATAACTTTCTGCACTATAGAAACTGTTAAACTCTGTGGTGTGACCTTGGTACTGAAGCACAATTTAACAAAGGAGGTTTTTCTTAATTCATGTGTCATATGATGCTGTACAACAAATTCATATGAACTTTGTATTGCTTAATGTTCTACAACTGTTTTTGAATGAGACCTGCATGAAGAAGTTAGATGTTTCATCATCTACAAGAGATGGTTTTAAGAGAGACATTGAATAGTGATGGTGACATACTGTGAGCTGACTTCCCGGTAAATACAGCTGGAAAACATGTATAAAACTACTGTAACAGTCAGACTTCATCCACTTAGAAGTCCTTGTTATCCAGTGGCTAGATGAGTTAAGTGTGCATAGCTGGTGAACTGCCATTAATTATGTACTGGGTAACTATTACAACAGACCACTCTGGGGCTTTGATTATTAATTAATGTTTCCAGAGCACTCAGAGACTCACTCAGTAGTTGTTAGTTGCAAGTTGTTGTATTAAAAAAGTAATTACTACTGAGATGACTTCTTAAAATACATCCAGTAAATGTTTGCAGTTACTGACGTGCAGGTACGTGTGCACATACATGTCTGTGTGTACAAACAAAAAGGCAAATTATAAAGGATTATTAGGAAATGAATGTTGCAAAGATTCAACAGCGGTATGTTTGAGCGCATTTAAAAAATACCCTCAGCAGAACGTGAAATAAGGCTGAGGATATAAATATGAGTGAACAAGGGCATTGAAGTACTTGATGGTCAAAGTGGTATTTAAGAAGCTGAAGTAGAAGATGATGTTTCATCAGAGAGAAAGCTTATATATTACTTCTTCTAAAATGTATAACTTCACTTTTTCAGACAGAAACTTAATTTGGTTGACCTCACACCAAAGCACATGAGGAGCACTTGTACAGCTCATTAGGATGTCCAGACCTTCCAATTGCTTTCAGTTTTAAAAAATAACGAATGCAAGGGCTGTATGAGGATGCCACATCGGTCCTGTCACTGTGTTATTTCTCTTCCACAACTGCTTGCTACTTTTCACATCCAAAGGTTAACTGTACAGAACAGTGCTTGTACAGCAGCGTAGAACAGCATCTTATGGGCATTTGCATTTGTGTGCCTGTCCATTATGAATTTCAATCCCTTTTCCTCCTTCATTTGGTGAATACAGCGTGCATTTCCTATTCCCTAGTGCGGGACTTTGCCTTTTTTTTTTTTTTTTTTTTTTTTTTTTTAATTAAGTTACAAGACCTGGCTCTATTTATTGCCTAAGGAGATAGCTGACTAGTGCAAAAGTCTCGAAGGTGATATGCTGTGTGCTTTGTCTGGAGAAATGGAGATTTACTGTGCAAGGATGAACAGCCTCCTGTGTCCTGCCAGCTCTGTGCAGCTGTCACTGCTGGAGGGAAGTTAGAGGTTAGAAGAGATGTGGAAGAGGGAGGCAACAGCAGCTTCCAAAGGGATCAATCACTGCCCTATCTGCCTTCCCACCACCACCTGGCCTGCAGGAGAAGGGAGAGGAAAAGAGCGCTCTCCGTCTTGACTTTATTCTCTTCCCATTGCCACCTGCCCTCTGCAGTTAGTATTTAATTGTGCCCCTTCCCTGTGGCGTGTTGCAGGCCATCGCAGGATGAAGTGATGGTAGCAGGTCTTCCAAGGAAGGGATGGCCTTGTAGGGTCCACAGATTCCCTGAGGTTGGCAGGGACCTCTGGAGACCATCTGGCTGACAAACCCTCTGCTGAAACAGGGTCACCTTAATCAAATTGCCCATCACCATATCCAGTCTGATTCTCCATCTCCAAGGGTGGAGGCTCCACAACCTCGCTGGACAATCTGTTCCAGTGTTTAACCACCCTGATAGTGAAAAAGCTTTTCTTATGTTCAGATGGACATCCCAGAAAGACTTTTTTATGGGAGGGGAATAGGGTTCATACCTCTGGAATGTGCATAGCAAAGGACAAATCTTAGTGAAGTGACAACCCAGGAGAGGGGAGCTGCCTCATCAGAGACAGACTCTTCAACCACATTGAGACTTCCAGAGCTCCTCTTGAGAGACTTCCTAACATCCTGTACCTCCCCAAAACATTACGGAACTTTTATCACACTTGACCCTGCTTTTCTTTTGCCATCAAGTTACATTTTTCCTCTCCAAGCTTTCCTCAGGCACTGAAATGCAATTATAAGGCTGAGAAATCGTGAGATAACTGTAAATGCATTTTATATGACGAGGTCCAGACTACTAAGAAGCCCAGGCTGTCTGCTCTTGTTGACTGCCAGTCCTTTCTGTAGTTTATCCATTCTGCCAGTCTTTATCACCATTCACAAACTACATTAGTCACTACTTTAATTTCTGGGTTATTAATGAACATCATCAATATTGTCAGGCTTCATATCTCATTAGTCACACTTAATTTAATGATGGTTCACTGTAACTCAGTGAACGTGCTTTGGTATGTGAAATCCTGTGAAATACCTAAAACTATAAACTGGTTTATATAAACTTAAATAAGTGTATATTCTTCTCATTTGAAGGATATCTATTCTTTTAAACCTATATCTTGTATCCAGGTTAATAACCAGATAAATTGCTCTCTTTAGTCCTCAAATCTCTTACCCAGTTCAAATTTTCCCATGTGAACTTCTCTTTACTTTCTGCTTATGTTCGTGTATGGGAGCCAAGGTGTAACTAAAAGAGCAAAAGGTCAAAATAATGAGCCATTTCCACTGGTGAAGCTAATATTTTACTACATGCCTACTACCTGCTGATCTCATCTTTTAAAGTGTTTTGTGATGCTATGGTTGAAGAACACCACATAAAACAAATTGTTTTGAAGCTCAGCCAAATATTGTAGGTCAAGATTTCGGCAGGAAGAAATTTCAGTAGTACAACCTTGAAAAATAAATTTATCCACGAACATGGTAGGGAGATATTCTTAGGTAATATTCTGAAGGTGGATATACTCACATCTGAAAAGGAGTGCTGACGGGGATATGGATTTGGAAGATTCGATTTGCTGGTTTAAGCTTTGTTCTTCCTGCAACATTCCTTTTTCTTTATGACTTTATTATGTTGGAAATGAAAAAAAAAAAAAAAAATCTGCCTTTTTAAACCAATACCTTGTTACTCAGAACCAGCCTGAACTTACTCAGCAAGGCAAGGCCATTTTCACTGAACAGTAATCACAGTAAGACACTTCTAGTTTTGAGCAGACCTGACAGGCGCATTAAACAAGATGTGTAATTTTCTTGTAATCATAAAATAGACTAATACATTGTAATGTCTATTTAAAATAATATATTAAGCTGTTCAGCAACTGGTTGCCAACACATAGACAGTGATGTGAAGAAAGATCCAGTAGAGCGTTGAGATACATCAGGTGGAATTTATGAAGTACAATCCATGTGCCAGCGTACTCAGAAGTGCTCACCTTCAGCAGACACCTTCCCTGTTTCAAGTAAAACTTTCTGTATCACTTGGAGCTATGGACCAAGGTTTCCCAGCATGGAGACAGCTCCTGATGGGGATGAGCACTGGTACAGTATAGTTAAGATATTTTTTTTTCTTATCGATGATAACTAATATGACAAAAGCTAGTGCTCAGCTTTAACGTGACAGCATTGTCCTGATAGCACGTTCTTAGGAGGTAGGTCCCAGGATTACCCAGGTGTGCCCTCAGCCTCAGGGGTATTCACGCACGACACCCCATCAACCACTGTCCCATGAGATGCACCTGTCACTGTGTCTTGTGCAAGGTAAAGTGCTCTCATGTTGAATCACAACTGTTAGGAAAAGGGAGCTTTGTGGCCTCAGAGGATGCACATTAGAGTATGACTGTAGCCCGATGATTATAGTTATGGCGAAGGGAGGAAATACAGCAATCCGTTAACATGTTTTATCCAGAAACTATTTTATGGAAAATTCAGGAGCAGCCTGGTGCCCAGGACAAAGCACCGTTCTCAAGCATCATTTCTCTGCTTATGTCCTAGAAATATTACTGTAACGCTCTATCCTTAGGAACTCTCTGGAGTTTAGGGATATGGAGTCACCTCACAGCAGTCCAGGCTTAGACATCTAAGCTCTAGGAAGGAAAAGGATTGCAGTTATACCCAGCACTTAGAGTTTGTTTTTACAGTTTGCTGTTGGCAGTTCAGGACACAGGGATCTTTGGTGGTTATTCTGGGTTATTGCTACCCTGTCAGTGCATTATACTGCAATCCTGTACTGCCGAAGGGATCTCTGGGGCTAGGCAGTGGGAGGCTGGCTCCAGACCCTAACTGGAAATGTCTCACTCTTGATACACATCTAAATAGCTAATTAGCTAATTTTTCTGAATGGATGGTTTATTTTAGGAACTAGTGAAAAACAGCATTAGTCCTGTCTTTTCCCAAAGCTCCTGACTGTGAGTTGGGAAGCAGCGCTGACTTGGATGTGCCTGGACGCAGAGGCTGGAGCCTGACTGGGCCAGCCATGGGCAACACCAAAGAGGTGAAGAACATGCTCATCTAAGCACTTGTCTAATGGCAAACAGGATTTTTTTTATTTTTCCCCTAGCCTAAGGTGTTCCCCTTCTCCCTCCCCATTGAGTATAATGGGGCACATCTGGCATATATTGCGTGTTTTTTGAAATTTGACTCCTGCTTCTCTGCTGGGCTTTGACTAAGGTCACCACCCACAGCAGGACTGTAAAGTTATGAATCTGTTCTCTGACTTCCGTAGCTCTTTTTCAGTGGTTTATCTACCATAAGAGAGCTATGGGCTGTGCTGTGTGACAAAGTTCATTACATTTTTGTCATTATTTTGTTTTTATGGTACGATAGTCAGAACTAATAAAATGACCAACAAATGTAAGATAAAACCATGCTGCATTATTTCAATACAGCAATTGAATTCTATCAATCAAGCTACCCTTTTCTGCTGGAGAAGCAAACCGTAGAGCTTTATATTGCGTATATAACAACAACAATAACAAACAAACAGAAATCTTCGGGTAGATTACATTAAAGAGTCTAATCTCTAAAAGAATTGGACTTCAAAAACTTGGAAAATGAACTAGAAAAGAAAAATAAGGCTTACAGCATATGTGCGATAAGAATAGTCTAGACATCAGTGTATGAATATTGAATCACAAACACTGAATGAATAACGCAGCGATAAGATCAAGAAAATTCGTGAAACACAAAGCTGCCGAATATTTAAGAGAAAAAAAGATTATGTATGGAGTACAATTAGAAGTTCAGTAACGAGTTCCCCTAAGTTTTCCTCTGGGTATGTTCCAGAGACAAGGAAAAAAGGATTAATCTTAGTTCTATAATGAAAAATGATGCTTTAGCATAAGACAGTCTGTTGCTTAAGGAATTTAGTAGTTGAAAGAACCTCCTGGGTCACAAACGTAGTTTCTGGTATTTCAGGGGCCTTTCCATGTGCTGCATTTCGTGAATTTATCATGATCCATGTCAAAAGCTTTTATTTATTTTCTGTCCCTTCTGTTCCTATTCAAAGATGAGTTCCAGAACCTGATTACGGTAATAGCTAAGAACCTTCTCATTTTCAGCCAGAATTTATTAATGGGTAATTTATACCCATTTGTGTTTCTGCCAATAGCCCTTTAGCTTAAATTGTCTCTTTCCCTGCTGTTGATCCTCTGATATATTCATAGACAGCAATCATAATTCCTCTTCATTTTCATCTCCTGGCACTAATCGGCACAAAAGCTTGCAGTGTCCCCTCAGATTGCAGCTCTCCAGTCCCCTGCTAATCCCTGGGGCCATTCTCTGGTCCTGCTCAAATCTTGAGTTTATCTTCCAGATACCCATTGGAGTGGGCACAGCCACAGACAGCTGGTTCCTGGAAGATAAGGACTCAAGAGCATCCCGGGCCTTGGTATCAACACTTTCTCCATGAGAAATACTTACCCCAGTGTCCTCAGTGGTGCATTTGCTTTTTTCCCACACAACATTGCTCTGGTAGCTCATAGTCGTTCTCTGATGAACTATTTGACAAAGATCTTTTGTTGCCACGAATTGTGAAGTTCCGAACTGACAACAGAAGGTCTGCTATTATTTCCTAGGTAATATACCTTGCACTTTGAAGTAGTAAACTTCGGCCATTTCATTTACCTCAGCTCTGTATCATTGATGATTATCAACATTGCATAATCAGTCAACTTTAATTTACAAGTACTGTGAAGTTGTCTATAGTCTCCAGCATATATTGTCATTACCAAAAAAAAAAAGCAGTACAGAGCATTACAGATGTATTTATGTAATTGATATTACAGACTTATGAAACATATTTGGGAACCGACTACAGCCAAAAGACCTTATTACCATCTGAGTGGCTCAGAAATAATGGCTTATAAATGTATTTCGCTGAGTGTGAATCTAGTCCTCTTTCATCTTCTCAGGAAAGGAGAAGCTAGCCGAGGTATCTCCATAAACCCATTCTATTGCTTGACAATCCCCAAGAGCCAAAAAAGTTTTCAGTATTACAAAACTGAAAGCTGAACTGCTTTTCTTGTTAATGGAAACAGTGAAAGCATCTAAGCTTGAGAACCCGGTGTGATCCTATTGTGAACCTCATGTCAGCTCAGGAGGAACTGACAAAAAGGATAGTCAGATCAATTGGTTAATCCTTTCATTAAAAAGCCATTCAAGAGAAGATAGTTCCTTATGTCACTCATCTTGGATAAACTATGATAAGCAGTGCATTTCCTTGAACATAGAAGGAATAAATGAAGCCAGGATTTCATTACTGTGAAGTCCTGTGGGAGCAGTTTGTCCAAGAAGCTTACAGCTCCTCTGAGTCATTGTCAAAGGAATATCACTTTGGGGGAGTTGAGGTCAGCAGCATCTTTGCCTGATTGACTGCTCTCCTATGGGACTATACACCTGGAAGTTAGAGGAATATGAAAGTCAGGAAGCGTAAGATTGACATGGGTATCTTTAAGAAAGCGGGGTGGCTTTTGCGGTAGAGCTGGAGCACAAATTTAGAGAGGCTTGTTCGTGGGGATATAGGGAAGAAATAAATGCTGCCTTTCATGTCTCCTGTGGAAGAAAGAAAACATTGAACAAAATGACCTAAATCAGAGCTGGATGAATTGTCAGTACTCCCCGGGCTTGGAGAAAATAGATCATCCTAAAGGCACTCGCAGCTACTGCTGCTACCCTGTATTTCTACAAATCTCATGTCTTGCTCTGCAGCTCCGGGTCTTGAATTGTGGGTCTCCTTGCAAGCTATAAAGCTCTGTCCTTTTGCCTTTCCTCTGTGCAGCTTCTTCCTTTAAATCTTGCAGCAGAAATGCCTTGCTTTGACAAATCCAGAGGTTTCTGTAGCTGTGATAAAAGTGGAAAGCTCAGTGCTGCTCATTCTTCAGTGCCTGTGTACTTTGTACACTGATTCACACTGAGAAAGGGAAACCCAAGGGGGTGCAGCATTTTGCTCAGATCTGAAAGCAAGGTGGGAAAAAATCAAGAAATTAGGGTTCCTGGCTTTTATCTCTTTGAATTTCCTACCTGGAGCATTAAAGTTACCACTGTTTACTGCTTCATGTTTTTTCTTTTCCTCCTCGCCTCTTCCCAAGAAGCCTGTGACAAATCTAACTGAACCATGAACGTGTACACTGTCTTCCATGGCATTTCCTTCAGTACTTAAACATTTCCAGGGGCAAGCAAACTCCATTTCTTCCAAAGGTTTTCAGGATCAGTTACTTAAAATAAAGAAAACAAAATAGCTAGTAAAATGAAAACACATTTTCTATTTTGCTGTTTATTTTTCTATTCGTTAGGGGCATCTAGCAATGTCCTTAATAACATGTGGTCAGCCCTGAAGTGGTCAGGCAGCTGGATTAGACTAGTTGGTCATTGTGGGTGCCTTCCAGCTGAACTATTCTAATCTGTTCTGTTCTGTTTTGTTCTATTCTATATTCTCTTCTATTCTAAATTGCTTTCCCTCGACATAGTTGTTTTATTTTGTTCTTTTCCACTTGGGGGTTCCCCTGGCGGGTTTAGATGACCAGCAATGGAGCAAAAATATTTTGAAGCATGAAGGTGTCTCTCACACAGGCACAAGAATGCTCTTCACTGGTGCTGTGAATAGAGGCAAATTATGGTCGTAATAATCTGGTGGATAACTTAGTGGGGGGCGGGAGGGAGTATTAGTTACGATTCAGAAACATATGGAGGTCCACAGTGCTTCTGAAGTGGATTTATGGGAAAGCTCTGTCAACCATTGTTGACAGTGGACCGCAAAACATGTCTTTTGAGAAACCAAATTTGAAATTAATTCATTAATTGATCAATGGGATCAGACAGTAATCACACAATAAAGCAAATGTAAGGACTTCATGAGAGAAGGAAGTAGAGAACCTCCTCAGAGTTGCCCTTTCTAAAAGCAGAGCAGATGGAATGAGGGCAACAGTGAAGTTGTGGGAGACTGCGTGAAAAATAAAGTGCATAGAGAATGAAGGTGGAGATGTGTGACAAGAAAGATTTTTGGCAGAAATAGTCTCTCCACAGCACTTCAGTTATACTTACTGTAAGGAAAATGCAATTGTTTTATTGTTAAAAAGCCACCCACAAGATACTGCAAAGATTTAAAATCAATGAAAAGCAACCGGTTTTTTGTGAAAAGTATGAGCAGATAGAGTGGTCTTATTAATTTCCCTTAATGGGTCTCACTTGCCAATTAGTTGTTGCTGTTCTCCAGCAGCCTTTACTGGCTGTGTGCAGGTCACTCTTCTGGTTTAAGCTGCTGGCTGTCTGCATCCGTTACGAAAAAAATGCAAACAAGCCAAGTCCTGTTTGTGAGTCAAACAGTTCTCATCCAGCAAGAGCTCCTGGCTATAGAGCATCAGGCAAATATTTGAGGAAGAAAATGATAGGTTGTAAGGGATGGTTGACCCATGTTTGCTTAGAAAATGAAATGTATGTGTTGATTTTGCTCAGGTAGAACTATTAAATGAACCGTTACCAACCTTGGTTCCAGCTCCACACCTTGGTGTCGCAGGACCATTTCAGGTTTCCTTTAGGGAATTTTCCTGGTTTGCATTCTGTGTGGGACGTGTTTTTGGAAAAGTAAAACAGAGTTAAGGACTAGACTGGGGACGAGAAACCAGCAAAGCAAGCTACAGCCAAAAAATGTGTTATCTTCCTATTCACAAGCACACAAAAGGCAGAGAAATAACCCATAAACCACTTGGAAAATGGGCGGATTTAGACCGTGGGTGTTTATCAGCCTCTGGTCAGTCTGTATGCGTGTGGATTGCAGAATTCCAGGGAATGCCCCGAGATAACTGTGAGAAACTTCTTTGTGTTTAGAGTTGTTGCATTGTAGTCAGTCTGGGTGCCAGCCACATCTCCTTTTCTCCAAAATTTCAGCTTTATTTTGTTTCCAGCAGACACTCCAGAATGGAAGCCCCAGGGCGCAGATGCTGCTGCAGACTCTCTTTCATATTCATTTCCATTCTACCCCCAAGTAGAACCTGCTGAATAATGATCAGATGGATTTAAGCCACCCACGTATTAAGTTACAGATTTCATTTTTTCATTAGGACATACCCAGTTACTTAAAGCCAATCCTGTAACAGAACTTTCTCTGTTCATTTATAGGTTAGTTTCTGATCCATCTGCATATGGGTTTGAAAAATATCTGCAAATCAACACTTGAAGCTTTTTTATCTCAATCCTTCTTTTACTTTCCCCGAGGAAAAACTGTAGTTCTGCATTAAAATACTCTTTTTTTGATCAGCAAAATTGTTGATACACATCCTACAGCTTGGGGCTGGGAAGTGTTTGAGGTTTTTTTAGTTTGTTTTCATGCTGGAAATCACTAGTGCATATTTCTACAATATTTCCTCTGGTTGTTAGCATGATGCCTAGTGCCGATGGTATTCAAGCAATAGATTCCATGAAGGACTTCAGTAGTAATGACAAATACTGTGTCCACTATTGGTGTCCAGCGTATCCAACGTTAAATTATCGAGCCAGAATGTATTCCCATTGATTGCTGTGAAGGTTATATGTGTATCAGTAAATCAAAACAAGCTTTAAAAAGATAGAAAATCAATTGATATGAGGAATAGAAAAGGCATAGATGTTGAAACCTTTCTCATAACCTTGGCTGTTTTTTACAACTCTAATCTAACTGTTTGAGCTTTGATGTTTGTTGTTTTGTTTTTTTTTTCCTCCCCCAAACCATTGCTTTGACTGATAATGACTGATGTGCAAAAAAATGGTTGTCTAAGCAGAGCAACAGTACACCTCGATAATAAACCTGTGAGCAACTCCTGATAGAGATAAAATGCTGATTTCTATTTAATAACTGCAAATTTCAGAGCAAGCGTTTTGCCATGTGTTACGGGTCATATTTCCAAAAACAGCGAACAGAAATGGTGGTGGTGGTTCCTTCCCCAGACGTGCACTTTCGTGTGTATAGAAGTTCATGAAGTTTGGAATTTAGGAATAATAACAATATTTGGTAACATTTTGCTCTAATTAATGTTATTTGCAGAATTGCTACCCAAATGCCAACAGAGGAATTGCCAGTACAAATGTGCCATTACCAGGAATGGCACCAGGTGTTACTGTGGCCATGGATATGAAACAAGCAGTGATGGAAGAAGCTGCACAGGTAACAAGAGATAACATCCAGGTCTCCTCGTAGTTCCCCGAGGGCTGTCGGGAGCGGCGAGGCTGGCCCGTACAGCTGCTTCCTCGCCCATCTCCAAAGGTGTCCATGAAGAACGAGCGTGGGCTTGTGGAGCAGGCAGGGGGAAGGAGTGCCCCTCCACGACGAGAGGCAGGACCTCCCTGCTGGCTCTTCGGTGCCTCTGTGCCCCAGCAGTAGCTATTCTTAAGTTACTGGAAGGAAGGCATCCCCAGCCAGGCTGGAGTGCAGGGGAGTGCTTCCCCCTGCTCAGACAAGCGTACAGCTCGTGTGCGCGAGCCGCTCTCCCAGCCTTGCTGCCAGGAAACCCTGTAAAACTTGCACTGTTTCGCCTCATGCCCATAGAGTCACACCTAGATTAGAATTTGATAAATGAACGCTCCCAGATCATACAATTTAGCTGGGAATGTTGTTTCGGTGTAATTAATTGTAGACCGAAATTGGTGTTCTTTTCCATTTTTTAAATATATGACTTCTTAATTCTCTATCCAGGTATTTGTTTCTTGTTTTATTTTTTCTCTTTTTATAATCATATTGGAGTTCTTTTGCCTTATGTATGTGCTCACTACCAATCACTCCTCTCTCCAAGTAATAGTGCTAAGCCAGATTCTTCATAAATGTAATTTATTATAAGATCTCGTGCTCTATGGTTGTCATGTTTTGTGATTAAAAATATATTTGAGGAAATAATTTCAACAGCAGTTTTTTAAAATGTCAATTTATTAAACCCTCAGCCACTGTTGAATAGCATATCTTGATTTTATGGTATTATGCCTGTATACCCTAGTTGAAAAAATTGTTCTTTATATTTATCAGAGAAATATATAGTCTTTGATGTAGTGGATGATGGTTTAATGTAGGAGTTGTGACAGTTCATTCAAGGAACTATAAGACATTGCCAGCATAAATAGGTTGAGAAGGATAATCAATTATTTCTTCTCTTGAAATGTTGCTTCATTCATCAACCCTGATAACTAGTGGTCTCTAGTACTAACAGGAACCCAAATGTCTCCCTAACATGATGTAGATGTTGGATACTACTTGAAAGAAATAAGGTTTTATCTTTCAAAATCAATAGCTGTTAAACTTGAAAACTCCTAGCCTTCTGTTTGGTTACTGGAGTCATTTCAACACTCAACATCTGTGATAAGGTGATGGCTTGAGAAGGATAAAACATAGAGCATCGTACCATAATGACTCAATGACTGAAACGTTTCTCTTAGAATTCTGATTTTTTTCTCGATTTTTTTTTTCCTAATCCTTAAACAAGATCTTGTTACTGTCCCTTTAGATTTGAACGAATGTAATACATATGGAAGCTGTAGCCAGATGTGTATAAATACAGATGGTTCGTACACTTGCAGATGTGTGGAGGGTTTTGTACTTCAGCCTGATAACAAATCCTGCAAGGCCAAAAATGGTAAGTTTTTACTTTACTGGAATATTTTGTGTTTTGGTCCTATCTAGAGGGTACATATGAAAAGACGGATGGAGATGAACATAGAATAGATGGACTTTCCTTCCCTCTACTACAAGGAGCCTAGAAAACCCTAGGAAAAAAATTCACATCTTATGATAATACTCCAAGGAAATATTAGAAGTTTTTATGTGATTATTATTAATAATGTGAACTACTCAATTCAGCCAAGATTAGAATGTTTCCCAGTTTCCCTGTTCATAAATAAATCAAAGATTTTTCTCACACAAACAAAACAGGCTGTTTACTCTGGGAAGACAGCGGAGGTAGTGAGAAGACAGAGGAAATGATCGTGAGGTAATTGTACCCTTAGGATAAAAAAAGACATGAGATTGCTTTGTCCTTGCAATATCCCAAGAGGTGAATTTCATGATATACATATTTACACAAGGCTTTTATTGTTTGTTTGTTTAGGGCATGTTTTCATTAGTAAGAGCGAACTGGGTATCTGAGAAAATTAGTGAGTTGTGTTTAACAAAAGCAATACTGTACCCAGTATTTTCTCACTCAGCATATTGAATTAACAATGCTTTTATATTGAAAAAATCCGGGAAGCTCGTTAAGGAATTATTCAACATCCACAGTGATTTAACACCTAAGTGTAAAGCCGTGTTTGTTATCTATTTTTTGAGTTATTTTGCCGTCAGAAAATGGGAAGTTCTACTGGTTTTTTTGAAGCTTCCTCATGTAAAGAGCATTGCTGAGTTCCTTCCCACTGAGCACCAGTAAGAGCTACAGTGTTTTACCGCTTGTACAAAGTTTTGTATTGATCCACAATTTTTTAAAAATCCACAGCAAAGTATTGTGAGATAAGAAAGTCCAAACCAAGCACAAATATTTTACTATTCTTCTCTCTCCACTGCATGAAAATCAATAACACAATTCTAGATCAGGAAATCTGCATGGTGCCGGTACTGGGCTTGAGATGAGCCTGCGAATTTCCCTTCTTAGATCCAGCAGGCTCTGTTGTAGTGAGCTGTCGGTGTCTTGGTGGCCTTGATGAAGTGAAGCTGATTAACAGAGAAGAACCAGTCCTCTGTATTTCCTAATACTTCATCACGTTTATTTTACAGTTGTTTTCACCTTTTCTGTTGTCTTCAGAAAGGAATCACTACTCATTAATCAGAGGAATCACTGCAGGACAGTAGAAAGCAAGATCTTGGTGCTGCAACGAAATGAGTGTTGCTCATCACATTGTTTGCTGGGTTTTTTGGTTTTTGGGTTTTTTGTAGTAAATTATCAATACGGTGAATATTTGAGTCAAATACTTGATAGGGCACAGAGGTCAGTAATGAAGGTGCTTTTATCACAGAGCTCTGCAGGAGCTGCAGTGACTGGTATTAGCTTCTGTTGCTTCACTGGGCCCGGTTCACAGTGTGGAAATTAGTGAAATTCCCATGTAGCAGCAGGTTACTTTCCTACACCCTCACTGTTACGTAGTTCACTGATCATATGAGCTGTATGTGTAAGTAGAATTATTACTTACAAGACATAGGAAGTAATTCTGCTGCTTACTCAACGCTGGAATACATCTTCAGCTGGGATATGACATCCAGTGATGGGGATCACACAAGGCGTCTGTGGATCAGTAGAAGAGCATCCAGGAGAAAAGATGTCTAAGGAAAAGAAAGAAAGAACCTTTAGAAAAATTACCAACTTTTCTTTTTTCCTTAAAAAGCCTAAAGAAAATAAGAATGGAAAGAGCAAGCTATCCGCTCTGTCTCCGTTTGACAAAAGTAGTTGTCAGATAGATAACGAAAAGGCGCTGAGGAGTATTCTGTTCTGTGTGGAGAAGCCGTGAAAGATAAGCAGCAGAGGGTTAGGTTAGGTGAGGCATTCTGTAGAACTTTCAGCCTTCATAACAGCAGATCTGTTAAGAATACGAATTGCTGTCCACGTTGAGATCCCTGCTACAGCAACATGCCACACCAAGCTGTCAGCCCTCTGCCACGTCTTAGTCGTCTCTGCAAATTGAGTGAGGGGTTTCTGAATACCTGCGGGTAGAGAAGTGGGGGACGTGATGAGGCCCCAGTTCCTGAAGGTGCCGAGCGGGTGACGTGTGTGTGAGCACGTGCCTGGGGGAGCCCTGTCGCAGCGCAGGGACGGCAGCTCCTGCACAGCCTTGGAGCCCAGCCCTCTGCGTGTGGCACGGTGCAGTTAGCAAGGAGGTTCTCAGAAGCTCCTCTTCTCCTTCCCTTCCGGCAGCCGAATGCTTGGCTGGGAAGGTGGTGAGCTTTATCCCTCATTAAACTCTGCATTTGCTTCCTCAGCTCATTTAAATAACTTAGGAACTGGAAACTTTTAGCTGCACAGTACCCTTGGGAAGGCTGTTAAAACGGGTATCAAAACAGCTGGGGGCACACCATGGTACCATGGTTTTTCCCAGACTTTTTAAACACACCTTCCTTTATGACTAAAGCAGCAGTTAATGACTTCTGAGGTGAAAATGAAACAAAATATAGTTCTGCTGAACAGAGCTTTAGAACTCCTGTGTTTACCGTGTTTATATGCCTATATTGCAAGGCCGGCATTTGATGAAAAGGATATTTTAGGAAAAAAAATGACAGAATTGGAATAAAAATTAATCATTCTTCCTAACGCTACGGGTATATTTTATATCTGCAGAGCCTATCTAGAGAAATGCCACGTGAAAAGCAACGTTTGTCATGTAGCTAAAGCAGGATGAGCTGATAATGATTAAATCAAAAAGCTTTTTCTGGTATTTAGAAAACATTCATCACTCTTAAATTGATTTCACAACACAGTTTTCTTGTCAAATCTCTTGTCAAATCAAAAGTCTTGAGGCTGTAGAAATAAAGCAGCCCATTTGTAGGGTATACTGAGGAAAAACATTGAAAATTAATTTCAAAAGAAAGTTGGATGGCATTTTATTAAACATTAGTAAATATTTTTTAGACTTTTATAAAAGACATTTACAGGTATGAGCAAACTACTTATAATTTACAATGCGTACCTCAGGAGAAGGGCTTTTAAGCTGCTTGTAAACACTGAATTTGGGGTTTATACTTTCCCTGTCATTGTAGTGGGGAAAAAAAAAAATGCTGGCATTTCTGAAGCTTTTCTTCCCGAGAAGAAGCAGGACTGTTGCCAGAGCAAAACGCCTTAGTTTCTGATTTGTTGTGACATCACTTATTGATCTGTATTTTAGACAAGATGAGGGAGGGGGGAAATGCAAGTCTTTCATCTTTTCCACTACTCTATCTTAAACATAATTCAAAGGAAGATGCTTTCATTTCAGTCAAGAGGGATGAATCATAAAACTTTCCTGGATTAGAGAGCCATTCACTTCTTATCTTTCCTATAAAATGAAAAAATAAATTAAAAAAAAAAAAAAGAAAACTTGTTAAAAAGTAACACATATGAAGTCCAGTTATTTGAAAAGCTGCTGTCAGCTCGCGGTAACTCATCCTAGACCTGTCCACTAAACTTTTAAACTTTGTAGGTTTTGTTCTTGAGAAGCAGACGAGCAGTTTTTGAGAGGGAGAAGACATGATTTTTTTCTTAAGCTTCTTTTTATGTTTTTCATCTGCATTATATAATACAGTGAGATACTTTAAATATTTCTTTTTGTGTTTTTTGTAGGAACTTTTATTTTTTTAATATAGTTTTATCGTTAAAATAATTTCACTCTTTTTTTTTTTTTTAAATAAGCAATTTTGAAATCAGCCTTTATCTGACCAACAGTGAAATAAGCAGGCTACCTACCCTACTGTGAAAAAACATGATTAACTGATTCAATCCATTGAATTATGTCATGTATGGGCTGCTTGAGAAATATAATTTCAAGCTCAGTAATCTAGTTTCTGGATAAGTTCTGCCAGAATGCAGATGTATTTTTAATGCTGAACAACGCCTGCTGAGCAGAACCTCTTAGCCGTGCCACGAGTCCTTACGATTCCTTTGTCTGCAGCCAGGTTTGATTACAACTGTTGCTCAGGAGGTTTGACGCTAATTCATTTTCAGAATTCCCTTATGTCTTAGACATTAATACTAAAATACAACCCTTCTCCGGAGTTTAGTGAGGTATTAAATCCTCATTGCTGTTTTCAGTAGGTCAGTTCAAAACAGCACAAGGAAGGATATGGTTCTCTAGTGCAACCGCGGCCAATCGAACAACCGTGCTGGCTCCTCTGTAGTTGCCTTCTCTTAAAGAGTTTATAGACTGTAGAGAGTGGAAATAACTAACTTAATACAAAGTATAGGAGCAAAAATAATAATAAAGGATTATTCACACGGCTTCTGGTTGGGAAAGAGGTGATTGAATCCAGAATTAGGCAGTGGTATTATTCTGTGGGAAGGGGGAACCTGGGTGCAGAGCTGTGTTGTGTAAAAAAAAAATCCCCAAACTTAGCAAGATGCAGGTGGAAATGCACCTTTTGTACCAGTGTGGAAAGCCTGTGGGGTAAGCGGGTGATAGAGACAGAAGCTCTTAAGTGTGGCTGTCTTCTTCTGATGGGTAGCAGAAGTTGGTAAGAAAGAGAGGAACGAGGTTTACATACACCAGCCCACTGTTGACTGCACATGGACCCACCTGGTAGATAATATTGCTTAGTAAGAACCCCACTGCCTTCTCTTTTGGAAAAAGCAAGACTTGGGAGCTTCACTCATGGTTAACAGCACAAGGGGCTATTTCACAAATAAGTTCAATCCCTTCAGTTGTTAGATATTCCTCAGAAAATTTAAAAAAAAAAAAAAAAAGTCTTATGCATGGATATGAGTGATTTATTGGTTGAAGTGATGGCGAAGAGGACAGTTGGCAAGTTCAGAAACTAATGATAGAGGCGTGGTTTTGAAGATGTTAGTGAGGGATTTACTGGGGAGGGGAAAAGTATCCTACAAGGTAGAATGTACATTATGGAATGAGAAACAATAAGGAAAGAGTAAATGAAATCCACTTCAGAAAGAACACATGCTGCTTCCTTATAGAAAAGCTTTCACATGAGAAAACAAAATACATTAAAACCGTCAGCAAACGAGATGTTTAAATAAAAGCAGATAGTACAAAAGAACAGGATTTAATGCCGCCTTCTGTGTTTTTGAGTGAGACCACTGGGCACCATACTCACTGAAGTATTTTTTTGTCTTTAATCACACTTGCTAATGAACTATGATTTGTTAAATCCATTTATTTCGGGTTTTTTATCTCTTTAGACAGCTGGAATTGCTTAGTAAAAATGTGAAAACTTTATTAGGTAGAATGTTGGTTGAAAGTACTACATTTAAACACTGATTTATTCCTTTGAATGCAAGCAGGTTACATTGAGGTGGGAGCTCTTTGGCAACACAAATATTTTCCACATATCCTTGTGACTACGGTGTGAGTTTCCATGTTTTAGGGTAATTTTTTTACATACAAGATCCAAAAGTTGGCCCACTTGACAGCATCCTTCAATTTACCTAAGGAACAGGACAAATAGACGTGTAGGGGGGTGGCCCATGTTGCAAAGGACAACTTGGCAGTAAGTGATTCCCATGAACATAGCTCACTGCAAAGTCAGACATCACTGTTATTCCAGTTAAACCTGAAACAATTCTTAGGGTCACCATATCTTCCTCTCTTGAGGAATCTCCTCATCAGGTTCTGCATCAGCTCAGCCTCAGCTGGAGCAGGACTCTGAACAACTCCTGATAGGAAGGGGATGTTTCAGGAAGCAGTTTTGCTCTCCTCTATCTTAAACATACACATCTGTCTGTCAGATGTTTTTTCCCAACCAATTTGCATAATATGTCATCAGCAGTTTGTTATAAATTGAATAAAAGCGATGTCACCGTACTGTTTCTAACAAAAGAGTTCTTCCCAGAAAACAGATGACCGCCGACAGTGTTGGATTAACCGGGACCTTGTTTCAGTTTAAAGTACTAGTCTAGATCTAGAACAAGATGTCGCTCCGTCAGCAATGGCACCACGTGTGACAGACGCCTCGTCACACAGGGACTAATATTCCTTTGCAGTTGACTAAGTCAGATGCATAATTTCAAAGCAGCCCGGGATGTTTGAGGCGGTAATTCAAGTCAAGATACACCTAAAGCAAGAACAGCTGATTTTGTGCCCGGTAGGACTCGTCATAATGCTAAAACTATTTTGACTCGATGAGAATCGTTGGTTTTCTGTGTGGATAACAGAAAGTTTTAACTTGAACTGGAGCATTTTGTAGTTTTAAGATACATACTTCACGCTGTTGGAGTATTGTTGTTTCCTTCAGTATTCACACATTCATCAGGTATTTTTATAAACCGCTGGCAGGATTTCTAGGGAAAGTGACTCAGGTGAATGTGGCAACACTTTTCAGTTGCATGCGCTATCTTGATATGAATTGATTCTTCATATTTTTTGTTTATTTATCATGACATTCACGGTAACCTAATGGAAATGACACATTCTCAGTTCCCTTTTTGCTCTCAGGAAATTCCATTGCATGAAGCTTTCTCTTTTAGAATGCATGGTCACGGGCCCATCATCTAGGTGATGATGCCAGGTTTCACTACGCTGTTTTTTTTTTTTTAGGATGATTTTAATTTTTTTTTTTTTTTTAGCAGCATCTACTCCTCTGTTTTTGTCTTATTTCACAGGCTTTAATATGAAAAGGAACTTACCGTTTCCTGTGTACTCATAAATTCAGCAGGTTTTTGTGGCCTTTGTTCCTTTAGAAATGCCAGTAATCTTGATAGAAATAATTTGCAAAAGTTGTATTTCATTTTATGACTTAGGCATGAAAAATGTTGCAATAATGATACTTGGAATTAAACAGAAGCTGTGGGGCTGGGGTAATTAATTTTCTTTAATGAAGTGAACCATTACAATAGCAGAATAAAATAGACTAGTAATTTGGAATATATGATTGTTATGAAAATAAAAGCAAACCCAATTTATTATATCTCTTAAAACATACAGGTAAGAACATTAAAAAACTACATCAAAACTGAAAAGATAAATATGGTATAAGCAGTCTGTTAACCCTTTAAATTCTCTTCACTTTGTTTTTAGAGCCTGCTGATAGACCTCCTCTTCTTCTGATTGCAAGCTCTGAAACCATTGAGGTATTCTATCTTAACGGAAGCAAAATGTCTGCCCGAAGTCCTGTAAAAGGATCTGCAATTTTGACGCTAGACTATAGCTACAAAGAGGAGACAATTTGTTGGATTGAATCGAGAGATCTTTCCAGTCAGCTGAAGTGTGCCAAGATCACGAGAGCTGGCCAGCTAACCGATGAGCGGATAATCAACATTGCTCAGTATCTTCACAGTAAGTATTTGGCAGCGGTTTAGCACACCAGTGCTGTCTGTCTTGGGGAACTGTTGCAGGAGCCTTCCGAAGTATTTGGGGGCTTGCGGTGGAAACAGTCTTAAGGCATTAAATATTACAACTCATACTGAAGCACTTTTATGTTGGAAGTTACAAAAATGCAGTGCAATAGAAGAAGAAAGGGGAAACGTTTCCTTTTCTCGGGCAAAGTGGTGCTATGTAAAGCTTGAAAATGATTCTTTGCTACTGGGACAGTATGAACAATGAATTAGAGACACCTGCTTATCACGTTTGCTGTCAACTATCATTGGTACGTTAGTTCTTGAAAATAGCAAAATATTTCCTGACTCACTGGAAATAAATTGCTGCCCTTTTTTGTAATTAAGGGAGAAAAAAATTAGAAGACCTGAACTCATCATACTGAATTGGTCCTTGGCATTAGAGCATTATTTCTCAATCAGCTTTTCAATTTGTGTAACGCTGTTATCTTCTGAAGTGGATATTCATCCACTTACACGTTCTCATGTGAACAGACTGCAAAATAGCATGTGGTCAAAAAAAAGGGATTTCCTTCATCTTTCCCAGAAGAGATGTCCCCAGATCAGCTTAAAAACTACAGCACTGAGGAGCACAATGGTGGTGTTAAAAACAGGCTTCTAAAATCTCCAGACTGGACCCTAAGACTGGACCTAAGATTTTGAAAAATCCTTTTAAGGAGAGATGGGCATCAAAGAATAGCTCTGAAACTTCTCTGACCGTCCAGTTGAGGAATATTGAAATCACACATTTTATTATAACTCGTAGGATTGCGTCTCAAAGTGATAAATTCTTCACAGAGATTGTGCTTTAGGCTATCAAGATAGCTGTTGTGAGATGTGGTCATGTCTGCAGAGTAAGGAGGTGTTCTTTAACCTATTTTCCTAATTATATATTTACTAGAATAGAAAACTAAATCTAAAAAACCCCACCAAAAAGAGTTTGGGGTTTCTTTTATTTTTATTCACCACCCATTGTGACTATTCTACTTTTAGAGGACTCTCTTTTTTAAAGTATAATTGTTTTGGTGGGTTTTTTTTTGCCTTCTTCCTTATTTTATTCAGAGGTTTTTTAATGGTGTTTTAGAGGGTTTTTCATATTTTAGATATCTAAGAGCCCTAAAAGAATTGGTAGTAGTATTTGCTTTTTTTTGTTTACTTCACTCTGTTATTGATATTTTATTTTATTTTATTTTATTTTATTTTATTTTATTTTATTTTAGTAAGAACAATCAAATTAACTACAGTCATTAGCAAAAAATGTTTCGTATTGAACTGTACCTGTCTCTGTTCTGTCACGGATCTTCATCATCACAGTGGACCTTAGCACTATGTTGTGTAGTTCTCCACCAGTTCTTTCCTGCGTCCCTCCGTTCTCTGCATGCGAAGAGAATTGCTAATCTCTGTGGTGTTCAGATTTGCATCTATTTGCAAAATTAGGGCTGTATGATGGGTTTGAAACAAACACGGTGCCTGGAATTAATGAGCTAATAATTTTTCATAGTGCTAGCACACATCAACCTGCGGTCTCTAATATTTTGCTGAAGCTCCACTGTAATCGTTCGTTCTTGTTTAAATGAAGAATTGAAATTCCCATGGACATGAATCGACTGCAGAGACTTGTTCCAGCTTCTTGTTTAATTTTGATTTGGGAAATGGTGCTTGGAGACATAGAGGAATATTCCTTGGAGTCACGTTTGGAGCTCTGACTGACAAGATCTGGCAGATGTAGCTGTGGTGGTGTTTTTCCCAGGCATACACACACACAGATGCTCTTCTTGGGTTCTTGCAGCAGATCAGGATCAATCCCCATGGTCTGGGCATGCCTTCTCAGAGGGGCAAGTAGTGTGAAGGCTGCTTTTGCTCGCAGGTCTACAGTGAACGGTCTCAACAGACTGGTGCACTGGGGCATCTAAGGCATGAGACAGCATGGACAAATGCTGCTCCTTATGGGAATAATAACTTTTAAAGGTTCCATCAAAACTCATCTGCTGCAGATTTGTGGGTTGGTTTTTTTTGCCTGAGTACTCCATGCAGAAATTACCCACCTGATGAATATCTTCTCTTCCAGACGTATATCTGGAGTTATGCCTGCAAGGACATGGCAGGAGTCTCATCTTGCTGTCTCTATTACACATGCCTGCACACAGGTATCGGTCATTTTGTGGCTACTGCAAAACTGAGCTTTAGTTTTGAATTGTTCCTTTTGTTCCCTCCACTTTCTGTTACCCATCAGGCAATTTCTGCTGTTTCTTTTAATCATATAGCACCACATCTGACGGGGCAAATTAATTCATCTTAACTCTTTGTCAAGAATTTCAGCCTGAGCCTTTTCGAGAGTAATTGTATTCTCTGGCACCTGAAGCCAAATAAATGGTCATGCCCATGGAGTTATTCACATGAAAGTGGAAGATCTGCTCTTCAAAGGAAACTTTTGTCTGTGTGTTTTTGTGTAACTGGAAAGAGGATATTCCTAAAAGTATTATGGGGTGGGGGGGAGAAAATTGTTCTTAGCAGGCTTTGTAGAATCTTGATTTTTGATTTTTTTTTTATCCCAGTTTTCTGTTCTTTTTGTTAGTGGAAGACAGCTTCAGAATCTTATCTGCATATGGCACAAAAAGTGGTAGAAAAATCAGTTACACAAAGTGATTGGGGCTGCTGGGAGTGGACTTCTTCAATGTGTTTGTTTTATTGAAGGCAAGTAAGTCTTGTAGTTAGGAGCGAAGAATGTAGATCATATTATGAGACAAAAGACTACATTTAGGAAAGAAGGGACTAGGATAGGATTGTGATAGTACCAGGTAGTGAACGTAAGCTTTGGATTCTCAGAAGAAAAGGCATTGCTTTAGTGTCCAGCATTCTCCCTCAAAAGACAGTCCAATATGACTTCCTTTTGGTGTGTGTGTCCCAGATGGATTCAACCAGAGCGGTGTTAACTTGGTCTGCGTTGTAAGATTGATTATATCACAGGTAGGTTTTGTTCGATAGGTTTATCCTTTTAAATAAGGGTAGGTTTCTGTAGGCATGGTCATATCAGCACAGGCATTCTTGTCTTGGCCAAGGCCAGACATTGGCAGGTTGTTTCATCTTTGTCTTTTTAAGACCTAGGAGGTTTTGGAAGAGAAGCTGCAAAATTTCCTCTTGGAAAGATTTATGCAGCGTTAGAGCCAAATAAGCTTTCAGGAAAGATTCTCCTGTAAGGGAGGCTTGTGCAATCCCAGCCCGTGGCAGGCCTGCTCCTTGACACTTTTCACTAGCTCACAGTCCACTTCCAGTTAGTGGTACTAGACTTTGAGGAGCAATCATTTAGGTAAAGTGCTGCCTCTAGGACCAAACCAGCAAAAATTCTGTTTAATGGCACGAACGTGGAAAATCTCTCAGAATTTTCTGCCCTGCCAGAGCCATGATCTGCAATCCCCTACTGATGCTTTTGTGTGTTGGAGTTCGGGGGTAGCAAGAACAGCATCTTTTGGATGACAGAATCTCCTTCTTCCTTATTGTAATAGGCATTTTGCATCTTCATCTGTACAAGTACCAAGCACCTTACATCTCTCCAAACAAGCACCAGGCAGCACAGCGTGGGTTTTAGCCCCTATTCTTCTCCAGAAGGTAACAAAATCTCCTGGGATGATGCTTCAAAGCATGGTATTTTCTACTTGGCTGATACTTGATTCAGGTTTTCTTAGCATTCGGTTATCACAGTACAACAATACAAATCCCGGAATGCTTGTGTTTAGCTTTGCCACCTTGTGGTGTTTTATACCTCCAGGCAGTCGATCCTACCTCGCCTTGGAAGGCACACAGGCTTTTCTGTTGGCAGGCGTGCTCGTACAGGACTGATCCAGATGAAAAGAAACCTCTTGCTTCTTCCATATCAATTCAGCTTTCATCTAGCTGCCTTCCCTAGCCTGCCCTACCACAGCATGGGGGAAGTTGCTCCAAGATTGGAAATAGGAGGTGGGCATGAAGTTGGTCGGTAGTCTCCGCTGGGGAGAAGGCTCTCTGCTTGTGGAACCCATCACCTTCTCCTTGCCCTCTTGAGCGCAAGCCAAAGCTGACTTTCTGGCTCTCCCACTTGTTGGATGTGGTTGCTATGAAGACCATCAGACAGGGAGCCCAGAGAATTTGACCAGGATCCAACAGTGTTTGGTTACATTCCTGTTTTCTTCCCTGTTTTTCGTTCCCTGCCCCCACCCCCACCTCCGCAACCCCCTGACCTGAACCACTTTGTCGTAGTGGTTATCCGCAACTATGAGTGCTGTGTTCAGAATAGCTACAGTCATTTGTCTCGACATTGATGAGACTCAGTCATGGAAGGACACACTAAGCACGAGAGATGGTGCTTGTCAGCAACTTTACTGTGAAGTTCCTTTGAATATTCATGAGAAATCAAAGCAAAGTGTGGCTTCCTCACAAGAACAACTGTGAAGATCTGGGGGCAGGTGTTTATTCCTACATAAAGTCTGCCCTGATCTTGTCTCCAGACAGGCGTTATAAGCTGTCATAGAGTTGTAGAATGTGATTTTTCCTTTTCTTCTGTGATAGACAGCCCGTGCTTACAGAACCTCCTAGAAGATGAACAGAAATGAGAAGGCTTCATGTCAAAAGTCATTTACACCTCAAATGGCAGTTTTATAGTGTTTAGAGCATCTGGTACAGTAATGGGAACCAGAAAAGGACATGACAAGAGTATCCTGAAGGAACATCACAGCATACTTGTCCTGCTTATGGTGTCCACTTGGCAGTTCTAGAGCCCTGCCTGCTCTTACATTGCTATTCTTGCATTTCTGGGAAGACTGGGCAAAAGCTGTTTCCAGAATAGTGATCCTTCTTCCTTTCTTACTTTGTCCAAGGGTTTTGTTTGTTTGTTTTTAATAGTGGCACTATCTCATTCTGAAGTGCTCTAGACAGAGCCATCATTAAATATACAAAACTAGGATACTTTTTCTCATCAGTTTAATGTCTATTCAGCTTGAATTTCTCATCTTCTTTTACAGCCCAGCCACTCAGTATCCTGAGTTCTTCAAACCTGACCCTCCTCTTTACTATTCTGGAAACCTTATTTTTATTATTGGACTTTATCACCATGTTACTCCTGTCATGTTCTGGGTGACTTCCAAACTGTTCTGTCATACAGGTTCTAGCACAGACCACTGCTGTGCAACTCGGTGATGCTTCACAGGGAACCAGGTTTGGCCCCCAACTTAAGTAGTTACATGGGTCCATCACTATTGTATGTGTAAGGCTACATCTTTCCTGGGTGTTCCCTTGTGACTTCCTGAGTGTCTCGTGGGATTTTCATATATTTCCATTTTTACATTTTGTTTTAATTTCCATGTGCTTTTAGATATTCCCCTTCAAAGGAGCTACAAGTCCAAATCTTGGTGTCCTTCATACTCCATGGCCTTATATGGGAAATGCTTTCTTTGCATTATCTCTGCATACTTCCATATGTTTATGCCTCATTCTGATGTACCTGGACTTACAGAACTTTTGATTCAGTTTTTGATACAGCCTTGATGACATGTTTTCCTGGAGCAGTACGGACTTTTATTTAATGCAGGAAACAATTCTATCTGATAATTATCCTTTTATGTATAGTTTTTCTGCCCCCATAGTGACAGGACTCCTTTGAAGACTCAGGGCTGTACAGAAGCTTCCTTTTATCAGTATGCTCCTGTCTTGAGCTCCTGGGTAGTCTTTTCTGACTATCGGTTATACATAGCCTTTTTGATGACGGTCAGGTTTACTGGAAGAACAAAGGTCATTCATATCTTTTCATTCAACCTTTATGTTCCACCAAGCATGATCAGGTGGATCTCCTCCTTTGACCATGGTGGGTATTGAAAATCCATTATCTTTTTTTTATGAATAGTGTTCATATATTCAGTTGTATATCAAAACACTTTATGGTGTTTGCCCAAAAGTTAAGGTATAATCTGTGAATCAGAGATCTTAAGAGGACCTTGCATATATTTGGAGCTTCTAAATGTTAGCTGTGAAGGTTCTGTCTCTTTTGGTGCATCACTTGGATACAGTCCATTCAATTTGACTTGAGAATTGTGCTACCGGCTTGAATAGTGTCCCTGTAACATTCCATTATGTCATTCTGAGGCACAAGCTTCAATGGCAGATGCTCTGAATTGGTGGCATTTCCCTCCAAAGTTAGGTTAACTGCACTTAATCCTTTTTGACAGAAGAGCTGTTCATTAACTGCTTATTAATTGCCAGGAGTGCAATTTTTCAGTCATTCAAAGATATAATACTACTATTTCTTCAAGCTTTGTGACTTACCCAGCTTCTACAATTGATCTTTCATTGACATCAGTCAAAACCTTGCTTCTGTTCTTAGCAAAGCTGGTGTGCTATCTATTTTCTTTTTCTATGTTTTTGAGGAGTCGTGCCCTGAACAGTGAAATCTCAGACTGAGTACTGAAATTAAAATGCCTTATCTCAATGGCGTTTCTCTGCAAATTTCTTATTGCTTTCCCCACCCTCCACCACAAAACTCCTAAGCTCTGCTTGGGACACTCTCCTCAATGCTGTCTCTGCAAACTCTATATCTCTTCATTTTGTTATTCTCAGTGCTGCATTGTCACATTCCCTTTTCCCCAACCTATCAGCTTCCTAGCTGACCATTTTTGGACTTCGTCTTCATTAGCTTCATTGTTTTCCTAACAGTGGGTCATGACTGTACCTTCTTTGTCTTCCTTACATCCTAACCCCTTCTTGATAGAAAGGCTCTTGCACTAGGGAGGAGATCCAAGAGCAAGCACCTCCCCCAGTGGCAGAAGGATTTTGTAAATAAAAAATGGACATTTTGATGTGGTATGTGTAACCGTGTAAATTTATCTTGATCAGGTATAATGCTGAGGGACTCTTCCTCTCTGTCACATTGAGTGTTTATGCTACAGGCTCTTGAGATGTCCTCGTATTCACAGGAACTTGATTTCTGGCTTTCTTCTAAGGAGGAATTATATAGGAGATATATAGGAGATGTATATGCCTATTTCACTAAAGCTGGTTCCTAAGTTTAGGCTTCAGGTGCACGCTCTTAGAAACTGTCTTCAATGGCAATAAAATATCTGATTAATATTTTAGTATTAGATACCATCATCTAATTATATATTCATGAACCTTTTTCAATTTCTACTGGTACTTTTTAGTTTTGTTTATAAATTTTACATTTTTTATGATATAGCTAGTGGTTTTCGTCTTGAGTTACTTCATAAATTCATGCCATATATGATGCTGATCAAGTTCACTTCAATTAGATTGACAGCAAATTTGCCACATACTTACAGATATTAATTTATTAATGCAAATATTCCATTCAGACCTCGTTAAAAAAAAAAGAAAAAAAACCACTAAAGTCAACCAAAGAAGTCAAGAAACCTTTCTTTTGCATAATGCACTTCAGATCATGTCATTAAAATTAGTTCTGCCTCCTAATGACTTTTCTCTGAGACAGAGATTGTAGGACACAAGTTGCACCAACATTGCAAAACAATAAAAAAAGAAAAGTCTTTAGCTTTTTCAAAAGTACTTTTGTCTTTATAGGAAAGAAGGGCACGCAAGAAGAACTCTAAACCCAGGATACTGTTTGTTTGCATCTAATATTATAACTGGTACCATATTTTGATATCAGAAACGAAGCATTTAAGCAATTACAAAGTCCATCCCAGATGGAGTTCGATCCAGTAGCTAAACCCATGAGGAAACAGTATGTTTTCAGCAAAGAGCCTGGGAATTTTTAGGAATGCACTGTGCTGTGTCTGCTGCTTACAGAGCTGAGGCTACAAGACATCAGTGAAGTGAGCGCGAGGGCACTGGCACGACCCCTGTTAGTATTTGCAGGGACTTCATCACATGTACCATGACTTTGCCCTTCTGTATCGCATGCATAGCAATACAAAAAACTGCCTGCTGTATGCTTTGGGGGGAGCAGCAGGAGGAAAGAAAATCTGCTGTCATACCTTATGCACTGAAAAGAGTATTAGAATAAAAACACAAGTATCGCGAGTTGTGTTCTAGCTGGTGGCCTCTACTAATTGTTGTGGTTTGCAACTTATATTTTTATTTAATGGTTTCTACTGCTACAAGGAAAAGGATGAAAAAAAAAAAAAAGATCATGCTTCTCATAAATGAATAAGAAATTGCATTAATCCAGCAGGAAATGGCCTCAGGTTGTGCCAGGGTAGATTTAGGTTGGATATTAGGAAAAAAAAGTCTTCACCAAAATGGTTTTGAAGCCCTGGCCCAGGCTGCCCAGGGCAATGGTGAAGTGTCCATCCCTGGAGGGGTTTAAAAAAGTCTCGATGTGGTGCTGAGGGACATGGTTCAGTGGTGACTTGGCAGTGTTGGGTTAATGGTTGGACTCGACGATCTTAAAGGTCTTTTCCAACCTAAATGATTCTGTCTGCTTTCCATACTCCCTATAGTCTGAGCATTTCTGTGCTGTATTGTCTAGGGCAGGACATGCCAAAGAGTTTTATGCATCAGAATAAAATCAAGGGCTGCTCTTTACATAGTACTTTATCAGGAGCTCTTACAGAAAGAGGAATTGCATGTTTGCAGAATTTGATAGAACTGTGATTATTATTTACGTTGTGGTGGGCATGACAAATTAAAACCACCATCTGATTTGGGGGTTGAATATATGATTTTCTTTTCCCTCCAATTTTTACCTTCTTTGCATGGCAGAAGCAATGACTAGCTCAAAAATTATTATCTCCAGTTCACAGAAATACTTTTGTCTTCGCAATCCACAAAATTTACATTGTGCATTTCTACTTAGAGTGAAGGAAATTTGATTTAAAGCTTTCTTTTTACTTCAGCTTTGAGTAGAACTTGAAATGCTGAAAACCTTATGGATTATGTCAACATTCAAAAATAAATAAAATGGAAGATCAAATCCTATCCTTCTCACTATTTGTCAGCTGGGCTCAATAAAATAAAATCTTGGTTCTGGAAAAAAGCGTTTTCATCATCGTAAGTAATTAATTGAGAAGGGAAGGACAGAATGCACAGAAGGGTTGGTCCGTTTGCACGAATCCGATGCCCTGCGTTTTATCAACATGTCACGAAACAGCTGCAGTTTGATGTGTTGGGTTAGGCATTCACCATGACACTTCGCAGGCCGACGATAAAGTCTGGGTAGTCTTTGCACGTGTAATTGCAGAAAATCTCTGTCACACTGTATAAGCAAAAATAATGAGCTGATTGAGGAGTGTGGGGGGGTGCCTGCCACAGTTTGCATTTCCAGAGTCTTTTGCTCTTTTTGGCATTTTGGGACTTGCTGGCGTGTCAGTTGTTGCTATTTTACATAAGTATATAATTCCATTTTTTCATATGGGGAGTACTTTTATATTTATATATAAGGAGACAAGTGTAATGCATTTAAAAAGATCAGGACTGTTTCTCTTCTAGTTATGAATAAACTGAAAATAAGTCTTTTCGGTTTAAGTCTCTTTGAAGGATGTATTGGTTGGACATTGAGTTTGTTCAACTGGTTGCAAAATTCATATTGGTTTTAAATACTCATAACCACTGCATTAGCTTCAGAAACAAACCCATTGGGAAAAGTCACTTCAAGTAAGATGAAGTAGTGGGAAAACATAATTTATAGCTGTCTGTGAGTGCGTTGTAATCCGTGTTCCATATCTTCCACAATAATTGGTCACAGCTTGAGGATTGGGGGTTTTTGCAAACACATATTTGGATAGATAACTATTCCTCCATAAAGTAGACTGAGGAAAAAAAAAAAAAAAAAGAAGATAGCTGCTCAGAAGAGAATTGAAATACACTTCTGTGTGAACTGTCCAATTGTCTGCAGAGCCCCGAGCAAGGCAGAGCCGGCCCCTGGCTGGAGGGATGCTGGGGCAGGTGAGGGCAGAGCCTGGGCAGCACCCGGTGCGGTCCTCCTGCTCCACTCTTAAACACAGACAACATTTAACAGCACGCGTCTCGCTGCCTGTGGGTTCACTCACCACAGATGTAATTTAACATTAAGGTTGGCAAAAAATCTTACTACAAGGAAGACAAGAGTGCACCTTGCGGAGGGGACCTGGAGGAGGGATGCAATGCGTGTTCATGGCGCTCTATTTCTTTGCAAGTGTTGGGACAAATTCTTTTTACCGTTGACATGAAAGGAGGAGTGATTTAGGAAGAAAGGGAATATGCTGGTAGTCAGGAGACCACTGTTTTTCCCGAGACTTAGAGGATAACATTTAGCAAGGAATCTTGTCTTTTCCCCTCTGAATGTAAAATGAGAATAACAGTATTTCTGTATGGCACAGGGGTGCCATGAGGTTTAAAGAGGGAAATGCCAAAATGATCGGGGATACCCAAGGCAGCAGTAGTCAACACAAAGTACACAGGACTTCTGTGGTGGGAAGAGGTAGGATGTTTATTTTTATTTCTGGCATTATTGGAAATAAGTTAGCAAGAAAAAAATAGCTTTTTTCTTTTTGTTTTTTAAGTGCATCAGCGATGTCTGCATTTTAAGTCTGGGCAGTTGTGTGCTTTGTTGGTCAGGTCACGTATGATAAATTACAGCCTTCTCCTCAAAGGTTACTATTTGGATATTGAAAAGATGTAATAAATGGATGAAAAAAAGATGGGAATAAAGGGAGGATGAGGTAATGATTGCATGAGTGTGCATTTGTTACAGACAGTTGGCAGTCAGCCTTCACAGACAGGAAGGATTTTATTTGTTTGTTTTGCTGCCACTATAATATGGGACAAGTGACGTTAGTGGGTGCCATAGCGTGGGTTTGAGCGTTCCGCAGAAGTACAAGCATGCTGACGGCATCAGGTGGTGACAGCGATTCCTCTGTTAGAGGGAGGGGGAAAAATGAAGAAAACAGCTTAATATCTTTTAATATATGAAGCAATTTCTTTTTCTTTCCTTAGCAACCCTAAAAAAAGAGGCTATCTCATCTAGTAAGGTACATGAAACGTTTTTGTCTCAGAGATACTATGTGGAACAATGAGGTATATATTTTCTTACTGTGCAGGTTGTATTTTTTTATAAATGGAGATGTATTCTCTAAGTTGTAATTCTCAAGCTGGATTTGAATTGGACTCTGTATGCAGGTTTTAATTATATTATAAACAAGTTCTGTAATTTTTTTTTTTTTGAAAATGTAATATCTTCTCCTTTCCCCCAATATGTTTTAGATGAAGATAAAGACATTTGTGCCCAATATGAGTATATCTATACATCAGAATGAAATACTCTATGATCAGTATTACCTTCTGATTAAAATTGAATGTAATAATGCCCTTTGGGGAACAGAAACAGATGGATTTATAGCACTGGGTCATGTCATGTTCTGCATATTCATTTTGTCTAGACCATATATTCCTAATAGCAACTATCGTGGGCTCAAAATGAAATTATTCTACAATGTTATGACCTGCATTTTACCTGCAAGAAGCTACAGCATATCCAGATCCGGTGAACCAGTGTTGTCTGGCAAATGTTCCCTTCTACAAAAAATGTGGAGTATGAGTTCCCTTTGTTCCCTAACCCTTTCTTTAAGAGCTGACGAAGATAATTCATTTCTGTGTTACCCCCCAAAAGCGTTCCTTAAAGCACTATTGCCTACCTCTGATGTTAAACTGTTCAAACTTTCTCTGGAAGTCATTTTCCGTAAATACTTTGTATTGCAAAAGCAACTCCATATTTTATTGACACATCTTTAAAATTCTAGTAATCTGTTGTAATGCCTAGTGTCTTTATGGGAAAATGTTTAAGCGACCTTATTTTGGTGTGATGATGGTTTATGGAGTTCATAATACGTGCAGCAGGCAGTCCTAGGAAGGTGGAAGGTTGTACATACTCTTTTGCCTTTGATGGAAGGTGGTTAAATGAGGCAAGCGTTACAGCCTAATGTAGACGTGTCGTTTTCCCCGCAGCAGTTCCCTTAGTCCACATGCTTGATGGGATGCCTATTGCGGCTGAATTATGCTTTAATTTTAACAGTGGATGACTTAACTGCTTTGAAGTAAATAACTGGGTTTGATTTACAGTCTCAGCAGATTTATAAGAAGCTTTTGAATGTGCAGTTTAAAAAAAAAAAGAGAGAGACTGTTATAGCCATGTACCTCCATAAATCTGTCTTTATTGTTCAGCATGTTTGCAGGCTACTGGGACCCCATTACAACTTTACAGGCACTGGGCAATGTGTTTGAAACTCAGAAATGCAGAAATTAGAAACATTATGGTTTTCAACAATTCTTACTTGTTTCTGACATGAGATCAATGTGAGAAAATTCACTCCTTAGAAAAATCTTAACATTCAGGATTAAAAGATAGGGCCATTCCTAAGGCCTCTATTTCAGTGTTTCATACTTTTTTCTTCCTCGTTTAATCTGTTGACATCACGTCTAACTCTGTGACTCAAGAGCTAGTAACAGAACATGTCACTCATTTTACTCGTTCCAGAAACTTGATGCATTGTGTGGTGAAATCATTCTATAACATGAATAAAAGGAGAAATATGCTAAAAAGTTTGCTATCCTCCTTTAAAATTTCTGGCAAAGGCACAGACCCAAGAATACCTGGGGTCGGTCATCGTCACATTTCTTCTGCATGCTCTGTAAACAGAGGGATTTGTTAGAAGAGGAAGATGTGATTTTTTGTTGTTAGGGTTCCCAACAGGAGAAAGAAGTTTATCATTAAACCCCCATTTCTCTCTCCATACCTGCTCAGTGTTCAACCTCAGCCAATGCACTCTAGCAGGTCTGTTTTAATAACGCTCTGTTGCCTGACTTCCATCTGTAGCAACACACCTCATAGCGGCCTCTGAATCTAAGCCATGAAGACATGAAAATGTCTAGTTTTTGTAGAAATAGAAGTGTACAACAGGGCTATTGCAAGGCAAGGTGTAGGTAGAACAGGGCCACCAGCGGGGCTAAGATCATGTTTTGAGCTGAGCAGCAAACTTCCATAGCTACCTGCTGTACTGCTTAAGAAGCCCCAAAGTTGGCTTCTATGGCCATATCTTGTCCTCAGCGCTCGACACTAATTCATAGATGTGAGGACTGACAGGGATCTCATAGGCCAGACTCTGTCACAGTCTTCATGGAGTCCTTTGGAAGGTATGGAACTGCTCATTTTAAAAACCCTAAATCGTGTGAAGTTTCAGGCATGGTCTCTCCTCTTCTTGCTGAGCGGTTTTCATCCAGTAGAAGGCTGAAAGTCTGATTTTAAACAGAATGAGACATGCCCATACGGAATAAACACCTAAACGTGTTCTCTTCTGTACCTAGTTGGAAGCTGAATGCTCAGATCTCTGAGTGACTGGATAGATTATGTCTCTGAGGGACGAGGTGTACTCGTGAGCTATCAGGATGCTTTCATTAAGTATTCATAATATTTAGATTAGGCTCATATTTTTGAAAACTTTTCAGCTTGGGGTAACTGCTATTGTCTAATTGTTGACATTTATAGGGTTTTTAAGCAGTGTCTTCTGATGTCCTGTAGGGTTGGACAGTAACCCGATTTATTAAAATATAAATTATGTTAGCAAACAAGAGGAAAAGCTTGCTTTCCTTTTGAGGAACTTGATGTCTCGATGCTTTAAAGTGCTTATTTAAATATAGTATGTTTTCAGTTTTGCATTATAATCTTTACCAACAACATCTGCAAAGGCTGATTTAATTCAAAGGCATTAGATATATGAGGATGAGTCATTTGAAAAAGATAAATGGATACTTTTCATTTTATTTTCCATTTTTAAATGTATGCAATAATCACTCAGGACGTGGCTGTTAAAAGTTTAGACACCAGGATGTCTAACTTACTGAATGGTGACATTTTGAATAAAAATCATGTTTTGTTAATGGCATTGCAGACATAATTATGGCAAATTGCTGTCAGTAGAAGGGACACAGAAAAATCTATGCCAGCTTAACTCTTCTGAGCCACGGTGTCAGCATAAGGTTGTCTGAGCTGCTAATTAGGAACGTTCCTCTCAGAAGAGAGGCACAGCAAAGGCAGTGCTTCTGCAGGATTTCACAGCCTGGCATTGAAGTGTGCTTTAACTGCTGCTTACCTGGTCTCACCATTGCTGGCTACTCTAGAAAAAGAAAGGTCTGATCCTGTTTGGCTTGCTATTCAAAACTTGTCATTTTACTCAGGTGGAGGCAAAGTTGTCCCCAAGTTGCTTGCAAGTGTTCTTTGGAATAAAATTTGTTTGTTCCTTTATTAATGCAGAAATTTAATTCCCCCCCCAAGTACATAGTAAATTAAAGTAGGAAAGTCTGGTCAGTCTTAACACTTGTATTACTTGTTTACCTTACACAGCACACAAAGCCTCACCTGCTAAAATCTCAGCTTTCGGTCAAAAAACTAAAGCAGCTTTCTAGTCATGGAGAAGTAAAATGCATATTTGTGGAAAATAATACACTCTGAAGACTGAGAAAACATAGGGATACCTCAAATATGTTGTCCCATTTTTACTTATTTTTTTAATGTTATCTCATTTTTTATGGGTTTGGCTTCCAGATTAATCTTCTTCTTTTTTTTTTCTTTGTTTCTGTCTCACCTCGTTTGACTCAGCAGGAAGCAGGAGATGTGTCCTTAGTCCGTACCCAGTGAAGCAAACTCCTACATGCTCTGGGCTGGTTGATGAAAGCAAGCCCCAGAGGCAAGCGGTTCCTGGCATAACAGGCTGTAGAGTAAGCGGGTCTGAACATGCCTAGGAGATCTGCAGATCTGCTGTCCTGCCCTTTGAGGGAAGGAGGACCAGAAGGTGTCCCTCCCTGGCACGAGGCGCTCGAGCAGTACCACTCTTGCACTGCTGTATAGCAGTACCCTTGGGGACCACGCTGAAACCTTCCGTGTGTGAAGATGCTCAGCTCAGTACAGACATGTTAAGCTCTTGAAAGTTTGATTACAACAATCTCTCTTGCTTTTCTGAAGTGTTTATTCCCTGAGCATATGGCCAACCGTCCAAACAATCGTTGCAAAATCCTCAGAACTACCCTGCTGGTATAACAGAATAAATTAAACAAGTGACTCTTGGCAGACCTGGCTACCTGTGACAACACTCAGCTGCTCTCTGCAAAGATTCCTGTAAGAAAACCCCACCCGATGCGTGTGTGTGCAGTAGGAGTTGCAAACGTTTCCCTCCCACAACTGTGGTTTCGAGGCTGTGTTCGTGGGGAGTCAGGGTACCTGCCCCCCCAGGCTCTTTGATTAAAGTTACAACCACCAGTTTTTAAAACCACTTCCCCTTCTCTCATCTCCCCCAAGCAAGCCCAGATTGCGGTGTGAAATTCCTGTTTGGATGTTACATTCATTCAGAAGAGATGTAGATGGGTTACGGAAGTAAAATCAGTACCTTTATTTTTAGGGTTTTTGGGTAAATCAAAATAATTCTATTAAGAGCAACTTTGCAAAAGAAAAAAATAAACACATTTTGTGACAAAAATAAACACTATTTTTTATGCATTTTCAAATATATACATTAGTTTTGGGAAAATGCAAGCAAGATATCAAGACTGAATAGCTCAATATAGATACAGATAGAAATAGATATAGATTAGATATAGACATAGATGATATAGCTAGAAAGGTCCAAAGCCATGCCCAAAGAGAAAGAACAAATCATGGTTCTAATCTCCCATAGTAACTGTCAATTCAATTGTTGCACCTTGAGTCTTGGGTAGATTTCTGCTTTCCTGTAGCAGTCCTCATTGTGGCTATGTTCAGAGCAAGGAAAACTTTAAGCAGATTGGGCTGTAGAAGCTTTTTCCTTTAAAATAGAGAGGGGTTGTCTAACTCTTCCATTATTAACCAGAAGCGTATGGAGAGTGCAGTGAGCATTTTTAATTTTAATTAGAGTTCATCCAAAATCATTCCCCAGTTCACTCAGAAGATTCTAAAAATGACTCCAACTCCTGTGAGTTCCACCAAATAGTTTGCTTAGATCATTTCTCACATTAAAAACATGGGATGCTTTCACTGAAGTGTATAAATGGAGAAAGCTCATTTAATTTTCTGTTTCTAGTCTTTCTTCAACATCTGGAAAAAATGAAATTTGTTAACATAATATTGATTTTAATAGGCAGTCCATGTGCTGAGTCCTCAAGTCAACAATCATGCAAATAGAAGAATGTGGTGCTGTTTTCCCCTCTCTTCTGTTAAGTGAAGTCTTGTACGAGTCCTGATTTGAAATTGAAATAAATGTAGCACTGCACACAGCACAAAGTGTGTGTTTTAGGGTTAAAGTGGAAGAAGACAGTCATTCAATATGGCTCTGATTTTCATAAACTACGTTTTAGCCATAAGACATGTATTTCCAGTACCCTTTGAAGATTTAGCCACCCTCATATAAAATTGCTATTTTCTCTAAAGGTATAATAATATTTATGTGTTTAAAAAAAATAGAAAAAATATACTCCTAGCCACAATTTTGCTGGTGTACATGGCCTATATAATGTCATTAACTAGAGTGGAATTTAGGCTATATGATGTCTTAACTCTCCTTTATGAAGTCCTTAAGAGGGAATCCTAGTTTTTAGAAAGTAATAAAGGAAGGATGATCACATTTGGCAGAAATGCTCCAAGGAAACTGTTATTAAAATAGGAGAAACCATCAAAAATATATACAAGATTGCTCAGAATAAGTGTGTGTTTTCTGGGGTGGGCATTTCTTTTTAGAGACTTCTGAAACTGTGTGAATGAAAGAAAAAAAGATTAATTACTTCAAAGATGAGAGTGGAGTAGACATCTTTACATATTGGGTTTTAATATATGAATCCAGAAATAGGCATGAAATGAATTCAGTAACTTCTCGAGTGCAAGAAGTTATATATATTTTAAAAGTCCCCAGTGCAACCAAAACCTTATCTCTATGGTGTACAGTGCCTTCAACTTGTGTGATAAGTGGAGAACCATTCAAAGCAGCTTAGTGCATAGCTGCTAGCAAAACCATAGAGATTAAAAGTTTGATTCATAAAGAGTGTTATCTGCTAGCAAAGTGGATTTTTCATATAGAGAATATATATGGAAATAGCATATAATTTTATGGTGGAGAGGACTTGGACCATTCTTTATAAACTCCTTCTCTCATGGGAAACTGGATGTGTCCGATTCACTGCAGAGGACATTGTAGGAAGAAGACAAAACCCAGACCAGATCAGTGGTATCTACAACCTAACGTGTTTGTAGCTGTTCAACGCAAATGTTACTGTGCCTTGAATGTCCAGGTTAATTACTAGATTACAGTGACATACTGCCCCAGAACGTCTGTTCCTGAGAGAATGTTCTCTCTGTGCTGGGAGATCTCTCCTCCCATTTCATGGGGAAAAATGTGAATTAACGTGTCGCTTTTGCTGGACACTCTGTGGTTGACTCTTTAAGCATAGCATGTGTTGTAGTGAACAGCTTTACAAAGAATGCGGTAATGTAACGAGCCCAAGTCCCAGCCTGTGCCCCTGGTACCTCCATCCCCTTCCCAAAGACAAGCTGCTGGGGAAGGGAAATCAGGTAAATAGGTGTTAAGAGCTACGGATGCTTCTTGAAGTCTTTGGCACAAAGGTTATGGTGTGAAATTGCTTCTCCGCTTTCCTGGACTGTTGAGCAACCTCAGTTTAAACTATTTGTTGCAAATGGTTATCCCTGATGTGACCTTCAGCTAATTATCCTGGTTTTCCATATAGATATATAAAAAAAGCTGTTTAGTACCATTTCTTATGAGGTGTTAATGAATAACTAAGGAGAGAATAGAACTGGCATTTTATAAATGGGAGTATTGTTATGTTAACACATCTAATAATCTGTGTGTCACATGCCTTTCAGGTATATATCACATTTATGTGAAAATAGGTGTTTTTCCCACAGGACAAGAATAAAATGGTACCTTCCTCCAGCGAGTTGCTACTTAAGCTTGTTCCTTTTCATCCACTCCCAATGTATAGCACTACAGTCCAGAACTCTCATCGCAGGAATTTGGTTACTACTTTTATTTCTAGAAATATTTAAAAATAAATCCCTTTTGTAACTTCCATCTTTTCTAAATAATATTTTCAGAAATGCTTCTATTGCATAGGATCCTATCTTCAATTTTCAAAAGTCTCGTTGAGCCGTAAATCTTTAATTCCATGAATCCAACTTCTGAAAATGGAAAGCAGACAGAGTGAAAATGCTTAAACTGTTACTGATTTCCACAGGGGCAGAGTTTTTTCTGGTACTGTTAAAAGCATGTCCTATACTTTGTTTGGACTAGGAAAAAAACCCTTTTCCTCCCTGTTGTCTAGACTATATTAGTGCTCACATACGTCTCATAGTGCACCTGACATTGGCCTCCTCTGGAGGTTGGACCCTGGGCTAAATGGAGCGTTTCCTTATTCCCTCTCAGCACATCTTTGTAATAGGAGCTATCAGAAGGGAAGAGGTGTAACACTCACTTTGAATTAGACGGAAAATGAATAGCAGAAGGGGAGAAATCCGAGATAGAAGAGGCAGCAGTGAACTGTGTAATGGGATGTCTCAGATGGAATACAGCTGGCAGCTAGTCCTAGTGTTTTATTGAGTAAATCTTGTTTATGTTACTTGGAAGGACAGCGCATGAGTCTCTGTGTCTAAGTATTTAGTAAAGGCATAACTCATAAGCCCTCAGTTATTGTCAAAATCTTAATGACTACAATTTTTTTTCCGAATCAAGTTTACTTGCTATTCTCCAATGCAGCATGTATGCGATAGTAGCAACAGGTTCTTCTCGGAGTGCAGAAAAAAACCTGAAAAATTCTACTTCTGAAGGATGATAGAAACAGAGAAAACTGAACGTAACAAAATGAAAAAGCTCCAATATGAAGTGGTATTTTATCATATCTGGCTGCTTTCATCGTGAAAGGATTCCAGCTGAAGTTAGCAGTATTTCGAAACCACATATATAATGAATATATGTATTTTAACATAAAGAAATCATTAATATTTATCATTAAACATTTAACTGGAAATATTGTTATAGTAATTGAGTTACTTTTAATTGAAGAATAACTAATTCTATCTTACAAGGTGGTGTCAATACGTAACTGTTAACACAAATGGGAAGTAATCTTAGTTAAATGAAACTGGTAATGTGATGTTCTTCATGCTTCTTTATAATTTTGCTTACTGTAGCAGTAAGACTATGTATGGACAGATGGACTGACTTATAAGGAAAATGAAGGATTTACAAGACAGTTACAAAAAGTGGTTCCAGAGTCCCCCCCAGAAAAGAACTGACTCTTTTAAACCCCTTGTATAGGTAGTTGTGAAGCGACCGTAGCATCCGGAGGAGGAAAGCTCCTAGCGCTCATTGTTAAGAAAGGTCTCTATAAGTATCACTCAGACAGTTAATTTAATGTGCTTGTGGCAGGTGAATCAGAAATCTGACCCCTGTCAGATCATTCAGTGGTGATGCTTCTGAATATTCCAACAAAAAATTCAGTGACGAACTTTCAAATGTCTAAGAGAACTACAAATGAATGTTGCAGATGGTTTTTTGTACTTAAAAAGAAAAAAATTCTCGCCAATATTTGTGTGTTGAGAATTGGACTCCTTATTATATTCCATTTAATACACATAAAACCATCTTGAGCTCTTTAACTGAGCAGAGCATCTGCATGGTGAAGCAGCCAGCAGTTCAGTTACTTGTATTATAACTGCACTTCTGAGCTTTTTCCCCCTCCTTGTTTTTGACAGATGTACAGCAAGTAGCAATTGACTGGATCACCGGGAATTTTTACTTTGTGGATCACGTCAGTGACCGGATCTTTGTCTGCAACCAGAACGGGTCAGTGTGCATTACCCTCATCGAGCTGGATCTTACTAACCCGAAGGCCATAGCTGTTGACCCAGCGTCAGGGTAAGATTATTTGTCTGCATTGGGATTTATTTTATATGACATGTGCTTGTCTGTGACCGCGTACACTGTGTCTGCTTCGTTCAAGTGTTTTAGAAACTGTTTTTTCCTTACTGCATTGAGTTACTTGCATAGCTGCTATAGCAGAACAGTAACGTGTAATGAACTTGCAGCAAGTAGTTAACTATATGAATTGCAACACGTGCCATGGAGTCGGGAAAAAAAAAAAAAAAAGGCATTTTATCCCTACTGTCATAAGATTTTCTTTTGCCTGTTTTTCTGTAAATTGTGTTTCTAACTAGAGTACGGGGAAAGGAACTTCTGAGGATTTTTAGATACAGTATCCCCTCAGTTGCAGGAATACTGGAAATGGCTTTCCCAAGTTTAATTACATGAAAAAGTGAAAGAATTTTTACTCTATTTTAGAGGGTCAGTTATAATGGTAAAATTACATTGTATTTGCTTTTTATCCTTCATAGATACATTCAGCATCACTTGGGAATAAAGCTTTGCTTACAATACAGGGTACTAAAAGTCTTCCATTCTATAACAGCCACTAGCTGGGAAATGTTTTCAACCTAATGATGAAGTAAAAGCGTAACAAGATAGGAACTGGAATAGGATCAAATTCATTTTAAAATTAAATTTTTGGGAGCATTTTAAAACAGTGATGTTTGTCTTGATTTTATTAGTGTGTAAGTAGTTTAGACTGAACTGCCTGGTGGAATATGTCCTAAACCGCCATAAGCCCCTTCTCAATAAATACAAAAATATTTACTGTAGAACAGCTTGTCATCCATATGTGGACTTTTGTCACTCTTTATTTAAAGCCTGATTGAGTATTAAGATGCATTATCACAGTGACTTTAATTCTGACAAGAACAGCTTGCGCGTAAAGTTTACAAAGAAGTTTTATAATGCAAGTCTTGAACATAGCTGGGTTTCTGTCTGCAGCAGATGGTGAGCTTGACTTGATCTCACTGCAGAGTTGTTTTAAAGGAAAAATACAAATTCATGTATAAATTGATTTTCTGCAAGTTCTGATCTGAAAGAACTTGAAGCTTTCGAATTCGCCAACAACAGCCTTTTTTCTCAGTGTTTGCTTGTATATTCTTCATCGGATTTACTAGGTGGATGCAAAGCTTGTCATTAGCTAATCCTATCTGTCAGGGATGTAAGAATCGTATCCAACCCTTTTTTCTATGAGGAGGGGTGGGATGGAAAAAGAGGGACTGTTTTTCCTTCATTTGTTATCTGCCAGCTACGAGCTATTCTTACTCAGATAGTTGCCTTTTTCAGTGCCGTATGCGAGAGTAATAGTGTCTGGTTTAGTGTGGATGTAAGTGCTGGCCCGTGGGAAAGACCAGCAGTGATTATGGCATTTCACGGTGCAATTGTTCATAAAGCAACACCAGTGTATTTCATGATGGAAACACTGGGTGGAAGATTTTCTCAGAATACATGTTTTGCGTGTTATTACAGTAATTTCTTTACTGTTTTTATTGGCAGTTTTACTAATGATCTGACATATGTTGTTCTGTCAATCGGATATCTAACATATATTTTAACTGATAAGCCCCAGCTGATATATTAGTTCTGCTTGTTTGTGACAGGGTTTTGGTACAGAATGCAAACAGATAATCCAAAGAATTCTGGCTACTCGAAAAATGTTTTGTTCCAATGCAGGATGGGCTCTGAATGAGCGAGTTGCATAAAATGGGGTGTACAATTGCTTTTTAAGGCAGTTATGTTTATGTACTGTAAGCACATGATTATAAACCGCATTTTGGGGCTATTTTTTGTATTTAAATATGAAGCTCGGGCTGTTCTGGGAGGTTTTGTCTCCAGTAAGAGTTGCGTATTAAGGTATTAAATGTGATTATATTATAAGGTATTTGCTCCTGTAACATGTATTGCTATCATGGCATGTCCATTGGCCCCAGCGTTCTTCGACAAGCTGAAGGGCACAAAGACCATTTCCTATGCTGAGGAATTCAGAGCTTGATCACAAGCCTTTGTGTCTGTGACAAACTTCCCGTAGTAGCACAGGGTCAAGCCCTGCTGTTCTTACACGTTCAGGTCTGTGCTGTTACGCATTTAGTTGTTTCCTGAACCAGAAACTCTGCATTCATCAAAAAACCATCGAAAGCACCAGTGGAAAATTTCATAGTTCCAAATGGTTCCCCGCACTGCAGTCAGGAATGTATTTTGAGTGTGATTAATTTTGCATCTCCGTACATGCAAGTTTTGATAGATGTTTAATGGTGATGGTTTTGTGTGTTCTTCTATGATCTTACAATGGAGCTTATTTCATGACAGACAATGAATGAAAGAACTTTTGTTATTCTTCTAAAACTGGAATTTAAATTGAGAAACGAAAGATTCTGCTATTCAGAAGGCTCCTGAACAAGCGAGTTTGTTATGTCTCTAATCTAAGCATGTTCTTTTGGTTTAGTATTTCAGAATTTTTGTCCATCTCTATTGTGTTTCATTTTCTGGTTATTCCAGACTATGTCTAACGGATGCCAAGCTGAAAAACTCTATCCCTTCCCCCAACCAATGAACAAATAATATACCCAGTTAAAGTTTTTGCAGTACTAATACTCATCTGTTACGTCAACTAATTTTCAGTCAGGAGTAGCACAGTGTAAGTATTGGACCTGTGTTAGGGAGGCAACGGCTGGGTCTCCTCTGATCACGGTACTTCAGAGTCCAGACTTGTCACTGAAGAAAAAGTTAGAACAGTGCTAGTAGAAAATAAAGTGGCCATCAGAAAGAGAGAGGGAGAATAAATTGTTTTGCAATAATACATTATCTATCAAATGCCTTTGAAGTAAGATGTTTGGCTTCGTGTGTCTGCAGTCCATAGTTTTGATAAATTTTAATGTAGGACTTCATTTCTTCAGTGGTCAAGACACAGAAGCTATTACTTTACTGGTCCTTGAAACTGGTGTAAAATTGATGATGGTGCTCACATGAAACAGATATGAGCGGAGTTAGAATGATTTTACTCTAGCTAATGTCTTCAGTGTGGGTCTGCTGTACTCGTGGGGAATGACCTTTTAGAGGATTCCAGCTAGTTTGGCCATCAGCGTGCATATTCATGAGGCTGATCACAGTACATATATGATAGGGAGGGTAATACATTTAAAACTCACAAGAGAGTAGATCAGATGTAGGTTCTCTCCCAGCTCTGCCACAAACCAGCTAAATGTCTATAGACAAAGCATTTTAATTTTTTTTTTAATGTCTTTGTACCCCCTTGTATTTAATACAGAGCATAAAATGCCTGTTGTTTAAGTTATCTAATACTTGGATGCACTCGGGAACATTAGGAATTAATATTGTAGAATGCACTGCTAACTGTGTACATCAACATATTTATATTGTAAATATGTATATTTAATTACCTCCAGTGTTGAAGGTAAACTGTTGCCTTCCACTGCACCACAGTGGCAACAGAGACTGTAAAGCAACATTTGACAAAGAAAAAATGCATTAAAGTAGGGAGATGCTGCAGTTCCCTCCAACACTTGAAAAGTTCAGTCCTGGTCATACTGCTTAGACATCTCCCGTGTACGGAGTAACATCAATATCAGTGGCTTAATTTCTCCTCAGCTCCGTTTTCCATTCTTACTGGGAATGACAGGAAACAGGGAAAGGCAGGGAGAGCAGGTAGGGCTGTTGTCTCAGGGCTACGCCTGGTTCCAGATATGTGCCACTTGTAACAATGGCTCTGATGCTATTTGGGATTCTGATCCTGATTTTCTACTACACTTCATAGGCTTAGGGAAAAAGATGAATGTTGAGAGCCTTTGAAATGCAGAGGGTATTGATCTAGCACCCACTCACGAGGTTGTTCCAAACACAAGGAGATGTGGAGAAAGGGTTTAGGGCAAGACTACAAAGAGGATGTGCAGAGCGAAGCTGGCGTGTGGGAGGAAGCGCGGAGCAGAGGGTAGAGAAGAACTGGGAGTGAGGAACTGGGTTAGACTCCTCCTGCATGAATCACTGTACAGGCAAGGCGTGTTGGAAGGGGAGAAGAGGAGGAGGGACAGAAGAATTGGGGAGGATTCCCAATTAGAGGCTCAAGTCATTGAAACTTGCAACTACCACTGAAAAGTTGTAGTAGTAACAATGGGGAGAAAAGACTTACTGCTAAAGAGATTTGTAAAAGGAGCAAGCTCACCCTTTAATACTGTGACAGTGAGTGTCATGTAAATATTTGAATAAATCTTCTAATCGGCTTTTCCTTCTGCTATTTTGTAGAAATAAAAAAACCCCACAAGCTCTGCTTATTTCTTTCACACCACGTTAGTAAATGCATACAGGAAGAGATTGTGATACGATGATGTTAGAAGAACACCATCTATTAATGCGTTGTGGTGTTATGTGCTATGTCTTGGTGATGTTAATAAGTCAGGAAAAAAAACCAAAAACAACTGCACAACAGTGAAAACCCGTTTATTCTGTTGCACTTTAAGTCTATAATAGCCATCAGTCGATACCTTTGTGATCCACAAAGTTGAGCGAGGGAAACAAGGGAAGAATGAATAGCTTAAGTTTTCCCCTTCCTCATCTCAGAATTTGTTCTGAGGAAAAAATATAAAAAAATATTATTCCATTAACTTCCTCTCTGATTCTAAGGATTCTGAGCACAGACTTTTCAGTGGCTAAAATCAGAGCTGCAGTACAAAAGTACTACTAATAATTAAAAACGCATACTTATACTTTCGAAACACAGTAGGGGAATTTGCCTCAGTCTAAAATTTCAGGAAATAGGAGAAAGCAAGAGGTAAGACAACATTTTGAAATGCAGCCTTCTGTGTAAAGACAGAGTTGAGCAGCATCTTTAAAACACCATATTTGAGAGAAGATCTAGGAAATCATAAGAAATAGTTGTTTCTGCCTTTTAAAGTTTTTTTGGTTTTTTTTTTACTTATAAAATTTACTTCTGAAATAATTCTGGTGGATATGAGAGGAAGAAGGTGGAGGTTGGTCATGTGAACCCTGTTATCGTCCAGAGCGATTAGCTGCAGTTGTGTGTATTCTTACTCTTATTCTCCTGGGATGTTTGCATTTATGGGACAGACTGAAATGAAACGTAAATCAAAAGTTTTCCTCGCTACAGAGCTATGCACAGACATAGCGCCTGGGTATGGGAAAGCAATGCCAGAGGATGGAAAACAACTCTTAAAAGGTCAAAGAGGGGCTTTTTGTGTGTGTGTGTGGTTTTGATTTTTTTTTTTTTTTCCCCCTGTGAGGATATAAATAGAATGAGTTTTGGGTTGACAATTCAACCCGTTTGGCAGCATGGGAAGACTTGTAATCCAATAAGAGCTGTCCTGTGTGGTGGGATCTTAGAAAAAAGCTGAGAGAAGCTTTTGCTTGCCTAAAGTCTTTGATGGCGCATCTCACTAGGGAGAGCCTGAGGCCAACCCAGAAATCCTGTGTTGCAAAATCTGTGATAGCCAGAAAAGAGCGAGTCAGCTGATGAGGAGGTGGAGAGGGACCTTTCTGAAGCAACTTTACTGCAATTTAATTTTTTTTCTTTTCTGTACCTATATCTTTCCAAAAAATCCCACATATTATAAATTAATAGAGTTTGCATTTACGTTCTGTGTCCCTTGAGTTAAGCATAATATAAGAGAAAAGGATATAAAACACACCTACAGAGTAAAGTAGGGTGCTGGGAGGTGGTTTGGCTTCCCTGCAGATCCTCCTCCCCATTCAGAGGGCAAGAGAGCGGGTGCCACGCCGGGACCTGGCGGGGAGGAGAGTTGTCACCTGCGGGGCTGGGTGGCACTGCTGGGACTTTGACGTGTAGCCGCAGACTGGGCTGTGCACGTCGAGGTTGTGGACCTTAGGGAGGGTATTAAAAGTATCATTACTTTAAACCCCTACTTTTTTCTTCTTTTTTTTTTTTTATATTTCTTTTTAATTGTCATTTCTTTGATTATAACAATTTCTCCTATTTAGCCCGGCTAGTGGAGGACCATGGCCTTTTGCTGCACTCCTGCTCTTCGACAGTAGCCGGAGAGGGTGTGATGCCTGAGGGGTTGTTGGCCAGGCAACGAGAAAGGAAAAGCTCTTTGGCCTGACCTAGCAGAACGCCCTGACAGTGCAATAAAAGGCAATTGGATTTTGAGTGATTTCTTGAACAAGGAAAAGGGAGAGAAAGTCAAGGAATTTGTTATCAGTGAGGAGATCAAGTTTCTTACAGGGGAGGAAGAGGGCAGGAATTCAAAAAGCAGGGGAGGTCAAACCACTATATATTTTTCTTTATTTGCTTCGTTGTTATTTGGACAGGGGAGTCTTTCAGGATAAAAATAAAACATCGACACTTACTGTCTGCTGCCTTTTTTATTCTCTTTTTACTCCCTTGTCTCTGAGCTTTTATAGCAGCCACAAGACTTGGGAGAGATCTGAGTCTTAAAACTTTACTTCTTTTTTTTTTTTTTCCCTTCTCAGATTAGTCACAATTTTTGCTGATCAAAGAGGAGTGTTATAATCATTATAGCTCACTTTTAAACAGCAAAATCATTAGTATTTTAATAACATGCCATTATTAAAAGAGCTCAGTTCCTTTTCCTGTCACAAGCAGTTTCAAAGAACTGTAAGATACATATAAGACATAATAACTTCTAGAAAGTTTTAAAGGTGACCTGAAAAAGAATCGTCTTCATAAAAAACCCCAAAACCCCACAAACTTTGTAATAATTAATCATAATATGAAAGTTTTCATTAAGAATTCAGATTTTGTTGCTCATCCTGTGTCTCCACAACCTCTTTCAGGCTGTGAACAGTTGGAAAGGGTGTAATAGTGGAGTCAAAACAACTAAGAGGATAAAAGATACTTCAACAGACACCACCCCCCCCCAAAAAAAAAGTCTTTTAAAATTACATTTACCTTTGTTGTCATCTGTTTAGCTCAAATGCTTGCTAAACTTTCAGGAAAACAAGATTTTTTGTTGGATCTCGGGTGTTCAGAAAGCTGCTCCCAGTTCTGTGCTCTTCTGTCTTTTAATTTTAATTGCTTCTAACTAAACTGAGGCATAAAACTCTGTCACCTTTACGTTCCCCCCTGGACCTAATCTCCTTTGAAACGCTGTTTCATGCGCAGCAGGAGAGATCTGCTCACTAGGAAACCTTGCTGCTGCTGCTGCGGCTGCTGCTCTCACTAACTACAAGGAACTAGTGGGGACTTCATCTGCTTTCTTTCCGAAGATAACGTGATAGGAGTCCTCATGCATGTGCAAACAGAAAATAGAACAAATAACGGTTTTCTTCTTCAATAAACTTTTTTTTTTCAAAAAATTTTTTTATGAACATACAAGGATAGAAGCTTGTATGAAAAGTCAGCTCATACAGCTGAAAAGAATTCACAGTCACTGATGAAACTGAAGAAATTAAAATATCAAGCACATCACATAACTGCGTTAAAAGGGAACTCATTAACAACGTCAGGCTATAGATTTGGATCAAAGTGACTACTATAATCAAGACAATACAAATACAGTAAGTTTGAGCAGGTTTGGCACATGTGTGTTTTCAAGTAATTGAGTGAGTGCATTTGCTGTTGTGCATAACTTTTTATTAATTAAATATTACTGAAGTTAATAATTGATGACAGCAATTAATATCCCGTCTGTCCTGTATTCTTGAAGACGGACTGTACTCGGTACCAAAACAAGTTTCATTCAAAGTCAGAACAGGTACTAATAGCAGTGATAATCTCTGTGATAAAGAACATATTTTTCCAGTGATCATACAACTCTGTGGAAGAGTTGGCAAAGTGAGCATTGGCAGCGTTACTGGAACAGCTTCCTGATGTTGTGAGCGATGACATTAGCTGATTACCAGTACTGCTGTCTGGAGAATAAAAGGCTCACTAGTGTAATACTGATGAAACATCCTCTGCAGCATGAACTTAAGTAAGCTCTTTTCTTATGCAGCACATGCCTGGTAATGGATTTCATAACTGTGTTGTTACTAGTAGGAAAAATATTTGGGTATTTTCAATAATTACCAAAAAGATTCAGTGGGAATAGAAAAACACCGGTGAAAGCACAATAGCTGTAGTTTGTAAAATAAAAATAATCGCAAAAAATGAAATAGCTTGCAAGTCAGTAAAACTTTTTTCACTTATCAAAAGTTGCCTGTCAGTTGGTTGGTCCAGAGGACCTTGAATGCAGCATCACATCTGCCTGCCTGGGCTAAAATTCTCCTGAACCCACCCGAAAAACTCCGCTGTCATCTGTAATTATTACAGCACCGTCATTACCCAAATCTGCTTTTTCTGGGGTGTCCCTGGTGATTTTGGGAACTAACTACTCGAACTGTCTCAACAAACCAGGCTGAACACAGGGACAGCAGCAACACTAATAAAACGCCGTGAGTTTGCCTGGGGCAATTCACAGCTGACACAACACACGTCCTCTATTTTTTGTTTTAAACTCGCTGTGCAATAATAGTTACTCTTATGCCTGTCCTAGACCCCTGTCCTTCAGTCCTTAGCTAATTAAGCGTCTGATCAACACGCCCATCTTTTACTGAACGTACTGTGAATCCAAGAGTTAGAATTTGTAAGTTGTAAAGGAGTTGGAAAATGGGCATGTTATCCTGCCTCGTGTGGAACTCCTGAAGTACTTTATTATTTTTTTTTTAATAACCAAAATGTCCTTGCAAAAGCTACGTGATTTAAATCACCCTATCAATGATTTTCTGCAAGATGAAAGCAATTAAGCTAGAGAGAGTTGAGGCCACTTTGTTTCTGATCAAGAATATAAATGGGAGTTTAAGGCTCTATAATGCATGTACTTTATGTTCATGTCCATCTGAATTCTCCTTTTATTTTTTCTTAATACCTGATTGTCATCTTATCTAACCAGCTTCTGTAAGGTCGTTTGTGTCAAAGACAGATTCTGATATAAAACAGAGCACTGCATGAGGGGAAGCACAGAAAAATACCTTAAAAATAACTGTTTAGGACTCGTCTCTTTTTAAATTGTACTTGCATTAATGGTGAGCTTAGAGAGAGAGAGAAGAGTGTAAAGGTTTTTCTATAAAATGAACAAAATGAAATTAATCCAAAAAGTTTATACGTATAACAAAGGTAGTATATAATGTTATAAAGTTCCACCAAATCTTTTTTTTTTCCTAGTGATGACCACACTCGTGTTGTTTTTACACGTCTTTGTATTGTAGCAGTACAAAATCGTGTAACCCACAGGGTTTCTAATAAGCTATTTTCATGCCATTCATTTCCTTCCTCACTGACAATAAATCACCATTGTATATATGCAAGCTTTGAAGTATAAAACCATTGGCAATACTCTTCTTCTGGATTAACCAGAACCACCCAAATTTGCAAATATGATGAAAACCCTTCCGTTAAGTCATCAGCAGTGCCATGATATCACGCTGACAGAAACTGCTGCTCTCTTGGGGCTACTCCATGGATTTTGTTTTTCATGTTGTTTTTCCAAATTGTGTTTTCCTGGGGTTTCTCGCATGTCAGTGCCCTCACTGTTACGCTCAGCAGTGTGAACCTGCCTTGCTGGTGCTCAGCTGAAACGTGATTTCTTTTTGGTGGAAGACATTGAAAAGCCAGAGGAAGTCTGGATATAATAATAAGAAATAAAAGATGTAAAAAACCATGGCTGTGCAAAACTTGCAGGAACTGTGGCAGTCTAATCTGGAAAGGGGAAGGTTGAGAAAATCCATAACTATTTTCTATAAAAAGCTAGTTAAACAGAAAGGTGGTTTATTATTCTCCATGTTAAAGGAAGGATAGAAAAAAAATTGTTTTAATTAGAAAAGACTAATAGATGAAGGGAAAATTTACAGGGCTGAGCTGATGTTGGTGTATGATCCATGTAAGAGTTGTGATCTCCATCACTAGGCACATTTAGGACTATGTCTGTCTGCCAGGGATCTTCCAGCCCTGTGTTCCCCTTCCTCGGTAGGGGAGGCTGTATATGTGGACGTGTCTATAAGCTCAGAATGTTGAAGAAGGGAACACTAGAAGAATACATGTGTATAAATGTATTTACTAATATTTCAGTGTGGCTCTTCGAAAAGTATGGCTGAAACATTACCAAAAAAGCTATTTGTTTTACTTCCCCATTTGAAGAGATTGGGGATTTTAAGGGAAGAGAGTAAAAAATTACAATTATAGGTTTGGAGGTTTTATCCCTTTTCTTTTGGAGGTGGTAAGATTTACTGCGAATATACTGAAAATTGGGTGTAAAAGGATTTTGATACCCAAATTAAAAATGTACAACGGAACATCTGCCAAAGTCCTGTCCGTGAGGAGCATCCTTGCCTTTTAAGAATTGCCTTGATTTTAACAGAGGCTGCAATCGAATTGTAAGTTTAGAAGTCCTGTTTAGTTTTGCAGCCCTAAAGCCGTACGAGCAGCTTTCTCCTGTCGCGGCTGAGAAAGGTAATTACGGCGTTGGGCAGAATGTTATGGACGTCGGGGGCGATGAGCACACTTTAAAGTCGAGTCCTTCCGTTTTAGTGACAAAGTTTGTCTTTCTGCTGTTTGATTGGGTGGTTGTTAGTCAAGTTGTGTAAAGGGCCTTCACCTATTGTAATACCCAACGATGTCAACCTTGTGTTGGACGGAGAATCAACTGCTGCTCTACCGTAGTGAAAACTGCTACCAGGGGGAGCACTTGCTTCCTTTCGATTTCAAAATTAATAGACTCTACAGCTAGAAACTCTTTTTTTGGCTTCCAGTTTGCTCATTACCAGCAACCTTGAGCTAGTTAGTTCATTTTCAGAGATAACACGGGCGTGCACACACAAACGTGCACACGCACAAACACGTGCACACACACACAAATTGGCCCCAGGCTGCAGCTGACCTCAGGCTGAGTGTTTCTAAGCTACCCAGCTCATGAGTTTGGCCAGTGTCCAGCCTGGCACTTGAAAACGTGTTTACCTTGAATCAGATTGTAATTATGTCACTGAAGGTGCAATTTTTTTCCCATAGACAAGGCTAGAAGAAGGCCACGAAGAAAAAAGAGTTCTGATTGCCTCTGCTTCAGCTTGATTTAGATAATTTTTATTCATTAGGATTTGACAGCAAATCTGCAAACCCCAAACCGAAATACCCAGGGGTTTATAATTAACAGATTTTAAATGAGAACATTGTATTAATAACAGGATAATTGAAGCTCAGTGTGTTTTTACCTGCTGAAAAATAGCCGCTTACAATCTTACAGGTTTGCAAGTGCTCTCAATGTACACTTGGCTTACAGACTTCTTCAGCCACGGAAACTGCACAGCACCACCTCTTGGCTGCTCTTTACCCAGCAGGATGGTGATGTATGGTCCTTTCTGCTGGCACAGCTCAGCTGTCCGAGCACAAGGAGAGGAGAATAAGCACGCCGCGTGTCCAACAGGGCTTACAGTGACTTCAACAGAAAATCAGACCTCTAACCAAAATATTTAAATTGGAACAGAAATCGGTTGACTACACCAAGCAAAGCTCTTTGTATTCCTGAGTGCTTGACATGGTTTACTGATGTGAAAGTGTTACATCTTCTGGAAATTCAAGTATCTTTTTATTTGTTTGGTTTTTTCTGTATTAGGCTCCCTGCTAAATTATGCTGTTTGGTTATTTGTCAGAGAGAATATTTTCTGAACATAGTAATACTTTAGTATATTATAATGCTTCAGTATATACGACTCACCTTTCAAAAATTGATTTATACTTTAACATTTTCAAAAGTGAAATCTCAATATTGGCACTTAAACGCATGTTTAAACATTCAATATACGGGCAGCTTTATTCTGAAAGATTTGAATGCCTACAGGTCATACCCAATTCAGGTGACAGCTGAGACTGGCCAGAATTGTTTGACTGTTTATACAGCTAGTGCATGTGGCTGTGTGTGACATAGACATAAAATACACATGCACGGACATCTGTTTTCCAGAGCTGGCTTGCACACTGTAGACCATAGAGACTCACAGGCGTCTTTTCGCAATTGTTACCTCCATTTCTTAGGAATGGGATGGGGATAGTGTCAAGAGTAAATACTTTTACTTTGGGAAAGAAAACTGAATTCTACGTAGGAGTTTGTCCAAGATTTTAGGAGAGGATTCCTGTCTGTTGCTGGTCGTGAATTATTTTAGCCCAATGTTCTACAAGACATCTCTGCTTGTGTATTTTCTATTATTTGAATAGCCAGCATGAGCCACCTGTGTCCTTGGTGTGCAGAACTGTTGTCCATGTTCAACTGTCTGTGATTTGGAATAAGGTTTTGAAAATATAAAGTCTCAGTGACAAAGGTAAAATGAGGTTTTGCTGTATCAGGCTTTAACATATTTTAGGTGGAGCAGTCATGATTAGTGGGTAGGTTCGTAATTTCGGTGTTTCAGTTCTAAGGAAGATTACTTCATTCAAGCTTGGGAGGATTTTGTGAAGAAGAATTCACTAATGTGTCGGCAGCAGTAGGAGGCTGTGGTGCGGACGTGGGTAAAGTGCCTGTTTGGAAATGAACAGCTTTGTGTTCAGAGCAGAATTTGAACAAAATGCGTTTATCTTGAAGGGCACGAGGCATCGCATACTGTAGGAAAGCAACAGTCACTCTTCGGGGCATGAGGCAGGGTGTTTTAAAATAGTAATAGGAGTGGATGTTATCAGAGAATTTTGATTGGTCATATCACGGGATAATTTAAGACAACACAGGAATTGTAATACTTGCTAACACCGGAGTGCTTGGATTTGGAACATTTCCAATGCAAGGTTTTATTTTGTTCTTACTTATCTTACAGAGTTACATGAATCCCCACCTGCTCTACTTTATACGGCAAAAGAGTAGATTAGAGGCTGAGGGGTCACCTATTTTATCACTTTCTCTGAAGGCAGAACAAACTAACCTGCAGCACTCCTCAAGGAGGTTTTGTCTAGCAGTTTCATACATTCAGAGAAGAGAATCCATGAACCTGTACGTTCCTTGCCTTTTACAACTTAAGTTATTGCCTTTAATGATACTGTGAGCTGACATGAAGAATAGATTCTTTCCCTCCTTGTGTAGTGAGTTTTTAGGTACTTCAGGACAACTAACAGATCTTCTCTTGAATTGGATTAAGAAAACTCATTTCTTGCAAGATTTTTCTATAAATTCCCCACCACCAGCATCTCCTTCATCCAAACTTCTGAGTATTCAGTGGCTGTGCTTTGCATACTCTCTCTTTGCTCTCACTTTTCCTGGGAAGCTAAGGGAAGCAGGAGAACTTCTTTGTTTCTTTCCTGTTGTAAACCCTTTAGTATAATGCTGTTTTTCTGCAATTTTCCCTTAGCACTGTGATATAACTGACTTGGGGCTGGATTCTGGGCTGGGTGTTACCTTGGCAAAAGTGATTTGGTCTTTTTGATTTCCCTCTTCCAGTTACATTTTTCTGCTCCTACTTGTTCTTTCGGCACCCTTCCAGCTGTCACTCCCTTAGTCAACATGGAACAGTTTGCATTGCCGCACTCTAAACCAGAGTAAAAAAAAAATCCAAGATAAACTAAAACCAGTGCTGTAACATGGTCACAGCAGGAAAACAGAGTGTGTGAGCATCTGCCAGAGGAGGTGCAATGGACAGTGTGAGAGTAAGAGCAACTCAAGCTCTATCTGCTGCTCTCAAGAGAAGACTTAACAGGACCTTTATGTTTGCTTTGAGATCCTCCCACCCATTAGATCCGTGCTAGAAGACCTTCTGCTGAGCCAGGTGCTCCCTACCTTCTACCTGTGTAGATGATTCACTAATCATTGAAAAGGGCGGGGGGGGACACGGCAGATGTTTCACAGAGTGAGCCATTGGGCTGGTTCAGCCCCTCTTGAAATCAAAGTGGACCTACAGCTTTTTCTGTGTGTCCTTAACTCAAGTGTATCCTATTTCAGTTGGAACAGTATGATGTCTAATTCTCTCCTCCGTATTGCTTGTCATCCTCACTTTTTGGTGCTGTTTTTCAAAGCAAGATGTGTTCTATATTCTGTCATCCATTGTTCATTATTCTTAGAGTTTTCTTCTGCCCAGCAGAACTTCAGAAAATTTTTTCTACAGCCTTTCCACTTCCATTTTTTAAAGCGGCATGGGAAGGTACAGAGAGGCACAGCTGCCAGAGTGTGGGGAGTGCGAACTCCTGCTTGTCATCACCTTAACGTTACACTACTTACAGGGAAGCGAAGTTGGCAGCAGTTGCCTATCAGCACGATAGCATGCGAGCTGGCTTTTGACCCTTCTGTAAAAAAGAAGAAAGTAAGCACATACAGGATAATACTGTTTCTAGGAGGAGAAGAGATGCTGAGAGATACAAAGCAAAAGGTTTTTGACAAGAGATTTATTACTGCGAATATCCACACACAAACCACACGACTGGATAAGGATATTCATGTATTTCATCTAACGTACTCAGAGATACGGCTGTATGATCTGTTCCGCTGTTGCAGTTAGTAACAGGAAATATTACTTGACTAAATTCTGTTAATAGTTTGCAGAAACATTAGCTTCAGAAATACTTCCATTTAGTCTGTAATTAGTTAATCAAGCCTATGTTCCTCTGTTCATAGAAGCGATAAAGTTCTGTGGTGAACATCTAATTGTAATTAACATCATTGACCAGTTACAAGGTGTAAGCAGTAACGTATCCACGAGTGAGTGCTCTGTGCTTGCTGACAATACAAGTTACACCAGATGGGGCCCTTGGTGCCTCCCGTGCCCCACGGCTCGTTCTGTGCTGTGTCAGATGGTGCTTTTGCTTTCTGTGAGACCATTGTTACAAAATGTTTTGGTTTTTTTTTTATTGTCCAAAGACCATCTAGCTGTATCACCTTGAAGGCACCGGCCTTAACAGATGAAGACAGCAGGTGATATTGCATATGAAATGTTAATATTTTCATGTCAAGTTTTACTTGCATTCTAGGATAGCAAGAAAACAATTAAAACCAGCAACAGCAAAGTGACTGTGGACTCACCGCAGGCACTCAGGGCAAGCTCCAATAATCTCTCACTGTGTACTGCACTTAAATAGGGACTTTTCTTCATTTCATTGTAAAACTATGCACAGTCATTAACATCACTTTGAATATGGAGCAGATACGTGTTGTGGCGTTCAGGTTAAGACACATTGTTTAGCCCTAACAAACTCGTTAGTTGAGTTGCAGGAGAGTGTAAGACCTGAAGTCAGGGGCTAAAGTACCGCAGCCGAATTCAAGTCACTGACGTCAAGACAGTGGTCTTGTGGGGCAACCATTGTCATGGAGACCATGAATATGTCTTGTGGACAAAATAGTGTTATGCTTTGGCTGACCGAATTTATATCGCACCCTGATAAGCAGTGTGCATTCCGCTCCATTTTTGCAGCAAAAGGTCTGACCTTTAGGCTCCTGCAAAGGAGAGCTCTGAATTCCACACAGTGTACGTACCCTAAGCACAAGCAAGGTCAGACTGGGGTTTCAATAAGATTGCAGTTCTCTTTCTTTCTCATCAGAAAATGCAATACTGATGTGTATATTGAAATTTCTTTTCCTTTTGCTTCAGCTGGCTCCAACATCAGCTGGTTAAAAAACTGCCCACAAACAAGTTTGGGCATTTGCATTCAAGTAAACGTATGGATAAAGGGGCTGTAGTACTGACTGTAATGCATAATAAGCTACAGAAAGCAAAACAGAGAAACAGCTGCAGTCAAAATCTCCAGAAAATTCTGCCATCAGCCTCTGCAACCAATTGAGAACACTGCAGAATAAACGTTAATGTTCTGAGTAGCACAACTAAACAAATACAACGTGGATTATCCTCTAATATATTAAATGGCAAACGCTATCTTGCAGAAAGATAAATAAGTTTGGGTGTCCTACAGAGAATCCCAGGCAGGAGTATGAACTTATTTGCTTACACATACAAAGGATAATACACCTCTGCAGGTGTTCAACATCTGTCCCCTGAAGATAATGATAGAAATACATGAGAAATGACATGTAAATACATGGCAGTTAATATATCTAGTATCTTGGGGGGGACACAAATCTGAAATCCAGTTACTGGAGCTGGACCACACATATATGACGGTATAAAACTCCAAAATTAGTCCAAAAATATAAATGTGGTACAATCACAAGAGTTTATGCTGAGTCAGTGCCTGATCTGTGGGGTTTGTGTTTGTTGCGCTGGCTTTTAACCAGCGACCTGCAAAAATTTTTGGATTGCATCTGAGGGTTTGTAAAAGGTGAATGAGAAAAGAAAGCTCATATATAGACTATTGGACCATACATAGAGGAGATTTCGTAAGACAGCTGCCTTAGAGGTCCAGTTATCCATTGGAAGGAAAAAACCATGGCACTTACAAATAAAACTCTAGATGTGTTACTATTGGTGTCCTTCATAATAACATTTCCACACACAATTCTCTGTGTATTAGATCTCATTTTAATAATGCCTAGGCCTAAAATAGCATACAGTTTGATTGCCGTTTGTATAACTCCTTTGTATTTATCATTCGCACATTTAAATGCGTCTTAAATGCTCAACTGAATAAATAATATGCAGATCACCGTTTAATATATTAAATGCCAAATACTGTCTTGCCAAAAGCTAAATAAGCTATCTATTTCCATTCTGGCTTACCTCCATATTCACACATACTGGGGCTTAATAATGGGTACTTTATTCTATCATGTTATTTCTTTGCAGAGATGTTTCAGGGGAAAAGAGATTATAATAAAGATGTGAACTTCACAATTACAGCCTTGTCTATGATCAAGTTTAAATGTATGGTTTGTAGCGTCTCTAGGCAATTGCTTCTTCAGTCTTGGAACATCACTTTGGAAGGCTCCAATTCTTTTCTGCTATCACGTATTGTAGAAAAGAAAGTACAATCTAGTGCTTAAAATGAGCATGGACAGATGTGGAAAAGACAATATGAAATGCCAGGTTGTAGACAGTGCAGTAGAAATTATCTGAGATCAGACAAGCACATAGAAGTGAAAATTCAGAAGGAGCAAATTGGGTGAGAGGGAACAAAATTATGTGAGAAGGATGTGGAGAACCTTATTTGGAGAAGAAAATAGGGAGAACAGTCAAGGGAAAGAAGGAAGAAAGAAGGCTTCAGGACGAAGACTAATACTGGGATGCTGCAGGTGAAGATGACATGGGTAGGTCATAGGAAAAAGAAAAGCTGTGATCCCACACATTCATAAAAAAATCATGCAGTTTTTGGATTGTACCCAGGTTTTATTTTGATTTACAGTTTTGAAGATGAGTTGGCTGCAGTTCAAGCCCAGACTGTCTGCTGTGGAGAATCCTGCCCTTGGGATGGCCATCTGGCCACCTCCCAGGGCGAACAATTTCATTTCTCTGAGCTTTCTTTACTTGGATTTTACTTATTACCAGTAAAGTACCACTGTAAAAGCAGATAATGAAGTCTTACAAGCCTCTCAGAATAAAAAAATATGACAGCCTAGTAGTAACCAGGGGCACCTGGGCTGTATTTTCTCCTCAGCATGTGGTGGGTTTGAGAGTTTGTATTAACAGTTTGCCATGGATGAGGAAGGTAATTTAGTCCTTTTCTATCTGCTGACAGAGAATATGGTAGATAGAAAAGCTATGGCAGTAGCTTTCATATGTCTGTGAAGTTGTCGGTTCTGTCTTACTGTCGTGTAAGTAATTGCACGCAGTTATAAAATGTGCATGTATTAAATAATCCTTGGTAACATTTACAGTCTTCCCAGCAGCTGGAAAGCAACTATGGTCCTATTTAAATGATGTATTTACTCACTGTCTTCCTAGATAGAGTCACACGGACACTTTATATGTTCCTAAACTTGCATCTATCCTAACACCCAAAGGACAATGAAGGGAATGTGTGTCTGTGGTGGGAAAACACCTTCTCCAGTGCTTCTCCATTTGTTAATTGTCTTTTGGCTGAACCACATATTAATTTAAGTAACCTGCTTTTGTTTAAATAAAGAGAAAATAAGAGCAATGAATGAAAAGAATTACAAAGATTGCAGAAGCGTCAATTTTCCCTTACCCTTGGATGGGACCCAAATCTTTCTTGACGAGCCAAATACTAGCTTTTTCACGTCTGGTGTCCTGCTGGTATTTTATTTTGCTGTTGTGATACTGCAGAGGAATAGAGCTCCTAATTTGCCATTTGAAATCCACCGGTGTTGATAGGAACCTTTGCCACTGCAGTGTAGTATAGATTTCTACAAATGGTAAGAAAAACCTCCAGATGAAGATTTCAGACGCTTCCTTTTCTAAGTAGAGATCTTACGGGTTTTGGAGATGATACTGTATTTCAGTATTAAGAGTAATGACTGTCACTGTCACTGCCAAATGTCTGGGGAAAGATGTTTCTATTTGGGCTGGGAAAGATTGGGGAGAAAAGAAAGTATACATAACGATTCTCAGTCACTACTTGTTTGAAACCAAAATGAGTAAAATGAGAGCTGCTCAAGCACTTTTTATAACAATAAAATGCTTTACCTGACTCCTGCAACTGGTACCATCAGGGAAGAGATTTTTTCTGGGAGGCTGCAAGCAGGGTAGTGCCAGCCAGCGTGAATTATGCAAGAGGACAGGAAAATTAGCTCTTTACGGTGTTCAGCAGCCCCTTTAGCCTGGGTGGTGCTGGCACTTAGTCTAGCTCTAATGGCATTATATATTCACCACGCAAGTCAGTCTGATAGTTTCCATACTTTGTTTACCTCCCTGTGAAAGTAAATAGTATCATTTTAAAGCCAGTACCATCAAGTCCAATCTGCCGAAGCGCTAAACAAACTGGCATGGTGGATGTAAGAGCTAACCCTCCAGCTTCAAGTGATACTGATGGCCTGTATTTTCTGCTTCCTCCATTTCCCTAATCTAATTGTCGGGCAAACTGCACTTCAAATCTCATATTCTCTGCAGGATTAGGTGTTCTTGGAAGCTGCTTTGACAGAAATTATGCGATAAAACCAGGGAAAAGAGGTAAGATGCTCTTACTAACCGTTTTGATTTCCTGCAGATACATATTTTATCTTGTCTGTGGCTACAAATTATTTCCATCACAAGAAGTTTCATGAAACTTTAGACATCCATGCATAGCCCTGTTGCTTTATTCCTTTATAGGGAAAAGTAGACATAAAGAAACCTGGACAATTCCCTGCAGAGAGCCCGCCCTGTGTTGCTGCTGAGTCTAGACACGGCTTAAAAGGTTGTTTCAGCTCTGGTTTATGTGATTTTATTTTCACTCCTGTTTTCTCTTTCTAACACTGTTTCTTCTCTCAAATAAGATACATAAAGCAAAGGTCAGACTGCAGTTCTGTTAGCACCAAGCATGTTTTGCTGTGCATTTGTCAGAGGTCATTGGCTGACCATGCCCTGACCTCTCCAGGAGGATTTCTCTATGTAGTGTGCATATTTGCATATTTTTCTTTAAACTTTTAAAGAAGAAAGCTATACACAGAAGAAAAAAGCTATGCACAGAATTTGTTGTAAGATTGAAGTCTTCTCTAATTGTATTTTAAATCATAAGACTGGTGACATTTGCCTTTCACCGTGTCATTGTTTTTCATTTTGTGCTTCAAGCCAGTGTTCCCCAAACTCACTGCTGCTTAGAAATGCTTAATCAAATAAAAATGCTTATTTTTTACCAGTGGACTTATAGCTACAGGCATGATAGATTCAAGAAAAAGAAAATTAAACAGCTTTGTGACAGCAATGAGGAAATATTCCTAATCATATGCATTCTAAAATTCATTGTGTGTTTAAAATACAGCGAATTTATCTGTGTGCAATGAGTTCTTTTCAGGAATATGCAATTACTTCATACTCCAAATCTCAACAACAAGCTGAAAGAATTGAGCCTTTTATCTCCCAAATGGAGACAGCTGAGACTGCTTAACCTGCCTGGCTTTCAGTCAAGGGGCAGTGTGTTTAAAACAGTGAGGTGAGGGACTTGGGAAAGGATAAACATCTAGTTAGGGGACTGAGTAACTCAGTGTTAGTATGAAAAAATAGAGGACTAGTGAGACTAGGGACGAGGCAGGAGTTTAGCTGAAGAAAAAGTAAGACTGGGTCTCATTTTATACTTAAGGAAAGAATATAAAGAATCTCCATGATTTTGAGAAGAAGCCTCAGGTAGGTGATACAGTCTTAGTCTCTTGCTTAAACCTATAAGAGTTCAATGCTCATGGGGAAGCTGCGGTGCACCTGAATATTTATTGTAGCCGGTGATGTAAAAATTGATTGGATGGGAGAACCCACGGAGAGTCTGTGTGTCTTTTTGTTTCATCAAGTGCACGTCCTTGAAAACTGAACCATGGATCCAGGATGCAAAAAGCAACTGGATCTCAGCAAAAACCAATCTAAGGAGCTGTGGGTATAAGGCAGTTTAGCTGCAAAATCTCTGTTCCTTGAAGTGAATCCTCTGCACAGGATATGGCTGGGAAATTTGTCAGAGGAACAGGGGAAACTGAAGAGCATATGTTGATAAAATTAAGTATCTTGTCTTAATTACAGCAGCTGCCATTGTGGCTATGCAGGGTTGCCTGTGGTGGAGGCCTAAAACCTCTCTAAAAAAAAAAGATAATATCTTAATGATGTCTTTCCAAAACTGATTTGTTGTCAAATTTTGTAGCTGTGTGTGCAGGAGAAGGCAGAACTGAGCATTTTGTGTGTATGAATTTATGGTATAAAGACCGTGTAAAGTCCTCTTCTTCTGTAGCACACCAAATTGATTTTGCCTGAGCCAAATCATACAATTTTGAGGGTTTATACTCAATGTATAGATTATTTTACATCAATGGGGGGCTTGGGAAATTAAAGCAAATATTTTCTATACCTAGCAAACGAAGTAATGTGACTGTATCTCTGTCACTTAATGATGTATTTAAACTCTAGGCACGCTGCCTGATTGGTGTTTAGTAAAGACTCAACTATAAACAGATGGATAAAGCACAGGTGTAAGAGCTAAAAAAAAAACCTGAGATTTTTCCTGCTTTAATACTTGTCGGTTGTGTGAGTTCCCTGTTCTACACCTCAACCTCACCACCTCCAAAAATATCTTACTTTTGCTGAGTGCATTGAGAACGATGACAATTAATGAGTTTTTGTTATGAGTGACTGATTAGTCACAGTATTTTCATTAGGAAAACTTGAAAAGAGGCTTAATAAATCTCATCCTTTTCAGTCCTTTTACCCCATGTTTTTCTTAGCTTTCTTGGATCACTGACTTCGTTATGTGACATTAGAGAATGCATTTGAAAACCAACTGCTAACAAAACACAAGTGTATTCTGCTCTTTGAACTGAATGTGCTTCCATTCAAATTGAAACAAAGATTAATGAGTATCTCGCTGATGTCCAGTGATCTGTTATGAGCAATGAACGGCTTTATGTCCAATTATATTTTTCTATAAATACCTAGTGTTTTTGTAATTACGTGATGGCTGTGCGCTATTTAAAAAATACTGAGCCCTGGTTTGAAACAGCTTATCTGAGAGTAGCTGGATATCCTTAACAGATGAGGACAACACAATCTATGTCACAGCACACCCGCTGCCCTTCTGAGCTGCTCCCTTCAGTTCAGCCTATATGATTCCAGGAGAGCATATCAGAATAAATAACAACTTGTTGTCCAGGATTTGGAGCTTCAAAATGCATTGGACTTTTTAGTTTGTTTGTAAAGAAAATATAATATGAAGAAAAATATGGTTTAGTGTTTGAAAAGTAGAGCTGCTGGGGAAAATCTTTTCTGTCCTGCAAAAGATTTTGTGTTCTATATTGAGGTGAACCTGGGAACTTTCAAAGTTGCTGTGAAAAATCCATGGAAAAGGTCCTTCTATAATGCCTGGGACATCCAGGTTCAGGTGTCTGGACTCCTCCAATATACCAGACAGGTGTTTAGCCAGCAGATATTCTCTCATTGAAGCTTTTTCTCAAGGTATAAATAAGTAATTTTCATCAGAGCAGAGATGAGAATTTTTTTGTCTCATGCATGCTCTTTCTGCTTTTGTTCTGTGTGTGTCATTAGTAATAGAAGGCACAAAAACTTCAAAAGGAAATGTTGGGACATGGTCTCTGATGTTGAAATAGGTGCATACAGATTTGACAAACCCATCTAGTCAGCAGCTGAGTTAACCCAGCCAGTGAGGTATCTGTTGCGCTAAGGTGCTCTGGCAGGAAGTTTCATGATACCAAAATCACTGCTCGATAAAACATTCAACCAAATTTCCTAATGAGGGGTAATGTAACAAATAAACAAACAAAATGCCCTGCCCTCTGGGATCCACACTTCCTTTTGTTTGACTTTTTCCTCGCATTTGGAACTGTCCTTAGATTTTCAGCTGTTACATAGATGCTGAGATGAGTGCTGCCTCTTCCAAGACACATTTAGTAGTGCGATGCTCCGATGGTAATTTATTTTGTGTTTTCAGTTGTCTGATATTTGCAGATTAGACATTCCAGTCTGGACTTTGAGTGGCAGAGTTCTGAGAGCATGTTTTGAACATACCCTGACATACTTAATTGAGTTCAGCACATAGGACAGCCTCAATTACTAGTTTAATTACTAAAAGGAAAAAAAAAAACCCCAAACCTACAACAATAATAGAAAGGATGTAGTTTTCCATTGTAATTGAATAGTGCTACTGCGAATCCTAGTTCAAAGTGCTTCCCTCTCTCTAGTTGCGGTGCAGGGACTTGGAGTTCATAACTTGTGTTCTCAGTTTGACTTCCCAGGGATGAAGACTAGATTTCAAAGATGTTTAGATGTGGGAAGGAAGCAATCAGGATTTTCAAAAGCACATGCACAACTGATTCCCAGGGGTTTATCCTTTATATTACTGTGGGTTTCATGGGGATTTGGGCACCGTATGATCTGCTGCACTGATCATCACTGCTGCTCTCTCTCCATTATGCTTTGACAAGTAAGCAGGTCCCTTGCCAAGTACCATGAAGGAGCAAGTTATCTCAAGCAATTACTGGCTGCTGAACAGAGGAACACCTTTAAAGAATATAAAGTAGTATCTTTACCGCTCTTCTCTTTTTCCCTCTTTTGGAATAAAAAGTGAAAAGATCAGGAGCGCATGGTAAGAAAGGAAATGACTGTTCTGCAGCAGGTGGTGTCTTGGATGTCCCAATCCAGGCTATCTTCCACCTTGTCATAGAGAACAGCGAGGAATTGAAGTGATTAAAGTAGTGCTGAAGATAGTAAAATTATTCACTGGGGTTATGTCAGAGGAGGACAATTATGTTGAAATAAAGTGGATGGGAGGGAGAAAGCCTCAAGTTAATCTGTGCTCTCTTTACCTCAGGCTGATTAGAGTAAACTAACTGCTATTGCAAGTAATATGCAAACTAGATATTCATTATTTTTTCTGACAGCAAATAAAATAATGTATAAATATAACAAAAATATTCTTGAAATATATTTTATTAATTATGCCAGTAGACTATTGCTTTCATTTTGTAAAGCAAGCAAACAATCGCCCCCCTACCCCACCACTCCAAAACCCACAAGGCTGTTTTCTGATCCTCTCATGTCAGCCTGTATCAATTTCGTTTAAAAATAAACAAGTTAAACCTTCCTGACATGTAGGCGCACCATGATATGCTTTCAGTCTTGAAGGATTATCTACCAGAACAGGAATCTTCTCCTCAAAATGGTATCAGTTGCTTTAAGAAGAGGGATCTCCATTGCTAAACCTTGCTCTGGTAGGTGCAGCTCCCTTCCCTGAGCAGTGTTAGAAGAGGTGTTCACCTCCTTTTCTGCTGTCACCATAGCACATCTGATGCACTGTCCTCAGCATTGTTATTGGGGTTTGTATTGTTTCTTCTGTTCCTAAAATTACATAGTTAATTAGTTAATTGATAAAACTATTAGTTAATTAACTCTGAAATGGAACTGTATGCATCACTGTGCCTGGTGGCCTGAAGATGGAGGGGAGCAGTACTACTTGGAGCAAGGGAAGAGTGACTTAGTAACCATATACACAGATAATGGCTGTGAGACGGAGTGGGGTGAACATACATATGTTGGAATCCGGTTTTTCATATAGTTTTATTGACAAGAGCCATAACTGTTATTACTTTGAGTGTGAAAATTGCTGTAGAATTGATATTAAAATTTGAGAGGTCACTTGGAGAGCTCAGCTCTCCTCTCAGTGCATCGGTTCATGCTGGCATAATCTAATTACTTTGCACATTAGTATAATCCCATACTTGGCCAGAAAAATATTTTTATTTTTCCACAATTCTTAATTTTTTCAGGTTTAGTAAATTTCAGAAATTGGCTTCCTATCTAATTCTACATTGGGTACATGGGTATAAGAAAAATTATTGCAGAAATGGTGTATGCAGGTATCACCAGGGTGCACTGATTGCCCCCTGCCCTCTAAGCCTGCTACCTTTTTCTCCTCGTGGTGCTGGGGAGTCAGTGCTGCCCATACAGCTCTACATCTTCGGCTCTTTGGAAGAATAATCGGGAGGTAGATTTGTGTGCTCGCTTTGAAATTTCTTATGAACTTTCTTACTTGAGTTTGTAATCTGCAATGACCCAGTTCCTGGATTACAAAGTGGAATGTGGGTAAGATGGTGGTTGTTGTTACGTAACTTGGTGGAATTTTCCCACGGCTGGTTGTTTTGTGGGTTCTTTGGGGGAAGAGAAAAAGGGATTGGTTTTTTTGCTGTTTTTCTTTTAGCTAAATCCCTTCAATAATTTCTATAAACAAAGATAATACATAGTTTTGTGCTAATAAATTTTACTGACTCCTAAAAAAAAAAAGTGTGTTTGGAGCAGAAGTAGCTGCTATGCGTCCGGATCAGCTGACAGCCTCTTTAATCTGGCAATTCCCAGGTTGCTTCCTGCAGTCTCTTGTTTAATTCATTACTTATGTTCAAAATTCTGTAACAAGTACCGCCAGTGTATTACAGATATGGCTTTTCAATAAAGCACTTTGTCATGCCAGCACAGGTTTTCACTGTTCTTGAAATGCGACAAGCTTCATGTGGAAAATAGCAGCAGATCGTTCAGTAAATAAGACTTAGAATGATCCAGTCAAGTGAAATGGCAAATTTCAAGCCACTAACTCACTTTAAAAGAAAATTATATGTGTCAAATTTCAAAGATCATTCACATCTTTCAAAGTAACAGCTTCCCAAAAAATCGCAAACCAAACTCATTAATTCTGAGTACTAACTCAAGCAAAACTTAAAAGAGCAAAAGTAGAACTTGTAAACCTTAGCAAAGGTGAGAGGACACAGGGTTAGAAGTTGCCTGTGAATATTAGGTGAATAAAAGCTACCAATTTGTTTTGCTAATACTTTAAAATCACAATGTATAATTATTAGTCCACATGGTTTTGGTTGAGAATAGTTTTGCAAAATATATTTTGGCATAACTGCTAACACTCTCTAGTTCAAGACTATTTAAGCCGTGAGTATTGTTACAGCCATTTGTAAAACATTCCTCTCTGGAACGGTTTCTGAATAAGTGGGAGATAGGAAGGGCCACTAAAAGATGTAGAATAGGTTAATCCCTGTTTATCGTGACAATTCTTTATCAGTTTTGAAACTATTCTAAGAATACGATTTGATGGTCCACGTGCCATTCCTTGAACAGCTATGAACACCAACAAAAATACTACAAAATAAAAATTGCAGTCGCCTGTCAGTTTCTGTGCCTGTGGTTTGTGGATATTGGATCTTAATCAGTATTGAACTAAGAAAAATCAGATTGTTTTCTTCCAGAGGGGAAATTGCCTTATTAAACTGCTCGTATTTTCAGGTGATTATCTGAGTGAATGAAATGTAACTCTGACTAGTTGACGTTAATACCAGTCCTGTGATAAGGTGTAATTTTGGATAAGGATTTAATTACCCACTTAGCGTATTTTGCTTAGAAATAAAGTCTATATAAATGGATGATAATAATACTCTTCCTATGAAATAATAGTTTTGCAGGACTATAAACCATTATACTTTTCCAACACTAAAGTAGATACCATAGGTTAGCATTTACAAGTATGAGTGAAACATGAATATATTTATCTTTGTCTACCAAATCATGGCTTCACGTGAAGAGTGGAAAGCAGTTCCACCTGGATGTCCCATTCATGTAAAGGGTCATTAGGGAATGAGCCTTGCCCTGGAGTCATTGAATAACTGGTATCAGAATATAGTTTATCTATTGGTAGCAATATGTGAGCTTTCTGAATATGACACTCAGCAAATACTAATCAAGAATCAATTGATCTCCAATAAAAATTGTCAAGGAAGACAAGACCATAAGCTGTTGAAAACAAACTATATGTGACTGTACACTCTTGGGGGGGAAAAAAAAAAATTATAGTCACCATCATAGGCAATTAAGTTGTTTTTAGTGAGAGGATAGTGCAGCTTTCAGAAGTTACATGTATTTAGCCATTGCCAGGAATTTGAAAGTATCAAAAACCATCAGGACCAGAATCTAACTTTAAAAATCAACCCTTGTCATAGCTTGGCTGAGCAAAAGAAAAGCGACAGTACTGCAGATTCCAGGCAGTTGCATGAACTGTGGAGTTATGCATTACACTTATGATAATGTGATGGTGTTAGTGAAACAGAAAGATGATGAAATATGCCAAAATTCCCCCTTGGAAGTACTGTAACTGCTTGCTTTCTGATCTCCTGAGCGCGGGACTCCCCCTTTGTGTCAGTGCTCAGCTGGGGAAAGCTATTCTCATCTTGGCAAGAAACATGAACGTGTTTTGCAAGTACTCCTGAGAAATGAGCGACAGTTTGGTTGGACCATAGCGTGTGACTGCAAAAAAGGTGTTTATTGCCCCTTGTTTTCCTTTCTGGTGATTTCACTTGGAACAGCTCTGACCTGTTCCTGTATTTGAGCTTCTCATTGTCATTCTTGTCTCTTGGTACAGAAAAGTGAACAACAGAATGTTGCAAAATGCCGAATTTCTTAACACAAAAGGTTTTATTTCATATCTTTTCCACTTGCCATAAAATATCAGAGCAGCATAACTGGTCCATCCTTTCACTAATGTAGGTGCAAGAGTGCACCATGTGTGATACCATCTTTACATGCCCCAGCTCACCTAAAATCACCTTGAGTATCAAAATACACACCCTCCATTTGTTCACTGCTACACTCCCCTTGGTATCTGATTATTATTAGATACAGCCATCTACAGGAAATCTTTTGTCTTTGTAGTCTTCATAGAGTTCAGTAAAGCTTTGAGGGAAAGTTTATTATGAAAACATTTGCTAACTAGAGTAGCACACATGGACATTTTTGGGTTATAAATATTTGTATAACTTCTGCCACAGTGTCTCCTCCTCAGTGTCTCCTCCAGTCATCAGTGGGCTCTCGGTTGTGATGACCTTTGGAAGTCAAAATTGAAATCTTTCCGTTATTTACATATTTGTGTTTCAAATCAGCATTCATTGACTTTAAATCCTGCATATAGACACCAGTCAGTTTTCCAGGAGTTTCATGGTAGTGCTAGTGATTAGACACTAATTATTTGGAGTAATATGAATAATTCTGATTTCCCACTAGGACTAGCTGCTGCAAATTAAAGGTTAAAAGATCAAGAATAAAGTAACAGCAGCAAAAAAAAAAACCCACCAGAGCCTTCTCCGTGGTGGAGACAACCAATTCAGTGGCCTCTTAACCAAAATTGAGTTCTGTTTCTTAATGCCTTCAGAAGAAATATCATGAGGGTTTAAAGAGTCTTTGACCTCAGAAGAGGGGGGGGAAAAATAATGCAAATACAATACTTCCAATCTAATTTAAAATACTGTGATTCTGTATAAATCTTGGTTTGCTTTTTCTTTCTATTAGCTTCATAATGCACTGTCTATAATCTTCGTTTCAGAACAGACAGGGTTTTGTGTGGTTTTGTTTTTATTAAAACTTGCAACTACAATTTTGGGGAGAGAATGGATTGTTTAGCTGGTAGGTAATGGGAAAGCAGAACTTGGCATTTTTCTTTACTTGCTGCCAAATGCCAAGGTGAGGCACAGCATCAAATAATTCTGTGATTGACGACACTCAATAAAGTTCTAGCTCGGAATCTATAGTGGAGAAATTATGGGCTCTGTGGACCTGCATAAAGATGTGCCATTAACAAGCCTCGTGTAGACTGGCAGTGTCGGAACTAATCTCTCCAGCAGAAGGTATCCTATCAGAAACTCATGATGTAGAGCAAGTTTTAATATTCACTTTAGAATTTATTACCTTACCAAAAACATTAAGGAAAGGAGATTTCTAAACAGGACCATGGAAGTGTTGGATGAGAAGCTTGGTTTTATTTTGTTTTGCATGGTTGTTATAGTTTGGGTAGATACATGTTATTCTTGATGAGCCCTGAGTACCAACTCGTTGCTGTTCGCAGCTGGAATTATCAATTAGATTGAAAATTCGCCACCCTGCAAAGTTTTCTGCTTCGTCCCAAAGGAAAGCTGTGTTGAGGTAAAGATCAGCTCTGTCCATTGCCATCAAGTTCAGGCTGTCTGTTTTCTATTCTACACTGTGCTAAACAGCCATATGCACAATTTAAACAATCTTAAGGATTCATCGTGTTAATATTTGATCTATGCAAGCAAACATGAAATGGATTTGCTCCCCATTAGCATGTGTAAACATTGCTGTAAAGTATATTTTAATATAAATTAAAATTATATATATATTTGAAGTATAAAGTGTAATTTTTGTCAAATTAGTTATTCTACAGCATAGCTTATGTCTTCATCCAAGATCATCTTCGGCTTTTTAGTCATACTATTTAATGACTTAAATCTAAACCAAGAGCTTTAAGAACAGTGGTATTGAAGAACGTACCAGCACAGTCCCTTAGCATAGCATCCTAGATGTGACTCTTCATAACTGTAGGAGAATAAAAAGCTTAGCAGAGAAACTAAGAATAAAACAAGCGTACAGCAGTAGTTCCCACAGCAAAGCTGTGGCTTCCAGCAGTGTACAATATTGTGATTTTCAGGGTTAGAAACATCACTGCATTTAATAGCCACCGGTATATTCTTCTGTGAATTTGCTGGGAAGAAGAAATCCCCACCCCTGCTGTTGACTGCTAATTCACCGGTTTAACTTTAAATCGCCGTTTTTCAAAACCGGGGTCTGAAGCAGTTGGAGAACACCTCTAAATACAATGCCAGCCTTTCTGCCTGCAAAGGAGGTGCCCTGAGATTCCTAAAGCACGCAAACTGTGGATTTTTGATTAATTTAATATAACCCTATATAATGATGATTATTGTAGCATTTTCTGTAGAAGATGGATGAGACAGGTTCTCAAATGTCAGCTATTACTGACATTTAATCTGGTGTAGGTCATAAAATACCAGGGTGGAAGAACTGTTTCATTTTTACATTAATAATGCATTTTAAAGAAATTAATATTGGGGGGAAAAAAAAGAAAAAGTTGCTTGAATGAAATCACAAATTTGAAGACAAAGCATTCTTATTTTAAAATAGACATCTCTCTTGTGATGGATGTAGGCAATGTTAAAAACATGATTTTAAATCTCTGACAAGCTGAATGGATGCATTTTGCATTTCATAGTGCCAAGCAGTCCATATAACTTTCTCAAGCTGGGTTGAAAGGGCCATGTCCCAAAATTTGGGAAAGAAAAGCCACTGGAGAAGTAAGATTGTGTTTGGGAAATAATAGCCCCTTGTGTCCAGACAGTCATTTTTAAGAAGTGAGTTACTGCTAGTGCTGTCCTGATTTGCTCTGTAGCTGAACTTAGCTCTAGGACAAAAAGTTAAACCTACCAAGCTCTATCCCGCTTTCCTGGCAGCCTGAATTTCATCAGGCTGCAAGTCACACACACTTCCAGGGGTTGTCTTTTTTTTCTAGGTTTTTTTTTTTTTTTTTTTTTCCCTACATATACTGAACAAATAATGAAAACTTCTCTTTTTCCGCCAAAAAATCCTATTTTTAAACAGTAATTCTTAAAATAGCCTTTTTTCAACTAAAAGGAAAAGGGTGTTTATTAAGTTAATAGAGTCTCACTGCATATTACAATACTAATCTTTGTAAAGAAGTCTTTGAATATGTGTATTCTGCTATGTACTTTGGTTCCTGTAAATATTATAAATAGTCAAGGGCATCATTTTGTTGTTGCAGAAATTATTCAAAGCAGAACAATAACAAATCACATTAAAAATATGTATCTCTACTTGAGTTTCACAGATCGCTTATATGTCAGACCAATGAAGAAACAGAATTTAAATTTTCTATGGTGAAATTATTTTGCTGCATCTGGCATATCTCATATAATATAGAGCAGTTGAAATTGGCTATCTAATCCTCAGAAATAATTACTCAGGATAATCCAAGAACTATATTCATCATCATGTTCTCTACAGGCTCGGAGTTAGAGATTTAACTATGTGTAACAGCAGTGTGTGCGTGATTTAGATGTAAAACCACATTTTATAACTATATAAAAGGTCTGTTTGTGAAATAGTTTTGGGTCTCTATATGTGTGTATATATATTGTTTTTAAAATATTATAAAACCTGCTTGGTAGTGCTTGGCTGTCACGTTAGAAGCCTGCTTAAGTGATGATATAAAACCATGTTACCTGGCAGTTTGAGCATCTCTAAAAGAATTTTCTCAATGGATCAACACAGCAATTTGGCACAGCTGGTTTGTGGTAAACTGGGAATAATCAATGATTCTTCATTCTTATTCTAATTGGTGAGCTTGCAGTAACACATGGGGAAGGACACGTACCATCTAAAAAGACTCTACTTCCAGCTTTCTGCATCTGATTTAAATCCAGAGCCATACACGTTCAGATGAATGGAAATAACTTGACAGAAGAATTACTGATGTTCAGGGCCCTTATTGAATCCATGAATACCTCTGCAGTGCGTCTTTCAATTAAAAATAGCAGTTATTAAAACTGTGCATGTAGTTATGAGTAAAAAAGTGTGATATAAAAGGTAAAATTTGATTGACTTCCTAAAATTTCATGTTGGGAATTGATTTCCAAAATTGAATGACATCCCTTTGTTCAGAAAGAAGAAAAATACAATGAAAATGCCTTCTTGTTGCACAAAATAACTGAAGGTAATTACATGGCTGTGATGAGAGGATATTGAAATGTATTTAGAGAGAAGGCAGATGAAGCAAGTATGAATTTGAAATATGCTAAGGGATATGGTTTTTCGAGAGTACATCTAATAGATGTAGTCTTATTGTTGGTGGGGGGGAAAAACTTGCGATGAGAATGAGTGTAAGACAAACTTCGTTTTCATTTTTATCCTCTACCAAAACCCATGAATTGAATTTTTCTGCGGGTGTTTGATTTATTGCTTATCTTCCAGGTGTGCTTTTTTATAGCATGTACAGAAACTCACATCTACTCGTAAGTGGAGCGAGAAAGTGACTATGGTAGGGTTGCTATGGGTTTGCTACATATTTACTCTGACCGTAAAGTGTGGCTTGTGAGAGAAAATTGGAACTGTGAAGAGCTATCACAAGACCAGGTTAGCTGTACATCTCACTGTCATATATCACTCCTGCTGCTCCCAGAGATGGTAGGTAGGTGGACTGGAAAGTCGTTTGCAGTTCCCTCCCCACAGAAGAAGCGTATTTGGGTGGAAAAGGAAGGGGACAAAACTTCTTAAGAATCATTATGATCTTTAAAAAAAACTATTTCATATGTCTTTGATTGCCGTTCCTAAGACAAAACAAGGTGAAGGCTTTTATCCCCTCAAAAGTGGAAAGAATCAAACTTTAAAAACTTTATACAGGAGTTTGTTTTGATAAGCTACAAAAAAAACCCCAATAGTAGAGCATAATTGTAACCATAACAAACCACAGTCCTGAATTATCATACTATGTTCACTTTAAACATCTCTGAACATCTCTGAAAATGCATATTGCTGTGTGAGACATTATACTGGTGGGGGTTCCTGTTGATGACAAGCCGATTTTGCTTTGTAGTAGGCATATTTCTATAGATGGACAGTTTTAGTAGGGGGGGAAAAAAAGAAAAAATAGTTTCAGGATTTTTCTCTTTCCCCCCATGTTGTGTTGCTCTGTTCAATAAGAGCTCCACAGGTTATGGCATTTTGTAGCTACTTTAGCAGCGAACCAGACTTGCTCTTTTTGTAATCCATCCCCAAAGTCACAGTTTCTTACCCCATTTGCTGCTCAGACTGCCATCCCTGTTACTGCAAATAAGAACACCTTGGTTTGAACTGGTGATTTCTGCATAAAGAGAAAGGTATTTCATTAGCAGTGTCCCCTCCGAAGGCATTGAGCTTTTGCTGATTTTGCCTGTGTTCTGTTGTGCAACAGTGATTGGAGCTTGGCTCTGTACAGCGAGAACGACTTGTCTAACTGGGTTTTCTTTCATCTGCAGCTCAGCTCTCTGCTGTTTCCTGCATGGCTCTAAATCTGCAGCTCCCTGAGAAGAAACCATTAATTCACTCTTATGCAATCATGGCTAGGATTCCAAAATACTAGGAACGCTTGGAATGTGTGTCCTCCCTCACAGAGGAGCTTTAATAGAATTTCACTCCTATGTAGTGAAAAAAAAAAAAATCCACCTAGTATTTCCTTCTAGAATCATTTGCAAAATTTAGGACATGTTGTTTGAGAGGCTGCTAGTGTAAGGGCCCTAAGATAGTGTGGAGCTGCAAAGGGAAATTGTCCTCAAGTGATGGATGCTGCACCGTGCTAGAAAGCAGAGTGGGGAGGAAGAACCCAAATGCCCAAATCTAATGACTTTTATGTTCATGCCCTGGAGGAAAAGCTTGCCCCCAAACTGGCAGTTGCTTTAAATGTGGGTGTGTTAGCAAGTACTGTTCTTCATGTACCTAAGATTTGTCTGGCATACTAAGGGCTATGACTTGTTTACTGCTAAAAGTGGGCCAAATCTGAGTGTGGCTGATATGTTTTGCTTTAGACCTAGATGAAAAAGAAAACTACTGGACCCAGAAATCAGCTCAAATGTCAACAGAGGGGAGAATGTTCCTGGACCATGCTATAAAGCACAGTATTAATTAAATGCAATGGAAATTAAATCAAGTCCCATTCATTTTGATTAAATGCAGTAGAAATCAGAGACAGGACTGCAGGGCAGTCGGCTTCTGAGAATCCAGTAAGTAGACCACCTGGTACTATGAGCTTTAATTTACAAGTGGAGAATCCTCCAGAAGTTTTCACGCAGTCGTTTTAATTAGGATCACCTCCTCTGAAGAAGGTTCACCACAGTCCCCATAATTTTATGTATCCTACTGTGCATCTTTCTGCATTTACAATTCGCCCTACAGTATATCTGCCTGGTGCCACTCAGTGCTAACAGTCTTCTTCTTAGCTTTTAAACCGATTAATTACACCCCAATTCTGCTACTCCAATTCAGAGGTTTTTCCCACACTGTAATCCCCCTTCTAAATTGGAAAAAAGCCTCTAACTTGTCGCTCATGCATTTTTCAAAGATCAGTGGAATATCTTTAGTAGCTTTCTTTCTTCGTAATGACCCTTTCAGTGTAACTTCTCAAAATTGAATACTGCTCTTTCTACTCTTAGCTCCTGTTGAGCTATGCTATCAACTATTTTACTTTAATCTAGATGGGTCTGGACCACAGCAGTACCTTTGTCTAAGAACGCAGCCTGTTTTCTATATATACTACAATAATTTACCTCCAGTAATCCTGCATTGCAGCTGACTCTGTCGTGTGAACTGCCAAGCTCTCTGTCATTCTTCCCTTCAAAATATGCCCCAGCAATCGCCACCTTCTTGAGATGAAGTTAGTGGACCTGTAATTACTTCAGAAGACCATTCTCTCTGGTTTTTCAGCTTAAGTAGATGGTGCTGCCCTTTAAATGTGTATGTATTTGTAATCTTTATCCTTTTCCTACCAAGCAGTGCTTACACTAACATGTACTTATCTCTGATAAGAGAAGACCAGAGGGAGAAACAGATGGAGAGTCAAAAAAATGGTATTTTTTTCAGGCATTGCCATTTGACTGCTATGTGGCAGCTGCTTGCTGAGAGTTTGCTGCATGAGAACTTGAGGGAAGGCTATAGGAGACCGTGTCTTCCCTTCCCCAGAATGGGGAGGGTGTGTAATTTGGATACATCTGTGATCAAAGTATTTTGGTACGTGAGTCCATTTAGCCTCCACTCTTGCATTTGCTGTTAAACCGCACCGTACTATCAGATCTATGACAGTTTATTTTCTGTCCTGTTTGGGTATGCCTGGAACTGTGTTTTGGCTTTTCCTCATAAGGGATTGAGGTTACTGTGCAATAACACATTCCCCTTCCACAGGTCCACTGAAGGAGCACTTGAGGTTTAAAACCCAACCTGATAATTAAAGGAGCAGTAAGAAGTGGGAACAGGCTGGCTGGTGAGTTATTGGGAACAGTTTAGTCTGAGGGCTGGCAGCTGAATAGATGTGTTTCTGGACAGGATGACAAGCATACCTCTTTCTTATTACGAAGAGTAATGAGAGACTGAGGAGGGAAATAAAAAATAAAATAATAATAATAATGACACATTAACGTGTTCAACTGTGAAGCACTATTGTATGTGTCAGGAAAAAATTGAAAAATACTTAATGATACCTTATAATATTGTTTCACACATGTGTGGAGGGGGTTTTTTATTTGTTGGTTTTTTTTTTTTCCCAAAATGTTGCAGAATTGTGAAGTTTTGCCTCTTAAACATCTAGTTGTGCTATACAGTATTTGGCTTCTTGGGTGCATCAGAAGTTAAGAGTTTTCACTCATCTGAGTGCCCAAATGTAGCTTTACAAGGATGACTTCTTTCTCAGCTAATTAAATAGTTGGGTGATGAATGGGAAGACTGAAAGTTTGGAAAACAAAAGAAAGTTACAAGAGCGAAGTTGTTGGACAAAACCAATGGTGATAAGGGAGGCATATAAGGAGTGGCAGCTGAGCTACGGCAGGAACTATCTGGGTCTGAAAGGAAGTTTTATCAAGGACAGATGCCTTTGAGGCCCTCCTTATGTGTTTTGAGGGCCTGATAATGAAGGAAAGATGAGCCTGTGACTGCTAGTACGAGAACAGGGATTGGTTCACTGTCACTCTTGTCTCATGATGGTATTCTTGTCCCCTAGAACGAGTTTTATTTGGTAACGTGACTTTATGGCTCTTTGTAGTAATCAGTGGGTTTATCAATGAGGATGTTGTCAAATGTTAAAGCGATTTTGTTGCTCAGGTGTGGAGGGAATATTCCCTGTGTTTTCCTCGTTGAAACCGAACTTTCATTGGAAAAACTCAAACCATAACTTTTGAAGACTAAGTTGTTAAGAAACAGATTGTATTTCACTAACTGGAGAAAGTCAGCTAAACCCTGGGAAATCAGCAGAAGGATGTATGTAATAGCTGGTGAGAGGACGACTGTAAATCAGCGGTGTAATAGAGCTGTGAAAATAGCAAATGTCATCCATGGTGATGGCTGAATCTCCAGCTGATGCAGGGAAGTTACAGTGTCATTGCACAGGCACTGGAGAACTACTCTCCGGAACGGCGCATCCAGTGCTGACCATGCGTGTTCAATAACATGACCTAAAATTGGAGTAACTCCACAGAAGGGCAACATAAAGAGCCTGTCTTGTGAGATGAGAAAGACTGACTGTGCTTAACTCTAGCTGCTAGGTGGAGAGTGAAAGAATGTGATTGTCATCTAGAAATAACTTTGGAGAGGAAGAAGGTGAAAAGAACTTGTTTAAGCCAAATAAGTGTGCTGCAGAAATCAGGTATGATTTAGCCTTGAAGATACTGTCACTAGTTCTGAGATGCAGAATCCTAACTGCTGGAACAACAATGAAGCCATTCTGGAAGAGCTTCTGGATGGAACACTAGCTCAAAACAACTAAGTACTGTTATGAGTTTAAGAAGTTTGGAAAAAAAAAAAAGTTGTACATCATTTCTGCAAAGCACTTGGGCTTGATGGAGAAGGTGGTCCTTTTTGTTCTTAACAATGGGCAGATCATGACGTTTGTACAGTTTCAAAGAGCTAGGAGAATATTTAGAATTTCTATGCATGAAGATGTCTCTAGCTTTCAAAAGATTAGATGCGTTAAAATTCAGTTCAGTGCCAAAATTTTTACTATTTTATAGCAGCTTCAATTAGCATCCTTGTTGGTAGGCTCAGGAAACACAGGCTGTGATGCCCACAGCTTGTTCTTGTCCCTGCCACAGCTGGTCCCTCAAGGTCACTACTAATGCATTGCGTTTGGGCTGTACAGGGAGGTGTTTATGGTTAGTGCTCCTGCTGAAATTGCTCTGTGATTTGGTAAAAGACTTCACCTCCCTCTGCTGAAAACAGATAGGCAGATCAGCACCATTTGTGAGCCGAAAAATTAGTCTTGTGCTGAAATAAATACAACTACACTGTATCCTCGTGAGCTCCCAAGGCAAAGGAAATACAGTGAAATTGTGGGTCCGCTTCATGTGTTATAAATGCAATTCTGATGTAAACCTCATTCTAAGAAATACACATTAGTCTTTAAATACAGAATTGTATTTCAAGATTGCATAGGGAAACCGTTCAATTTTCTTAATTTTCAGAACGCTTTGATCATATGGCAGCAGTTAGACAACTACTTTCTTGTTCTGTCTTTTACCTCTACATTAAAAGATAAAGTTTTATTATTATCAGTCTCCAGGAGAAGAGTCATGATTTTTACAATGAGAAGAATGTCATTTTCATGTGAAGTCATGCTAGCTTCCTTAGCACAAGTGAGTTAACATAAACCAGATATTTAGAAGACATAGAAATGACACCCCCCTCCATCCCTGCAAGCTGGAGAAGCATCTTAGATACTCTTTGCTGTATCTGTTATTGACATATAAACATTTTATTTCTTGTCTGCTCTGAAAAGAGAATGTAGTTGTAAAAGGTAAATAATTATTATTTCTAACTTGTATGTTAATCTGGTTTGTGATGTCGCGTAGAAGTGTCTTGTTTAAGAATACTGTGCACTAAGCAGTCAAGAGTCAGTCTGAAGTGGAGCTTCAGGTCTTTGCAGTTGCTGTGTGTATTTATATACACACACGGGTGGGTGTGCCTCATCTCAGCGAACGCATTTGGTTCTGTGATTGCAAAATGAGCTTTACTTGAATTATTGAATCCTGAGATACAAAGTTCCATTAAATAACCTAAATCAAATCCCCAGAAGTACAGATTGTCGGCTGGACTACATGTAATGTTTTAACAACTTATTGAAAATGTACTAGGTCTTCTAATTGCTGATTAATACATACATACCTAGAGATATGTATGTAGATCTATACACACTCAGTTCTTCGGCTGGTTTTGCTCCAAATTAAATATTTGCTTTGCGGACCTAAATTTTTCCCTTGGACGTCATCTGTAGGATGCACATTTTGATATATACAGACCTGAATGTTAAGTATGTGTTTTTTAAAATCTTCTTAAAGTACAGCTGGGGTACAGAATTACAATGAAGGACGAGATAGGAATTCAAAGTGATTTTGATAAGAAGAAATCCCTGTCAGGAATGGAGTTATCCCTCAGGAATGTTATAGGTAAAGTTTATTCTGCCTTAAGGCCTGGTGATGGACTACATGACCTTTCAAAATCTCCTCAAGCTGTATTTTATAATTCTGTGATCAATTAATTTTGGCATTTGACAGCTGCTATACGTCCACTATAGGTAATTCTACTGCCTTTAATACTTTTAATAATTATTTAATTTACATATTTTGCACACGAAACACTTTCTATTTCAAATGCATTTGTATTTATTAGGAGAGGGTAAAAATTAAGGACATGGTTCTCACTGACTATTTAGCAAACCTGTATTCTTTCCAGCCTAAAACATGCTTCAGTGCTGAATTTTTGAAGTGTTACAGGGCTATAAATTACTACTCTTTAACATAAAGATATCTCAAGATTTATATGCCATTGATCCAATGTTACTCGCATTAGTGGTAATAACTAGGAGATAATTAACTTCATTTGGAAAATGAAATCCTGATTCTTGAAGTAGTTTTAGTAACATCCAGTCTGAAATCAGATTATTCTTTATAGCAAGTTGAAGTCATGGCAAGGTGTTCTTCAGCTTGCAAGTGTAATTTAGTCTCACAGATAGGTAATCTTGTTAAAATATTGTCAGGTTAACCAAAATTGATTTGTGCATATTAAACCCAGTGAATACTAATCAAGTATTGGGCTAGGAAGCTTTCGTAGCAATTTTAAATCTTTGATAGTTTCTTGTTATTCTTGGATGGAGTGACTCATTGGACTTGTGGAAACATTTTAAAGCCTGAATTTTCTTCCAAGACTGGATACAAATGCACTACAGACTAAAGCATCTTCTATTTTCCAAAACGTGACAGTGTAGATCACCATTTGTTATACCTCATGCAATGAACTGTTCTCCAAACCCTGTACGTGCTTTGTGGCTTCACCACTCTTTGTTTGTAACTGTCTTGCCATTTTTTATAAATAATGGTTAGAAGTGTTTAATATTATAACATGGTCTCTGTACCTATGAACACCATCCATTTAAAAGACAATTATCATATGGTGCATTGGTGGTGTACGAAATGTAGAACTTCCATATGTTCCATTTGAAAGAAAATTCTGTGTAATTGTGGATTTGTTAGATGATATGGTGAATCTTTTTTTTTGTAATTGTATGATTATCAATACGGGTTATTGATAGATGAACCCCCATAAACGACGAGAACAAAAACTTCCTTGGCACAGAGCCACCAAGAGCTTTGCTCTCTGCTCACATGCTTTAAAACTTACAACATCTTATTTTCTTTCAACAGAAAGCTTTTCTTTACAGACTACGGGAATGCTGCCAAGGTTGAGAGATGTGACATGGATGGAATGAACAGGACGTGGATAGTAGACTCCAAAATTGAACAGCCAACAGCTCTTGCACTAGACCTCATCAATAAATATGTGTACTGGGTTGACATATATCTGGATAGCGTGGAAGTTGTTGACTATCAAGGGAGAAAGAGGCAGACAATAATTAAAGGCAGACAAGTAGGTATTTGCAAATTAGTAAAGAGTAATTATATCAATAAATTAATGTACATGATGCTAACAGTTACAGTAATTATACATTGATTTTTCTCTTTTTAGTTCAAACGCTTTAGATGCTAAATGATCCATCTGCATGTTTTGTTTTATTTGCAATTTCTCCCATTTTGCAACTTACGGATAAGCTTCCATGCAGTGTCTCATTAACAATGCTCCATGTACGTCACACTCCCCATTGTGAAAGACTTCAGGAGGGAAAATATGGAGCGGTGGAAAGATACTAAGGGATAATTAATGACAAGATGATGTCCTTGTCAATTCAGGAAGAAGAGACCAACAGGCACAAGCATGTGAAAGAAACAGAATAGTAAAAGCTATTGACCTGTTCAGAGCAATCTGGATGCCCTTAAATCACATTTTGTTGATGGCAGTGGTGGTTGTCCCAGGAGATCCAGGTGTTTGGAGCCATAAATACAAATGCTGAGATTGTATGAGTCTTCAAGCAGGAGTATATCAATCCGTTCTTGCTGCTTCAGCTTGGAGAGCAGGGTAGCAGGCAACGATAGGGTTTCCTGGCAGTTGAGAAGCATAGGGAAATGGAGGGGAAATTTAAACTGTTCCTGGTTACTGTTTGGACTCCCATAGCTGATGTGGGCACCATGTTTACATCTGCTTCTGCTTACGGTTAAACAGTGTGGAAAAATGTGCAGACAGAATAAACAGTTTACCTGTTCTGCTGTCATGTTTTGTTTGTTTTCAAATAATTGCTGTTTACTACGAGATGGCTGGTTAGCATAACTACTATTTAAAAACAGGCAGGAAACATGGAGAAAGCAGTGTATGTCACCTGGCTAAATAGCAAACATCTTCCTATTTTTCATTAAATTACTTTCAGTCTTTAGCCAGTTGCCTGGAATAACAGGTCTTGTAAACTCTTTGTTTCGGGCAACTTTTTTGGAATAGGTATTTTAGAAACAAGAGAATTCTTTATTAAGTTCAGAGGGATTATTTCTTCTCTAACCTAGCTAAGAAAGGAGGCTATCTGTTTGTTTCACTATGGGCGAAGGGTATTAAGAAGTTTGGCCTCTCAGTGGTCACTGCTATCGCAAAAGGAGAAGCATTGGTTGTCTTTCCATTCAAGTGAAAAACTGGTTATTTCAGTAGGTTTTGTGCCTGCACTTGTCAGGATTTAGAATGACTGTTACTCCAAGTTGCTGTTCATTAGTCCAAGGAAACAGCAGTCCAGAAAACTATTTTCAAGAAATTTTAGGGATTAAAGTTTATTTTGTAAGTACAAGCATCTCAAAACACATGCTTTCCAAACGATTTGGGCTTTTATGGTTGGTAGTCAGGTGGGTGGCTTTCAAAGGACTATTCTTTGTAGCAAGCAACATTTCTGTTCATGCATAAGATAGCTGGAAAGCTTCAAGAGACATAAAAAACCCAAACGCATAAAATAAATACAAATAATTAAGTCAGTATAAAATGCGTTGTAAAAAAAAGTCACATTTTTAATAGTGTAAATACAGAAAAGCTCTCATGGGAGCTAAATAATAAAGCTTTAAACTGAGTGCAAATGGAAATAGGGAAGAAGGGATTATAGTGCAGAGAATTCAACAGTTTGGTACAGATGCATCGTTATTTTCAAGGCTGTTCTCTTTTCCATCTCTACTACAATTTGATTGAATTTCTATTGGGTTTTAATCAAACACTTCTATTGATCTCGATGATTTTGGGTTTTTTTTTTTTTAATTTTTCTGGCTAAGGGCAGAATACGATGGCAAGATTTGGACAACTGGGTGGTTAATTTCCAGAAAGGACTGAAACATTTAACACACGACAGGGCTTTTTGTGTGTTTGTTTTGATGATGCATGTCTGAATTTGTGCGTAAATGAGCTAAGTAAATACTTTGTGGTGAACAATTTATTGATTAAACTAATAAGATATTCAGCCCATGAATATCTGAACATCTGCCAACAAATTCTTTTTAATTTGTTGAGCTTTCAGAATTGCCAATGAGAAATTTTACATTTTCTATATCCATAAATCAAGCACAACTGCTAGACTTTGAAAGCCTTCACATTGGAGCTGTGTTTGGCTAGCTAAAGTTAGGTGGTTTTTAATCTATGCACCCAGACACATCACAGATTAATACAGTTTTTAGAATTCACTTTCTGCGATACAGGAGTCCCACGTGACTACAACCCTATTCAAAGACACCACACAACAGGAACACAAGTATACCTGAGGGATTTTTTTTCTTTATTCATTTATTTACTTAATAAAAAATTCAGTGGCTATATCTTGCACTATTTGCCTTGCTTTGATTATAATGTAATAAATACATCAATTCAACATAAACTGTTTTTAAGAATCTATATCTACTCTATGAAATTAATATTAACTAGCATTATCTTTATTATTATTAGTTAATATTAATCCTAAAATAAGCTGTTGCATTTAAAGTATGCAGGCATTTCTAAATTAAAAGACAGAAACTTGGAAATTCAGAAGATAAATTAATTTGGATTGCTAAATATTTTGAATTTTCTGCCTTTCTTGTACAAAGCTTTTCTAATTATAAACCTCACACTACAAGCATGTGAACTATACTTGTAGTGTAGTTAGTGGTTATTATTTACAAATATTTATCAACATACTCAAAACCTTTTGTACAGCTTAGCATGTGATGTAATTCACAGTAATGTTTGATGTTTACCAATCAGATAGATCTAAAAAATTCAGATAATTTTTTTTTTTTTTTTCTTTTCCAGATTAGGCATCTCTGTGGATTGGTAGTATTTGAAAACTATTTATATACCATTAATTCAAATGACCTCAGCGTTTTACGAATAAACAGATATAATGGCACCGATGTTCAGTCTCTTGCTAGACTTGACAACGCTAAAGAGATCCGTGTATACCAGAAAAGAACTCAAACAGCAGGTAAGATCAAAATTCCTCTTCCTAGGAAATGTAAAACCCGATATTAGGTGGATGCATGTTTAAAAAGGTTCTTCCAGAAAAATGCATCAGAAGACGCAGTGAAAATTTGTCACTGTGGCAAAGTCCTCTGTTGCTTCTTCATCCGCCCAGTTTCTACGTGCTTTGCTGCCAGTTTTCCTGCTTCTATAAGTTTCAGAACTGTTAGGTGTCCAATAGCATCCACACACTTGGGGCTCAGACTTCAGAGATTCCTGGTTTTTCTGAGTCTGCTTTTCAGACAGATGACAAACCTCAAGAGAGGTCAACCCCGTCTTTGGGGCTGCCAGAGGAGCATGGAGATGCAGGCAGCTGGCCTGCCTGACTGCCAGCCCAGCTACTGCAGAGGCAGGAAACAGATGTGAAAGTTTTCCTTGGTTTGTCTAAATACCATCTTTGCCTCCTGTGCAAGAAACCTTCATTCTAACCTAGAATGAAAAATTCTTTGTAATCTCAATCTTGGGGAAAACAGCCACTTCTGAGGTCCGTAGTCCTGTGTGACTCTAATCGTAGCTCTGATGACATACTTGCTGCGGTCAGAACGGCAGCGTGATTCATGGGAGCTTTGCGCAAAGACAGCATGATCCAAAATGTTTAGAGTCATGCTTGCTGAGAACTTGTTTGTATGACCGATTGCAATAGATCGTTGCCGTGACTGCTTGGACAGAAAGGTAATGCATCCATTCTGGAGATCAACATCAGCGTTACTAAACAGACTGATTTTAGAGAAGTCTCTCAAGTGGCAACAAACTCCACACTGATGTAGAGCAGGTGAATTAATTTTCACCCTATAGCTGAGGGCATTGATTTGCAGATGTCAGTGTCCGAAGGAGGCTGCAAAGTCTCTTTCCTTCCTATAGACCTCACTCTTCTACCCCTGAGTGAGTCGAGGAGGTTGAGTAGAGGAGAGACATGAGCACAGTGTAATCTTTTATTACATCCTGTGATTACTCTGTTCCTCTTGCCCTTTGTTCACTCCGCTACTTCTTTTGTTTTGAATGGACATGTTTGTTTGCGTGTCAGGATTCGCTGTAACTGCTGCCTCAGCATGGTAGAGTTTCTATATACCTTTAACAATATCGACCTGAAAACACTTGATTACTTTTTGTTAAAAAAAACCAAACACTCAAAGACTTGAGGGAAAGGAGAAAGAAGAGAAAATAACTTTTTGAGCTCAAAATATTGCTGCCCTGTTGTAAGCTAGCTCAGAAAATGTAGGGTAGCAGGGTAGGTTTTGGTCTTTCATCAGATTAACCTTGAGGGTTTTTTTTAAAAAAAAAAAAAAAAAAAGATGTATTAGTCTGCTAATTTAGAACCATACATTTGAAAATATGAACTCAAGGGAAGGGTATTCTTTGGCTTCTGCAGCTGGATTTCTGTCCCAATTGTACAAATAAGGAAAAACGCTACAAGGCTCACTCTGTTCTGTAGTGTCTGCCCCAGAAAGGTGCTGTCTAAGGGAGTTGAACAGTGTTGGCATGGGATTCACTTCTGTTCTCAAAAAAACCCAACCAACCAAATGAACAAAAGCAACAAATAAAAAAGGAGAACAGTGTCAGCTGCCCCAAGGGAGTGCTGCCTGGCGAATGACGTGCAGAAGTTTACTCAAAAAGGGCTGATCACACGCAATGATGGGAGCGGTTTGGTAGCCACGATTTGACCCTTTGGATTCCTTGTCTGTTTTGGATATCATCTTAAAACACCACCTTCCTTTATAGTTATATTCTGGGGAAAGATTTGATATGACACAAATTCTCCTTTTTTTTCCTGTCTAAACTTTTTACATGTTGACGTATATAATTGTCTTGCTTTAAATGGATTTGAATCATGCTGGTTTTCACTCGCCGCAGTCAGAAGCCATGCTTGTGAAGTGGACCCATATGGAATGCTGGGGGGCTGTTCGCACATCTGTCTGCTCAGCAGCAGCTACAAAGCACGGACCTGTCGCTGCAGGACTGGCTTCATCTTGGGGAGTGATGGCAGGTCATGCAAAAGTACGTTATTTCAATCCAAGAGTCTGCTAGCCACTAATGTTCTAGGGTATAGTTCTGGGCGTTATTTAACATGCATATCAATAAGAGTAGAAACTGCATGGGCTCCTTTTGGGTAAAGTTGGTTTGCAACATGTACCTAATATTTTGTTCATATACTCCTTTCATTCCTTTAAAATGATTTGATTTGGTGTAGTTCATGGAGGTACCAAATTAAAGCTGGGATGCTGTTTAAAGAATTCTAAAAATCATCACAAGTTTTAAGTTAATCAGTCTTTTTCTTTATATATGTTTCATTCTCACAGTAGCATTGTTATATAGTTTGTCACATCCAATTTCTCCCCATACAATCCACTTGTAACTCAGCAGCAGACCATTCACGTGAATATGTCAAGCAAGGTTTTTTCTCATAATACTTTGTGAAAGCAAGTTGGGTTTGTATAACTATGGTTGTGCCTAACATAAGGGATATGCAATCTACTCATCACCTACAACCAACAGGACGGTCCTGAAAGTTTTGGGGAACATCTATTTTTGTCTGGTTTCTTGATCAAATGGCATTGGTCTAGTTCAGATGAAAGACATGCAGTTAGATACTCTGGATGCTGGCAGATGGAAATATTTGCCCTCAGTCGAGCCTTTCACTTTTTACTACTAATTCTATCAAAAAACCCTTAGAGGCATTAGAAAAAGAGAATTTTAAGAGGTACATTGATAGCACTAAGAATCTAAGGATATTTATAGGTAACTTTAAGGAAAGAAAATAATCTTCAGTAATTAACCTACTTGATTGATTAAACTGTTAAAATCTCCGCAGAAATAGGAAATTCTGGTATCTACATCTTCTTTCTCAGTGTGAAAGAACAGTGTGTGTTGATTTGTTGTATTCCTTCCCACTTGAAAAAAATTTATTGTAATCTTTTATTTGTTCCTGAGAAACTTCAGTTGAAAAAAAAAAAAAAATGGTGGTTTGTATTTGCTAGAGTTTATGGTCTTGTTAGATTTAATGATTTCTTCAGTCATGGTCTACGCTGCCCTGATAGATCCTAACGAATTGTAAAATTAAATGTCTACAAGGCTGTATTTGTCCATTTCACAGTAGATGCCAGGTTATTCCGGGATCTAGCATTGCTTTTCAGTGTGAAATTTTATAGAAGAAAAAGTCAGGTGTAAGCAGCTCACTGAAGTAATTTGTATTCTAATTAAGGTAATATAATTAGCTAGAATTCTTCAGTTTAGATACCTTTGGAATATATGAAAGTTTACATTTTGGTATTGTACCATGCTCCTGCTCCCCCAGTAATTGTGCCAGTTCATTACACAGTGACATTATGCACCGTAAAGAAGATTAGGCAGCATCAGTTGTTGATGTTTGTAATCTCTCTTTTGCAGGACCAAAGAATGAATTGTTTCTTTTTTATGGGAAGGGACGCCCAGGAATAATACGGGGAATGGACCTGAATACCAAAGTATCTGATGAATACATGATCCCTATAGAAAACTTGGTCAATCCTCGTGCGCTGGACTTCCATGCTGAAACCAATTACATTTACTTTGCTGATACTACCAGTTTCCTAATTGGACGACAGAAAATTGACGGCACAGAACGAGAAACGATCCTCAAAGATGGTAGGCGATGCTAACTCTTGGTGACGTTCAGGAAATCTCACTAGGGAGGAGCTGAACTGAAATTTACAGATAATATAAAGCTTTATTTAAATCTCTCAGGGAAAACAGACCCAAGCTAGACCTTGAGCTGAGTTGGAGATACTTTTTGTTACAACTTCCTGTTTATTTTTCCCTGAATGCATAAATGTAAAATTTGGTCAAGTTTCTCTGTTGCAAATTCTTACTTTGCCCATCTCAAGTTCTACCTGCCAGTGAGTAAGTCCTACACTTTCACTGTATTCTTTCAGTAGTTAGATACCACGGAACCATAATGCAGTTCTTTGTCGTTATTTGCTGAGCCATCCCATCTCCTTGTGGACTTTCTAATACTTCTTCGATCCAACCTGTATCACAGTGTGGGTTCTGGAGCTTATTATTCAAGTAGTTTGACAGAGTGAGACTCCCTGTAGTGCTTGCAAACTCATGAGGAAAAAAAGCATTGTCTTTCCTGATGCATTTTCCAGTGTATGTGTGAAAGCAACAGGAAGATCTAAACATGTTTTAGAACCGTAATTAAGATGTTTGTACCATTTATTATAACAGTGAGAGAAAATACCAGCGGTTCTCTAGTTTCCACCTCTCTCACCAAACCTGACAGAATCTTCCTGGTCTAGAATCGTATCTCGTCGTACTAAATACTGTTTCAGTGATAAAACCTCCAGTTTGCCAACCTCTATTTCTTTTTCATTTATGGAGGCTTTTCATGAATGACTGCTTCAGCAGGAGGTAACAACTGCTGCACTTCCTCATACTCAAAAAGAATAAGCAGTATGAATATTCATCTTGGCCTTCAGAGAGCTTAATATCTTTACTTGTAAATTAAAGCTCAAGACAGTGAAAGTAACTAAAATGCCATTGTTTTAGCACAGGGATTTTCATTCCCCATCACTCATATCCCATGTTTTAATCCGCCCGGCTCAGAAGTTATCTCCAGTTTGCAGAGATATGTGCTGTTTTGCTATAAGGTCTCTCCCCAGACCTCAGAGTCTGCACAAAGATCCCTGCAGCAGTAGCTGCAAGGAATATCTTTGCCCTGTATTGGTGATTGCTTAAGAAAAGGCAACTGTCTGAGTAAATAATGAATATTCATCTGGCAATCTGGTAATTCCTCATTTCACTGCGAATATGGAAATGAATAGTATACATCACAGAACTTCCATTGCTGACTGTCTCTTACTAAACAACACGCATCGCGTTTTAGACCAAAGCAATGGAGTAGAGGAAGGAATGGGCAGTATGTAGGTTTCAACATAAGGTAACACCAAGGAGCATCCTTGATGAAAGATGTCAAACAGGTTGAGGTTAGTCTAATCAAACATGCATAAACTTTGTACACGAAACCAGCAAATTGGAGAGACTCTTTTAAATAATGTTTAACTGGAATTTTTGCTCCTTGTAAGTACAACATAGCAAAAATACCAATGCAGTACTAAAAGAGTTATGGATTATCTGATGATGTGTTATTGGCGGTCCTAATACTTACAAAAAACCATCACTGTCATTCTCCCTCTGCTTCTTCCCCAGGAGCTTACATGGTTAGTTAGAACTTGGTATAGTTTCATAACTTCAAAGTAAGCTTAAAGAACACTTGTTAATGTATTTTTCATTACGTAAAAAATTAATGTGGCCTCCAGCCATACCACCTCGGCTTTTATTCTTCTCAGCTTTCAAGAGCTCAGCAGGGACAGATTAAATCATTCCTTGGAGGAAGGCTACTAGAGGAAATCGGGTGGTCGGGAGGTGGTTTAATACTCGCTCTGAAGAGCATGCTGCAAGGGAGCTCTGTCTGTAGTAGGTGACGCTTCTCAGATTGGCAGTTGTCATTTTTTGTGTTGGTTTTGCAAGAACGGATAAGCTAGCTCAAACAACACCGCAGCTACACGAGAGCCTGATCCTAGAAGCTGTTGAGGAGGAACTGAGGAGGCTGCACACCTAACGCTGCTGGAGTTTGATTTCCCATGGTTTTTTGGCTGTGATTTCTTATTCTTTGCTTTGTGAAACAAACTGCTGGGTAGTATTGATGACTATTTGACAGCCACAGCCTAGAGCTGGTGGCACAACTGCAAGAGTAGTGTACTTTCACCAGCAACAGAAACTGCTGTAATTGAGGTTTCAAAGTTGCATGTGAAATCCATTTTTAATAAAAAAAGAAATATATCAGACATTTAAAAAGCAATTTAAGTATTGTTCAGTTGAAGTAATATAAACTCAGACACTGAGGTTTGTTTTTTTTTTTTTAATTGTCTTTGTCCCACTTACGCTGTTTGGGGTTGTTGTGAGCCTTAAAGTGTTACATCATTCACTCATAAGTATTAGCAAAGGTAGTAAAGGGCTAACTTCTTGCTTAAACGAGGTCAAAGTAACTCTGTAAAGATTTTTTGGAAGTTGTTTAGCTGGTTGGCATATAGAAGATCTTTTTTTTCCCCACCCATTTTCATGTTAATCTAGTATTTTAGGCACTATTAGTGAACATGATCTAACTGACATTAAGCTAGTCCAGATTACACACAGGGCTTATCTCTTGCATGTTTAAACCAATGTGGCAAATTGTTGCCTCTAGAAATAAGAGTTTTTAAAAATATTCCGTCTATGTTTTTTATATTTGGAGCCCACATATGACTGTTGATGGTAAAATTCTGATAGCACTTCCAAAATTACAAATGTCAATTTTTCAATAAAGTGAGCAATGATCAAAATGATATTTTATTCACCCCATCCCTTTTTTTGTCTTTTTTATTTTTTTTTTTTGTCAAAAGGGCTTCACTGTAGAAAGCCTGCCTTGCTGTAGTTAAATCAATTTTGTTTAACCAGAATGACTATTACTTTGTTCCTGTTCACTACTTGGTGTGAAGCCCACCTAAAAACAAGGCATGTATTTAAAGCTTTTAGTTAGTTAAATAAACGTGAATGCTAAACCATAAGTTCACAGAAAGAATGTAAACTGTTGCTATAGGATTTGCTGTAGAATATTATTTTAAAACTTTCTGATATATTTAATGCCTAATTACCATTACTGTTTTTTACTCAGACTGTGTTTGGTTTCAAAACAGATGCTCCAAAATGACTGCAGAATGCGTGGTGACTCAGATACGGTAGCTGTCATATGAAATGAATAGACTTGGAGTAATATGCTTGTAAATTTTAGGAGGTATCTACCATTCTAATCTAATACTTAGCTTTGCTGTTGATACTAACACAGTCCATATTTGGACTGTTTTGTCTCAAAGCAGAAATAAAAATAAGAACCAAAGCATTTTTGTTAAAAAGCTGATTTTATTATTTTAAAAAGTATGTTTAGCCAAAAATGTCTAGGTCAGACAGGATAAAAATAAAATGGGTCCTTGTCCTCAAGTTTGATTTCAGTCATGTCAGTGTTTTCTTAACGTGAGCAAAATCTGCTGAGACCCCTCTGAGCCCTAAAGGACTTTTCTTTTGTTCCTGAAGCTCGTCTTTGTTCAGCAGTCTTTCTCCACCAGCCTTGGGCTCCCAGGTCCTTGGTGAGATGCTCTCTGCTTTTCCCTACCGTACTTTGCACTTCTCAACATACTTGATCACTCCAAGACGAAAGGCCACTCTCCTGCTTTCAGGGAGTTCCAGGTGACTCTGACATTGCCTTTTTTTAAAAAGAACATTGCAAAGGCACTGAGAGACCGCAAATAAAACTGACAGCATCCATCAGTCTGGGAAACCTGGCTGAGCTGCTGGCACTGATCTCTGACTGATCCGTGGTTGTTTTGTCCTTTGGCTCGATGATTCCTGTCAGACCTAGTGGTTGCTGGGTTAGATGTCATCATACTGTTGTTTCATATCCTCCATCTGGAGAGTGAATTTTGACACCATTGGTTCCTTCAAGCTCAAAAGGAAATAGTTCCTTAAAAGTCCACTGATGTTTAGGTGTATCAGAAATACGGATGAAATGGAAAAACCCTCAGCATATGACACTTCTGTTTTTTTTCTTTTTTCCCATAACTTTCTCATATTGTGTCTCACAGAATGTAGTGTCATCTCTGCACCCATGACTGATTTACTGAATTCAGGTCTAGTTTCTTATGTGAGCAAAGTTTAGTTGATACTTTGGTGGGTCTCTTGGTAATATCTCTTGGACCTTCAGAATGATTTCAAGTTAATTTGCTATATAGGGCAGAGGTCCACATATAATTAAAAGCATAAATTTTTATAAAAATCGGTAGAGGGGAGATATCAAGGACTGATGATTTGCAAGTTCACTTATTGATTTCTGTACCTGGGTGTAGCAGTGTGAACACAGAAATAGAATTATAATGGAAGAAAGGAAAAAATGTCACTATTCTTCAGCTAAGTAGACAAAAAACCAAAGGAACACATGAATACAAAGGTAGTCAGGCTTCAATTGCTCCTGTGTTCAAAGCAATTGATGTGATATTTAAATGCATTTTGCTTTTTTAAAAAAGAAATAGTTATAAAGTTGTTAAAAATTCATCATTTTCAATAACAAGGTATTTGAAAATGTTATAACTCTGCTAACTTGGTAGGGAATATAGTGGTGTTACAATCACTGGAAAACATTGTTCACAAAAACACTGAAGTGATTCGTCATGTTCCGATGCTATGGAGATTGTAACAGCAACTTTTATGGATGCTTTTATTGCATCCAAGCATATAAAAAGCCCAATATTTTATTTATTGAGTAAAACTGTCATATTTTATCTTAGTGTATTGTTGATGACTTGCCATATGTTATCTATGGGTTATAGTAAGCAGAAAGTTTTCTGTACTGCACTAAGTTATGTAGGCTGTGACTCAGTGAAAGAGCTTTGCATTCCCGTCCATCACCAAGAATTTTACTGAGTCCTTGTAAGGAATGAGATAGTTTTGGAGTTAGTTGGTAAAGCTGTTCAGGCTCTAAAAAAAAAAATACCAGTGAAGAGTTTGTCCCAAGGCAAATATGTCTGACATGTTGCAAAATAAGGTTTGTAGGTACAATGAAGTTATAGAAAGGTCTTACTAACGTTTGTTAGTACTTACTGATTGGATTATGGGGAGGCGTCTTGGTGGAGAAATCTGAGGGAACGTTTAGACAATGGTCACACAGTGCCACCGCCCAACGCTGTTGCAGTAAAAATGACTCTGATAACGATTTAAAATGTCCCAAACCAGCATTCAGGGGTTCATGCAAAGGTGATGTCTGGAAAACGGACAGTTCAATTCCATATGTCTGGCAGCACAGTTCAAATAGTAACAAGTTATTTTCAGTTTAGCAGATTTTCACTGCTAAATCAGAGACTTTCACTGCTAGATCAGAAAGTGACTCCAACACTGGTAAGAGAAGGAACCTGATGAAAGCTTGCATCTAGGAAGTGTTACCAGCATAAATGTGAACAGAAAATAGAAATTTGCATTCCTTTTTTCAAGTCTGGATGATTCCTGTCATTGAAATGGTACCGTAGGTTTGTGTATCTGGGTATGATAATCCATGCTGTCAAGAAGCATTGTAGCAAGGAGGGAATTTTTATAGTGTGGGGTTTTTCTTTAGAGGTTTTTTACCTTCTCAGCCATATGGACCTTCTTTTTTATCACAGCAAAGGGAGGCCCCAATTTGGTGCTATGAATTCTCGGGCTCAGTGGAAGCACTGGAGTCACAGCCATTGCACTGTTAGCCCATTACCTTTTTTAATCGTAGTGACAAGATACCAGACAAGATGACACTAAAACAAATGTTTCCACCCCAAGGTTTACTTCAGGATACTAAAGCATGGCTTCCTCAGCTTTAAGAAGGTGGTGAGAGGCAGCAGCTGGTAACCTGTCCCTCAGCCCTCTGTCAGGCGATGCCATGCGTTGGCCCTCAACTGCCCTGGGCTGGTGGGGTCAGATCCAGACACCCCTGAGGAAACAGCCCGTTAAAGGGGTGGTGTCAGGGAGTTCTGTGGGCGCAGTGGGTGCCTGCAAGAGGGAATAGCAAGTGCCTGGTGCTTGGGCTGTTGAAGCCTGTTTAAGGGTGAGGGAGAGGGACCACAAAAGGTGGTGGTCACCAATGCTGTAGCTTGCGCTCCATCACTCCCATCAGTATTCCCACACTTGACAAATGGTGGGATCATTCTGTAGATGAGGAGTGAGCACATGGGGAGAGTCATGCCAGAGGTCTGGTATGAGATCAGCTGTGTGGCAAAGAGTGATGCCTAAAGTTGGATAGTGCCTCAACCTTCACAACACCGCAAAGGTCAGGAGAGAATGACTGGAAATTCTCCATATCTCACCCCACGTGCTTGGACTTGGAGATCTTTCTGATAGAAAGGGAAAGGGGCTGATGGAAGAGAGATGGAAGACCTTTTAGAGACCTTATGCTGTTCCTTAACAGGAATTAGGATCACGTGGGAGGGGGCAGAGCTCAGTTAATGTTACAGGGTGTTTTGTAAGCTTGAGGGAAAACTTGTTGCTTGGGAAATTGTTTTACTACTTCTAAAATTGGGAGAACTTCCACGCTTTATGCAATGAACATTTTTGGCTCATTTTGGTTCTGAATGGAGTCCTACTGCTGTCAAACCTGTGAGCATGTTGGTGCATCCAGTGGTACCATTGATCTTTGCTCATGTGTTGCCTACTCTGTTAATAGTTTGCTCATATATTTAGCTGTGGAGAATAGATTGGGTCATTGTGATATTCTTGCTTACCTGTTTTGCAAGATCAGGGGACAGTGGAACAAATGTAAATTGAATGACTGTTTTGCTTATATTTTAAGAACAATGAAGCTTGTGATTTGGGTAAGAGCAAGATAATTTAGAGTACTAGAGCTGGTTCTAGAAGCTATTCTTGAGTGATACGGGTATTTAGGGTTAAAATTAAGTAGGGTTTTGTTAGTGATTTATGCCAGGCCAGCTGTGTTCAACATATGAAGGCTTATGCTTTAATACCCGAGTTTTATGACCAGTCTTTCTCTATTTTAGAGTGTTTTCAGCAAAGACTAATTCTGACAGACACAACAAATATAATTAAGATTCAAGGAAATCACCTGATTTAGCTATATGGACCATGTATTGTCCATTGTTTATGCTCATGGATAATGTTAGAGCATCAACATATAATATTGCTCTCTCATTACTGTCTTCTCTCCCTCAACAGATCTTGATAATGTAGAAGGCATAGCAGTGGACTGGATTGGAAATAATCTCTATTGGACAAATGACGGCCACAGGAAAACAATTGCTGTAGCCAGACTGGAAAAAGCTGCTCAGAGTAGAAAAACTTTGTTGGAGGGAGACATGTCCCACCCTAGAGGAATTGTTGTTGATCCTGTCAATGGGTATGATGTAGACTAATTTATGCTTTTTAATTATTGTCTTTGTATTATAACTACAGGATTTAATTTTGTTTAGCATGGGGTGTGAGGAGTCAGGTAGCAGTCTGTAGTTCTGCGGTGGTCTATAACATCTGTAATTCCTGTCCAGCATTCTTGCCTGAAGCCTTTGGAAGAATGTGTATGCCCAGACACCACTGAACCTAGGTCCAGTTAATCTGAATGGGATTCACCTTTTCTCACCTTTTTCTCAATAACCTGAGTGTATCAGACCTGTTTGTACTTTGTTATAAAGTTCACTTAGTATTAACTCTCCTTTATTTCTCTCTTTGTAAGCCATTTTCTGAAGATAATTATAACCATATCCTGGTACATATTGGTTTTTAAAACTGAGACAGGCACTTTTCATTACTTACTAGCATAATTAATTGTGAGATGCTGCATAATAAAATGACTATTATATTAGTGCTATATGGTTGTGGTTTACCTAAAAAGCCACTGTTCTATTTGTTCAGGGACTTGTCACTAGAATGATGCAGGCAGGTAGTTCTAGTGTGGCTGGGCTGATTGCTGTTTTCCTAGTACTAGAATGTATTAACGCTATCAGGTTTTAACTTCTGATCTTGTTCCTTGAGGAATGCAAGCGCCTGTGGCAAGGCTACAATTAATTAAGGTCAGATAGTAAGGATGTAAAATCAAGACTACAAACCATAACGTACCTACTTAGTTAAATTTTCCAGCTCAGTAAATGCATGGCACAGGAAATAGTGTATGAAGATGTATTGTCTGGAAAGGGCTATTATATAAAACTCTTTTCTAATAAAATAGCGTGCCCTTCATGATTATAATTCTCATGGAAGCTTTTCCTGAGGGATAGCATTTATTATGGCATTTTAATTATGTTTAGAAAACATTAGTCTTGATTTAACCGATGTAGAAGCATTAACTGCATTTTGGGATACAATTAAAGTATATTAATGTAAATGTCTGTTACTGTAACTATGTTTTAGCTTATGACATAACTAGAATAAGTACAGACAAAATTTGGTGGAGAAAAGCTCAGTAATAGCTGTTGAGCTGTCAGGTAAATATTTATAAAGTTTATTTTGTCTTCCAATAAAATAAAAACCATACTGACCTGCCTCTCTGCCTGAGCTATAGGGCATATGCAGGTTTTATCATTCTGTGATTAAAGCTAGTGTTGTTTGAATCCAGCACGCAATGTTGTTCACAAGCCTCATGAATCAAAAATTGGTTGGTGGGTTTTAGCATATATTTACAAAAATATTAAAAGAACCCAAAACAACCTTTTGGTGGGTTACTTGAAAGAGACAGAAGAGAAAGAAAACTACATTTGCATGTAATGATGGTGCGATTTTTTTCTTTATCTTTTAACTTTCTTATATAAAGCCCAAAGCGATCAAATTATGTTTACACATAAAAGCATATTGGAATAAAATTTTGATCAGTAGATTTGGCATCATTTACACAGATTTGATAACGAAACTGTTTTTCTCTTAAGTGTTTTATTCCTTTGTAAATTTAGACTTTAAATTCCAAGCCTTTATTCTTCAAAGTACAGACAGGTTAAGTGGGTTAGAATCCCAGAAGTTATTTCAGAAACATGAATGTGGTGAAATCAAAGATAAGGCACACAAATGCAAGCAAAATCATGACAACTTTAACGAGCAGGATCCATTTGAGATCAGTATGATGTTTTACCTTTATTGTTTAATAATTGAGATCCTAGATTTGTCTTTTACTAGATAGTAGATGTCTACTTTGAATGTTTTCATGACATTGATGTCACTGTGCATCATATGATCTGAAATGCTGTTTAGAAGCTTCATAGCTGACATACAGGCTGCTGTGTATTTCTTCCCATGGACCTGTTTTTCCTTTGGGGGGACAAAAAAAGGAAGAAAAAACAAGAGAGCAGTGGGGTTTCTTAGCATATTTGCTGTCCTCTGCTTTTGTATAAGATCCAGCTGACTTTTTGAGTTGTTGAAATCAGAGTTATCACCATCAAATTCTGTAATAAAATATGATAATAGATTAATTTAATAAGGAAACAAAGTAAAATAGGGTGTATTCTGTAGTGTCCAGCAGAGAGTGTCTAATGCTAATGCTTTTAGATGACTTGCTACAATGGTTGCTTAACTCTTCCAAAGTAGCATAGGTACCTGTTTTTCAGGGCTGTTTTGTTTATCTGCATTGCTGCACTACAAACCATAAAACGATGCTAAAATTGCCTACTAGCTAACTTTCAAATATTTTTTTATAGCAAATCTTTTCAAACATTTTTGTGAGGGACGGAGTGCTCACAGTAGTTTTTTGGAGTGATTTAGCTGCTTTCATGTGGGATGTGAAGTTCACAGAATGTCAGGCTTATCCTGTAGCTATTAAACCACAATGCAATTAATTCATGTGTTGCAGATTTTTTGATAGCATGAAGCATAATGAAAAACAGATTTGCATCATAAAGGCAAATCAGACATGGCCAAAACAACCCCCTGCCAAAAAAAAAAAAAAAGAAAAAAGTGTGAACTTTGTGACAAAGTCAATAAAATTGCTGGCTTTAAAAACCATAAATCATAATTCTGGTGTGATTAAATAAGGTCTTAATTCTTTCACTTTTCAGCCCATTTGGTATCCATGTAATTTATTACAGTAGGAGTAAAACAACATAACTGTCATTTCAGCAGCACCCAGTACACAGGGAAAGTAAATACAGTTGTAGAAATGGCAGAGGAAAGAAACACGCAGAAGTCAAAATCGCTCTGGCTGGTGGATCTGATGTTGCGAACTGCTGCTGCTAGACTTGTACAGTACAATTCACATGATTAAAATGGTATCTGAATGTTCATTTTTATAATTTCATAGCTGGATGTATTGGACAGACTGGGAAGAAGATGAAATAGATGACAGTGTGGGAAGAATTGAGAAGGCTTGGATGGATGGCTACAGTCGGCAGATTTTTGTGACATCAAAGATGCTATGGCCAAATGGTTTAACTCTGGACTATCGTGCCAATGTATTGTACTGGTGTGATGCCTATTATGATCACATTGAAAGGATATTTTTGAATGGAACTGACAGAAAGGTAAAAGAGAAATACTGCCGTTTTGCCACAGGCATGTTCTTTCTCTGGATTTTACTGTGTTATGTTAAAAATACTTTTCAAGCTTCTTAAAAGTCTGTGTAACCCTGCGGCATGGCCAGTGTCATCTCTGTTGAAACAAGCCGCGTTGGCAGTCTCCTGGAGGAGACTATAATGCAGCTTAAAATCTTCATCTTTACAAAATGACACAAAAGTTGATTTTTTTCTAATTTTTTTAATCTGTTTTTCTCATGTGACAATGAGTTACTTTTTGATTGAGCCACAAAGCCACAAAGAGCTTTTCAGCCCAAAGAAAACCTTCTTTTGGCTCTGCCAGACACAGGCTTTTATTTAACTTCACTGGATAAGCCGGTTTTGATGAATCTCAGTGCCCTGTTTGAGCATTTGTGGAAATACGGAGAGGGGAAGCACTCAAGTGCAGTCCAAGATGAAAAGAGATTGTTTTAGTTGTTACTAATGACTATATGAAGTAGATACAAGTCTGAACAGAAGTTCTGTGTTGTTTTGTAGAAGTATCGGGCACAGAACAGACATCTGGAAATCAGTTAAACCTTGGACTGGAGTCTGATAATTTGGAGAAGGTTTATCATCTGCTTCACAGAATTAGTACCCTGACAACTGAAACTTTTGCCGTTAATTGAGAATGGCAGCCATGAAGTCCTTCTGTGGGAGGATTTTGTCACAAAATGTACATGCTTTGTGACTTCTCATTTACGCTCTCCTCATGATTCCCTCTGTACAATGCCCTTGTAGGACCATTGTGCAGACATGCAGTACTGATGGTAGTAACTGTAGACGCAGTCCTCCCTGGACTTCATCCCTGTACAAGCTCATATTGCTTTAATATTGCTTTTAAAATCCTGTATATCAAGTGTTGTTAAGCCTGTACTAAGGCTGTAGTGTTGCAGTTCATCATAACAGATAGGTTACGATTTACATTTAGCGCTTCTACTTTTTCTCGAAATCCATTATGGTCCTGTGACTGCATTGGCAGAAATGACAGGTTTTATTTTGAAGTGTGTCACAGAATGGTTCTAGTTTTTTTGAAAAGTGTTTTTCTATAGTCCTGTGATTTCAATAAAATGCATAATTATTTGAATAAAATGTATGTAGTCAAAAATAATTAGAAGATACTTGCTTCTGATGCTGAATCATTTCTTGTGAATTATAGGATATTTTGGTCAAAATATAACTGGGGCAATGGCGTCCCTAATTCTCTGTCAGTATAATGAAGATCTTTGGTGGTGGGGAAGTGCTGCAAGAAATCTAACATTAGCTGGTGGATTAATTTTGATCAAATGTCCTTAACTGAGGAGTTTTGACCAAAAGAATTCCAAGCCCAAAGAGAAAATTTTAAGGGCGAAAGGGGATGATGTTTGTCACCTCAAAGTAGTTGTATTTTAGTTGGCTTTATTTCCTTGTTCTCTTGGGTTTGTGTCTCTAAATAGACATGAAGTAGGGCATCTGATGAACTACTTCCTTCTTTCTGGAGGGAAGATAGAAATACACGCTTGGGCTGGAGCTCAAGCAAGGACCCCAGCCAGCAGCAGAAGACATGAACTTAGTCATTCCAAACTGCTGCTGCTATGATGAAGTATAAAGGCAGGGCTCCCAGAAGGAGATGGTTTAGAGTTCTGCAGTTTTTCATGTCTTTTTCAAGTAAATCAGTCTAATTACTGTCATTTACTTGAGGGTAAGTTTAGACTCTTTTAAAGTTTTATTTTTGTTCTTATAGGGATTGAAAATAGTTTTAAACTGTTCCTCTTCATCAGACAGCTCTCATGTAGTGGTAGTTGCTGTGCTTGTGAAGGAGTCCCGAGACTGGAGCTATAGCAAATGACACACATTTATAACATTTCTGCTGCCAGTAAAATAAAGACAAGATTTGGGGTGTAATTTGTAGTTCTATGTACGAGTTAATAAACCAGCAGTAGAAGGTGCATGGAGGAAAGTTTGGTTTATTTTTGGAACAAATAGAGGCATTTTTTTGGTTTGTTTTTTTTTTTTTTTAAGCTCTCACCACCCAAACTAGAGGAGAAGTTCACAGAAACAACAAAGCAATCTCTGCCCACGCTTCACAGTTCCAGAAAAATAAGCAACTCATAGACCCTATTCTTTGCTTTAAAAGAAGCAGATATTTGACATACTTACGTTCCTCTACGTTATCGGTCAGGGGACGCTTGAAATGAATTTATAGAAAGTTTTCAAGTTAGATATTGATGCTAGTGCAAAGAGCGGCTTTACACTCTTTATTTGGATTTATTGCATTAGGTGGTTATGTTTGGGCACTACTTATCTCAGTTTTCCTATTTGCTGTTTTATGTTCTCTGCAGTGTGTGCTAAGAAAAAATAATAATTATTTTAACCTTGCTAATGGTCACTTACCACTAATTAATTGCAGGTAGTCTACAATGGAAAAGATCTGAATCACCCTTTTGGACTATCACATCATGGAAACTATATTTACTGGACAGATTATATGAATGGGTCAATTTTCCAGTTGGATCTGGTTACAAGGAACGTGACACTGTTAAGAAGTGAGAGACCACCTTTGTTTGGGCTCCAGATTTATGATCCACGTAAACAGCAAGGTATTTATAATGTGATTTCTCCAGAGGTCTGTTATAAAGGGGTGATTTTCCTTAAGGTCTCCCAGTATTTTGAGGTGACTAAATGAAGGAAAAAAGAAAAAAAGAGTAAGACCTGTGGCATGAGAGAGATATTTTCCAGTGTTGCAATCCATTGATCTTGCAATTGATCATTTCATACTTAGTAAAAAGTGAATCATAGTATTATACCTGCCTGAGTTTCTTCTGTGTATTTACCTGCCTTTATTGCCATTTTTCTTGTATGTCAGGGAGGTACTGTGGAAGTATAAAATAGAATGGATAACATTCACACATTGGCTCATAGACATAAAATATATTATTGCATTTAACTTTTCATAAGTAAGAACATAGATCCTGTCTTGTCTTTTCCTCTTTGTAATTTTCTCCCCCATCTTGGTCCACATCAGCACCGTATGACTTCATCTCCTGAAAGTACATGGTGCTGTTACATAGGATCAGAGTAAGTGGCCTTTGAGAGTGGAGGAAAAATCCAGAGGTGTTGCTCCTTATATCAGCAGGGAAATGAGATAAAGGCCACTTTATGTCAAAATGTGCTTGGTAGAACAGTGATTTTTTTTTTTAATTATTATTATTAATATTTTTAATTTTTATTTTTTTAAATATACAGGACCTATGACAAGTACTTTGTCCCTGTGCATAAAGCTGATTTTATTTTCACAGAATCATCACCTTCAGATCAGGATGTGGGTACAGCATCTTGCTCGTGTCTTAGCTTAATGCTTGGAAAATTTGACTGTGTCATTTGTAGTCAGTGAACGGCTTAGAGCAAATGATGGAACTAGGTGTCGCGGGTTAAAACTAGGAGGCTGTTATATCCGAAAAGGCTTCGCGACTACCCGGGTAGGAAGGCAAGGTAACCCCACCCAAAGCTACACAAAAGAACTTAATGGCTCGTTAGGCTTTGTTTAGGCAAAGGAAAAGGAATGTGATACACAGGGCTGAACTGAAGGGGGGTGAGAAACAGAAGCGTTTTAACGGTGAACGCAATCAAAACCATAAAGCAATCATTTAAATACCAATAGGACTGGAAGGAGAGAGGGAGAGATTGATAAATACCTAGGCATCTACAGGTATAACCCAGTCTCCCGTTTCGGCCCCCATCTCCCGATCACACACAAAGGACCCGCCACGCGGTCGCACCGCCGGGGTGGGGGGGGAAAGGAGTCATTGTCCGTCACCTGCAAAGCTTTCAGTCCGAGAAAAACTTCTCCTGGAGCAAACCTCCATGCAGGAACGTGGTCCTTCTACCTCCGGGGGAGCTGGGAGAAGACCTGAGTTCCCCGGAGGCAGAACCCCGCGGCTCCCGGCTCTGCCCCTCTGCGGAGCGGGGCACGGAGCAGACCCTCAGGGAACGCCTGTGGGTTCCCGTGGGGCTGCAGGAGCCCCGAGCGGAGCCGTTAGAGCCCTCATCGCTTTTCCCCTCATCAGCGGCTTCTGTCCCCTTGGCGCAGCGTCTGGGGGCTTACAGCCGGTTTTACCCCTGATCAGGTTAAACTCAGTCTGAAGCCACCTCCGCCGGTAATGGGCAGGGCGGGAAGGTCTACCTGCTCCGCAGAAGGAGCCTTTTACTGCCCCAGGGGCACTGAGGGAACTGCCGGTGGTTTTCTCTCTCGGGCGAAGCTTCGCGTCCTGCGGCGCAGAGAATCCAAAGTGCCGCGGCCAGCCCGGGGGAGGGTCTTAAACCCCCCTTTTTATGCGCTTATTCGTGGAGCCATGTCTGAGTATCCCGACTCCCGATCAGGGAACCGAGAGGGCTGGCGCCGCTGTCCCAAAAGCCGCGAGAAAACTTTCCCGCGCTCCGGGGAGAAGGAGAAGGGGGAGGACAAAGGGCTCACCCTGCCGGCGCCATCTTAACCCGTGACACTCGTGCAGAGTGGCAGGAGTCAAAACGTTAGGGAAAATATTTAGCACTTACAGAGAAAACAATGACCCTTTATAGTGGCTGTTGGCATCTATCTATGTCAAAGGTGTGTATATACGCTTCTCTGTGTGTATACAAACATAATACATGTCTATGTAAAAATAGAGTGAATATTTTCCCTATATATATGGCTACATATTTTGTATAGGCTTATTGCAGCAGTATTATATGCCATACAAACTAAATGGTTTTTTAATTGGGGTTTTTTTCTGTCTAGGCTTACCCTTTTTTTTTTTTTCCTATCACAACTTGTGGTTTATAGGAAAGAAACAGATTATTTTCATAACGGTGCTAAAGTATAAAAAGGGAAGTGCATATGTGTACAGGCAAACTACTTGGCGTGTAATATCTGCATGTATAGGGTTGTTTAATTTTATTTTGTGGGGCTTTTTCGGGTTTTTTGTTGTTGTTTTGGGTTTTTTTTTTTTTTAATTTACCATATTTGAAGACTTAGATACATAGTTAGTATTCTTTGGAAAAGACAAAGACTTCTTCTCTATCTAAAAGTACATCTTCCAGTTTGTTTTTCCTTGGGAAAACGCCTTTTTTCGGTGTCTCCCTTAGCTTTTCAGTAGGGCTTCAGGTGGTTTAGTGGTTTTCTTTACAACAGCTTAATAGGAAGCCTTCCCCTTCCTGCTGAATAATGTTTTAGATGTGCAGCTGCGCTTTCTTAGAGAAAGCCATTGACATTAATACCTGATTATGGAGTGCTGAGGTCCCCACTGCCAACTCGTAATTGTTTTTATAAGTCTAGAGGCAATGCTGAACGTTTCTCCTTTCAGATAGTGTAACATCTAAATTTTCAATGCCTAAACCGCCCTGTAGTGTGTGTAGTACTGTGTTATGTCAAGGTCATTGTAGCAGTGCGTCTCTTGTCACAGGTGGTTTCCAGTGGCTCTCTTTTACTTCCAAAGTCATATTAAAAAAACATGGTGTGTTTGGGGTTTTATGGTTTTTCTTTTTTTTTAAGGCAAAATCTGCCCCCAAATCAATGCTCAAGTTGGCCAAATTTCAGAACACATTGAACCGTTTCTGCTAAGAGAGGATGTGGTGTTTGCTTTAAATACGTAATACTTCTGCTGCTTTTTTCTGTACTCAAAGTTGCTTTGTTTTTAGAAAAAAAAAGAGAGTTGTAAAAATGAATGCAGTTGCTATTAGCTTCTAAATAAGCCAGCGCCAGAGAGAGGACATTAAAATGTTACCTCTTAGACATTTTTAGCTGAATGTGCTTAAATCTTGAGAAGGAGAATTTGGCTCATTAATGCATTCTTTGTTTGAAATTGCAGCTGGAAATTTGTAAGCTAACTGCAACTTTTAGGATTTTCCCTTTTTGTCATGCTCAGTGAGGTTGATCTCCCATTGTTTCCAGAGAAGGATAAGCATTTATCATAAAGAAAGTGAAGCTAATTTCTTTCCTTTTTTTTTTTTTGTGTCTGCTTTGTTTTTGGTGTGAGTTTTTTTTTTCTAAAAGAGCAAGATCAAGGCTGAATCAGGTGCTACAGAGAAATCCATAGTAGTTCGTTTTACAGTATGAGTTATGTTTTATAGCTCACGCACAGGTACCTTAGAAACATTCGGCTCTGATGTTTTGAAGCTCCTGCTTTGATGCTGCTGTTATTGTCACTGTCTACACACACAGAAATATGAATTTATTTTGGCATAGTTGAATTGAAACTGGCCCTTTTATTAGGGCTCGTTTACAGGATACTTGGCTGTGCTATTCCTACTTTGCTTAGTATCATGGGTAGCGACATTAAGCTTCTTCTGGTATGTTCTTAAGAAGAGGTGTTTTCCATTACCTTTGTATTTCATGAGGCATTATCTTTTTCTTGCTTCTGGAGGTTGGAATTAATCTTACTTTTAGTCTTTGGGTCTCTACGCATCAGGAATACCTTAAAATATGGGGAGGTTGCGAGAAGCGTAGTAATCACAGGAGCTGGATTTACAGTCAGAGTATGAACCTGCCAAGGCTCGAGGGTGTTTCCACTGCTCTGAAAGGGCAGGTTGCTATTCCTATGTCAGGAATTCTAGTGTAAGTCATTTGCAGCAGTTAAAATAACCTCCTTTGAAATCAGTTGATATTGTAACTCCTCAGATTGCAGAGAAGAGCTGCTTGAGCCCCAGGCTGTGGCTCTTCGTATCTGTAGTGTGATCCTAAAAGTAGGCTTACGCAACTTCAGCAGCACTTGACATTAGGTTCATGGGGAGGTTCAGACATAAATGCTCATGAAAACATAGAAGTACAATGATTGCTAAGCAGCAATACATACTTAAGTGTATCATTTAAAAGAGACGATTAAACAAATGTATATTTTGTGTGGTTGTTTTTTTTTTTCCTGAGACTGATGACTGAAGTTCAAGCACGTTGTTTTAGCTCTGGCCTAATTTTTTAGCACTTTAAAATGGAATCAGCCTGATGTGATATATGCGAGTGGCAGGGCAGCAGATGCTTTAGAAGGTAGCAAAATAAGAAAAGTGTTGTTACAGCTTTGAAAGTAGTTTTAAAATTTTGGGAATATTTTAAGAGCACCAGTACAAAATAGCTATTACGAACAGCAGTCAGGGAAACTTAATTTCATAAATACTTGGTAGCTAAACAAGTTCCCCAGGTTCAATAAAGAGACTTAACTTCCTACATTTCAGGTGACTTTTTAGCCTAGGAGTCTCTTCCCTGAGACTGATTGCACCTTCAGGTTGAAGACTTCCTTAAAGCCCACTTTATAAACCTTTTTATCTATGATCTTGCTGCTTTAACTGTTGGCGCTTGTATTTTCCTTGTCATGATCCTCTCTTATCACTTGGCAAGTAACGTACTGTGCTATAGTTTGTCATCCCAATTAGGAGGTTAAGTAGAAACTTTTTATCTTCAAGACGGACCAGTTGGCTTTGATCAAGTGTTTTTATTTTATTTATTTTGAGCTTGCATTGGCTTCAGAATTATGGATTTTCAGTGTTTTCTATATTTATCTTAAACAGTCTTTTAATAGCCTTATTTTTTTTTTAATGATCTGACAAACTCATGTCTATCCTTTAATTAAATCACTGCAAATTTCCTTGACTCATGCTCTATAATTTTGGATTCACTTTTGAAGATTATTTTTTGGTTTCTTTATTTTGGCAGCTTCTGATATCTTCTTAAATCTTTGTGTTACTGAGGTTCTTTGATTTCTATAATGGATGCCCTGTAGAGATGTAGAGAGTTTAAGGCCACTTTTTTGGACTTGTTGTACCTGAGGTTTTCCAAGATTTAGATGCAAATACGTCTCTTACTCTTTTGATGTTTTGTTCATATTTTGGGGAGTTTGGGGAGCATGGAGGCAATGAAGGAATTGCTTTTTGAAGAACTTTAAGTCATAGTCTAAAATATGAAGTCAAGATCCAATAAACTACTTTAAGTGCCTAGTCTAAGTTGGAACTGCTCTATCTAAAATGGTGATCCAGCCCTCACTTCATGGAGACTTCCAGTTTTCCCTGTTTGTAAAACTATGTTCCTGCCATCTCCCTCACCCCCTGCCCAATCAAAGTGCAAGTACCACAGCATCTTCGCACTGCGCTCTGTATTAATTATTTTACACAAATGTATCTGAAAGCTCTGTGGGGTTTTATTGGACCGTAGACACGTTTACTTCTAAGAAATTATGTATGGTGGGTTGGAAAAAAGGTCTAGGACTGGGTTATTAGGAAATGCTCAAGGTTTGTGTTGTTTAAAACATATTGAGGTCCATCTTAAGTTAAGATTTTGAAAACTTCCAAATTTTATTTACTGGTTTTCTGATACTGATTTGATAATTTGAAAATGTTTCCCTGTACATGCAGGTATGGCTCTGACACAGTTTAATATGTGTGTTCACAGCTACCTCTATGAGAACTTAGTATTAGATTGCCTCTGAAAAACAAAGAGGTAGTGCTTTGAGGAGAGAGAACTGTGTGGAGTCTGCTATAACCCAGGAAGCTGATGAATGTTTTGCACACCTCAAAAGGAGGAGCAGAGGAAGGAACACCTGTTTTTTACAAGGGCAGGAGGATGAAAAAATTAGTTTTATTTTAAAGTTTCAGCGGGCATGAAGTTTTATAGCTCGCCTGGTCATAGTCAGTCATCACCAACGCTTGAAATTAATAGAGCTTTGATCGTGAGAAGTTGAATGTCCTCAGCAGTGCATGTCTAACCAATTAAGTCATGACCAAAGTGACACAAACAGAAATCGTACCGTTTGCTTCAGTGGGTTTTGGGTTTCAGTCTGCTGGCCGAAGGAGTGAGGTAGTGAGGATGCAGCAGTCCTTGGGATGATTAAAACACCTGACAGCTGTCAGTATCTTCATGTGAACAGTGTGCAGCTTTTGGGAGGAAACAGGAACAGAAAAAGAATGCAGAGGACTAGCAGATGTGTTCAGAAAAGAGTGGAGCAATATCTACTCTGTATTCTATCTACCACAGATCTCATTGTACTATTAATTTCTGTCCCCTCCCTCTCTTTTCTTAGTCTGCATTTGTAGTCACATTGTTTTAATGTGTGCAGATGCCGATATACTTCAGAGCATTCCTTTATATACTGTTTAATTTCTTAAAACTGCTATGTACATGTAGCTGCATCTATATGAAATATTTAGTAGTATTTGTTCCCCTCATAAAAAAGAGAGATAGAGTGTTGTGAGCTGATGGTGTGGTTGGTTTTCTTCATTCTTACCGGTTATTGCAACGTGTAACTACATTTTTTTTTTTAAGTATTAAAACCTGTAGTAAAAAAACTAAGAGAATAATGTGTTCCTAAAATGAGAAGAAAATAATTGAAAATAATTTTCATGTGCTTCTGTGGTGTCAAATAATAATAGTAATAATAAAATTCTAGTTCTAACATGGCTGTTAGTTTTAAGGGGTTTTTTTTATTATTATTTTCACAGGTGATAATGCATGTCGTGTTAATAATGGAGGCTGCAGCACTCTTTGTTTAGCCATTCCTGGAGGCAGAGTTTGTGCCTGTGCTGATAATCAGCTTTTGGATGAAAACAGTACAACCTGCATGAGTAAGATTTTTAAAGAATATTTGAGTTGATACTACTGTTAAGGGATTGAGTCACATCTGAAAATAAACCAAGGAAGTGTGGTCTCCTCAAGACTTTTTGTGTTTCTATAAGACAAAGAATATTTCTTGAATAAATAGTCTAACTGAAGACAGTTTATTAAATAAAATATTTTTCAAAAAAGATGAAATATTAAGTACACAGTATCTGAGGATAAAATGCATTAGGAAATACTTCAGAATGTCTCATATGACAAAACAATTAAATATTTCACTGACTTCTTTTATAAATACCAGAAATTAATCTATGTAAATATTATATTAAATCTATATAAACTGCTTTCAGATTGTTATATGGACTAAGTGTCTTAAATTGATATCTAGCACAGAAAATGTTCATTCTGAAGCTGTTCATAAGTCATGTCATGCAGATATATTTATATATACACAAACTGTTCTATATACTGTTACATTTGTATATGACACAAACTATGCAAATTTTGCTGTCTTTTTTTTTTTTTTTTGCATCTCTTCCTTGGATATCTTCATTCAACACCAATGACAAAACTTGTGTTTATAATAAAATGTGGGATTTTAAATTAAAAATAACTCATCGGATAATACAGGGGTTTTTTTAATGTTTAGACCTGATATATGTAAATTAAAATTATCTGTTGGGTTTTTTTTAATCTCATTGATCTCTATCTTGAAGTGTAGTAAAAATTCATAGGTTTCCAACAATAAGCCTAGTAGAGATGAGGAAAGCATAGGGATTATTTTGTGACATGATGAACATTATTGAGCTTGCAATGACTTTGAATCTGACCCGAACGCATGGCTGGCAGAGCCATCACCATTGCTAAAGAAAACTATTTTTCTTTTTAGCAGAAAATACTGGAAGGTGGACTTCTCACTGGTAAGATGGAAAGTAAGCATTAGGAAGAGAGGTTAGACACTCTCAGACCTGAATGAAGCAGGTTTCCTGCTTTTTCCCTGACACACTTCATTGCTCGGCTCTTTCCAAGGACTTTGGTGTTCCTCATAGGGTCGTAGAGTGATGTTGGTATTTACCCATTAAGTGTTCTGAACCTTATGCTGAGAAATGTATCTGTCTGGTTTTATCAACAAGCTTGTAGCTTGCTACTTAATTCTACCTCAGCAGAATTTCATCCTTTCTTCTTTGCCAAGTCTGTACCAGTGCATAATGCAGATGTTTGAGTTGTTGCTTGGATACAAGAATCAGCTTTTCAGTAATTGTTTTTTAGCCCTTTAATGTGCACCAGAACTTGGTGTGTCTGTAAGAACATTTTCTTTTCACTCTTGATGAGGCATTGCAATATTTTAAACTGATATTTTAAGCACCAATTTAAAAAACAATTTAAGCGCCATTCTGTTCTGAGTTCTTCTATGAATTAAAAATATATTACCTCAACCGTACACTCAGATATGCATGCTGCTACAGGCTTCAGGTGGAGTTACCTCAAATATGCAAAGGTTACTAAAGAATGTTCCGAAGAGTGGTAACAGGAATTTATAACTATTCATGTAGAGGTAGTATTGCATTCTTTATGTATCAGGCTGATGAAATAGATGTGTTTCTTGGATATTCTTCCCTAGTTAAACATGGAGAAGTGCTACCACAGCTGTGCAAAGCTGAACAGTTCCAGTGTAACAATAAGCGCTGTATCCAGAATCACTGGCGCTGTGATGGGGATGATGACTGTTTGGATGGCAGTGATGAGCAATCTGAAATTTGCTGTACGTATGCCTTTACATTTTAACCCACAACTCATACTTCATTTAAAAAATTGGAAACAAAATAATGTAAGTCTGAGGGGTGTCAATCAAAACCAATAATCCTTAAGTAATTCATGTAAATCTTTCATTTTCTTCTTTTGCTGCATATAGTAATAGTAGTTCTTTCAAACAACACTTCTGTACTCGTTTCATAGCACAGAACAAAAGCAGTCATCTTTTGGGTTTGACGTCATCGTCTCTGAATCCTTAAATTTTGGGGTTTTTTGCTTTATTTCCTGCTATTGCACTTTTCTCTATAGGATAATTCAGGCTGGAAGAGGCCTCAGAATATCTCTGGTCCAGCTGTCACAAAGCAGGGCCAGCCCCACCTCAACCTCTAGGAAGGTGATGGAGCAAGTAGTCCTGGAAACCATTTCCAAAGACATGAAGGACAAGAAGGTGGTTGGGAGTGGTCAACATGGGCTTATGAAGGGGAAGTCAAGCTCAGCTGGCCTCATAGCCTTCTGCAGTGATGTGACTAATGGGGAGAATAAGGGTAAAGCAGCGGGTATTGTTTACCCCTCCTTTAGTACAGCTTTTGGCACTGTCTGCTGTAACATCCTCAAAACCAAGCAAAGGAGGACAGGAGCATCCTGGGCTGCTATAGGAAAAGCATCACCATCAGGTTGAGGGAGGTGATCCTTCATCTCACCAGCCCTGATGAGCTCATATCTTGAAGACTGTGTCTAGTTCCGAGCTCCCCAGTGCAAGAAAGATAGGCACTGACTGGAGCAAGTCCAGGAAAGAACACTAAGATTATTAAGGGACTGACACTTCCATCTGAGAAGTTGGGAAAGGAGGGATTGTTCAGTCTGGGGGGAAGGGAAGGCTCAGGAGGGGTCTTACTGATGTGTATAAATACCTGATGGGAGGAAATGAGTAACAGGGAGCCAGGCTCTTCATAATAGTGCCCACTAGCTGGGCAAGAGGTAATGGACACAAACTGAAAGGCGTGAAATTTTATCTGAACACAAGAAAACACTTTTTTACTGTGAGCATAGTCAAACACTGGAATAGATTGCAGAGAGGTTGTGGAGTTTCTGTCTGTGGAGGTACTCAAAACTTTTATGGACACAGTCCTGGGAAAGCCTGCTCTATCTGGCCCTGCTTGAGCGACAGATTAGACTAGGTAATCTCAACAGGTCCAACCATAAACATTTCTGTTTAAACCAAACCCACCACCACTGCACAAACCCCCTCCCTCCCCTGCTTCCAGTTTAAAATTAGATGTACTTTGACTTTAAAAATAGAGTTTAACTAGAGCTGTATTTTTTGCTGTAGAGGATCCCACTGTTGAAATGAAGAACAATAGAAAACATACCAATTATATATCTGTGTCATTGCTGGAAGACATGATAGCCTGCTATTAAAGTAGAGTTGCAGCAGTGACATCTCCTTTCCTTACTCAGTTTTACTCAGGGCATCCTATTTCTACATCAGGTCATTTCTCTAAACCAAATCTCCTTTCCTGAAATGAAAATACATTATTTTTTTCCCTACCAATTGTAGACATGAACAACTGTTGCACTATTCTATGTGCAGCATTACTCTACGTGTCTGAAAACTCTTATCGTAGTCTCTCTATCTTATCTCATTGAGACAAAACAACTCTAATCTGTTCTTCCCCCTGCCCTAGTAGACAAGGGGTTTTTTTTTGTTTGTTTTTTTTTTTTTTTTGATTCCATTTCTCTTTTCTTAACTTGGCCAAGTGATCTTAGGGGATGGATGTCCAAAGCTGGATGTATCTACTTCTGCTGAGGCTTTTGTGAAGCTGGTTAAGCTGAGAGAATGTGTTTGTGAGGGTTGATAGTCCTGTTTATACATCCTTGGGCAAATCTTTCCTGCTTCACACTGGTCTGATGTTGCTGGTATGTGTCGAGCTTGTGGTGATCTGTAATGCCAAGGTCTTTTTCTGTATGGCTGTTACAAAGCCATTTTGTCGTTGGTTGTTTTTTCCTGCATTTATGTGTTTTGATACCTCCACGTAGCAGTCATTACTGATTTCAGTCCTAATTCTTTTCAAAACCTGTGTCCAGTTCTGAACTGTAGCACTTCCTAACATCTTAATACCAGGGATTCCTACACTTAAATAAGGAGCTCAACTAATAAAGACAGTGAGAAGCAAGTCTTTTGGCAGAGATGACTTGATTCTCATTTAAATTAGTGTACTGTAGAGCAATTCCTTGATCAAAGCTTGTTATTCTCAGAGGATTTATACAGCTCTAAATGAAATCATAATCTGGTCGCCAATCTGCATGTGATACATAGTTTAGGTGGCCAATATGATAACTAATTAAAACTGCTGAAAAGCAGTTGCTATAGTAACTTCAATAGTTCTTTTTTCAGTTAGTCTGATATATTTGCAATTATTACTAGAATACACACACATGTTAGTAAATATATAGGAGCAAAAACCTTAATACTAGCCATAGTTTTAAATAATAAAGTCAGAATTAAAAAGGTCTTCAATTTTTATTTTTATTACAGAGATGATAACTAATTTGTTCTCTAGTCACATTGCAAACTAGGTTGCTTTGTAAGTATTATGATAGTTGGAATACCTTTCTGCTCAGATCATTAATTAATTTTTACCTCCAGTGTTCTTGCACCCTCCACACAACTGTCATGAAGGGTTCCTGTGCCATTGATATCATACTTGCTCTGTGTTGTTTTCAATAGGAAGAATAGGCAGAAAGGTCAAAGATAAAAGCTACTGAAATGTCAAGGATAAGCCTGCAAGACGTCTTTTCATTTTAAATACTGTTTGTTTCCTGATGTATGTTAAACTTTCAAGCTCTTTTTTTAAAGAGACCGAGGATGGCTGAGTAGGTGGAAAATAGCTTGAGATTATTTTTTTACCCAGCACTTACAACTGTGTGTAGTTTACTGCTCTTGTGTAGATCAAGATTAGCAAGATCTGCTAATAATAAATCTTGCTATTAGCATAAAAAGAAGCAGAATGTATATACTTACTACAGCTGTAAGAGCAGGCTAATGGTATTCACATCATTTCTGTGCATTCAGTCTTCATCCTTTCCGTGGTACTTCATAACTAGCAAAAATGTTTGTGTGATACCTTGTTCACTCTTGAATACCATAATTTTTGGTCAGTTTTACACTGTGTTGCATATTTCACTTTTTGACACCTACAGTTTCATAGTAAGTAAGCAGCAGATTTGTATGGGGCCATTGACAGTAATGTGCATCATTTTAGAAGTGTTTTATAACCTGCCCAAACCCCTGCTCACTGTCGTATAATATTTCGGGTATATACTCAGCAACTTGCATCTGTTCCCTTCGGTGTTTTCTTTTCTTTATATGCACGTCAGTTTGCAAACCTCATCACACTGGTAAAATATGACCAAGGACATTTTTCTTTATGTAAATAGAATCATAGCATGGTTTGGGTAGGAGGGGACCCTCAAAGGTCATCTAGTCTAAAACCCCTGCACTGAGCAGGGACATCTTCAACTAGAGCAGGTTGCTCAGAGCCCCAAGGTCCAACGTGACCTGGAATGTTTCCAGGGACAGGGCATCTACCTCGCCTCTGGGCAACGTGGGCCAAGGTCTCACCACCCTCACTGCAAAAAACTTCTTCCTTATCTCTAGTCCAAATCTCCCCTCTTCTAGTTTAAAACCATCACCCCTTGTCTTGTTGCAACAGGCCCTGCTAAAAAGTCTGTCTTCATCCTTTTTTACAAGCCTTTTTTAAGTACTGGAAGGCTTCAATTAATGTCTCCCCGGAGCCTTCTCTTCTCCAGGCTGAACAACCCCACAGCCTGTCCTCACAGCAGAGGGGTTCCAGCCCTCTGATCATTTCTGTGACCCTCCTCTGGACCCTCTCCAACAGGACCATGTCTTTCCTGTGCTGAGCACCCCAGAGCTGGACACAGCGCTGCAGGGGGGTCTCACCAGAGTGGAGCAGAGCAGCAGGATCCCCTCCCTTGACCTGCTGACCACACTTCTTTTGATACAGCCAGGGATATGGTTGGCCGTATTGTGATTGAAGTATGAGTTATGATTGACATACTGCAATATTTTTTAATTTACAAGTTTGAACAATTTTTATATCGTGGTGATTATATATACAGGATGACCATTCTAACTGCATCACCAAGGAATACCATTTAACATATTATTTCCAGCTGATTTTCTCTGATTATTTTCTTAGGAAAAAAACCTTCTTTTTTTCTCCCCAGTCAATCATAGTTGTCCTGATGATCAGTTTAAGTGCCAAAATAATCGCTGCATTCCCAAGAGGTGGCTTTGTGATGGAGCTAATGACTGTGGTAATAATGAAGATGAATCAAACAAAACCTGTGCAGGTAGAAATTTGTGTGTACAACTTCTCTAACTTGAGTTCCATAAAGAGTTCAAGACTGCTTGAAATGAACTGAACCAGTCTGCTACTAGTAATCTGATTATTGACAAATTAATTCATATTTTGATGCTACAAAAGTGGAAATACAAATTATATTTTACACTTCACTGTGCTTTCCAAAGTAATTCAGCACTTAATCTAGCCCTATGGGTTGACTGTCAAAGCACTGCTTAGGTACAAACTTGTCCCTGCTAAATCTTTTTTGGCAGTTAGAATTTGGTTTGTTAACGCGCTGTGATGACAGCCATGTCACTAGTAAATTTTATTTTATGCTGACAAAAACACAATTAGTTATTCAGTTTCCCCTTGGTACCTTGAAATTGTTTTCATTTATTCAAATTGTTAACTGTATAGTGAGTTTTTAAGGAAATACCAAGATGAAGATTGTTTACTGATTTCACTGCAGTAAATCGTGGAGTTCCAAATCTGTCCTTTTCTTGTGTGGAATTGATGTTTAGAGCTTGTCAGTAGAATACTCTAAACAATCATTAAATATCTGATATACAAAATGCCAGACATCAATAACCTGATGGGTACTATAAACAGAAATGCAGTGATAGCATATATTGTGTATTAAAATAATTCCCTGAACAAATTTTCCCTGATTTAAAATTCCATATGTATAATAAGTGGTTCTGGTTGTTACTTGTGCGATGGGCTAAATGCACTCTAGCCTCAATGCAGACCTACCTGTATAGTAATCTATCTTGATGTCCTTTAATACTCAACTCCTTGCTTGTAGGATAAGACCCTGTGTCAGTTGGCTATGGGTTGAATTTTGTATTCTTGTTTTTCCTTTCGTTCCTGCAGCGGCAAACAGTACTCACATTTAAAAAACGACTTTGAAATATTTTAAACATATATTCTTCTATTGTATTTTGGGCTGTTTCTATAAAGAAAAATGAAAATAGTAATTGAGAATACCACACGGAGAAATATTCTTTTGATTATTGGGATTTCTGATGTATCAGTCTCTTTTAAAGTGTGGATTCACTTCTAGATGAACGCTAAAAGCTTAAATTTGGAATCAAAAATCCATGTTACTATTCCTGGCATTGTAGTTATGGGTTCACATTTTGAATAAACAAAATTATAAGTAATGCCAGGTTTATATGTTAGATTTTTATTGAAGTTTTACTGTTCATCAGCTTTCAAAGTAATGTAGTTACACAGCTTCATTTCTTTTAACTGATACTTATTTCTTCAGAAGGACGACATACATTGTTCTTTTAATGGATCATTACAGTCTCATATTTGCAAAGGCAAAGATTTTAAGATCAGTGATGCCAGGCACATCACACACATGCTATATTGCCATTTATCTGTGTAACATATAATTTCACTAGATCGTTGTTTATATCATGAAATACAATTTGTTAATATTGCAATGGGAAGTTAGACATTTTTATGCCCTGATTTTTGCTAATTCAACTCTAGCACTGGTGTCATTTTATTAAACATGAATGCTCCTCTACCACCTAGTTTTGTATAATTACATGTAAAACTTCATGTTCTCATACACTGAAGAAACTACTAAGAATTCTACATAAGAGGTAGAATGCAGTCCTGCAGATGACCTTAATTTTCTCTGAAATCAAAGGAAGTGAACGATATTTAGTCAGAACAGATAAAATCTGCAGCAGGCCAGATGTGCCCCAGACTTGCATCTTCTGCATGCAGACATGCACCAAGAGACCTAACAGATTTAGTCCATTTCCTTGCATTTTTGGAGTGTTTTGTTTTGACAGCAAGAACGTGTCAGGTTGACCAGTTTTCTTGTGGGAATGGGCGCTGTATTCCGACATCATGGCTGTGTGACAGAGAGGATGACTGCGGCGATGAAACTGATGAAATGACATCCTGTGGTAAGTAAATTTTGTTTTGAGGGAAGAATGTAAAATTATTCCATAAAAAGATAAATATGTAAGGATCTCTTTTCACGTGAACTGATGGATAGAAAAAGTGAGGGGCTTTCTTTTTGGTTTTATATGAACTGCTAATATTCTTTCTGAAATGGCAGTTATAATTTATTTAATTAATGAGTAAACCCAAAGCAAAGGCTGCATTTGCTACGAAGGAGTTTTCACCTCCAATACCAAATATGCAGATACAACCCGTTATCAACTATTGAGACCCTCAAACACTGACCTTTGGGCCATGAACCTCTTCACATGGGCCCCCTCAACATATTTTAGATGTCAATAAAATCAGACTGCATCAAGACTGAATGGAAGGTTATTTTGTTCTTGGTTATATCGTGAGACAGCATTCAGCAGCTCTGCTGGTTGTTGCTTTACTGAGATATTGCAGAGGGAGGTGCACTCTCTAATCAGCTCTTTCCAAACAATAAAGGTTTTTAGAAGTCATCAGGACCACCTTCGTCTGTTTGGCAGGTCCCAGGGAACTGCTGTGAGTCTGAGAGCAGAAGAGTCAATGAGCTGTCTGCAAAATACTATATCAGGGTGTCCCCTGTTTACAGTAGTTGTGATATATTTGACTTACTAATAGGAATTAGTGTGTCACAACATAATAGGATATTTCTGAAATTACTTTTCAAGAGTTTTCAATTAAAGTATGCTGCCTGATTATTTTAGTAGCATCAGCCATGTAAACATGAAGTGACAGGTTGTGCACAAAAAAATTAAAATGTGAAGTGTAGTTGTTATGATACTTAGTAGCTAGACCTGGATTTTCCTCAGGTATAGCTGATTCCAGCTTGATTCACTGTTGTATGCTGGTTTTTTTAATCAAAATCAAACTATGAAAGCAATGTAGCTGATAAAACACTCTGGGTTTTTTTTCTTTTTTGAAACTTCTTACTACTCTAAACCTTTTCAGTATATTAGAGTGCTGTTATTTTCTTTTGCAAAAATCTCAAAACCTACACAGCACTTTCAGTGAAGAGCGAGAGAAAAATAGAAAGTAAGTACATAAAGGAAAGTCATAGGCTGACACCTTGATGCACTGTGTTCCATAAACAGAAGTCTCCAGGAACTTAACTACCAGAGAATCTATGGAAGGCAAAGAGTAGGATCCGAGCAGTAAATTCTGTTTCTCTCTTAAATTTGTTTAATTTTGAATTATTCATGGCTGGCAATCAGCTAGTACTCACTAGTTGAGTTTGCATTGTTATTTTTTAAGCTCATATATAATTCTCAGCTTCTCCTACATTCAAGATTTTTCAGGATTTTTACATTTTGAATAAAAATAAGCGTATTATTAATGTAGCCTTCTAATTGCTATGCTTCAAATAGATGATCGCAGTGGATTCATTGTATTTTGCAATCTCAAAGAGTCTAACATTCTGTGTAATGATATAATGCGGCACCCGGTACTCTAAGAGTTTCTCTGACTAGCTGTACTCTGAGTTCTCTTATCAATACACAGATGTTAATGTCATCTTTGTAATTTCTTCCCATGTGTTTTGTTTGGTATCCTGTCAGCTCATCTGGAATATTTCTTCAGATCAGTATTTAATCAGTATTTATTTCACCTCCTGTTTTTTAGTTTGGCCAAACTTTACGTATGTTTCACGTTTTGGAATCTTGTTTCTTTATCCTCGAGCACTGTGGTTGTGCAGATATGTCAAATATTGGCTAATGGGCATGGTAATGGCATTTATTTAGCTATTCTGTTTAGTGGTGTATATATTTTCTTCTTTGAAACAGTTTAAAATTCTTCTCGTATTTAGAAGTTTTTATATAAAAAGCAAAGCTTTATTTTAATTTAATTACCATTACAAATTGTTCAGTTTTTTTTATCTGCACCAGTCTCCAGCTATGAATAACTTCTGGTCTCTATTGATTTAACAACTAAAGCATACTTGGATTGGTATATAGCTGAGGTGAGCAGGATTGGAAAGATGATTTGCATCTCTTTGCTGTGAAATAGGAAAGAAAAGGAGACCTGGGGAGAGACCATAGGGACAATGGGGGGAAGTATTGTGCCTGTCCTCTGGGGTATGAGAGGGAGCTGTGGATGATGGTGGAGGCTGGGGCTATGACAAGCAGACACTGGAGATAGTGCAAAACATCCTTGGAAAGACCGTGGTGAGCTGAGGATCATGAGATGGTTGGTGGTAGTGGTGGTGAGGACAGTTACAATTCACTTTAAATAGTTTCTGTCTCTTCATACAGGTCTTGAGTAGAGAGATGAACAGAAAGAAAATAGTCATGAAGGCATTCATGTATGGAAAAGGGGAAAAATGCATTAAATAGGAATTTAAATATAAATTTAAATATACATTTGTGGACAAAATATTTACAAAATTAAGAACTACTTGCAGCTTTGCTTGAGGCGCATAAGGCAAATATTGTAACTAAGTATCATCGTAGTTGCACATCTCCATTATTTGTCTTAGAACAGACTTTTGATATCACTAATGTGTTTCCTCAAGAAAAACAGGTTTTTTCAGTGTTATTATTTAACAAAAATAATTAAATTTCTAGGAGTAATTGACAAAGTATTGTCATCAGTGTTAACTTTTCCCACCCTTTTCTGTGTTGAAGAAGAATAATTACTTCAGTCTTCTTGGTGATCTCTAAAATTTACTACTTGGTGCAGCTGGTTTGATTCGGTACTTCATGCATGTCTTTTTAGTCAAAATTTTCCCTGAGCCTCTGTTAAAAAAAAAAAAAAAAAAAGAGGAAAAGAAAAAGCTTTTGCATTAAATTAGCTTCAAAACATTTTCTGCACCAAAGATGACAAGAGACAGTTAATCTAAGTCAAATTCATTGACTTCAGTGACTATTTCAATTCTTGTCCTAAGGAAATGTCACCTTTATGTAGCATCTTTTAAAAGTTTAGGAAGACTCTTCAGTACTAATTACATGGCCTGATTCTCAAAGTCTTTGTGAAGTTTAGCTTTGTCGTCTCAGTGGTAACACCACTAGAACAACCCAATGTAGCTAGAGCAACCTCATGAGGAATACACTTGGAGATTTGTTCTAATCTCGAGCAGTTTTGGTGTGTCTGACAGGACTATGCAGCATTTTGGCCAATTTTTATGGTGCATTTTGGATGTACTGTGTAGGAAATGCCAACCTGAAATCCTTCAATGAAGGACAAACTTGCCTTTAAGTGGTAGATTGTTCATGTTGTCATCTTTGGTTTGCATTAGGTATCAGTTGCTGAGAGGTGGCTTATTCTCTTGATGGTCTGTGTAGACAGTTTAGGCTTCTCTTACTCCTCTTGAATCACGTTAGACTTTCAGATTGTTTCCTACGAATTGCCAGGTTTTGTAAAGTACATCTTGTATTTTCCAAACTGAATGGGTACCAGCACTGTTTAACATGTCAATGGGATGAAAGCACATACCAGCTATGTCATTGGGTTTAGAGGAAAAAGAAGTCTGAAAAAAAGTCGATATGCAATATCAAATATGTAGAAGCATATTAGATAATGATAAAAACAAATGTTTTTGTAGTATAGATGAGTCTCCATGAATGATACTGTCTCAGTTTTCTATGTTACTGGGATCTTGGAGGAGATGATTGTAAATGCTGACATTTTAATTTTGGATTTTGTTATGTCAGTGTACGGTAACTTTATTTCTTGACTGTCCTTTTGCTTGGTATTTAACTTCTGTTTTCACCTTCTCTCCCATTTCCTGTATTTTACTGGCAATGCTGTTGCAACTGGAGAACATTTTTATATAAATAAACACATTGAAAATAGGGTTTGTATCAGTTGTCAAGCTGTAATTTGTGGTAAATATTAGCATGTTAAGTGGCAAAGACAGCCCTGGTCTGGTGGGGAGGTAGGACCATGTGATGACACTGAATAATACATGTCAGTGGCCTGTGTTGAGGAAGGATAACGTTTGGACTAGTATTTACAGTTAAAAGCCTTTTTATCTTCTCTTTTTTGTGTCTCACTTTTTTCTCCTCTCCAGATTAAGTATCTGGCAGGTGCAAATATTTGATACAATACAGTTATGTAATTTATATGTATAGGAAGGTGGAAAAGTATCACTGAAGAGCATATAGATTAAATAAGTTTTATTTTCTTTGAACACTTTCACAGAATTCCCAACATGTGAACCACTAACGCAATTTATATGCAAAAATGGAAGATGCATTAGCAGCAAATGGCTCTGTGATTCAGGTAAGTATCTAATGTTCTATATCTGAAATGAATATAAATATAAATGTAGGTATAAATATTGCTTTGATACTCACAGTTTTCTTCTGAGACTGATATTGCCAGTTTGTTTTGTAAGGGGTCAGAGGATAAATATAGCATTTTTAAATTACAGACCTGACCTAGAAAGCAGCAATATTGAAGCTTCATATAAGGGATGATGCAGTGGATATGGTAATAGTTACCAATAGTGTATTCTGTAGAATGATGTGTGATGTTAACTTTCATTATTAAAAAAACCCCACAGCTCAGATAAGCTATCACTTATGAAAGTATGTTCTACTTTTTAGAAAACAAAATAGTTCCAGTGACCAAAATATCTGACTTTTTTGTTTATTGTGGGCATGTTCAATATAATAAACAGCATCCCTCAAGATGGAGGGCTAGGAAGGCTTTACAACAGAGTTATTTTGTCTGAAAGAGTATGAATGTGAACGACAGCCGTTCAAATGAGTCTTCTCTCAGAGCTTGTGATTTGTGAGTGATGTCATGCCAGTCCTAACAACATTGGGTTGGTTTTTCATCAACCATCAGCATCTGATACTACTATAATTTTACGAGGCTGACAGTAATTCACATGGCCATAAATGGACCGATTCCCCAAATGACCACAGCGTGCTTACTGAGATTCTGTGCGAGGGGACCCTTTAGTGTTTACCCTCCATATTTATCTTTTCCTTCCCTTGACGATCATGATCAAGTGATGAATTGCCTTAAGCTTGTTGCAATGACTACAACATTAGAACAATTAGAAACTACGTTCCACCCTTTTTTATGTGCTGCTTTCTCCACCATGCACTGTTCCAAGTACATGGAAACAACGTTGGTGTGTCTATAGAAAAGAAATTCTGACATCAGGTTTCCCTTTAGGGTTTTATGAAGCTCTTTGTGTATGTGCCAAACGGTCTTAAGTTAATTTAACAAATTGCAGAGAATAAAGTTAAACTACCATGTTTGGAAGCCTGTGTAGTTATGCAAAATTAAACATTTTAAGAAAATCTACATCCTTATACTTGCTGGTGTCTGTGTTTGAATAACCATGAATAAGTGTGAGGGGTCAGACTATCCAAAAGGACAGAGAGTTAAGAGCTTTTGGTAAAGTACAGTTAAGGAATTATTGCATTAGAAATGGTTTTACTGTATGATGTGAACAGTAGACATACTATTTTATTTACTGCATGTTATTTTTCTCTTGCCTTTCTAGAAATATCTTTTTCTCCTCATACCTCTTAATCAGATTTTTTCTCTTTTAACATAATGTTAAAAATTAATGTTTGCAGATGACGACTGTGGTGATGGAAGTGATGAAATAGGCTGTGTTCACTCGTGTTCTGCTGATCAGTTCAGATGTTATAATGGCAGATGCATCCCAAGTCATTGGGCATGCGATGGTGACAATGACTGTGGAGATTTCAGTGATGAAACCAAAACCAACTGCAGCAAGGAAGGTTAGTTTTTTTATATTCCCACATTTTAATGCTTATAAACACAGAGAATACTTTATGATAAATACAGAGGACCTGCTGTCAGCCAATGGAAAAAGAGAAAATGCGTTTGTCCTTGGTAAAGATTGGAATGGAAAATATGTCAAATGCAATATGATAATACAGAAGCGTATCCTAGAAAAGAATTCATTTCAAAGCAGAATATGTATTATCCTGAGATTAGTTTTGTAATTTTAGTTTACTGAATTATGCCAAACGTGATGCTTGTCCTATTACAGAGGTGCATGCTGCCTAGATAAAGAGACAGTTAGCAACATTCGTTAGGTCACTGTTTCTATTTCCTGGGGGGTTTATGCAGTAACCCTCTCATTTTTTGTGTGATTTAGGTTTTTGTAATTTTCTTTTTTTCAACATTATTACTGAAGCATAAAAATGTTTTGTACAAACTTCAGTCCCATTTAAATGCGGTACATTGTGTTTATTTGGGTGGGGAGAGGAGGGAAGGACTTGCAGCAAGGGATAAAAATGTAATCAGATGTGAGGGAATATTATTCTCATAGTGATTTTTTCCAGAACAAAGTAATTGCACATGATATGATAGGTCCTTTCATGAGTTTATATTCTAAATCTAGCTGCAGACCTCATACAAACAGGCAAATGAGCAGAATGCTGTGAGTAAGCAAAGTCCTTAATTTTTATGTATTTCCAAAAATTACTATCTATCTGATCTGGAACTAAACTACTCACTTTCCCCACTTTCACATCCATCTCAGAACTTAAAGACTCTCTCTACCTTTTTACACTATACCATGTTATGTTGGGATTTGCATCACTGTCTCTGAAGTAACTCTGTTTTACACAGCTACTGTCAGTTCATACATCTTCTGTGTCCTGCTTTGCTACGTGCTGCATGCTTACCAGCAGCTTGGCTTTGCTTTACTTATGACAGAGTGCAAGAAAGCAGGTTATTTAGAAAAATAACAAGGCAACATTTAATAAAATAGTTTGTGTATTTATAGACAGTGCTATAAGAATGTATTCAAATGATGGTTTTGTTGGTACAAACAGGAGTGTATAAGTTTATCATTAAAGTACATGTTAATGTCTTTAGTATGTTATGAAATACTCGCCATGGTAATACTTTGGAAAAAGGAGAGCAGGGATAAAATTGAAAAAGAGAATGAAGTATGTGATGAATAATCACAGTTACTATTCTTGGAAACGTTCAAAACTGATTCTATAGCTGCACTGAAATGAAGTTCATTTGCTGTGGAATATGGAAAGGCTACAACTAGTCCGTAATAGCACAAGCCAGTCAGGTGTCGGGGCCTCGTGTCAGTTAGAGCAGAGGTGTGACCTTTCATGTTCTGTGAACTAGGAGATGGACCTTGTTTAAAAAAAAAAAAAAAAAAAAAAAGAGGAGGAGAGAATGAGGTTTGGGGGTTAGAAGCAGGAAAACTTCATCGGCCTTGGTCCTCCTTACATCTCTGAATTCATTCTTATCTGACAGATGTGCAAAAAAAAAAAAAAGTCAGTGGTGATTTCCCTAGAGCTTGTGGAGGAGGTGAGAGTGAAGGGAGCGAGCAGGGTAAGAAAGTACTTGTCGGAAGCTTGCATTGGAGTGATGAGTTAGGAAGAGTGAGTTTTGAGTGTTACACCTGGGGACTCTGATTTTGAGCTTTGGTTAGAAAAGGGGGATTCTAAGTCGTTGTAGACTTGGCATGGAAAAACTCACAGGAATAAATTCTTCAATATAATTCTTATTTTTCTAAGAAACGCCCTCTCCTGGAAGATGCAATGGGAGGGAATTTCAGTGCAGTCCTGATGGAAACTGTATTCCTGAGTTGTGGCGCTGTGATGGTGAAAAGGACTGTGAAGATGGTAGTGATGAAAAGGGCTGTAATGGAACTATACGACTATGTGATGAAAAAACAAAGTTCTCCTGCAAGAGTACAGGTACATGCTTGCAGATACGTTTTGCTCTCACTTACTCATTGTGTGTGTGTCTGTGTGATTTGATCACATATCTACTATTTGAATACTGCTTTTAATGTTTAATACTCCTGAGGTGATGTTACTTATTGTACCAGGAAAAGAATATTAATATACTTCCCCTAACCTGTTTTCTGACTTACAATATAAAATGGATGGGTTTTCAGTTTACAAAAAGCTTAAGCTGTTCTGTGTGATTGTACATCAAACCAATTTATTTTTGTTTTACGTGATAATAGTAAACTAAGCGGGGGGGTGGGGGGAAAGGTAAGAAGTAGGTTTTGTTTGGAATGGGAAATAAGGAATGTACATAAAAACTAAATAAAGTTAAGGGGTCATTATCACAGTGATATTGGAAGAGGAGAGCAACAGCCATAGTACTGTCTGGACAGGGAGTGTAACAGTCAAAGATGCAAGTACGTGATGAGAAGAACGGGGAGAAGTTGATACTGAGGAAGGCTGGGATGAAGGGTTTTTGAGAAAGAAGATGATGAGGAAATTGATAGGGCTGCCCTACAGGTTCTGGGAGGACTGAGGAGGAGGACAGGGTTACTGTGGAGAGATATGTTATGAGAGGAGTTCTGGAAGAGCAGAAGACTTAGTAAGAAGGGGACACATGGAGGAGTTCAAAGGGTGGGTGGAAAGGATATCAGTCATGAGGTGTGTTTACCGGTGTTACTTCCACTTGTTCTCTGCCTGCTCTGTCTCATGCAGGAGGCATTTATAAACATCTGCTTTCTATGGAAAGCTTTTAAATACCAAAAATGACCATGTTCTTGAAACATTGTAGGTCAGTCTAAATCTCAAGTTCGTTCTACAGGGCAAGCAACATCATTGACCATCACATTTTTAAAATGTGTCAGATTAGAACATTCTTTCATTTTGATGGGAATGAGATCAAGTCCATTCTATGGGTTAGGAAAGCATTACAGCTTTAGGCAGTAAGAATTAACTGTAAGAGGAAACTGAATGCAATTAAAGCTCTGCCAAAGTGGTTTTCCTACAGCTGAATAGATAACCAGTCCAAAAACTTCTTGGGCTCAACATCCCAACAAAGACTGAACAGTATCTAAAAAGTGAATTCTGTTGTATTTGCTAATATTTGTAGGAAATATAGTTGGAGAACCATTTGGCTCAGCCTTCCCCACATACTTGTTGCTTCACTGCTTTACACATATTTCTTCTGTGTTACACAAAAGAGCTATGGAAAAGAACAGATATATCCACTGAGGCAATTAATTTATGACGGAATTTTACTAAAAAGGTTCCTGGAAACCAAAAGTGTGAGTTTCAATAAAGTGCAATAAAGCAAAACTACTTCAGTGAATTTTAAGTAATGATTTCAAGACAGTCATAATACTTCATTAAGTCCATATCTTTAGAATTTCTGCAGAGATTAATTCCGTGAAAGTATATTCTACTTAAGAACATGTCAGAGCTATCATAGTGGAAGCTGAATCTTTTATTATAAAACATATCTTCATTAAGAGAAAGGCAGGAAAACTGATTTTAATCCTTTATACATGCAAATGTTTACAGAGCAAAAATGGATTAGAAGCTCTACTGGAAGCAATGTCAATTTACTTTGGGATCTGGTTAGTTTGCTTGACATTGGTATTTTCCGTTAGCTTTCATTCTCCTGCTGTGTTGTAATAATACATAAAATTAATGATCATTTCAAGATAGTAAAGAATATGGACACTTTTTCTGAAAGACTTCTGATTGCACATAAAGATTAACTGCATACATATCATATCTGCCCCTTTGTTTCCTGGTGTCTGTGCAATTCTGTCTTTTCAGTGTAGGATATTCAGGACTTTGACCAGTATAGAAAATGGTGACACCTTTTCATTCTAATTGACACTACTCCCTGTTTAAGTTTTCCGGGCAATTTTCCGCTGGTAAAATTATGCACTCACTGTAGTATGATCCTGAAGTTTCACTTCTTGCCTTTTTTTTCCCCCCAAAAGTGAGGACAGTCTCACATTTGCCTTGTGAGTGCTGCAGAACCCTTTTTTCTTCATTGTTCTTGTTTCACTGTGTTTTATCCCATTGTCATTTTCTGAGGACATCAGCACCTTTCCCATTAAAAGAAGACTAAATATCAAACAAAAAGCATTATGCTAATCTTAAGCAAATATTTCCTTTGAAGGAAATTGAAATCTCTACTGTATTCTGGCTGACAGAGTTAGTTAGGGACAGTTGCTACATTGTGTGGACAGCAGTAGAGAATCTCTTTGGAGATGGTTTTATATTGAACCCTGCTATGGTTGATGCACAGTGAAAGCCTGTAGCAGATTTCACACTGAGGTGTATTAAAGAACTAACAATATTAGAGTTTTACCCTAGCTGATTATTTCACACAGTCACTTGCCTTTCTCCCCCTCCAAAGATGTAACTGGTCTCCATTTCCTATTGGGAATATTGCTGCTAAACTGGGAAGGTTGGGCAGAAGGTTGTCAGTTCATGCTCTGCAATGGTTTGCAATTACCAGTCTCAGACATTACCAGTCAGTCCCTGGGCATCCATCAGCGTTGCTGTCAATGGATCCCAACAACTCCAGGATCTTCTTTCCCATTCCAGCCTGATTTTCTCTATCTAAAATAGTTCCTAGGCAGAAACAGTGCAAGATCACGTCCTGACCCATGTTTCTGCCTGTTGTATCTCTATTAATTGGATAATAAAGTACATGCCAGCCCCAACTGGTTGTTGTTAGCAAGTAACAAGTTTATGCTTGAGAGCTGAAAACCAGTCTGGGACAGGAGCACACGCACACATGCACAGCTGTAAGCAGTAGCATGCACAATCTCAGTTATTTTTCACCTATTAAAATCCTTGACTTGGGTGATTCTACCTTAATACCTGTGTATTTTTTAAAGATTAAAACCCCTTTCTCAATCAAGAGAATTAAGTCTCTAGACACTGACGGTCAGCACAAAAGTGGATTTCCTGCCCCCCTCCCCCCCTTTTTGAGGAGTGAAGGAAAATCTCCATACCTAAGTTTGATAAAAACAAAATAATGTAAAAATTTTCATCTACTGTAGTTATTTTGCCTAAAAGCTGATAATTTATCTGGCACAATCTGGGAATATATTGTGTGTACTTCCTAGAAAGATTTTTGTTTCTTAAACCCATGCTAATAGGAAGTCATATATTGAAACATTACTCCCATGGAAGGCTGTTGGAGAAGATGATACAGGAAGCAAGATGAAGAAAAGCAGAAATTAAAAAAAACTTCTCCAAACCCAAAAACACATTTGCGTGTAATTTGGTATATTTATCAGATTATGAGGATGTGTCTTACCTGTATGCAGTTATGTTCAGCACAGAAATAATTAGGATTGATGTTGTTTGGAAAATTAAATTAGACTGTCAACACTGATGTGGATGATGCTTCAGAGTGAAGAACAAGTTGTTTTCTTTCTGCTCATCTAAGAGGAAAGTGCTATTAATAGAAAAATATAATTAAAAAAAAAAATCTGTGTAATGTTACTGAAGGTTTTTTCTAAAGTTTGCTTCCAGTCTGATTTCCTGTGTTTATTGTCTCTTTTCTCCAAGGGAGATGCATTAGCAAAGCGTGGCTATGTGATGGCGATATTGATTGTGAGGATCAGTCTGATGAGGATAATTGCGAGGGCTATATGTGTGGACCACCAAAATACCCTTGTGCTAATGATACCTCCATCTGCCTACAGCCTGAGAAGCTCTGCAATGGGAGAAGAGATTGTCCTGATGGATCTGATGAAGGCGATCTTTGTGGTACTTCTTTTAGATGCGTTTTCCCCGATTATTCTTTATATTGTCTGTCACACTGTTTCCTGTTGAAAAATGGTTCTCACATTAATCGCACTGAAATTTTATCACGAGAGCCTATGGGAGGATTTTTACTTAATTTAAATAAGACTGGGTTTGCGCTTGAAGGATTAGTTTTCTGCAAGTAAGGGAAAACAGAGTTCCTTAGGTAAGTCTTTCATTTCCTGACCCCTTAAGATACTCCTGGAGGTAAATGGTTTAAAAGGCTCTGGTATATATGAAAGGATTTCAGCTAATTTGTGGTTCTCTTCAACTGCAAAAGCTTGAGTTGATAGAATCCTGTCAGTAGCTGTGTAGGAGTTCATGAAGAAACAGGTTGGGATGACTAGGAGGAGTTACTGTTGTCTTCCTGACATGTTAAAAGGATTTCATGGCACATCAGACAATGTAGGTTATTTCAGCAAAGTTGTATTCAGTAAAAAATGTACAAAAATAAGTCGATAAATCTGACAGAAGTACAACTGATAACCTAAATGAATTATTATAAAATATATGCAAAGATAAAATGAACAGATTTTTAAAAGACCTTATAATACTATAGCAGAAGTATTGTACTATAGCGATGGTTTAGGGATAAGAGAAGCAAGACTTGAAGGAAAAAATTAAATCATTTTATAATTCTTTTTTATTATATGAACAATTTGCCTCTCCACACTGACCTTGCTCTGCATAAAATGTTTTACCATCTCCAGCATTTTGTTACAAAGCATTTGGGTATGTTTGCAAGCACTTTCATGCTCTAGGATCGATCTTTACTGGGAGGCCCTGAGTGCATAGGAGGCAGAGTTCACTGGCTGGGCAGCAGCTGCTGTGGGATATGGCCAAGAGATCTTTACACCATCCTGCTCGAACGGTCTGCAGACTGTGCTGTAAGAGGGGACCTTAAACTCAGTGTTCCTCTGGAATGTGTTAAGACTATGTTGTAGACCTAAGTCCTCTGAGAGCCTCCTATGAACCCTGTGCTGTCCAGACTGCAGGTGAAAGAAGCTATAGCACGGGGTCACCTCTGTAGAAAACTGTTTCATACATCTTATCGCAAGCAAGCAAGACTTTCAGAGACTTGTTAGAATCAAGCAAAATACCTGAAAGACACAAATAGATTAAAACATAAAAGTGAAGCCTAGTTTCCACTGTAAGAATGGGCTCGTTTGGCCCTGCCATTGATATCAGGCAGTACTATGGGTTAAGGAGTTGTTCTACGCTTCTTTGCTCCAGAGGTCAGAGAATTTCTCCCAGACGCAATTATGATAATTTCAATTCAGATGCTTTAAAGACTTCACAAATCACCTTCAATCCGTTTAGCAGAGTTTGGCAAGTCATAAGTTACCTGCAGAATATAATGTGAGAGCTGAGAACACAGAGAACAGAGAAGTAGTGTTCTCTGGTAGCTGTTATTAGAAAAGGAGGAGACAGAAATCCTGATTACTTCTTTGACAAGTACTTGTGATATAGATGCATTGGACTAAGAGTTGGGGCCTTCTCCCCACCAGCTCAAGTGGCTGGAGGCAAGGGGAGTGGTGGTCGCCATTGAAGGTGGTTGACCTACAACAGTCTTTAGACTGATGCTGTATGCAGATGCTTTATTTCTCAAGTGAATGATATAAGATGCTTGAAACTCAGTACAAAATGTATATACAGTGTACATCTGCTATTCGAAAAGCCTGAAGGATTGCTGTAAAGCTGAATAGTTACAAATTAGATCATTTTAAGAATAAATATCAAAAGCTGTTTAACAAATGTTAAATTCAGTTTACTTTTCGGATGGGCTTTTTATGTGTTTTACCTGATCTGATGACTTCAAGAATATGCAAAATAACTGACAGCCCTTGTGGCCCTTAATGTTTTGGGTTTTTTTCCATGTTATTTCAGATGAATGTTCACTTAACAATGGTGGATGTAGCCATCAATGTTCTGTGGTTCCTGGAGGAAGAATTGTGTGCTCCTGCCCTGCAGGATTCAGTCTTGGTATAGACAACAAAACTTGTGAGATTATGGATTACTGTACAAAGCACCTTAAGTGTAGCCAAGTGTGTGAACAGCATAAAAATACTGTCAAGTGCTCGTGTTATGAAGGCTGGAAGCTCAGTAAGGATGGAGAAAATTGCATTAGTACCGGTAAGTGGAAATTCAGTGTCTTTTCAATATTCCAGATGTTAATAGCTGTTATGTTCATTTATTGATAGGTTATTTTCTTTTTGTAATAAGAAATACAGGCTTGGATTATCCAGATGTGGGGCTGATAGCAATCTGAAGAGCTCATTAAAGCTGTCCCTGTTCTTGGTGCAGGATGAAGGGCTATTGCAATATTACTTCATTGCATACGAGACTAAGAATGTTAATACCAAATAGTTTTTCGTGTGTATTTCATAAGCAGAGGATATATATACACACGTTTGTGTGTATACGTATATATGGACGATGGGGGTTTTACTATGTAATTTGAAGAAATGGCTCTGTCTGTGACGTCATGGTATTGATCAGTATTACCTGAGGAATTCCAAATTTTAGTTTGGAACGTGCATGCGCACACATGTAGTCAGTTATCTTCTGCCTGTTAGCATTCACAGTTAAGGCTATTTTTTCACCTACGACATTCTGGTATTTGGATTTTTTGGTAAACCTGTTCAGCTCACTAATCAAGAAGAAACCCAACATAAGCCAAAATGGGAGAGAGGAATCCATTCCTCATTGTTCACTATTGGTATGTGCTGAAGCATGAGTTAGAAACTGTGTTCAGGGTGTCTTTTTCAAGTGCAGTGTTGTGTGTAAAATACAAACATCTATGTCCAATACACAGTCTCACCACTTTAGCACCCCTTTAGGGAGTTAAAAGTAGAATTGATTTTGCTGTCTAGACTTTCAAAATTTCAGCTTAGGGTTCTTTAACATTTCTGTTCTTTAATTTATTTATTCTTTGATAGTATCTTATCAATTCGGAGTAGAAATATCTCCCAAACTGTCTGTCTATCACTTGTTTAGATATTTCATAATTCAATGGATATCATTATTAAGATGTTCCTGATCCATTTCAGATTCTCAGCATTTCCTCAGGTGGTCCATATGAAAAAATTGTGAATCAGTAAGCTGGAAGCAAAAGCCCACATTTCCTATTGCTAGTCACCTGAAATAATTTAGTAGTTAGCAGCCAACTTAATGGTCTGTATTTCAGACAAGAGAAGTTCTAATCTTTCTGCTTTGACAGTGTTTGAGCTAATCTACACATTTTAGGACTTCATTACAGTAGTAACGAAGCCCATAATTTACTTATGACCAGAATATCTATTGAATGTAATAAATATGTTTCTCTTTGCAAAACAATGAATCATTAAAATTTAGTTTTGTATCATGGTTTTTCTCTGAAAGAGCTTTTAGCAAATGCTCATGAGTTGCACATCTTGCCTTTGAGGTTTTTTATTTTTTAAATTTATTAAGAATGTAGTTTACATTCATCAAGCTGGAATAACTGTTGTTACAATTTCCAGAATGACCTGCAAATTGAGTCTGTCTTCATAATTGTTGCTATTGTTTGTAGATAGTTACTAGTACATTATGAGGAACGTATGTTGTTCATATGTTACTGACTGTGCTTGATAGTACACTCTCAAGTCCTACTTCACCGGTGTATTACTGTGGTTCTGCATATCCAAACGTTATGCTATTGCTGTTAAAATTCTTGTTTTATGACACCACTTTAGTCTTACTCTCATTGACTTTGGATCGATCTAATGTGGTTTGTTATGCACATTTCCAATAATTCTAAATGTGAATTCTTACTGGATAACAGAAATGAAAGAATTAAAAGCATTTAAGACAGTGTTAGTAACTTGATGGAGGAAAGCTTGATACAAACTTAGTTAAAGCAAATAGAAACGACCACTATTTGGAAGCTACGGGAAAAAAACACAAAGTGAAATATACTCACTTGTGATCAAAAGCAAGAAAAGTGAGACTACAGGTTTTCAGTTTTTCTTAAGCCATTGAGATATTTCTGCTTAATGTTTACTCACGTTCTTGCGAATCCAAAGTTACAAATGGCTTGTTACAGATTTTCTCAATGTAATATTGAATATATAATCCAAGACTGATGACATCAGCGGGCATAAAGAAAACTGATACCTTTCTTTACAAACTGTGAAGTTACTATCCGGTAGTGCATTTGTCAGAGGACTCAAATGAACTACCGGAGTTATGAAATAAGTGTATTGCTTGAATTGAGCAGTTCTGTACTTTCTAGTTTCTCTTTCAATATCTTTCTCTTAGTTCCCCCTGGTTTTCCTTATTTTTTGCTTATGTTCTCTTCATTTCTTGAGGGTCTGAAGTGTTGTTGTGTTTTTTCTCCTTCAGCATTTCTTCACTGTTCAAATCTTTTGTTTTCGTCTATTTGCTTCTTACTGGTCTGGCATGTGTAGTGTTACATTGCTGACTTCTCAAAGACTGAAAGTTTCATTCACATTTAAATTTGTGTTGTTTGAACTGAAAGTATACTACAGAGCTCAATTATTCAGATAGAACATTTAGCATAAATTATATATTTTCATACTCTTCTTCCTAGTTTCTCTTGGAACACATTTCAAAATACGTTGTGGTGATAAACTGCACTTTAACTCTTTTAAGTGATAATAAGCATAGAGGGGGGGAAAAAACTGTTCTTGAAAGATATTTAAATTTCATGTTTGTGTTCAGCCTTTCAGAATATGGTGATCTGTTTCAGCTGGGTTTAAAGTCAACTTTGTTATAATTTTCAGATAGTTTTCAACACTAAAAGAAAAAAATCTCTGAGCAATTTCAAACTTTTGTTGAAGTTTTTTTCAGACTCTTTACGAAATTATCATTTTCCTTTGAGTTAAATCTCATAAAAGCACAGTGCAGGTCGCTTGCTGGGCTGTTGTGGTTACAGTAAACTTCAGTGAAACAATACACTCCAGTTAGCATTTTTCCCAAGAAAGAATTTTAAATTAAAACCACTGGAAAGGGTGAAGCATTATTCTTTCTATGCAGTCTTGTTTAAGTGTGGTGTTTAGCAGTTTTCTTCTATCAGAATTTTTCCTTACAACTATTAATGTAGTTCATGCTTTATGTTTGTATCATATATTTCATACACTTACCTATGGTAAAAAAAGCTTGGTGAAGTCATGAAATCAGAAAGTACAGAAATTTATTATTTTTCTCTAATAAAGTGTTATCAATTATTTTTGTTTAAAAAAAGCTTTAAAGAATAGAATCGATAACCATTGAATTGAAGTAAGGTGAGATTTTATGAAAATGCTCTTAATCAATTGGTAAAATACAGTATTTGCTCTCAATTTCCAAAAGAGGAATCAAGTGGGAAAATAACGTCAAATTTCTGTTTTATAGGGATGGAAGCATAAACTTAATTGATTTGATTCAGTCTAAATTCTAATTCACTATAATAGAGCTCATTTTGTAGAGTCATTGAATGATAAGGTTGGAAGGAAGGTCACGGCTATCCAATGCTGCTGTTGTTTATCCGCTTTCGAAGACCTTCAGTGGTGAAGTCCAAGTTTCCCGGGGAGATGTTGCCTCACTCTCCTTAAGATTCCTTTTTTCTAGTCTTTCTGAATCTTCCTGCTCCAGTTTAAGCCTTTAGTCCTTGGGCTACTTGTTATTTATATAGAATACAAGATTTTTCCCATTTTCAATTCATCAGCCTTTTATGTCTTTGGAGAATTTTCTGATGCTTCCACTCATCATCTTATTCTATTGAGTTTTAGACCAACAAATCCAGATTGTTAATTCTTTCCTTGCAGGCCATACTTTCTAGACCTCTTACAACGCTTGCTGACTTCCTCTTGCATTCCTGTAGTTGATTCACATTCTTCTTTGAGTCATGCTCAGAACAGGGTACAGTATTGTAGACTGTCTTCACCAATGCTTAGGAGGAGGGAGTGGAAGGGTTATGTCATATTTATTTCAAGTGCAAACCTTGAGTTGACCTTATTTACAGAGCCATGCCGTTGTTGATTTGATTTTCTAGACTCTTTCCTACAAATCTGGTATCCCATCAATTTTATACTTAATTTTGTGCAGCTTATCATCCTCAAAACATGTTACTTACTACACATATAATAATGGGAGTTGAGGGTGGCAAGCAGTAATGAGGAAAATTCTGCATGACTCCAGTCATCCAGGCTATGGTGATTGATTGCCACATTATGTAAAACAGAGTGGTGGCTGGATTCTGACTTACAACTCGCCAGCCAGGCAATAATTCCTGCTTATCCATTTGGCTATATTTAAATAGCCTTATCATAGAGAAGCCTTTGTAAAACTGGCTTCTGTCTGCTGTCTGAATTCTTTCCAGAGAAAATTTGCACTGTGATGCAGCGTCTCGTGTTTGTCCCACTATGATTCTTTTGTTTTATGTAGTATTACATCTGCGACTTGACTGTGTATCAGTCACAACAACAAGAATCTGAATTTACATCTTTGCATTGTTATGGGAAGGGTAAGGGGTGGGGTGTGGGGGAAAGGACCTTATGACCTGATCATTTAAACAAAAATGTTCAAATAAATCAGTGTTACTTTGCCTACACTTAATTTTCTTACCCATTTCTCATTGTTGATTTACATTCTTGGGTATTGTACCTTAAATTGAACTCTATTGTACCCATTGAACTCTAATCCTTTTCACCACTGTACTTGATAATTTGCACCACAGGTTATGTATCTTAAGCTAGACTTCCTCTGCTTTGAATGAAAAAAAGCCATCCAACATAGCACAGATTTATTAGGTTGTTTTGGTTTTTTTTTTTCCCCATTGTGGTGTTGATTACTGAGAAACATAAGAGAAGCTGTTGGTGATGTCCATCGTGTGTGTTCTTATGCAATCGAGTTGCCTAAAAAGCATCAGTAGCCTGTGGTCTCCTGCATAATAGCTGCTAATTTATCAGAATTTGGGAAGTGCCATTAAAGTGTTTTTCAGGTTCAGATAACTGGTACTTGTGAAATAGCTACTAATGTCACTAATCCTGTTCTTCATTAAATTATTTAACTACTACAGAGCTTTGAAAAATTGACTTTGCAGAAAGTCATCCATTACTTTAACAAATAGGAGGATCATTTGGGAAGTCCAAGCCAGATTATGAACGAGTACTTCAAGTACTTCAAGAGCAGAAACATTGCTCTACCAAGTACCTGATTAACTTAAAGCATCCCGGATAATTCAATCTGTGAGTGAAACGGTTATCAAGAGAAGAACATGAAATTTGTCTTTTTGAAAAGAGATATATAAACATCTTTCTATTTGGTGATAATTTGTGCAACCTTTTCTTTGAGTATTTTAGAAGAACAATGTAATATTGTCTATTGGCATAAACTGCCAATTATCCAATATAAAATGGAGGTTTAATTGTATGGAAAACAAAAACCCAGTATCATCTATATTTCACTCTAGGAGAAAGAACTGAGGGAAATTAAAAAAAAGAAAAGCTACTTTCCAATAGAAAAGGATTGGTGTGGAAAATTTTATTGAAGTGGATATACTGAGTTGGTTCAGTAGTTTTTGTCTTTCTTGTTTCTTTAACACCGCTATTTGTTTGGAAAAACTTTTCATAATCTAAAATATGTAAGAACTATAATAAATCTTCTAGTGTGGTTGACCTATGCAGCGAGCATTTACACGTACTTATATATAATTTGATATAAACCCACAGGCAGAAATAATCTAGCATGAATTGAATAACAGCAGAAGGAGAACTTCAGTGGTAGTTGGATTTGTGATGGGGTGTATCAATAAGCGTGTACAAAGTTCATTGCTGTGTTTGATGCTTTGGGGTGAGGAGTTTTTTTTAAGCACTTCAAATTGAAAACACAAGGCAGATGATATATATTCAAAAGGTACATTATATCTGTTCTAGCAAATAGTTTCAACTAAACGGCATGTAAAACAATGTACAATTTAATGTGTGATTTTTTTCTGAAACTTTTGAAAAAACATTTTAATTTTGATACCGTGACATTTTAAAGCTCTAATTATGGACTCCTTATGGTAGAGCTACAAAACATGTTCAATAGCTGAATTTTATATGCCTGAATTGAATGTTTAATATTTCTAGTTGTGATCAAAGATAATGCTGAAAGGGAAAAGGAAGTCTGTGGGACTGCAAATGTATTTGAAAGACTCCTTATCGAAAATGAATTGTTCTAATCACCTGTTTCTTCTGATAAAGTATTCCATTGTTCTTAGTCCACTTGTCATTTATATCAATATGTAACAATATCTGTATTATTATTCTTTTGACATGTATAATCTTCTTCTTCCAGATCCATTTGAAGCTTTCATAATTTTTTCAATTCGCCATGAGATCAGAAAAATTGATCTTCACAAGCGTGACTACAGCCTCTTAGTTCCTGGTTTAAGAAATACAATAGCACTTGATTTTCATTTCAGTCAGAGTTTACTGTACTGGACAGATGTGGTAGAGGACAAAATTTACAGAGGCAAGCTCTCCGACACTGGAGGTATGAATTCAGTATTCGATTTCTTAACAGTAAGAACAACTGGGGTTACGGAGTGTTAGACCTGATCAATCGTAACTGAGCTACCATTCACAGAAACAGAATTATGATGACATTCTGCCTTTAGAAAGGTGTGTGTCTAGATTGTGCTTCACGTAGATTTAGAAGTTACAAAAGTTTCCTTTTGCAATATGCTGTAAGTGGACTAGGAAGAAATACCATCCCTTTGCATTTGCCATTTTATTCCAATGAGTGCAATATTGATTTTTCTCCTTTAATTTAATTTAATTTCGCCTTATTAAAGAAGTATAAGGATTTATCAGACATCTGACAAATTATCTGCTTTCACTAGGGGAAAGATTTTGCTTCATAATTTTATAGCATTCAGAAAGACTTGTTTTTTGCCCTGGCGACATAATTATGGCCTATAACGCGATATAATTCTCATAGTATATACAGAAGTGTTTCTACAACATGCTCTCTGTTCAAGTGTATGTTAAGGTGCTTTCCTGCATGTTTAACTTGCTTCTGTACAAGTTCACATATGCATCCATGTGTTTGATCTCTAACACATTTGGGTTTTGTTTTCTAGGTTGTTTTTTTTTTTCTTCTCATTTAGTGGGTGGTATTTGTGGGTATTTTTATATCCACAGATCCAGATCAGGAAAGAAATATCCTACTCTGCTAATTATGTAAAGACAGCCAAAGACTTGCTACTTTCTATTAACGGTTGTGGCGTTGGTATGAAACCATTAAAGTAGTCTGTTGTCGTCACTGTATTATAATCACACTGTACCACAACCCAGTTGACTTCTGTGCTGTATTTAAACACAATAATTTTAGTCTTGCAGCTGTCAAGAACTGACCTGCATCTGCAGAAAGCACTGTGCCTTCCTGGAAGTCCTGAGGGCAAACCGAGTGCTTCTGTAGTTGCCCTCTGTGTGAAAAATTTTGAATCCCACCAAAGGAAGTGTTTGGTAGGGAGAGTGTGAGACAGTGACAGTATGAATTGTGCATGTGAATTCGAAGGAAGAAAGTAAGGCTGTTTATTGTAGAGCTTTTCAAAATGTGTGCTCCGAGCAGGGTTCTCCCTGCCATTTCTGCCTTCATCACAATCTTTCAGTTTTCTCTTTTTCTGATTGAGAAAGACCCGACGTAGAGCTCTGTGAGTTTTGTCTAATATGTCTCGTCACTGGGAGGCAAAGCATAAGCATGTCCTTCACAGACACTGCAAAAGAGATCTCCGGTAATAGGGCACCCGTACATCTCCTCTGTTTCTCTGCATGTCACTCTGACCTTTGTGGGAAGTTTCAGAGCTTTACTTACTAAAGCATCAGAGAGCTAAATTTCTGTTACTGTGAAATGAAGTTTATTTGTGTACTGCCAAAAGTGTACTTATTTATAGCAGTCTATTGCATTTGTAAAGAAAAAAGTAAAAAAAATTATTCAATAACTCACTCAAGAGCGTATAATAGATTTGTATGTCCATGTTCGCTATGTTAGACTCTATACTAATTCCTTAAGCTCTTTCTTTCTTTCCCCACCTTTTTTTTAAGGTGTTAGTGCTATTGAGGTGGTAGTACAACATGGCCTGGCCACACCTGAAGGTCTTACTGTAGACTGGATTGCAGGAAACATATACTGGATAGACAGCAACTTGGACAGATCGAAGTAGCAAAACTGGATGGCACTTTGAGAACAACATTAATAGCAGGAGCTATGGAACATCCGAGGGCTATCGCTTTGGATCCTAGATATGGGTAATTATAAAGAGATTACTTTTTTGTGTTGCAAAGTATTTTAAAGGTAGAGGTTTAAATGTGAGATTGTTTGATTTCCTTTTCCTCCTGTGAGTTGTAGATCCTAACATCTGTAATAGTTCATTTAAGTATATATCGACTAAAATACAATCTGTTATTAGTGTGTTTAACCCCAGTGAAAAGGGTTAAGAAAAGGTAAGTCAGGATCTATTTGTTAGCAAATTACTTCCATTGCTATGTGATTTTCATTTAATTTTTTAACGTGGCTGATAGTAACTGGAGCCTCTTGTCTAACCTTCCTGTGTGGATAAATGACAAATTTAGGCATTCCCAAGGTAATTCGTCTCACTTGGAGATTGTATTTTGGAGGGACGATAAAAATGTAACTTAGATATTACAGGAAGACTAAAAGTTGAGTGAAGTAAATCCCACCTTTGTGTTTGGTTCTCCATCTTTAACGTGGAGATATTGCTTGCCAACTTCGATCAGTATTTTTCTACCCATTCATAAGGGATATTCTATAAACTGGAATACTATTTATCATATGCAAGTGAGTGTAGTAGATTCAGCCTAATGCCATAAATACATATTTTATATAATGCCTGTCATAATTAAATGTTTCTAATCACTATTAGCATGTTTTCGTAGTATTGAACAAAATATTAATTAAAACTGGACCAAACTGGGTGATTAAAAGAGAGTATGCTTAAATTTAAAATTGCCTGATTTTGGTAATACGCAAACACAATAAAACTGTTTTCCCATAAAGAGTAATTTTAGCTCTCATCAAACATATATATGTATTTCACAATTCCATTTATTTTTTGGTAGAGCAAAATGACCAATACACTCCATTTACAGTAAAATTTAATTCAATAGACCTGAAGTAGTGGAAGAGAGGTAAGCTGTTCATGGAACCCTTAACTCTGAGTCAAGTGTCAGTTCTGATTCTGTGTTGAAATTCAGTCTACTACTACCAAAAAAATTATAATTCTTGGAGTTAAAGCAGTGTTTTGAAGTTATATGAAATTGCACACTCATTACAGAAACCTCATTATATAGTGTATCTAGCTGGAGCCTCATAGAGAGAAAGTAAATGTGACCAAAAAACTATAAATTGCAATGAGATTGCAGAGTCATGATATTTAATTTTGTTTAGGAACGTGCTTTGGTCTGTCATGCGTCTTCACTGAATATTTATTTCAGAAACACAGCTGGGACATAAAAATAAAAGTAGATAAAGTCCCAGATTGTGGGACCTGAAGTCTCTCGGGAAGCTAAATTCTGAACTGGGAAGTACATGCTTTAACAAATAACAGTGCTGCCCTCACAATTCAGATGCTGGAAAGCTTATTTACAGAGTGCATCGCTTATCTATAGAAATCTTTAAAGACGCATCCTGTTGGCAGAAGAATTGGCAGATAAGTTGTTCAAATTAAATGGTTGGGGGAAAAAAAAATTAAAATCATTGCTCTTCCTGAAACTGAAGGCTTAATCTGCCTTGTGAAAAGCTAGAAGCAATTGTATGCTACATTTTGTTAGAAGTGAGGAAAGAACAAAATCTTTGAATGCAGATGGGAACAGCTCCTCAATCTTTTCACAAATAAATATGAATAAACAATCACTGCTGACTCAAAGTAGATGGTTGTGTTAGGATTGCATGAATCCTGATTCCCACTGGAGGCTCAGCTGCCATAGCTCCATCCCAGCCTGCAGTGAGGCTGAGCATGTATTCTGTCTACACACACACAGACGCATGGATAAATAAACGTGTATATATATATAAATATGTGTGGCCATATAGGTCTGCACAGGCAGAAGTCCTCAGCAGTGAGACAGACAGTGTTCTGATCCTCCTAACCTGTCTGGCTGTCAGTATGAAGGTCTTCTACTGGGAAATATATAGGTATGTATAATGTGGATTCCTCCAGTAGCTGGATTTAGACAGCTGGTCCACCCAGTGGCTGTGTGGGGATTGCTGGGCTGCCCAGCTGCTGGCTTCAGGACCTGTGAGCCCCAGAGGCTGCAGCCCACGGCAGCTGCTGGTCAGCATCCCATCCCACACACTGCTGTAGCTGGCTGTAGGCACCCAGTCCATCCAGGAGTGAGCCCTGGATCCTCACTGTTTTCCAGCTGCCTGTCAGAAGAGGTGCACACAACACGCCACACGTACAGACGAGTGTCTCAGTCAGGCCCCCAGGCTTCATGGTCTCTCTGCCAATTGGCCTGGACACCCTGGTCCTTCTGGTAGCCAACTCCCTCAGGTGCGTTGCTCCCAGAGACACATGCATACATCTGCCTGCCAATCCACTTCTTGTGCTCACTAGTTAGTCTGGCTTCACCTTCAACGATGATCATGATCTGCCCTGACATGCACACCCTCACTTGCTCCAGTTGCCTGGCACCCCAGATGTACTTGTTGTCTGGCTCCAGCTGCTGGAACACAGCTGTCTATACACCCAGTGTGCACACAGAGCAGAGACCCTCACCCAGAGAGAGACATGGAAAATTGGCAGAAAAACAGGTCTTTTTATTTCACAAAGCTGATGAAGGGTCTAGAGGACAAGTCCTATGAGGAACAGCTGAGGGAACTGGGTTATTTAGTCTGGAGAAAGGATGCACGAGGGAGACCACCTCACTCCCTACACTACTGAAAGGAGGTTGTAGTGAGGTGGGAGCCAGTCTCTTCTCCCAAGTAAGAAGCGATGAGACAAGAGGAATGGCCTCAAGTTATGCTGGGGGGAGGTTTAGGTTGGACATGAGGAAAAATTTCTTCCCCAAAAGGGTTGTCAAGCCCTGACCTAGGCTGCCCAGGCAGGGGTGGAGTCCCCATACCTGGAGAGGATTAAAAGGTGTGTAGATGTTGTGCTGAAGGACATGGTTTAGTGCTGTCCTGGAATTGATGGCTGAATGTTTGTACTCAATGATCTTACAGGTCTTTTCCATCCTAAATGATTCTACAGTTCTGTGATCTTTTATACCCTTACCCCTTATTATTCAACATAGCATGTCCTACTGATCACAGGCACCCAATGGAGAGGCCTTATTAGAATATATGTTCAGGACTGAAGCTATACTAGCTTACTTGTGAAAAGTTTTGTTACAGTCTGACTCCCTGCATTAGCTCTTTACAACTAAGTAGAAGTTTCATATCAAAGGTATTCTTTTCCTTTAACAAATGAAAAGTTTGTGTGTTGTTGAAAACTTTATAAGCTAAGAACAGTTAGTGTGTGTCTTTTAGCCTTTTGGTGACACTGCTTCTGTTACTTAACAAGAAACTTCTTCGGTTATACAGGTGAAAGCTCTCCTTATGGGAATGACAGTTGGAGACACAACTGAGAGAGCCTACCAAACAGCACATCTTTTCAGTTCTCTTAGCAGGACTAAATTCGTTAGTAACATATGAACATCTTGGGTCTTCATTGGACACTCTTATAATAAATGGAAATCTATTTCAGCCAGTTCCTTAATCCTGCTCCCTCAAATCACCCTTCTTCCCCTTTCTCCCCTCCCCATCCTCCTCATCTGTGGCATTGCTTTCAAAGGCTCTCATTATAAGTTTGGGGTTTTTATTTTTAATGAGCTGGGTTTCTAACTATAGAAGAAGACAAGGCAAGCTGTTACTTGTGTTAATGGATGTGAAAAAGGGAATGCTATTAAACTTCTAGTTTTTAAAAAACTTTTGAGTTTCACGATTCCTCTAACTCTAGTCATGAAATATCACCTTCTCATTACCTTATTGCTTCAAGGAATTTATATAGTTGCCCAAATTAATCTGTGATTATTCCTTTCGTTTAAAATGTGTGAACGTCTGAAATTTTTTCCAGCTATTGTCTTATTAAACCATTTCAGATTATTCCTCATGCTTTATATTTTCTGTTATCTCTTTTCGTTTCCTTCACAGAATTCTGTTTTGGACAGACTGGGATGCAAATTTTCCTCGCATTGAATCCGCTTCCATGACGGAGCGGAGAGAAAGATCATATATAAAGATATGGATACTGGAGCCTGGCCTAATGGCCTTACTGTGGATCACTTTGAGCAAAGAATAGTATGGACAGATGCCAGGTGAATTGATAACAGTATTCTCAGTTCATATTTCTGCATGTAAGAATAATGATTTATAAACCGTTAATACTGTATGAACTACATAATTTCTTCACGGTCTTTGTGGTCTGTAATGGTAGACCTTAATTGACCCTAACCAGCTTCTCAGGCATTCCCCCGTATACCCTGCCCATGGTCCCAGGAGCCCATTTCAGATCAGCTCTGGAGCGCGTCCCCTGTCTGAGTGACACCACTGGAGCACCAGTCTTCAGCCCAGTCACAGCAGTGCCTGGTCTTGACCCCTGTCTTGTCACCACAAACTCTTCTGGTGATTTGGACTCTTGGTTGAAACCAGCTGCCCCCCCACCCCGGGGCCCGCTCTGCTCGCCTCGCTCGAGAATATCGGGATGTGGCCCTAGACTGTGAAGCCTCTGCCCTGCCAGCTGTGGTATCACCCATTGCTTCTGGCTCCCTCTCCATTAGAGAGCAGTCACCCATTTGTCCTCCCTGACACTTAGAGATGGAAGAACAAAGCTGTTTCACTATTTTTTCTGTAAGTTCATCTGATGGAACTGATTTTCCTACTGTATTTTCACAGCATGGAGGTAACTTTGAAATTTAAAAACAATATGCAAGCAAACCTGTATTTATGTTCCTAGTCAAATTAATAATGTGAGCTAAATTAATAATGTGAGCTAAATTAATAATGTCATCCCTGAAGTTAATGAATGCACCATAAACATCGTTTGGTCTTACAGTACGTAAGAGTAAGGGGTTTTTTTTCACATTTTGCACCAATGTCTTAATGGTTGTGTGATTGTACTTTAATCTTAAATTTGGGTTGTTTTGTAGATCGGATGCCATTTATTCTGCATTATATGATGGAACCGGCATGATAGAGATTATACGGGGTCATGAATATCTTTCTCACCCTTTTGCTGTTTCTTGTATGGGAGTGAAGTATATTGGACAGATTGGCGGACCAATACACTTGCAAAAGCCAATAAATGGACTGGCCAAAATGTCAGTGTAATACAAAAAACAAGCGCTCAGCCATTTGATCTTCAGATATACCATCCAAGTCGTCAGCCACAAGGTGACTATTTTAGAATAATTAATTATTATTCCTACGAGGGGGAAAAAAGTATTCTTTTTTTATATACAAATAACTATGAATTTGCCTTGAACTGACAGTTCTTAATTAAATGTCGTATAAAGGTCTCTTCTTCGACCAAATAATTCTGTATTCAGCACTAGCATTCCATGTGAGGTTATAGAATCTTTATTCAAACCACAAGCTTCATGGGATCAGTGTTTGAGTATTTGCCCATTTGGACTCTTGTTCTTCATCTGTTACAAGTATAGGACAGAACCACGTTTATCTAAAGGCTTCCAACTTTTTTAACTGGAGTAACTAGTCTGACTAAATAACATGACAGGGGTAGCTGTCTTTCTCTTGCTTCTCTGCAGAGCAAGCTGAACTTTTCTATGAAGTAAACCGTGTATACAGTTCTTAGTTGTAAATAGTCAATTTGTGTTATAATTTGCCTTCATTTACTGATTCATTTGTCTGTCTCTGTTTGCTTCTTGATCTTCTTCACCCTTAAGACTGCATAACTTAGATTCCACCACTGTAGACTGCTACTTTTCTACCTAAATAGCCCCAGTTGGGTGTTGTCCATAAACTGATGCTTTTCCAAAGCATATCCTATTCACTAATAGCTTTTAGCTTAAAATAACATTTTCAATTTTCAATTTCAAATTAACACAGTATGACATTCATGGGAGAATGAGCTCAACCTGCTGGAGGCATGAGGTTGGAGTTTTAAAACTTCAGGAAGCATCAAAACTTATTTTTGGTGTGGATAACAATCAAGAACTGAAAGGGTTTTCACGCTGTGTGCATTAGTTAAAATAATAGGGAATTCTTTAACTATTTCTTGATACATTTTTTTTTAACTTTCCATTCTCATTTGTGTGTATATTCATCTGTATATATTTCCATTTCAATTTTTTGCCAGCTTTTTTAGTATAACGTCTATTTATACCAGAGCACTGCTGTACAATTATGGAGAGCATGTAGGATTTGTCATTAGGTAGATAGTCCAACAGCAGTTGTGTATTTAGCAATCTTCAGCTACTATAACTTCACATAAAACTGTATTAATCTTGAAAATGAAAGCTGACCAGGTTTTATCTATTTGGTTAATGAAATACTCTATTGAATTCCTAATGAAAAATGCAGGAATCTGATAAAATTTAGCTCCTTGAGACAGATTTACAATGTCTGTGGCATAGGTAAAAAAGACTATCATTTTCCTATAATTTCAGCTGAAGCTTCACATGGTTTTATTACACAGTAGAGAATCTCTCATCCAGATGGTAAATATTCAAGAAATTCAAGTTATTGATTTCAGGGGTCATACATGTGAAGGTTCATGAGGACCAAGAAAAGAAATCACAGAGTAGCCTATTAGTTACATATCTATTATTTTTCTAGAGTATAACTGCATTTATTACTTCTCTGAGGATTGTGAGGATTACAGATACAGAGATTTTATTTAACTAGTGTAAAATTATTTTCCACTTTGAATTTCTGGCTTCAGTTATGGCAAAATATAGATAGTACCTAAGCATGTGCTAAGAATATAAACAATAATTAAATCCAAATTTATTACAGAGGGACTTGGCACATCTTGCTGTGGTTTGATCCTGATACCTACCTGCTGGTAGCACTATCTGCTACTGGTCCAAACACGTCTTCCTGCTTTCCCTGATACTTTTTTCCCAGGTGCTGTCTAGTTGAGGATAGGTGAATCCAAGATACTTAGTACAGTGAGAAATGGGTGATCTTCTTCTTTCTAACAGTTATCTTCCCTTCTACCATCATAAAAAAAAAAAAGATAATTTTAATAAGGCTTCATGGTTTCTTCCTTCACTGGCTTTTCAAAGTCCCTGGATCCCTGGCTTGGGAATCACAGATCTAAATGGAACTAGCTGGAAAGTCTTGTTAGATAGTCATTTACTAGGAGTCCTTGGACTTCTGAATCAGATCCTTGACCTCATTCAGTGTGAAAAGAATGAGGAATGAGGTGGTTAGCTGAAGTAGTAATGAAAGGATATGATAGGATTCTGAGCAGAATGCAGCGGTTCTGAGTAAACTTCTTCAGTTATTTTGTCGGAATAATACTTGGAGATGAGTTATCTCAGTGGATCCCCATGTAAATGAAGAACTAAAAGTGACTTTTTTTATACAACTACAGCTACACTGATGTTTAAATAAAGTTACAAAACCAAGTAGAGGATGGGGTGACATTCTTATGATATTGCTGACACTTTTAAAACCCATTCTTGGAAAGAAATACGTTAAAGTCTTGATAAATAAGAGAACGGAGGACAGAACCTCTCAACCACAGCTGGCATGCCAGCTTTCTCAGAACAGTCCAACTCTTCAATATAACTTTCCTACACGTGTAGCAAAATTTCTTTTAGTTGTTATCAGACATCAGAGGGAAGAATTAAGTCTCTGTAGGCTTTTTGCATTTTTTCCATCAATAAGTCATGGGTTATTTGTAAACAACAAAACAGATCATCCCAAACAGAACAAGTTTTGATTAATGAATGAGGTGAGTTGCCCTTTTATTGATTATCCCTATGTTTAAGTTTACTTCAGCAGCTAGGATTGTGAATAATACATATTTTATAGATACCACATCTAAAGCAACACAGTTAATAGTGAAAATAAACATATACAACTGTACATATATGTACTTAACATAAGAGAATGTGTATGTCCATTTTCCCTCTTATTTTCATAGTTTTGAGTACAATGTTTCATTCTGGCATGCTCGAGATACCACCAGGTGCATTTTCTATTAGTAAACTAAGTTCTGTTGTCATAGGACACATCTGGGCTGTATCTAGCTATAGCTTGTAGCTGTGGAAGCTCTTGGGATGTCCCTTGCAAAATATCAATGCTGAAAAAAAGAATGGAATATGTGTCTTTATTGTGAGATATAAAAAAGGACAGTGAATTGATTTGTATGTAAACATAGGAAAGTAAAAAATACCACTGGAGGGTGACCACCAGTTAGCTATAGAACGGTCCATGGTCTCTGGATGAATTTCAGCTTTCTGCCAAAAATTTAATTGCAATAGAAACTACTTTAAAATTCATGTCACGTATGCTGGTCTTTTAATATTGAGAAATGTTGTTTTGTTTTTCTTCTCACCCAGGGCTTGTGGGTGCTCAGTAAGCTATTTTATCTTAGCAGGTTCTGAGCACTCTTTATTCGAAAACATTAAACTCTGACAATTTTGTGTGGCTTTTTAAGTGTCTTAGAACCCATTTCTGCATTATTTACATATAGAAGACTATGGATATAGCTTTAATGTAAATGAGTGCCAGCAAGTAAATTCTCCCTGCATGCTGGTAGACAAAAGATTTGAAGAATGTTCTATAATAGCATGCATTGAAAAAAGGAGAGCAATGATTACAACTCACTGTTAGTTTGTGAGTCTGAGCCTGATAAGGACTCGCAGTAACATCTCCTAATCTACCTTCCGATATGTTACATGCTGTCAGGATACATTTTTCTGATGGTTTTATTTTAAAGTTATAATGAACTTACATTATCAAGAATGCTGCTGGTTTTCAGTGGACAAGTTCTTTGGGCTTATGACTTTTTGGAAGAAGCCTATTAGGAGAATTTACTTTTTAGGCCAGGCTACTGTTCTGAGAAAGCTGTCTGAATTCTGGGCAAAAGCGTGTGTATGCCCAGGACCTTAAAATATGGGATGAATAAACATACATCTCTGCACACTCCTTCCAAGTAATAGGTTTTCTATTTTTTACAATTAGTCACTTCCTGAACTTTAGGATTTGAGGAAGTGTGTTCTGTATTTGATGTTTTCACTGTAGGAGTATAGTTCCCATTAGCCATTTCTTGCTGTCAGAAAAAAACAACTATTTTCAGTGTGGGCTGGGCCAGGCAAGGTCTTTAGAGAGAGACTATAGCCTAGGGAGACATCAGTCAGCATGCCATGGTCACAGGTACCTTGGCCTCAAGGCAAGGTATAAGCTGTAGAAAAGTTATCAGCTGTTTGTTTGCCAGAATCAAGAAGTTCAAATATCAAGTTGTGTAATTGCAGCTTTTATTTTATGATGTAGAAAACACCAGATTCTGATTTAAGATTGGCCTTCTGGATTTGATCTAAATTATTCTCTTTCAATGGGAAGCAGATTTTGTTTGGTTGGGTTTTTTTTTCCTGCAAATCTGCAGATTTATCGGAGCTGGAGTAATAGTGAATACTTCTTAATTTTTCTTTTGAACCTGTGGCAATTTTACAATAAATGAAACAAGAGAGCATGCAGTTTAGAATCCCCAAGTAAAATAAACAGTAGGTTTGCATTGCTAAATGTCAGTTATAAATATTGCACTGAAGGACAATAATTTTGAGGTCACAGCTTCATAGGTATATATCTGGGTCACCATGTACGTAATAGGTTATTAGCTTTTAAATATCTCAAGCAAATTATTTGGATTGAAATAAAGCAGAGCAAAGCTAAACAATTTACTGTAGTCTAAAGCAACATTATTTCAGTTAATCTGGGACAGATGCTCATTTAAGGTAGTGAGGTGATAGTGAGATATTTGTATGGACGACAGGTTCATCTGTCAGTAAACCACAGGATTAGGGAAGGCTTCGTGACCCAACACAGATGATGTCACGTGTCGGGAATACGAGTTTGAGACCAGCTCGTCTTCACAGAGTCAAAGCTGTGTGTCAGGAATGTGATTAACATAGCAAACGCAGGTTTTCTAAGAATATTTTCTCATTATATTTTAAAAATCTACTTGCTGCCAAGGAACTAGGTCTTCTGTGTTACGCACAGAAGTTGTACCATGAGGTGTACTACTGAGGATATGTGATGAGAGGAGTAAATATAGTGCTTTGGAAGCTCATGGCTTGGAAACAATTAGGAAGCTGTGAATTCCTCACGCATTCCCCAGTTTTTGCATTTCTCAAGGGTATAACTTTGAATTTAAATAAAAAACAAACATGGCCATGGTGTTATTTTTCTTTTTGCAGATTTCTTTTTATAGACTGAAAATCAGGACAAGCAGTATAATAACTGCTGAATATAAAGTAAATTGGTACCACTGGGCTCTTTTGTAATTAAAACATGAAACCATTTAACTTCACAGAGCTGTTTTGTTACAATATTCTGCTGAGGCCTGGATTGCTAGCTCTTTAAATAAATAACTTTTAAGAGAAATGTAGCTTAAGATGTGAATGAGCACAGGGTATTTTATGTTGGGGGGATTTTAAAAAAAATTACTAGTTTGAGGTTTTATCACAACCTTCTATGTGTATTCTTTTACTTCAAACCACCAGCAAGATTTGTATACGTATTATAAATCATGCAAAATATAGGCAATCTTCTGAACTTTAAATTGGATTCCTCTGTGCCTTGTGCAGTTCCGTTTCTGTTTCAGGAATTATAAACAGTCTTTCATACCTTCGTCTTAACTCAGCATCCTGTCTTTGATGGTTGGTCAGTGCCTACAGGGAAGTATGGACCAGGGGGAAGTGACAGCCTTGCTCCACCCATGGAGCCTGGCAGCTTCCTGTAACCTGTAACTCAGTGGATTTTGAACCTAAAATGGGATCTTTGTGCTTCAAGGCTTTAAAGCCTTATAAAGGCTTTGACTGATTCTTCTTGCGTGACCTTTTCTAGTTGACTTTTGGACTTACCCAAACTTGATATCTACAGCTTTTTGGTCAGTTGGCTCTGGTGGGTAACTATGCTGTGTGAGAGAGGACCTTCTCTTGCTTGTTTTGACCCTAATACCTACTATCTGTTAAGTGTGTCCTAGCTCCTGTAGTAAGGTATTGGACAGTTGTTTCATAAGTATAAATATAATCTGTTGCTTCAGAAAGGATCATGGAGGTATGATTACTATTTCAGTGCTCACCCTCTTGTGTGTAACTTGAGGTTGTTTTTTGCCTTGTATATAACAATACATGTATTGATTTTTTTCAGATGTTTTATTCCTCAGTCACTGTCATGTAACTCTTGTGTAGCTTGTTGCACTTGGATTTAATGTAATCCTTTGTCACCTTTTATTGTTATTTACTTGAACAGTAAATTTCTGATTTTTGGAAGTTTTCTATAAAGCACAGCAACTGCTCCTGAAAATACTATTGCCTTTGGCCCTTCCACATGGTAATACCCTAGCATTACAACATTGGTGCTTCTCCCTAGTATGCCAGGATGCTTTTTTAAGGTCCATCATCCCAGGCAGTCCCCTTCTTAGTTTTGGACTTAGATCGTTAATTACATTTTTCTAACTTTTGCAGTACCCTTTCATCTCAGTCTGTAACCTAGGGGGAGGGAGAGGGGCAGGAAACAGATTCATTAACAAGAACTGCAGAATTACAGAGTATCAAGAAGTGTGCTATCTCTAGCTAATAATACTCTCTTTATTTTGTTTCATGATGAATATGTAAATTTTTAGATGGTATACTGACTAATTCTTCAAATGAACAATTAAAAACTGAAGTAGAACTAATGAATATAGGAAATAAATATGTATTTAGAACTAATGCATTCTTTGGTCAGTCCTAGGTTGCAAATTTCAAAGAATAATGCGAAAATATCAGATATAATCGGTAGTATAACGATTTTAACTTGACTGAGTACAGCAGAAGGATCTTTGGCCTTATGAAAAGCAATACAACAGAAAGTATTGACAGTGAACAGAGGATTACATCTATAACTGATTTTAAATGAGAGTGGAAATAGATTGTCAGCAATTGAAAAGTATCCTTTGATGTAACTGTAGTGGATATAATTGAAGGTATAGGCAGAATGTAAGTCATGTTGTACACCATTAAAGTATAAGATTATATTTTTGCCTAGCTAAAATCTGGTGCCAAGAAGGGACAGGTTCAATATGAAGTTAATATAGAGGATAAGCCGGTCCCTAGTGAGTGCATGTTCAGAGGTTGTAAGAGTAATTGTTCATTTGTCAACTGGTGATAGAATGTCTGAGTTTTTAAGGGTTGCTGGTCAAGAGAAATAAACATTTTGTTTAAATAATGTTTAGAGAGCAGCCAAGAAGAAATATGTGACAAAGAGTGACATATGTATATCTGTCTGCTGTACCTGTAAGACAAATAGATTGACAAGCAATCAGCAGTGGAAATCAATAAATAATGCAAAAGGCTGGGCAGTTGGTGAAAATGTCAGTTCTGTGGGTGGTTGCCGTGATCAAAAGGTAAATAGAGTGGTGGAAATTATGAGAAAAGGAATAAAGAACCAGAGGGAGGGAACTGTGATGCTGTATACATCCACATCACTACCATATCCTGAATGCTGTATACAGATCAGATAAAAGATACTGAGAAAGCTTGACAGGCTGACCAGGATTATGTGAAGGGTTTTTCTATGAGGACAGGTAAGCTGATGCTTCTTGAAATACAGCTTATAGACAGGCTTCTGTGTGGTGGCAATCTGTGAAATCATATATGGCATGAAGAAGGTGAATAAGGAATGGCTATTCACAATAGAAATAGAAGAAAGTGTTAGAACTAGCACAAGGAAATAAGAGCCAAATTTTTGAGAGAGAGCAATAGCATACCTATTTGTCCTCGAGAAAAATTTTTTTTTTTTCCATTAGAAAGTAAAGAATGGGCTTAACTGTTATCCGGTGTGAAAGCAGCATAACTAGGAAAGGAATATATACATATCTGCTGCTATAAGTAACTTTTAGATTATGGTAGGTTTACTCCTCCACTTGTTTATGCATGTGGAAATAATACGTTTGCTTTATAATACTTCCTTTTCCACCAATTTTGTATTCCGTGATATATGAAGGGAATAGCGATGTGGACAGGTAGTACACAACTTGTACTGTCTCGCCTTTACTCGTAACAGACTCTAACCACAACTCATTCTTTAATGTGGTCATTAACCAGCAGGCCTTTTTCTCTTCTGCATGTTCTTCTAGTTAAAATCCCTACTCAAATAGCACCTTCGGTAGAGAGCATCATGGCACTGCTTGCACAGAAAGACAAAATGCAAAGAAGATATTAAGCCAGTAACCAAGAATAAATATTTTTAAGCTTATTGGCCCAGCTGACTTTTTGTCAGAGGTTTAGAAGAGCTGGCGGAGAGCATGTGAGAAATTTGTTTTTAATAAACCTTGGACCAGCAGGAGAAACTGCAAAAGAAGAGAGAGTGCTGGGTGGTGTCCAGCGCTGCCAGTGTTGAAAAGGGCAAATGGGATGACTTCAGAGAAAACCATAAAAGCCTCTGATTTTTATTTTTTTTTTTTGATAGAATGGTGCATAAGGCTTTGAAAGTTTCATTCTTCCTGTAGTACTGGTCAGACAAGTAAGTAGTTAAAAGACTCAGGGGTTGCCGGATAAATGTAAGGAAGCATGCACTGATGAAAAGAAATGGTTCAATGAAGCAAACCTTGAGTTTGTCTTCAAATTTTAGTGCTTGAGTTTGAGCCAAATTTGTTTCACAAAGAAATTCAAACATCGGGTTTCTCTAGCTATCTAATTACTTAGAGTGTGGGAGAAATAAATTCTAAACTAATTGTTTCTGTTAGTTATATGTTTGTCGTTATAAGTCAGTCATTCCTACTTCCCTCTTCTTCACTGTTAATTTTCTAAGTTGGTTTGTGGGGTTTTTTTATAGTAAATGGAAAAAACCAGCATTGCTTTGTGCTTGGAGTGTCTCTGCAGGAGTGCTCTGGAACTGTATAATAATGAATAAAGATAACAAGAATAGTTCCTAGGTTTATAAGACTAAGAAGTGTTCTCTGATCAGCTTGCTTTCTGCTCTTTAAAGCAATTTTAGCACATCTTGTTCAATAAGTGAACTGTAGGAAGCAACTTGCAAAAAGCTACACTTAGAGGGTTTTCTTTGAGCAAAGTAGAAATACTTTGGCATGTTTTGTCAAATTATCTTTGCATGATAGATTTCCAACTAATATTCTAGTAGGTAGATAAAATTGAGAGGGAACATTGAATTTGCCAAAATTCATTGCATAGTCTAAGCCTCTTCACAAAATCAAATTTGTTGTTCAGGTCCTCTTTTTTTTTTTTTTTTTTTGTCCCGTGTTGTGTCCTGGTTAGGAGTGTACACTTCTTTACATTTAAATAGACAGTAAAATAAATATCTCACTCAAAGATTTTATCCGAAGTAGCGTCATGAAGTTATATGATAAATTTTATGGCTGTATTAACAATAAAAAAAATCTTGCTGAATATTAGCCTAGAAAAAATTATTAGAATAGAAGCTCAATTAATCAATGAGGCCTGGGGTTTTTCTTCAAAGAGAATTGTCACCACTTTCTCACCAGTGTAGCTCATGCTAGTTTGATAAACTTTAGTTCCAAAAGGCGTTTTTTATATTTTGTGTATTTCATTATTCAATTTTAGCTTCCAATCCATGCGCTGCTAATGAGGGCAGAGGTCCATGTTCTCACATGTGTCTGATCAACCACAACAGAAGTGCTGCGTGTGCTTGTCCGCATCTGATGAAACTGTGCTTTAGACAAGAAAACCTGTTACGGTAAGTTTTCCTTCTGACAAAGCCTGGACATTATATTGATTTTAGAATTCTGAGCTGAACAAATCAAAATACATAATCTTAAAAACATTCTTTCTGGTGCATTTAATGATATATTTAAAAGGGGCATCTGCTTTTTGACAGTTGATAACCTTATTCTAAGATATGAGGTGTGTGGAGCTTTGATATTTTGTTACTGCAGCCACGTCTTTCTGTTGCTTATGTGTATGATTGTTATAAAACTTATCTCTGCAAAACAGGAAGATTTATACTGCAAAGTGCGTCATCAGAAAATGGTAAGTCAGGTAAGCTGAAATAACAAAAAGGTGCTTAATAGCCCTAAATCTCTACCTGTTCTTCTAAGTTGTCTTAGTTTCATTTCAAGGATTAAGGAAATGAAATTAAGAGTAAATATTAGACATGCAGCCTTGCAGGGGATTTCTAATAAAAAATTACAATAAACACTTTTAAGCTAAAAAGCCCTCAAAACGTCAAATAAGTGTGTCCTATTATCTGTAAAACCTTGTAATACACTACTCTTTCAGTGTAGCTTGATAATGTTTAGGAAATAAAAAGTATTTTGTCCTATTTAGTGTGTGTACGTAAACATAATATCCAGAATTAATGTATTTTTCCTGTGATTTTTAATGCTCTGTGACATACTTTATTTCTCAAGTGTCACCAGGCTACTGGTTTACTGGATATGTTAAAATCACTCATATAAACTTTAATTTACACATTGTAAATTGATTTAAACAAAATTACTTGGACTCCTGTTAGTGGATGAGGATTGATGTTTTTCTTTATTCTAACAGAAAGGAAGAAATTTCTTCTCTAGCAAGGCGTTCAGAAATAAGGAGGGTTGGACATAGACAACCCATACGTCAACTTCATCACGCCTTCACTGTTCCTGAACATTGATGATGTGACAGTCATAGATTTTGATTGCGGTTGAGGAACGCTTATACTGGACTGATGTGAAACACAGACCATCAAACGTGCCTCATTAATGGGACTGGCTTAGAAACCATATTCAAGAGGTAAATAGCGTAAACGTGAAGTAAAAATGATTCGCTATCGGTACACGTGTGTTTAAAAGCATGCTAAATATAAGCGTGCAAGTTCTTGTTAAGTGTACTTTCACAGATACTGGATATATGATGTGAACAAAGGGAAAGCACAGTATTGTTAGGATTCTAGTTAATTGTATTGATTCTCACTTCATTTTTATATAAATAAATTGGGACGTAATTGTAACATTGCTTTTTAATACAAGATTGAAATGTGTAGTAAACAATGGAAATACTGTCTTCTGGGGACGTAGAAAAATTACCATATCCTGACGTAGCATTGCATTGAAGAATTTCCAGTGACTTCCTATGGCCTTTGCCTACCTGTGCTGACCTAGTGAAGACTTATCTCCATCAGAGTTAGTTTTTCTTTCCAGGTCCATGTAAATATTTCAGCTTTGGCACTGTTGCTTTGTTGTTTTGGTGATACTGGCGTTATGCATTTACCTGTTGTCTTGCAAAACGTGTCATGTTCAAAACTGATTGCATCAAACTGCCTGTGGTGCTTGAATGCTACGAGGAAGTGGAGTCTTTTGATCCTGGGTCTTTGAATCACGTATACATTTGTTCGTCCTTGCTGCTTCAATTACTTATAATGCTACAATTTCAAGTTTTCCTTTTTACTGACCTTTTTTCAATATAGGTAGGTTGCTTACAGCAATAAAAGGAAAGTTAAACTACTGGAAATGGAAAATCATGGCTGGCAGGGGTTTTTGTGGTTAACACCTTCATTGTTGCAAGCTTTTGCTCTGTACTTTGAATACAGAAACTCAATGAATTGCAAAGACTGGTTTAATAGGTAAAGCAAAGCAGCCTGCCCAAGAAAAGCAAAAATAAAGAATTTATTCACTGCTTCCCATCAGCTGACAGATGTTTAGGCCATTTCCAGGAAAGCAGGGAAGTAAAGTTGGAGTCTTCCAAGTCTCAGAAATAAACCCAAAAAAGTGATGTAGCTACTTACGTGCTATAGAACTTGCTATAGATCAGTGATTTTAAGTCAAAATATTTGGTACCTGAGCCTTCCTGGTTCTGAAGAAGGAAGCAGGCTTTTAAACTCAGCATAGTTTCGTTTTAGAAAGCATTTAATGTCCTGTATGGCAAGTATGACTCACAACTAAAGAATTATGAACCTTCCCCTTAGGAGTAATATTTACGTTTATTAGATATGACAGTTTAAACTTCCTAGTAGAGGCTAACTCATTCTACACCACCATCCCTCAAATAAAACCAAAGCAAATGACAACTTTTTAATAGTGCACTGAGTAATAAAGTGCGTTCTGAAGTAGAAAATACACTGCAAAATTCAGCATCTGTCTGATTATTAAATGGAGAGTAATCCAGAAAGAAATCAAAAGAAACAACTGCTTTCACTTTTTGCAGATATTCAGAGTATCAGAGGTCTTGCGGTGGATTGGATATCACGTATTTATTGGATTAGCTCAGAATTTGATGAAACACAAATTAATGTGGCACATTTAGACGGTTCCTTAAAACCTCAATCATCCACGGAATCGATATAACCCCAGTGTCTAGCAGTTCACCCAGTAAAAGGGTAAGGTATCTGTGGTTTTAATAAGTAAAGCTACGTGAAATCTCGTTCAGATTTTGTTTTCCCATTCTGTTTTTCTTTCAAACTTAGAGTAAATGCATGCCTTTGACAGATTTTGCTGAGAATTTAACTGAGCCATGCTTCCCTACCAAAGCTTAATGTTGATTAAAATTAACTAATCATTAGTTGTATATTTTGCTTGCTTTAAACTTATGAATGTTTTTCACCACAGATGCATTAAAAATACCTTGTATACAAAGCAACATATTAATACATCCATTTTCATCTTCAGAAAGCTCTACTGGATCGGATGGTAACACCATTAACATGGCAAACATGGATGGCTAGCAACAGCAAAATACTCTTCCAGAACCAGAAAGACCCTGTTGGTAAATACCTCTTTTCCTGTTCTTTTTTATGTGGTAGTGCTTTACTATGGCCGTTACCTTGAAATACTATGTAAGTATACCATGATGGTTTTTCATATACATATAACAGTGATAAGAACAGGCATAAAGTCATTTTGTAATTTCCTTTTTACATGTACTTTTATGTTTCACAATTTAAGATATTTTTGGCCCATTCTCATTGAGTCTACTGTATTGGGTTAAGTATAGTATTATTAACTCTAGGATTACAGTAGACTGAAGGTGAAGGAGAACCCATCTGTATTTCTCAATCTTTAGGGTCATGGGTAAAATATGTAGAGAGCAGGGCTTTAAGTTATGGATATATGTGACAGGATAATTTGACCTAGAAAGTGTGAGAACCTTACTCACCAGAATCTCATTTCTGCATGATCGAAAGATAATTTGGCTCTTAATTTTTCACATACAGAACAGAGCAACAATCGAAGCATTATATTTCATGTAATGACTTAGCCTCAGTTTTAGTATTTGAGATTAATGTAGTTGCTGATAATTAATGTCACTTGAGAAGAAAAAAGAAAATCATGTTCTCTATGTAATATTTTATTTATTTTTGGTTCAAGTCTCTTTTTGTTATTCATTTTTTAGAGGGGTTAAAGTGTGTTACGTCACTTGTCATTAACTATTAATGGTCCGTCAAATGATTATATTTTAAAGCATTTATGCTTTTCATAACTGAATGCATTAAGCAAACAGAAGCAAAAATTACTTAAATACTTAATTCAATAATTTTCACATAAAATCAACAAACATGCATTTTTAGGCCCTGAATTCAAAGAATTTTGTAGAAATTATTTGCTAACTGTTTTATTGTTGATTTGATTTTTTTATCCACTTGAAGAGACTATAGATAGATAACTATCTATTTAGCTGCAGAAAAAAAGTGGTAAACCCACTAGTTTAAAGGTGAAGCATAAGCACATTTATTACGACAATATGAAATAGTAAGGCTGTGTGCAACGTTTTGCACTGAATATCCTGTGATCATAGGTCACAAGGTCCTAAATTGCAGTCCTTATGGTTTCTGTTATTGAGTTTGTTCTGAGTAGCAGTAAAGCCACTGAACCAAATACATGGTAGAACGGTAAGTACTCTTTTTATTTTCTTTTTTTTTTCTTTTTTTTTCTATAAGTATATCAGCACTATCAAAGGCTGCATGTGCAAATCCATGCTGGTTTTCTTTATGGACACATACAGTCTCACTGCTATCAGATGGACTATTTATGCAGTTAAACATTCCTGTTAGCCTTGTAGCAACAACAATTGCAATATAAGCTTTTTCCTTCACCACAGAGATGCAAGTGAGACAATTAGCTTTCTTTCTGTAGTATTGGATTAATTTTAAACACCTTTGAGATCTGATAAGAATCACTTGAAATAGGTTATATTCCAGATTTAAGGTTCTTAGCGCATAATAATGAGAACTATTGCATAATAAGGAGACCATAGAGAGTTAATTGGTTTTCCCGTCTTGGCAGGCTGAAAGTGTGCTAAATCATGTATGTGAAGAGTGTGGATAATATATAGTTATAGATTTATAAAGTGTGTGTGTATGTAAAGGGAAATAAAGCTTGTACGTATTGCTGAAAAGCTTTTTTACTGGTAGACATCTTGGCTCAGCTTTATTTTCAGTTAAGCTGGCATGAAACAGATTTCGTTGCATGCCTGAGGAAAAAATTTTGATACGTCTACAGATAAAACAAGTACTAAATTTCCAATATCAAACTCTGAATTCAAGTGTATGCAAAATGCCTATTTTAATGATTTAAGTTATTACCATTAGTGTAGGACATTCTATGCTCACAACACCTTTAGTATCTGCAGTGAAAAACCTGACAAGCTAACGCTGGAATTGCCATGTAGACCGCATTCACAGCTACCCCACAAATAGATCTGTCTGCCTGGAACCAGCGAGCAGCTGACTGGTAGCAGTCAGGAGTTACCAAGGATAGCAAACGCCTTTCCATCTCAGAGCAAGAGAACCTTTACGTCTGGGTATTACCTTCGTAACCCATAGTGAGCTTCATACATATTCCCAGGAAAATTTCCTGCGCTACGCCTAAGAACTACCAAGCGCTGCTTGTCTCCAGGAGCTGTGGCCCTGCCTTTGAACTTTGAGCAATCCTTGATGTACAAGTGTGGAAACGTGTGTGTTCAGAGAGATCCTGCACCACCGGTTACTCCTGAAGGCGCTGCTCGATGTCCCGCTATGCTTTTGAGAGTGTGGCCCTCTCCTCTGGGTGGTACACTTGCAGGGAGGGGAGAAAGGAACGGGAAAGCTGTTTTTCCAGAGCTTAGAAAGTGGACGCCTTTTGGCCTCTGTGTCAAATGTGTGTGAAGAAGTGGTGGCATGATGCCAGCTCTGAGTACTGCAACATGCAGTGCTCTCTCTCATCAGAATTTTGAAAATATTTGAATGTTTTCTGGCTTTCCCCAGAGGAGCAGTTTACAGGGTGCAAGAGGCGTAACCGTGCAGTATCTAGAGGTTGACCTGAGGAGTGAAATACAGTGCTTCTGGGCAACTTGCTGCCGGATACCTAACGCAAGTTCTCGGAAAAGTCGAGTACCACAGCAAATTATTGTGACATGTATTGTCACCATGCCAAGCATATTTCACTGTGGAAAATATCCTGCTACAATTCCTTGAACATTTTTTAAAAGATTATGGAAGTCTTGAATCCATTATCTCTTAGTTCTTTGCTCTTACTTCCAGAAAATTATATGCTTTGTTCACTTGGTAGGTTATTTTGCAAGTATTTTTATTTCTACAGTTCCCGTTCTTTGAACTTCAAAGAACTGATCATGAGGTCACTTCACTGTGAAACGAAATTAAAATTAATACTGTAAATGTATTGAGAATTAGTGTTGGGTTTTGGTATTTCTGCATTCTAAGCAGAGGACTGTACATGTAGGAGAGACATTCTGTAGTTCTGAATCACAAAAAGTAGATTGCTTTTTAAGTCTTTATATACTCATAATTTCGGAATATAAATTATAGTTCCTGGTTTGCATTTATAGTAGTTAATGACCTCACTTAGGACCTCAGTTCATTCAATTGTTCATTGCCAGAAAATGCTCTTTTATCAGTCAGTCACTGATTGATTTCTGCAGATGTTGGGAGAAATAAAAGGCAGAAATCTTTTTAAAAGCTGCTCCACCCACCCCCCACCCCCCTCCCAGTATAAATGGCCACATTTGTTTAGCTTTCTCAATCTTTTTTTTCAAGTTTGAGTGGATAGATAACATAATTGTGTGTATATTTTTTTTTTAAATACACCGTTAAGAAAACAGCTTAAACATGAAATATGTATTATCTGTTCAAGCCACAGTTACATATGTATACATTAATTACAGGTTTATCAATAGATTATGGAGAGAACAAACTTTACTGGATCAGCTCAGGAAATGGAACCATAAACATGCAACTTGGATGGTGGTAATCTTGAAATAATAGAATCGATGAAAGAAGACTTAACTAAAGCTACAGCTTTAACCATCATGGGTAAGTCCAGTGGTAATTACTTAGGTTTTTAAATGATTGGAAGTTAATTAATAATGAAAGATCAAAAGCTTGGAGAAGCTGTTGTTGTTTTTATGTCAATAATGCATACAGCACATTCGCTAGTGAGATGGCTTATATTTACTGTAATTACTTGTTAAGCTTGTCGGTAGGAGGTGTGTTATGCTCTTTATTACAGAGAATTATCTATGACTTGTGTCTTCTGCTCACTTATTTCTACTATGTTCAGAATCGCCCTGGTTTGTTGGATTGGCTTGTGCTTTTTGAAGACATCTGAGTTATAAATTGGTGATTTGAATAAATTGATGATTTGGATTTTCAGATGTCTGCTAATATACTGTGTGTTAATTGGTTGGGGCAGAAAAAACGTTATTCTCTTTGCTATACTTCTCACATTAGAAATATTTAGAATGTTCAAAACCATCTAAATTATAAAAAAAATATTGAAAGGAGAACAGTAACATAAGGAAAAATTCCTGAAAACTTTAAGAATTTTTTTAAGTTGCAGATTGATGAATATTATGAGAGTATTGCTTTGAATTGACTGTTTTTCATGCACCTTCAGCTCATGCTGCTTGCTAGAGCTAGGATGCAGTGCACTAAGAATTACAGTCTGACTTAGAAGTATTTATATTATTCTAGAGAGAACTGTAGAACTTTCCATATTTCCTCCAAATGCATTGCTGACCTCTGTTCTAGCTCAATTAAGAATTATTTATATTTATCTTGGACATTCGAAAAAAAAGTTCAGTTGATAAGTAGACTTTTGTTGGGACAGTTGACTCATCAATTGCCAGAGTCTTTTTTAAAGTATTTTATTTAATCGGTTGATTATATAATGTACATATAGATGGTGTGATTGTGAAAATTATGCTAAATGAACTCCAAAGACTTTGTGCCCATGGTGTAAATTAAGTCATATTTTAAGGTAGTAACTGCTAAAATATTTTTATTATACACAAATTTGGGCAGTATTGAACTCTAAATGCTGTCAAAATCTGTTGGAGGGGGAAGGCTTTTATATGCCTTCAGAAACAAAAGTAGGTCCTGTGTCAGGAGGAGTCATGAATGTTAATATAGACAAGTGGTCTTCCGTTGATTTGATGGTGACTAGAAATAGAATGAATAGATGACCTTTAGGGAGGTATCGGAAGTCTTTAATATGAGATGTTGGAGAGTATTTGTTCATACTGTCACTGTGATTCACAGAAGCTACAACAGTGATGATCCGTCTGGGATAGTGAATAAAGAGTTTGTAGCTATCAGTTAAAGAAGAGTGTTTCATGCTTGTTTTCCTGAAAGTAGTTGAATTTTTGCATGTGTGGAGATGTGAGAATGTCTGCTGCATAATTTTTGAACATATATACATCTAATATTCCTATTTGGGATGCTTTGGCTTTATGGGTGATGAAAATTCTTCCAACTCAAAATTGGTAGACAAACCTTACAAAGTGTTTGGGGTTTTCTTTGTTTTGCTTTTGGATTTTGTCTTTGTTTTGGAGCCACAGTTGTGATAAACTGCAATATGACAGTGGAGTGTAATTCTGTCTATAAATCTGTTAAAGTGCTAACAAATACAGTTTTATAAGCAGTACTGTATGTGCTGACTGAAAAAATTTCTGTATTCATTTCTCTGTATGTTTTTAAATGGTGGAACATACTGTAGCAACATAAATGGCATTGATTTTCCAAAAGTGCTGGTGGCTTTACATCAGCTTCTTATAGTCAGCCTTTCGTGCATGGAATATGGATCAGAACAGGATAATCCAGTGCGTTACAAAGCAAGATAAGATATCTGTAGTTGAGAAATGTTCATAGCTAGTAATACGTAAATAAAGAGAATGAATAATTTGTTCTAATGTAAGATTTAACAATGGTAGTATGTGAAAATTTAGAACCCCTCAATCTGTTTGCCTACAAGTTTAATAGGAAGTTTCAGCAGACAAATCACAGTACTTATGGTGTTTTTGCATCATTTTTAGTCCATTTAATAAATTTTGACGGCTTTTATCTAAAACACAGTAAACACATAAAACCCAACAGGAGCTGTAATATTTCTTCTCTGTTGTATAAGCACTAAGCAAAATATTTTTACCATTTGAATACATCAGTGACTGAAAAGAAAAGATAATGATATCTGTGTGCAAACTCCTTAACTTTTCTGTGGCATTTAGGTTCCACTCAGTGCTACAGAGTCCTGTAGGCTTCTGCTGTCTTTGGCATTTTTGTCTTCTGCATTTCGTGTCTCCCCAGGTAAAAACAGGCTTTTGGACAGCTTATGTTATTTTATTTCTTTAAGTATATGATCTTGTAATTTGTTGGCTTACATTTCCACTGGGACAGAACGAGGAGATGAAGTTGGGTATTTTGAGACTCCTTTTGTACAGTAGTTTCACCAGGTCATACATGGGGCAGTTGGTGGTGGTCATCAGAACCACTGTGATTCTGACGGAATCAGTGAAGGGAACCTTGGTGGATTGAGAGGACAGGATAATGTGATCTGAGATAGCCCATGTGCCCATGCCCACCTCCCTGTCCTTGCCAAGGTGCACTGGAGGAGGAAGGATTATTAGAAAAATTGCTGATTTTCTAATAGATATACTATACTGGTGAGCTCTTCTAGTACCTCACTTCTTGCTTCTGGCATTTTTTTTAGCTGTTTGTGAATCCTCTCTTTACTAGCATCTTTCCTAGCTGTCAGTCTCCTTGTCAGAAAGCACGAGCTCCCAGAGACAGCCGAGGATGAGCCAATAGTCTGCATGAAGACATAGTGTCTTCTATTCTTTGTCTGGCCAGCTTTTTGCACAGAAAACTAACAGATCTTCTGAGAGTTTCCAGTGGCTTTTGCTACATCTTATAATTTGTTCCAGAAGATTTTTCAGAACTATAGAAAACTCACAACTGACAGAGGCTTGGCCCAAAACTGATTTTTTTTTTCTTGCCTTGGTCATCTCTGTGCTGTTCTGAGGTCTCTGGGTTATCTTGAGCTTTGGTTCTGTTAATTTCAGAACAGGGTAAGAAGTAGTTAGGCACCCCATGGTTATGTACTGTGGTACGAACGCAATAAATAATGCCAGCTAAGTCAGTAAAGCTTTGGTTTCTTTTTTTAGTGTAGCTTATGGAGTAGTTCAGAGCTTCACCAGGCAATGACAGATGCCACTCCCCTTTAGTACTATTCCTCAATCTCCTCATTGTTTGGACTTCACTGCTTTCAATCCCTCTATTTTTGTGTTGCAGTTTAGCCGTTGTAAACTGTTTGGAAGTTACCACTACTGTTTCAGATGTTTACTGTTGTTTAGTCCTTTCCAGGCTTTGTTTAACGTTTTTCTACCATTGCACCCTGTAGTTGGTTCATATAGAGGGTATTAAGACATGAAAAATTGTTAGCAAACAAGTTGGTGACCCTCAGGTTTATCCTTGAGGGAAGTGGGAACAGGTTATATAATTCACATCTTCATGTATTTTGGTTCTTCCGTTTATTGGTTTTCTAGTCGGTAGTGTCAGCCATCTTTCTTTTTCCATATGCTGAGCTCCAAAACTCCTAGTCTTTTGGTGCCTGCTTTTGCTGTATCTTTTTGAGCATGATATAGATGGGATGAAATTATATTCCATTTGAAAGCCAAGCATTTGAATAGATACCAAATTGCCTTTCTTCCATGCCCTTAAGCATACAAAACAATATTTTTGCTGTTGCCGTTCTGTGTTACAAAGATGTTGCTATAAATTCATAATGAAGTCACATTCACTTTTCTACTCTTCCCACTTTCTTTTCAAATAGACATTCACTGTGTGAAATGTGAGGGCATGCAATGCCAGCCATTTTTAGTTAATATGCCATTTAAAAATGCGTGTGGATGCTTTGTCTAGTACCTCGCATTGTTTATTGCCTTGCATTTGGTCAACAGTAATTCTCTTCTGATACTATGTTAACTGCTCAGATGTTTTTTGAACAAAATAAGATGAAGTTTCTTCTGGCCTTTTAGAAGCTTATCTAATTCACAGCACCCTTAGCCCTGCATAATTTTCAACACCCTCTTACTGACACCATATGCAAATATATCCATTGTTCTGGAAACTCAGGATGTTCCATGTGAGAGACTCTCTGATTTTCTTACATGGTACAGTGATACTCTATTCAGCATTAAGAAAATGATTCCTATACTTGTGTTAAGGTTTGAGTTTAATATATCTTATTCAGTATCTAATTTTAGCCATTTTCCTGGTAGCCAGTGTCTGAGTGTGATCAAATTATATAGATATATTTGGCATTCTGCATGTAGTCTCATTTCCTGTCTTCCAGGTTACTGAATGAAAACTTGACTGTAACTGAAACTGGTTGGAAACTTACCATGTGGCAAGAACTATGTGTATTTCTGGATTGGCAAACAGAGCCATTATATCACAAGATTTTAATTACAAGAACTTGGAGCAATATCTGATGTATTTCCAAACTGGTGTATACTTTCTTGAATGAATGATATGGCTCTGAGTCATAAACCAAGCATTGCTAGAAAAGTATTGATTAGTTACTGTAAGGTTGTAGCAGAGAAAAAAGATATGACGGCTTCTGTCAGCAGTTTTGGTGGGGGTATTTGATTGGATTTTGTATTGGGTCCTCACAGAAAATACAGTTTACACAAAACCAACAAAATTGAGCTCATTTCACTATAAAATAGGAATATGATGCAGATTATGTAAATTGTATAATGAGAATATAATTTGGTGTTTGTTGGGTCTTTTTAATTAGAGATAATAGGATAATGAAGAAAATACTCCCTGAAGCTAAGTAGTAGCCTTTTTCTGGATGTTTTTTACTAGTATAAATAACTTCAAGTAGTGAATGATTCTATGTATAAGTGATATTTCCATAGAAATTCATGTAAAAGAAAATTCAATAAGCAATGCAACAAAATCAGACATATGTAATAGCTTTTCAATGGGAGTGCAGATATTAGAACGATGTCTTTTGAACACAAACTGTATAATACAACCATCAAGGTGTATTATCAAACAATCAAAATAGAGAGTAACAATTGCAGTATTCCATTTTAGACAGGAATTGTGGGTTCATATTACCAAAATTATTCATGCTGCCATTTAATTTGATCATGTGGTTAAATGGTATATTGTTTATTTGATTTTTGTTTTATCCTGATAAAGTTTCAAAAATAACACTAGAATACTTTTCTGGTAACTAAAATGGTAGGAGCTGTGTCTTTGCTGGATGTAATTGTGAAATGAAAGGGGCTGCTTAGATCAAGAAACTTCAAATACCTACACCTTAATTTTCCAAGTCATCAATCTTCTAATTGCCATAACACCATTCATTACATTAGCATTAATATATGAAATATATCTAGGCAATTTGCCCACTTCTAAGTACAGTACATAGTTGTCTTCCATAAATACTCAACCCATCATTAATGAAAACTAATGGCCCATCAAAATTTGCATTCAGAGTACTGTTTTGAAATTTCCACAGGACTGTCCACAAAGCTAGTGTAGCAATTTCTGGCATTTGAAATTGCTGTTTCCCAATATGTTGCTGCACTTAATGCTAATTACCCAACAAAATGGATAAATACGACAATTTTAATGTATATTATAACTCACTTCAGCAATGAGATTGTAATTAGTGATCGAACAGCACTCTTGTTAGCATAATCAAGCAAATAAATCATTTAACTTCAGTTAGATATTTAAAGGTTTCAAGTAGTGTTATTTCTTCCTTAGTTCGTGACAGTTGTCTTTAGGCTAAAGTCAAGTGGTTTTGTAAATCATCCGGTATATTTTAAAATGAATATAGAAATACGTAATTTCATCTTACTACTAGAAGTTGCAGATGAGTTATCTACTGAGAGAATGCATTAATAACACAGAAATAAATAATCCAAAATTCAGCTCAGAATTTTGGTCAAAAATAGCTGTGTAATGCACTGGGGGGTTTTTCATATGAGACTCTGTTCAGGCGTTATGTCGGTCACCCAGTAGTTTCTGAACAATTTAAGCACATATTCTTTAGGTTTTAGGGTGTAACTGGCCAGGTGTGACCAGTTCACGTTTTTTGGCAGGTAGTCATACCAGATTTGACCTCAGAGTGTCTGTACTTCAAAATTTGTGGGTCGGTAGGTTTGGTGTTTTTTTTTTTTTTTCTCTGTTTGGTTTTGGTTTTGGGGTTGTTTTCTTTTTGTTTGGGTTGTTATTCTGTTTTGGGGTGGGTTGTGGTTTTTTTGCTGTTTGGTTGTTTGTTTGAATACCCGAAATGTCAGGATTTTCATGAGCAAAAGTTAAATTTTCCGGTTGTCTTTCTCATTTAACTCCCTGTACTGTATCCATATGTCTTTGTAAATCTTGTAGTGCGCCTTATAAAGCATCCATGTAAAAGACAAATAAGTACTAGTTCAGTAAGGTTTTGTAAGTATATTTTTAATTACATGTTTATCTAGGTGATGTTATCAAAGATGGAAGAGGAAGGTAAAAGAATCATGATGAAACATATTGAGTTTTCACTTGTGGTTTGTAGTGATTTGTCCTTTTTAATGGTGTAGTTGGCATAGGAGACTGCTCAACCTCTGTGTTCACAGTCAAGTATTTCAAGGACTAGTAATGAGTTCATGCTGTGATGATTTCTGTTTCTTGTGTCGTGAAGGGAAGATAGGAAGAACTCTTTGATCTGACATGTCTGACACCATTGATGGAAGTTGTCTACGTACTGTTAACTGTGTATGAAAGCAGCAATAGTCTCATTTAGGAGCTCAGTAAGCAAAAGAGACACATAATGGAACGTTCAGTTGGTGATGTAGAAAAGATTCAGCTCCGTTGTACTAGTAAAAGGGAGAAAGGAAACTATTTGTGGTGCAGGTAATTATTGGTAATTAAACTTCTTGATTAAGCACATGCTATGCCTTCATCTCAGTGAAAGAATATGCAAAGTTGTTTTTTGGGGGGTTTTGTTTGTTCCCTTTCCCTAAAGAGACAGGCAGGACAGCACCTTCCGGAGGCTGTTGAAATTATGACCAAGCATGAGGTTTTGCACAAAATACTAAAGAAATGCCTTAAAGAGCTTGAACACTTCTTTGAAGTACATGATGCATAACACCAGGACAGTATGTGTTTTGCTTCCTTTCTGTACTCCAGTCTTAAAAAAATTATGGGTGGGTTTGGTATATATACCAGTAAGTTGCAGGATGATCTGTTAACTCAGTCAATTCTAGCACCTTTGGTTGCATTGGCTGGTAGATGTCCTTTAAACTTTACACAGGTTTCACTGGAGAGCTTCATTTTTGTCTCCTAGTCTTCATATTCGGAATAGTTTCATTCTGTAGATTGTTGTGTCATCATATACCTGTGAAGACTACTGAGAAATGCCTTTTTTCCTTGACACTTTTAGAGTTTATTTCTTTTGTGTGGTAACTTTTTACGGCTACTGCAATGGAAATTATTTTTGAGACCTGCAACTTTCTTCATGAAACACTCGACTGTCTAGCTCAATAAATTAGTTATTTAAATATTAAACTGCAGTGTAGGCAATAATTCATTTAACTGAAAAGAAAATGAACTAGAAATGAAGCTAATACACAATATTTGTTCGAAAGGAGTGCTCCCAAAGTTTAAAAGTTGGTTTTTTCCATCTAGGGTTTTACTTCTGGTTCATCTGCAGTAATAACTTTTTCTGTCTGAAATGAAAATGCTGATGATGTTAAACTTGGAATTATACAGACTTGTCCCATTTAATTATTAAGATGTTTAAAAGTTACATAACTACTTGAAGAAAAAAAGGAAATTTTCATACTTTTTTCTTTGTGTAGAACATTGCTGCAAGATTGTATTTCACAGTAATTAATACTTTAAATGTGGTGATGAGCAAAATGCGAACTTACTGCAAGGCAGTAGTTTGTTAGTAACCGAAGCATGTGGTACTGTCCGTACACGGCTTTTACATTGTTCCAGTTTAAAAATACACGTGACAAACTGAAGATAAAGTTGAATTCAAATTTGCTGCCGTAATTTCTTTTCCTTTTTCTATTGTTTTCACTTTCATGGTTAAATTTAACATTCACACAAAAATTACATTGTGTTGCCCTTGAGACTATTGGTCAAGTCTAGGTCTGATGTAATATGGTATTAAAGCCGTAGCTAGCTGAGTTTCAAATAGTTACTTTTCCAAAAGGCTGAGAGCAGAGAGGAGTTTTTGCATTTGTTTTATACTGTTTTATTAACTCAGAAATAACAGAGATGGGCCAAGGAAACCTTGTTTCTTTACTGAGACTACCTAGGTGGCTAGTACCAGTTTGATTGATTAAATTTTACTAACAAAATAGCTTAGATTTCTTTATAGTATAGGAATACAGGAAAAATGTACATTGTGGATCCTCAGAAGTATCATTTTAAATTCGTAACAAAAATCCATCTCTTCTTATCTGAAATGGTGAGTTACCGAGTTTTAGCCAGTCACTGAGGTGAATGACTTGACTAAGTGAAGAGAAGATAACCCACAGGGAGCTGGAAGGAGGTCATTGTACTGTCGAAGTCCTGTGAAGGGAGTAAAGACTCAGGCAAGGTGTTACGGCATTCAAAGAAACTGAGAAACAGACAATGTGAAACTTACTGACCACAGAATTTGTCAACAAGTGGAGCACCGAAAGCATCTCATCATACAGCTGTTTGTACTCTAGAGACAGTGAGGAGTAATGTGTTAAGGACTTGAAATCAGAAGATTGGCTATGGTATCTGTGTCAGTGTTTGGCCTTTAGTTCACTGAAGTTTGACATTGATATCAAAGCTGTTTAAAATTATATTCTGTTGCACTGGGAGGCAGAGCCTCCTTTTTTTTTTTTTGTGACTTCTTAGTTATTGATTGTAATTTGTTTTTAATGAAAAATGTATTTTAGCATTACAAGCCATTTTGTTCACTTGTGAAAATGAATTTCTTCCCTAGAGTAAAGTCAGTAGAATTTCGCTGGGTAACTAGGCATTTTAATTGAGGAATTTTTCTCGAAGTAGCCTTAAATCAGCAGTTGTTGCAACAAAAGTGGAACTGGTGAAGACTGCTTTCACATTTCCTGAATCTTAATAACACCGTAGTTTCAGATTTTCTCTATAACCTTCTCTCCATAATACCTCCAGTGCAATACTCGATATCTTTCATCTTAAGACCTCACCCGTTTACCTCCTGCTCATCAGATGTCTCTACTGCAAACACTTGTAGAGCCTTCACAGAATCATTGTGGTTGGAAAAGACCTTGAAGATCATCAAGTCCAACTGTACACCCTGCACTGCCAGGGTCGCCAAACCATGTCCCTAAGCACCAAATCAATATTTAGAGTGATGAGGACTCCACCACCTCCCTAGGCAGCCTGTTCTGATGCTCTAGAACCCTTTCTGTAAAGAAATTTTTCCTGATATCCAACTTAAATTCCCTGGTGCAACTTGAGGCTGTTACCTTTCTCCTGTTGGGACAACCTCCTTTCAGGGAGTTATAGAGAGTGATGAGGTCAGCCCCGAGTCCTATTCTCCATTCCAATTTGCTATCATGATACCCCGTTTTCCTCACATATTCATTAAATTTCTCCTATGTTTTCTCTCCACTCCATTCCCCATCTTCTCAAAACAAAGCAGAGACTGTTGCCACTCTAGAGGTACACATGACATGTGATGCTGACCAGCACATGTGCTGTGTGGCTGTCTAGCTGCCAGCAAACCGAAGGGATTCAACCAGTCAGTCATTTCACTATTTTGTGGTACCCTGGGGCTCCATCAGACACGATTTTGTATGGGGTGACTTTTGACTTTGTCAAGGGAGTACAGCATATGTGCTTCTTCGTTTCACTTCAAAACGAGATCTGTATTTGACAAAGGTGGTGTTAGCTCTGGGTATTAATTCCTCCCCCGCCCTACCCACCCACCCCACCCCTGCATGGTTTTAAGAGGTTTTCAGAAGCTACTAGTAGTATCTCATGCCTTTACTGTGAAAAGTAGCATACAGGGTTTCTCCTGTTACACTTGATGGCAATAGCTGGCAGTGCTTTGCGCAGGATTTATTTATCTACAGCTAGAAAAGTCAGGAAGTCCTTCACTGGAATAATGCTTTGCTGCAATGTCTGAAGGATGATGGTCAGAGTTAGCATTGGCTAAGTGTTTCTGTATGTCCGGTGTGCTCTGTGTTTCAGTCTCACCCAGACAGGAAAGGACTGATTTGCTTTCCTTCCAGCAACCGTTGAGATTGAGGAGTAATGGGAACAAGCTGGCTGAAATAAATTATGAAAAAATGAAAAAAGTATGTTGTAAGGGAAACAGCTGAAGGACTTGACATTGGTTAGGTAAGGAGCTCTTCACTGTGAACATTTAGATGTTATGAGTTAGACGAGTTCTTGTTTTGGAAGCAAGTTTAAGTTCCGAAGTCTAGTCTGTTAAAATAAAACAGTAAGAATCATTACTATGTTATTATTCTTTTGGATCTGACAAAAGTTTGCTTGACTTTCAGAAACACACTTTTGCAATTTCAGTGCAATCTTTAGTTTCCTCTAAACTGAACTGTTGCCACGTACCTCATGGAAGATATTTATGTAGAATATGTTAGTTTGCATTAAAAAGATGATTCCATCGGTCGAATGCAATGCTTTTCCCTGCATATGTGAAACTTAAAGGTTGGGGGGTTTTCTCTCTTGGCACGTGGCAAGTTACAAAAGCATGTTGTGGCTGATTTCAGGCTGAGTCTCAAGTTGTGAAAGTCTCAGATATGATGCAAGGGGGAGCAGTCCTTGGGTCCCCCTGATTTAAGACCCTTGACCATAGTCCCTGACAGTATGGCCATTAAGAGTAGCAGTGCCATACTACAGAGCTTTCCATCGTCACCCAGCATCTTCACTGAAACACTGACAGGATGAGGTTTTTGTAGAAAGCAATTCTATGATCTTGATGTCATCCTTCAGAGCTACAGTAAAGCTTGTTTCTATTTATGGGGATAAAGGAATACCAAGAGTGAAGGGCGTTTCTGGCATTCTGCTTATTTCCCCTCATTTTAACCTATTTTGCCTTCCAAGCCTTAGCAATAGGGAATAAAAATGTTCTGTGGAGCTGCTATGAAGGTTTTCAAAAGTGTGTATTTCGTATTCTTCCCTTTGCATTATTTCCTCTTACTGCGTCTCTGATAGGTCTATTTTGCTTTGACTTTTCACTTTGTGGTTGTGTGACTGACATTATAGCCATTTGTACAACATCAAGTGATGGCATGAAATGTGAAATACTCAAAACTTGGTTGGAATAGTGATTTGAGGAAAAGTAATAAAGATTATTACCTTAAAGAAATTATAACTTACTGACACTGAGTCATCTTAATTTCGTTAGTTGAATGAAAGACTAGCAAGCTCTTTAACTGAAAAGACTTCATTAATTGCAGTGGGTAGTGAGTCAAAGTCTCAAAATGACAACCTGATAGCAGTGGTAAGTGTGTATATTTCTGAATAAGACTAAATCAATCCCTAATGTTGATATTTAAATTACATTAATGAGGCTCCAAAAAAGTAACATTTTCCTGAAGTGATATAAGTGAAATGAGGTGGAGAATATACATCTCATGTATACCTTTCAGTTTCTCTGAAAATGTCTTTTAAATTGCTTGTCTTCATACACGGTTGTTTCAATCATTCTGAATATTATGTTAGTACTGACATTACATTAATTTCTTTTTTAATGAAAATTACATTCGATAGTAACAATACAGCTGTAGCAATGTGACAAACATAGTGTTTCTGTCCTCACGTCACCTAGAATCTTGTTGGAATTTAAGTGGAATCTTTGACTAAAGTCACCTGAAATCCAACCCCTGAAAAATATGTTGCATGTGCTGCAATTGAGGAATGAGTGAGAATTATCTGTCATAAATCTTTGACAAGTCTTTCATGCTGTGATTCAAGTATTCTGCATGTGTGGATTGACAAGAGTGGTTTGAAGTTTTATGCTAGTATGTGCATAGCGTGTTGCATTCTTTGTGTTATTTTAAAATCTTCTGTAAAAGATGATGAAAAAGTTACTATCAATGTAAGTTGGTAATTTCAATAATTTCTTTATGACAGTAACAAGATTCTTAATTTTTGTGATAATCGTCATACTTCTTAATTTGAATTTGAAGTAATGAAATCCTAGAACCAGAGTTCCTGTCATCTCTAGGTGCATAGTGAAAGGCAATAACAAAGTTTGAAAAAAAAAATCCTGTGTTTTAGTAGTACGTCATCTATGAATAAGTTTTTGTAAGTTTCACTTATAAATGGGGTCATAATACAGTTTTTCCACTTAATGTGTGAAAAGCCATCACCTAAGAAGAAAGAAAAGTAAATTTATAAATCCAAAGTTTCTGGTTTTAAAATAAAATTTAAAAAAGCTTTATTCTTTGAGCAATTTTCCTTAAAATTGATCTGAGAGTTAACCTTAAAAGCTCTTTCCTATCTTAGGTTTCGAACATACATAATTGGATAGTGATCCTCTTAATTATTAAAACTTGACATTTTTACAGATAAAAAGCTTTGGTGGGCAGACCAGAACTTAGCTCAGATCGGCACCTGTAACAAAAAAGATGGAAGAAACCCAACTGTCCTGCGAAACAAAACTTCAGGTGTTGTACATATGAAAGTCTATGATAAAGCAGCCCAGCAAGGTATGTTAACTTTTAAGCATGTTTAAGCAACTTTTAGACTGCTTTGTGTCTTTTCCCATGTTATTCTCCAAATGTGTCTAGAACAAAATATGTGTTTCAATGTAATTTAGTAATAAAACTATGAAATATTTTATTACTGAATTAATTACTGAATATAATGGGATAATTGATCTAGCATATCTGCCCGCTTTCTGAAGTTTACACTATAGTGAAGTTTGAAGTCTTTTCGAGAATCTAAGTTTAAAATTTTCAGTCAAAAAACAATCAGTGCGAAGCTCATATCAAATTATTGAAATTTTAAGTAAAGTATTATGAGGGAATTCATTAGCACACTTCATTAAATATTTTTCTTAAGACAGCTTAATTCATCTGGATTGAGAGAAGTTACAGTAGTATAAATCAAAAGTGAGACAGTGGAGAAACGGGGTTATATTCCTAATACTGCCACAAGTTAGTTGACAAACTGGGAGCTAAGATAAAATGAAAAAGTATAATTTGGGGTCATGCACATGGTTTTATGAATTTGGAGATCAGAGATGAAAACATTTCAGAGATGCTTTAGAAAAAGACTATTTCTCATTCCAGCTACTGAAAGTAATAAGGATGGAAGCTAAATGAAACAAATTATTTCATCTTGCCAAGCAGCTTCCAAAAGAGCACAGAGATGGTTTACTACAATAACCAGTCTGTGTACGGAGTGCGTGACTTTAGATCCACAGTGTTGTTTTGCTACTGAACTTTAACTGTCATTTCACTACACAGTGAAATGTCACCTCGCTGATCTATGTTTTGACAGCAGTGTCAGGGGGTTGGGTATAAGGATCAGACACTGTAGGTGGGATCTAGTTTTACAATTGCACTTTTTTTTAAACAATCTTTGCATATTTCCTATGCATCTTGCATTTCATTAAATCAAGGTGACATGAGAGCATGTGGTGGGAGGACACTTAAATATTTTCTGTATACAAATCTGGCATCCTAGATGGTTTTTTTTTTAACTCTCTAATTTGTCCCTTTGAGGCTACCTGAGACTTTGAAACCTCAGCTGTCTTTTCCATTTGTATGATTCAATCATTAGAAAACATCTAGGATTTTAGATGGAGAAATGCTTTCTGCTTCAAAATCAGGAATGCAAAAATAAATGTAACATGAAGCACTCTGATTCTTATGGCCATGGTAACTTGTAATCACCTAATTCCTGGGATGTCTTAGTAAACTTGAATGTTTCTTCATGAAGCTTCAAATTTCTGAGACCTGTTTTAGTACTGGGTAAAATATTTAGTATCAATCTTATTTAAAAGTGTTCACCTGTTACATAAAAGTAAATGTTTTAATTAAGAAGTAGGAGCATAGATCTGTGAGATCACATTGGAGTGTATCTTAGATACACTAAACAAGTGCTGGCTCATGAAGATAACAAGGCTCATGTAACATTTGATGGATGAACACAATATGATCAATGATTTGCTCATGGTCTAGAATAAGCTACATCTTCTAGACTAATGTCAGTGAGATTTCATCATTGCTACTCCAAACTTAATGTAGTATTTTTAGTTTTTTCATGTGCTTTTACTTGAAAATAGGCAGATTCTTCTTCAGAAAACAGTTATTTTTAAAAAAAAATTCTGAGGATTTAGTCAGGATCACACTGCTGAAATTTTGTTTCTTGCATCTTCTCCTGTCGTGTTATAGGTAGCAACTCCTGTCAGTTAAACAACGGTGGATGCTCCCAGCTTTGCTTACCAACATCAGAAACCACCAGGACTTGTGTTTGTACAGTGGGCTACAACCTTCAAAAAAACCGCATGGCGTGCAAAGGTAAATGTCTTTCAGTATTTATTTTAACTATCTTCAGTTCCATGGGAATGCTGTAATGAGTAAATAAACTTTCTTTATTAATTTCAAGTTAAATAACTGTACTTAATGTGCTTGATTAAAGCAGTAACAAGAGAAATGTCTGTTAGAGCAGGATTTAAATTTAGCTTTTAATTTCTTTAGTTCTGCATAGATTTGTGTGGAAACTGAAGAATATTTAAAAAAAAAATGTAAGGAGAAGCAAATGGTCTGAGCCATCATTAATAGCAGTACATATTTGTTCAAGGTCATGTACCTTATCTTTAAACTAAATTATAGGCTACAGTATCTGAAAGGCTGGGTATCTTGTTGTATTGCCCTTAATATGAAGTAAGGTCTGATTTTTTTTTTAGAATATTTTTTTAAATCTTTTGTCTATTTGAGCGAGAAAAAAATCAAAACATAGCTTACATCCAAAGTCTTACTTTTTGCCTAAATAATATAAACCAGCATTGTGATCAAGGTGTTTTATAGTTGTGTAAATTTAATGTTATTATTCCTATGAGGGATTGCTACCCCATCTAGTTAATAGTAGAGCATACAGGGAAGGAGAATAAGCAACATAAATGTTGCTTTTCTACTTATTCAGTGCTTTTTATGTGACAATTATTGTGGTTGCCTCCTAAAACAGTAGTTGTTACTTTTGCAATTACTGTCTTCAGATGTGTTTCAGGTGTTGGTTAAGGTGAAACTGGTGGATGCTATGGTATATAATGTGTATTCCCCCTGTTTACGTTTAGCCCTGCTTTCTAGATCATAATGCCTTTTTGTCATTATTTTCCTTCAATGAAAAAGAGATCTGAGTCAAAAGCATTGTTATTCTGTAGTGAAAATTCATAGAGAAAACTGACAAGTGCTATTCTGTATATAATACTAGTTTTGAAAATGGCTCTTTTCATTGTGCTAGCTAAGTGTTCTTCTAGCTTTGAAGAAAATTTTGCATTATCTACCTGAAAACTTGTTAGTCCCCACATTTTAGGGTCGTTCTACTAGGTTAGCATGCTTGGGAAAGAAAGGAAATTTTCAAAGAATTGGTGTGAATTAAAAATGACCTTTTTTTGTGTGTAGTAGCAAAAAATCTTTAATAATATGAGTTATGTATCATCACGCTGCATAATTGCCCTTAAACTTAGAAAATGTGCTATGAACACATGTAGGGCAAGAAAGTATTTATTCTAGTTTTGGGTGTCACAATTAGGTGTGATTCATCTCAACTGGGAATGACTACATAAGACTTCTACGGAGCAAAGTTTCTTCCTACTTACTGGAAATAAGTGTATCTGCAGTGTGATTAACGTAACAGTAGACATTTAAAATTGCATCAGCTGTGTTGTTCACATAAAATCATGTAGTTTCTCCCTATTGTCTTTAAAGGAAGAGTGCATGACTAAATGGGGGTGAGGTGGATCCCATGCCTCAAAAGACAATTTACAGTCTTGAGCCTGCTTTCCACAACTTCTTTAAAATTGGTCTCTTGCTGACTTGTTACAGAAAGTGCAGATGTGCACTGAAAATCTTCGAAATTTCTTATAATGTCAAAAAGATTTCTTTATTTTCATTACTTCAGATTACTGGATTGTAAGGTGATGCTTGAAAATGAGAGTGATTCCCTTCTCTTCATAAGATTGTCTATATCATTTAATTATAAACAAACCATAATAATTTGTGTATGTTTTTTAAAAGAAATGGAGTTGTTATTCTGGGAAAACATGGAGCAGTATTGGAAAATTATGTCCAGTACTTGTTGATTCCTCAAGTCTTGTTAGTTGGGAAAGTCTCCATTTTGCTCTCACTGGCTATTTTATTTTTTTCCTATAGGTATTGAATCGTTCCTTATGTATTCTGTTCATGAAGGAATTAGAGGAATTCCTCTCGATCCAAATGATAAAATGGATGCTTTAATGCCTATATCTGGAGCTTCATTTGCTGTGGGCATAGACTTCCATGCAGGTAAATATTATGTATAGTTTATTGTATGTATGGTAGATATTGTATAATGTTCTTATAAATTAAATAAACCCCCAGTTTTTAAATCTTCTAAGTAGTTGCAACTATCTTTAAAGGAATTGGAAGTTGAGTGTGTGTTACAGTGTTAACCTTTAGCTATTTATTATTATTTAGTCAAAAGTACGTAAACCCGGTGTATTTATATTGTAGATTGCTATAGCAGCGCTGTCTGCTATTTTGAGGAAATCTGACTAGTTCACAGAAAATAAGAAGACCTGTGACCAAGTAGTGACCTGAAAACATCTTGTATTCCATATTTTTATCCCATTTCTCTCTCTGACCAGCCTTCCTTCTAAACTGATTTTCTCATGAGCTGTTTTTGTTACCCCTCGAGTTTACTAACTAGCAGTTTGGAAATAAAATGTATCTATGTATGGATATTGGCTTACTGAAACAGACAATTATTTTGTCATATCCATTGGTTTTCATTTAAAATAAATTCTGTCTGGGAATTCAGCATTGAGAGATCCTAAGGTTTTGCTTAAGTATGTGTTAGTATATGCCTTCATATTAAAAACAGACCTTTTTCTGCTTCTTCTCTGTTGACTACTTTTAACACACAAATAGCACTAATCTTTTGCTAACAAGGTTAGGAGTTAAATTCATTAAAGTCTTTCGTCTTTTGGCCTGCTGCCTTCGCTGATTCTCTTGTACTTCCACCCAGCAAAATTCCAAGTTTACTCAACATTTTACATTTTAAAAGCCAATGCCTTTATACGCATATCCTAGATGGGAAAGACTGATACAGCTGATTTCATCCATTCCTGGAAAGACACAGGATAATAGAGAAGCGGTAGCTACACAAGTTTGTGGCAGAGAGTACTAAGGCAATGCAACTGGGTTTTCCAGGGATTATATTTTTTTATTATAGTAGGCTTACCTTAAAAACTACCCTTTTGAATTCAAGTCTTGCAAGCTGTACAAAATTATGATGTGTGATATAGAAATCTGAAGTGCGACCTTTTCACTCTAAAATACTGATACCAGGATTTTACTGGGGATTTTGCATCTTGTGTTTCTTTGGTTTGGGCTTTTTTTTTTTTTTTTTTTATAGCATAGTTTACTTCTAGGATATGCTAGCTCCTACTTTAGAGAGCTTTGTTTGGACTTCACTAGTCAATATCAAATAAATGTTTTTGAATAATAAGATGCGTGCACTAATTTTAGCTTTTTCGGAAAATGATGAAATGGGTGAAATTGAGGTTCACTAACTTGTATGAAGATCAGTTACATGGAACATGAATACGGCTGACAGCGAGAAATGCATGGCTAAATGTTAATGTGAATCTTCTGTAGCAGTGAAATTAGAAGGGGATACTCTGTTTATAAAAAGTTACAGTACAGCTTTCAACTGCCTTTCGGCTTATAAGCAGGTCTTTTCTCATTTTGATAACTTCCCTTGAATTTTCTGAATTCATTCTTCAAACCTTTGCTCATCAAATATGATCAGAAGGCATATGCAGGTACTTTCAGATTTCATCGTGGTTGGGTGGGTTTTTTTTTTTTTTTGCTTGGTGACTATTGTTTGCATTTCATTCTTAATCACGAAACATTCCAAAATTCTGATCTACTCTCAGTACAGTTTAGGTATGCAAAGAGGCTAAAGTACATTAGCAGATGCTAGTAGTGGAGTGTATCATATAAATGCACCTTTTTTCTCCATATGTCTTGATACTTCCAATTCTCATTAAAGAACTACAAGAGTAGTTTTGACCTTTGGACTTTTTTAGAGGTCGTTGGGGAGTGAGGTTGCCAGTGTTATTTAAGGCAGAGGTTTATAAAACAGAGTGTTTCTGTATTGTTAAAGATAACGGCATCGATTCTTCCCTGCTGCTGAAGATCTCTTCACAGTATGTCAGGCAAATGCCCATTTTTTTCCTCTCGACATTGTTTCAGGAAGCTCACCATACCTTTCACTTCAGTATCTGGTTTGCATGCGTTGAAATCATTATTTCACGTGGTGGGAGGCACTCTGCACTTAAGTTTGGTCTGATTGGAGGAGAATCTGCACGGGAGAGAAACACTGTTGTATTTGAAACATCAAGGTCATTCAAAGTGTTGAAGAAATGAGAACTCCATGGTTATTTGCAGAATGAAGGTCTTCAAATTGATAGGTAGAACTATGGCTCCGAGAAAGTGATCCTGTTCAAGAGGCTCTTTCGTAACTCCTACTGACTTAGTGGGCACAAACTACTTAATGAGTAGTTGCATTTCTGTCTTTTTGAAGTACAACAATGCAAAGCGGTTACATCAGTGTTTTCAGTAGTGTCAAAAAGCCTCTGTAAATAGTTAAAATCGTTGATAGTTTTGAAATAACACAGCATTATTGCTGAGCCTCTTTAAGTTCTGCAGTAGTTCATCTCAGAAACAGCTTGAGATTTGTGAAATTTTGCCTCTGTGAAAATCAGTCTGCCCTCACTGAGTTTTGCTAGGAACTCAGAGGTGTTCTGTCACATTTTACCACATTTTTGTCTCCATTTTCTGTCCATCTCTTACTCGTGCTATCATAGTGCTTCAAGGCATTTGTGTCTGTGGTGTATGTACAAGTTTGTTTAACTGGGAGAATAGGTTTTGCTTTCTTTGTTGAAATAAGCGTTTTGAATGTTTACAGACTGAGCTGACAAGGCCTCACAACAGGGGTATTGTTCAGCAGAATTTTGAGTTACAGCATTTTATTAGCAAAATACTAAGGCATTAACTGGAATTAATTTTCAGTGTTTGCTGATAAGCTGCCTGTAGACTGCAGGAGTCAATGTGAGGCCATGGTTACTAATGATCATCACTTAGCAAAATGCTTGTAGAAGCTGTGTAAAGGTGCAGAGTTGTCTCCCATTTTGTGGCGACTGTCATTTCCAGGTAGTAATTCTCTTCTCTTCAGATTCCAGCAATGCTCTGGGTAAATAGATACTGAAGGCTCCACATTGAGTATAGGCCACCTTTCCATCTGTCTGAAGCCACAACTGCCTTCAAGAAGCAGATGCTGAAGGAGTTTTCAGCTCCGCATCTGTTATTTTTTCAGAGTAATTGGGAAAATAAAACAGTGTTATGCAATTAAAACATTAATAGTGCTACCTGACAGAAACAGCATTGACACACAGGTCTGTGACTGACTACACAGTGAACAGACTACAACAAAGTAAAGGCCAATTGCTTAATCTGAATTGCTGTTAGCTTGTTCTGCATGGTATAGGTCTTCAGTGGTTGAGTCCTACTGAGAATGGGACTCCAAGTGGTATTGAGATGCAGAGAACTTTGGTTATTAACAGAAAGGAAGCCATAAAAATTGTGAACTCCTTGAAATGAGAGGAGTTTGTCATTTGGATCATGCTGTCTGTATCCAAGTGCAAACTGAAATTCGGCAAATGCTGTAGTATTATTTGTATTTGAAACCCACAGGGATCTTTATTAGTTTGGTGACAACAAATTTCTTGGATATTTTCACTCTGTACAGCAAAGGAGTAAGCTTAAGCTGTAGTGAAGTACCTGAAAAATCAAGAAAATATACTCCAATGTAATGTATAGAACATAGTAACTGAAAAGTTTTGCATTTCTGTGAATAAATAACCTTCTCAGCACTTCAGGGGAGCATCGTTGAACAGTTATATCAAAATGTCACAGTCAATGCATTTTACAGCTGTGTTTAATGAAGATTTAATTCAGAATACAGAATATAGGCAAGTAAGCCATAGGACTGCAAAAGAATATGAGAATTTTAAGTGATATGTTAGCTGAGGTTTAATATCAGTGTGTGGTTGGGTAATTATTATCTTCGCATACTCAGGCTGTTGGCGTTTACTTTTAAGGATACTTTCTAGGAACAGTGAAGTGCCTGTGCTATATGAACTTCCTCCAGCACAGCAAATCATACTTGATTTGCCCTGCTTAGTTCCAGTCCAGAAACTACTGAGATAAATTTTGCTTGTAGAACAGATACATTCTGCTTGAAAATTCCAGTCATTTGACAGGGCCACTACCAACTAAATAAAAATATGCTGTGACTAATGTCATTTTTTATTGTAATATTTATATTGAAAATGCCTTTCTTTTTATTATTGGGAACTATTTTTATATCTCTGAAGTTATATCTGCACATCTCCGTGATTTCTATGTCCTCGCTATCCTTTTTTGTGTATGTACATAATCATTAATTGTTTTCTACCTGTTTATGTGCAGGTCAGTTATATTGTCTATTAAGGGACAATGTTGTTCATTAACAAAACAAAGTTGTGTCATAAAATACTGCCTTTTACAGACAATATATTAATAATTTAGACTTTTAATGGTTGTTGTGTGTAATTATGCATTTTAAAGAGAAATAGGGGGTTTTATCTCTTTAACATGATTATCTGGAAGTAAATCCACATAATTGAGTTGTTTGGATTTTGTGAATACTCAAAACCACTATTTTTAGAAAACAGCATTACCAAGTCAGTTGTGCTATATACGTTAAGATTTATAACCTTGGAAGTGAAACCACAGGAATTTCTGTGTTCCTTTAACAGTTTCTGAGCTGTTATGCGGATTCTTGCTCACTTGGCTAATGTAAATAGTCATAGCACGGATACAAAGTAGTTTATTTTTATGGAGATGAATTAAACTGGAATATGAAATACAATAAAATTCTCTTGTAGAATGTTTTATCCAGTTGGTATGCATAATAGATAGAAATATTTTAAACTCTGTACTTTCAGATAAGACTTTACAGTAAGTAACTCTGTGTATCTCATACTCCACTGAAGGGTATTTGGCATACACTTGCACCCAACTGTAGATATCTTAATGGTATCTTTTTGTTGAGTGTATGGGCAGCTAGTATTAAGATCTGTGCAATTTTTGTACTCATTTGAAATAAGTAGCAAAATACATGGCTCCCATAAGTGATAATAGAACCGTATGTTCGGGGTGCTTGAAGTCAGAATTTGACATTGGTTTTATTGGTGATGTGGCTAAGGTTCTGGAACTTACCGGCCTGGTTTGGTCTGGGAATTGGCTGTTACCTGTGTAACTTTTGTTTTTCTCTTTTCTCTATAAATACTTATAAATATATGTATCTACACACATACATGTCTGTGTATGTATGTAATTATTTATATATCTTTATATATGTAATATTTCTATCTTTATATATAGAACAATACATGTTATGTAAATATATATTTTTACACACTCTCTTCTGGAATTAAAAGCAGAGATATAAAGTATGAAAAAACAAAGAAGGAACAAATATTAATTATCTCTGATCAATGTCTTTCCCAGACAAAATAGCTCACGCAGGAGGTCCCCAGCTGATGATTTTGAAACCAGAATGTGGGTTGCAGGATACCTGCGTTGTTAACTCAGAGCTCTTGTCAATGGAAACACAGAGAATTCTGCTTGAGGGACGTTGCCAGTTTGCCCCGTCTCTTTGTCAAGGGTACTTTGTGGCAGCAGAGGGGAGTATGTGTCTGTGCTTTGGCCACTCCAAATTCTCAGCCTGGCTGATGAGTTCAAATGGTCAGTGAAAATAGGTTCGTACTGGAAAATTATGTAGCGGTCCCTCTTTTCTGCCCTATGGACAGCCAACTGCAGCAGAACGGCGGGAAGATAAATGCCTTGAAACACCCAAAAAGACTCTTAGTGTGAAAGCTTTTCAGGACATTTAAAATGGAAGATAAATTGCGGATAGAATCAATTTTATATTCTTTTATCAGTATATCACTCTCAAGTGTCACGCTTTTTTTTCTAGTTAATTTTTTTCTTATACTGGCAAAATTCAATCTGTATGATTGCTGAAGGAAAAGACTGTATAGGCAGTTTTTCACTGTAGTTTTTCAGACTTCTAAATATTTTGGGATGGTGGTTAATAAACTAAATAGTATGAACGTTTATCCCATTAGGAGAAAAAAAAGAAGACAACATATTTATTGTGATTTTGAACAGGGGTACTAGTACCTATAAACACTAGTATCTATGGTCATGGCCCTATTGTGTTATGTGTGGTACTAAATAACCAGTAGAAAAACGTAATTATTTTAAATGAAATTTAAAAAAGGGAGAAGAATGAGGAATTGATGATGTTAGTTCTGATGCCATTCTTCTGTTACTCTGAGGCATAATAATACAGTTATAATGGGCAAGTCTTACAGTTAATGATGTAGATACTTGACCTGAAGTAACTGAAATAACCTAAGAATCATTGCCATGTCTTTCATAGGAAATGATACAATCTATTGGACAGACATGGGTTTCAACAAAATCAGCAGATCTAAACGAGACCAAACATGGAAAGAAGACGTAGTTACAAATGGTTTGGGAAGAGTTGAAGGCATTGCAGTGGACTGGATAGCAGGTAGGTCTTAACGTGCTTCAGGAATTGTCATGATTTCTGACAGTATGTTCTTGCATCTTCAGCTCAAGACTAAATAACTTGGTTTGCTTTCAAATCTGATTTCTAATATTCCAAATGCTTAGATATTTTTCTTTGAAGGTACCACCACTGGTTTTCACAGTTTTGCTACAGACAGAGAAATTATTTCATTATCTCAGATACCATTTCTTAGCAGGACAGACTCAAGGGTGACAGCCACAAATACAAGTTTATACTTTAAAATAGAAGGCTGAATAGGACTAGAAATTACAATATAAGATACCTATGAGTTAAAATACAGCAGTTAGTTCCTGGTCCTAACTTACACACTTAAGGTTTAAATCCTTTTCAAGTAGTCTTTTCTTTTTCCAGTAACTTCAAGGTATTTTTCCTAGGTAACATATATTGGACGGATCATGGCTTCAGCTTAATTGAAGTTGCCAGGCTCAACGGCTCATTCCGATATGTAATTATATCCCAGGGTTTGGACCAGCCAAGATCTATTGCGGTACACCCAGAAAAAGGGTAACATAACCATGGCTACTTGCGCTTCTTTTACAGTTTGCATGCTAGCACTGAAGCTCTTAGATAGTCAATCGAGGCATCTAATAAAACACAGAAGGATTGTATTGGGAACTATTGCACCATGACTAAGCACAGGTAGAAGGAAGTTATTCTTATCATACACTGAGCTTTTTCATTGGTCTCTGTATACATGACTACTGTACTTTCTTTGCAAAACAGTTTTCATTTTCTAAGAGAATAATTTCACCTGAAGTTCAGGCATCACTTGGAAGTGTGCTTAATCTGTTCTTAAGTTTCCATCAAATCCAAGGAAGTCACGTTAGCCAATGAAGACCTCGATGTCACGATGAAATTGTAGAACAGTGTAATCCTTGGTAATTCTAGTATCATGTAACAACCCCCTACAACAACCGAGGAGATTGCCCAGGGTAGCTGAAAGTAATGTGAGACGAAGTGTGAGGGAGAGCGAGTAAGGGCTGTCGAAGATGGCATCTGAATTCATCCAACTGTTTGTTGAGAGTAGAAACTACACTGCAGCATTAACAGAAACAGAGCATGTTCTGTCCTCCTCCAGCTCCACATCTATTGTTAACAGAGCTACAGCTAAAACAGAAGCAGGAAATTCTGCAAAGAATTCCCTTTTTTTTCCATGGGAATATGAAATGTACTTTCTGAGGAAAAGGCATATAAGCAGGACTCTGTGGGTTTAACTGCTACACTTACCCTGCTAAAACGGAAGCGCTAAACAGAGTGTATCAGAATCTTTAAGAACTGCTTGAGCAATGACCTGCCCCCAAAGCCAGAGATGACACTACAGCTATTTTCCCCCAGATTCAATCAAATCAGTATCTCATTGTTTTCAGGAGAGCAGCCTCTGTACTCAGAGGAGTTTGCAGTAACAGCAGTGAAGAATCCTGACTTCTCACTGAGGCCAGATTGATACCGGTGATGCAAAATGCCCCTTGGAGCTTTGCCATGATTTCTTCTTTGAGAATTTACACATAGCGATCTGTGTGTTTTGCAGCCTAGAGCACTGCAACTTAGTGTTTTTAAGAATGAAGGTGAAAGCAATACCTGGTTTTATTTTCTGCATAATGTAATAGCTTTTGCCACAAATCATTACAGCTGTGTTCATACAGCACCACTGGTTGCTTGGCAGTGTCTGCTAATGGTTTAGGATTAATATTATGCTTCAGAGTAGGATCTTCTCCAGGATATTCTCCTGATGAGGCAGGATCTGGCTGAACTTAATTATTGTATTTTTATCTTTAATGTACCAGAATAGCTGTTAGGAAAAAAAAAAAAAGAAAAAAACCCCAACCAACCAAACAAAAAGGCACAACAAAAAAACCTTTAGAAGCCTGATAAAATTCTTCTGGCCAGTAGGGTAGACCAAACTTCTTCAGAACAGTAGTTAATTTACAGTGTAATTTTCCTCAGCAAGTGTATAATGTATTTGCTGTAACACATGCACAGGTAGATTTTCACCCCTTATATCAAAGGAAGGGAAAAGCCCCCATGAGGTTTGAGGACTAAGTGCGGTAGATGCAGTTTCTCTGGAGAATACTTATAAGTTAAAAGAATATGAATTATATAGATAAAATCCATTATTTTCAACTAGAAAGGGTAAAAGGGTAATCAACTTTTCTGCAGTATTTGGAAAGGGAAGATGGACTGTAGCAAAGATCCAACATTTAACAATTGCTATAGCAAAGATTAAATGCAGAACCCTTGACAGAATAATACTTAATACTGTTATTGATAGAAAAGTTGCTTTTTTTATTAAGATTTGGCTTTTTATTTTAATGACAATATTTTCACACGATGCTTTCTGACTTAACACTTCATGGATTTATTTTACTGAAATAAGTGTGCATATAAGCAGATTAAATAATAGCCAACAATATTAACAAGATCATTTGGAAAGAAACAGTTCTTGCTTTTAAATTAATGGGTATTCAGAGATGCCACTGAATCATGTTCTTAGGTCTTAAAATAGAATAGTGTAATGCCACCAAAAAGCAGATAATAATAAAATGTGGCTAAAATGTCATTCTAAGGAGTCTGACTTATTGCAGTTGAAAAAGAAAACAGTAGAGAAATGTTAACTGTAGACATGAATTCAGTTGAGAAACGTTCCTTAGATATTTTGATATTGTTCAGATTTATAGTTAGTTTTTGGGATGTGTTTAGAATGCTTAAAACATTAGGTGGATGAGAGGACAACAGATTAGTAATTGTTTTACAAGTCTGGTGCAATGGTGTATCCTCTGCGAAGGTAGGTGAGCTTCATCTCTCTTTTTTAATGCTGTGCCAAAAAATTATGTTTTAGGTGTCTCCTATCAAAGCTTCTTCAGGAGGAGCGATGTTTTGCTAGTGAAGTACAAGTATACCTTTCTGTGGCCTTTTTACCCTCTGTTTTATTGTCATATAGCTTTCTCTTTTTGAGACAAAACTTTCAAAGGTATTCATCCCTCCCCTTGCCCTGACTTCACATTCTTCATTTCTCTTGAAGCTTGAGTTGACAGCTATAAGAATAGAGAGGAAAATAGCAGTTATTAGATCTCGTTGAATCTGCCAATTATACCAAGATATGAAGCAGACAGCATTCAGCTGGTTGTAACATCTTTATTGTTACTAAGGAAAAAGTTAAGAATGTGTTGTCTACAATGGAGTCTTTGTCCCTAATCGGTTAGGCTTGGTCATACAACATACCCTTAGCTGACTTTTTTTTTCCCCCTAATGAAATAATAGGTTTGATCAAGCTCAGAATTGTGACTGAAATATGGAGTTAAGATGATGCTGAATAATTCATAGACTTTGAAGATACTCCTTCAAAGACACTTCAGGAATTCATTGTGTTTAGAGTGGGGAGTTTAAACCAGATTTAATATTTTCCAAATAAGTTTTGAAGATTCTAGGCCAGCATCAAATTTCTGCCAGTTGCATCTCCATGTCAGCTATGTACACTTATTATGGCATAGTTCCAAACTAAGTGGAGTCGTGTTATTCTAGCCTTGCAGTACACATGCACCAAAAGCTGTTCCGTAGGTGAAGGAAGTGCTCTGTGTAGATTAACTGGTTTTCATTTTGCTATACCTAAAGCAGCAGATTAAGAAGCAGGAGGTCAAGGCAGAAGCCTGTCCGAGCATTTTATTCAAATCAGTGGAATGTTACTGTGCCATTAAGTACGCAGTAATAGAAAATTAGAGAATTAAGATGCTTATTCTTCTCGTGAGCATTGTGGGAAAATAGGGAAAATATTTTCTTCCCAAATAAATCCCTTGTCTCTACCACTTCCCACAGTGCTCCTCACTGCTTCCTATTTTAAAAAAAATTTAAGTTAGACATACAGCTCTCGTATTATCACATTTGTTAGTAGTTAGATGTGAGGGCTTCTGTTCCAGGATTTTTTTCCCCCAATTTGCTTTTATTTTTCTGAGCACAAAGCTGCATTCTTTGAGGAATAGCATGCATATTGACTGATTGAGTACAGTTTTAAGAATTACTTCATATATATCACTTGCAAAAAATCTCTCAACAATGTGCTATGAAATGTGCTAGATATTTTATGTGCTATGATATTTTTAATCTCTTAAGATTATAGAGGCATGAGCCTTATCGTGCGTTTTAAATACCTATTGAATTGTAGTGGTGCATTTTATCTGCAACCGAGCTACAGTATTACATATTTCAACTCTTATTTTGATGCTAAATTTTAATTAGAAATCTCTACACATTTTAGGTATTTATTTTGGACTGAGTGGGGACAGACTCCTTGCATAGGCAAGGCACACTTAGATGGGTCCCTGAGAAAGGTTGTGCTTGTGAGCCTGGGGATTGCGTGGCCTAATGGAATTTCATTGACTATGAGGTCAGTTCCTCTGTCTTCCAGCATATTTTAACATGTACAGTGTTTGTTATGTTTCTTCAAAGCCAGGCTGGACTTCCACTTTGCTGTAATCTTAATACTCTTAATTAAGTACTTGGGACAAGATTTGTTGATGTTTCCTTTAAAATTAATCTTTAGGGAAAATAAATTATATTGTGTGATGCTCGTACCGACAAGATAGAAAGATTGACCTTGAGAGTGGAGGGAATCGGGAGATTGTGCTGTCAGGGACGCAATGTGGATATGTTTTCAGTCGCGGTGTTTGGAGCTTACATCTACTGGTCTGACAGGTAATTTATTTTTCATAAGTATTGAGTCTCAAAATGTTATTTCAGCGCCAGGTGCGTCACCTTTGTAGGATTAGCCAATCCTTAGCAAGGTCACCGACTGGATCGCAGAAACCTATGCAATTTTCCAAAGAGAGGGCATTTCTGCTGCTGAAAGCTAAAGCGTATCAGCATCATAGATGAGAACAGGTTTCTTCACCTTCTGTTAGGCAAACCCTCCACTGCCCTTCAGTCATTTGTCTGGTGTGAATTAGTTGAGGATTGTTGCTGAGACATCTTCAACTTTTTTGGCAGAGCACATGCAAATGGCTCTATTAGAAGAGGCCACAAGAATGAGGCCACGGATGCTGTGACCATGAGGACTGGCCTTGGAATAAACCTGAAGGAAGTGAAAGTCTTTAATAGAGCACGAGAGAAAGGTTGGCTGTTCTTAAGGATGCTATTAATTGTTTTAATATCACCTGCTACTTTTTATGTATATTAAGCATACCAACAGTTAAGTCATTACTGATTTTATCTCTACTTTTTATTCTCAAAGTATTTTTTAAACTAAAATTAATGTACTAAAGAAAACAGATTACAAATTCTACTAAAACTCTTCTGAGTGTTTTAAGAAGAAATTCTAAACCCCAAAACACTTCCTATTCTTCCAGGTTTGATGGCTTTTTTTTCATTCTGGTTTTTTTCTGTTTTCTTTCAGTTTGTTTTTTTTTTTAAAAAAAAACAAAACAAACAACAAAAACAGTCTTAGAAATGAGAGGGACCTTGAACTGTACATTAAGGAGCAGTAATCTGAGGCATTCTCAGATTTCCATTGGAAAGTAAAACAGAACTTTTTTTCTTTTTACCAGCTAGAAATTCCCAGCCTCTATGTCTCAAATATTTATTTCCTGAAATTGGGTTTTTGAGTCCTATTTTTTTGTGTGGGAAGAGACCTTGTAAATAATCAGTTTTCCTTTCTATTCAATTTGTTTAGCGAGTTCAAGAGACACTCTCTGTGATTTATGGTATCGATGATTAAACCTTATTCTCTACTACCTGACTAAGAATAATCTTGCTTTTACCTGTCTTTTTCCTCCTAAAATTTTGGTTTTGAAGAGACCTTGAAAATCTTGTTTCAGTGAGCAAAGGTGGTTAGAAATCTATCAAAAATGGTAGTGATTTTCCCAGAACAAACTGCTACCAGGCCATCAAGACAAAATTCTACATAAATGTATTCAAAAAGAGAGAAAAAAGGTGCTACTGTAATTCAAAATAGACTTTTAATACAAATATTTCTGTTGTTGGTAACACTCAAAAGTTGTTTAATCACAGCACTATACACCCAAAGATCCTGTTTCTTGTACGTACATCTGTCCTAAATAATTGCATTAAATGTGACACGTAAAACAAAACTGCATTTTGAAAGAAAACATTTAACTTACATGTATATATATATTTTTTTCCCCAAAGGGAATTTTAAATAGTGTTGAAAAAACTTATTTTGCCATCATATGTGTATTAATTTTACTAAGAATTTCTGCATGTAATTTCAGGACCTCTGTGGGCATCATATTTGTGGATGGAAAGAAAATCCACATAAAAATGTATTGTTTTGTTTAACTAGGCTAGAAATAGTTAATGTTTGCTTGCTTGGAAGGGCTTTATGTTATAGAATTAGGAAAATAGAGTAGTGGGATAAAACATGCTTCTCTACCTGTGATGATTCTTATTTATAGCTTTAAAGACTTGATCTCATAGGAATAGGAGAAGTGGTGTACTGAGGCTAAAAACCTTTTGATGTTAGTTTGAAAAACATACCTGAATGATTTTTTTTTTTTAATACATTTTTCAAATCTTACTAGGGTACAAATGGTTAATGTCTTTGGGAGGGGATGTCAGTGAGCCAGAAGGACAAAAGGGAAAAAAACAGGTGAAAAAATGTTTTGAATGTTTTTGTATATCACATTATTATATATATTTTTTTAAGTTCATTGGACTAGAAGTAGTTAATGCTGTTTAAAAAACAAAAAAAAGGACAGATAGCTTCCTGACCTTCTATTATTAAAACAAACAACCAACCAACCAAAAAAAACCAAAAAAGAACCCCTCAAAAAACCAAGAACCGGTGCTGATTGTGATTGATGCTTTTTTTCAAACATCTCTTTTGCTCTTTCTGAGGAGCCAGTCCTGCAGTAATATTTGCAAGCAGATTCCTACCCTTTAGGGCTATGTTACATGTGTGCAGGGACGTGTCCTAACTACCTCGGTTCAGAATTGGCCATTTTACCGTTATTCACAGCTGGTGAAGTGAGGAAGCATTGAAGTTTTCGAAGAGAGATTTTAGAAGCTTGAGGATCTTTTTCATGTATTTTCCTTTCTCTTCCCAACCTTTCATCCTTCCAAACAGATATTAACTTTTCTAGCCTAATAAAACTTTAAAAGAATCTTTAAAGCAAACTAAATGTAAAAATGTATATGGTGAAATCTCCCAATATTTTATATAACATTAGAGGAATACATCTTTTTGCTTAGGAGCAAAATTCAATGTTTTAATTTTAAGAGCAAGTTAGCTCTCATCTCCATTATTTTTGCTTAAGAGTATCTTCAGCTTGAAAGGTAGCAGTTAGAGAATATAAATCAACGGTACCTTCAGACACCACATATTCCCTGACAATTATTATGGTTTTCTATGTGAAAACAAGCGGTTTGAAACACTTTCTTCTCCTTCACTATGTGGAAAACTTTCAGAAATGGGAAGACGACTCTATTGAAAGAGCTGAGTTGTTAGAAGGAAAGTGCTGTCAGAAACGGAAACTAAAGTATATAAACTAACTGTCATAGTAGTTCATACATAATCCAACAAAGACAAAGGAAAATAGCTCCTAATTATTGAGAATTACGGTAATTTTAAATATTGCTTGCAACAAGTCATTGAATTACTAATTTGACAATTTCTTAAGGGTAAGCATTTGTCAGGGAGTAAGTTTTTAAAGGCAGGTTTTAAAGGAAATTTAAATGTTAGGAAATATCTTTGTTAGAACAGGGAACTGGATTGACACAGTTTTGTACCTGTCAATATGTATGTTTTCATTTTTATAGAAACTCTCTAAAATCAGTACTGTAGTCTGGTGGTATCTTAATTTGACTTTTTGCCAGTAACAGGTGTTTTAAAATAAATAAATTAAAATCTGTTAAAGCACTTGAACCAGTCTCAGTCTTCAGCTGATTATGGAGCGATAACCCATTTTTTTCATTTGCTATTAATAAAATATATACTCTTGTGAATTGGAAAGTATATTAAATATATTTGCTCATTAATTATATTCTTTAAATTGTCTTTAGGTTGTGGTTCATGTTACGTTCTTTCCTATTTTGGCCTTTGTTTTACTCATAAATATTGTAGAAACAGTTTTAAGAGAAGAATTCTTAGAATACATAAAATTACATTTTGATTTAAGTTAGCTAAGTGTAATATTATAAAAGATTTTATTTTATTTTTACAGGTACTAATGTTTGTGCCAAGAATAATGGTGGATGTCATCAACTTTGCCTTTATCGGGGAAATGCACGGCGAACGTGTGCTTGTGCGCATGGCTATCTTGCAGAAGATGGAATTACTTGCCTGAGACATGAAGGTTACCTGTTATACTCAGGAAGGACAATATTAAAAAGTATACATCTTTCAGATGAAACCAACTTAAACTCACCAGTAAGGCCATATGAAAACCCGGAGTACTTCAAAAATGTGATAGCTCTTGCTTTTGACTACAGTCTGAAAGGAAAAGGTACGAATCGCATATTCTTCAGTGATGCACACTTTGGAATATCCAAGTTATTAAAGACAACTGGACTGGCAGAAAAGTGCTTATTGAAAGTAAGTAAAAATATTACTTCCCAAAATAGATGTTTTATTTCAATAAACTTTATGAAATGAAAGTTGATAATCACTTGACTTTATAGAGGAAATAATGTCAATAATTTTTAATGTACTTAAGTATGTAACACAGTTATTGTATTCTATCCCTATAAGATAGATTTAAATGTTACCTTTAAAACTAAAACTTCAGAATAATTTATTTCATAAACAATCAAGGGATAATGATGGTGCTTAGTTTGTATTAATGTGATTTTAAGGAGCTTTACTGGTGAAACAAAACCTCATTGTGCAAGGCTTGGAAATGAAAGAACCCCACGAACCTGTTGGTGGTTCATTTTTCTTGGTAGTGGGGGTGAAGTACTGTAAGATACATCTGCTGCCATAAGCATTCCTCAGCATAAAATATTAGGATCCTGGTCAGTGTGTCCAGTTGAATCACCCTTATAGTGAGCCCAAGAAAAGTGGCTTGTGCTCAGTGATAATCAGAGGCAAATTCCAACCTACAAGATTGTTTGGTTTTAGTAGAGACTTACTCAGTATCTTTGCATGTTTACTACTCCTTCATTCACCACTCTAGTAGGAGGAGTTGTAGGAAGCTTGATGTATTTTTAGCCTCTGAAGACTTGAAGCTGGGCACTGCTATCAAGGAATTGCCACCAATATCATCACCAAAGTCTTCAGGACAAGACACAAAACACATTTTGCAGCTGAGGCCCAGTAAAGTCTCCCGAGGATCTGGCACTGAAATGTCTAACAATAAAGTCTAACATAAGTTTAATACAAGGTGTATGTAAAAGTTATCATGGTTTAGCATAATAATGCTAAAATTCAAGGGAAATTTGAATCCAAATGCGTAAGAAATATATCCTTAGTGCTAAACATCCAAAAATCTGTGCTACAGAAATCTAAATTTGAATTTTTTCCTGTATTTCATTTCTCTTCCAGTTTAATTCTTCTATCCAATACATGTAGATATGTGACTACAAGTGAATGAGGTTTAGTGCATGTTTACTGTGTTTCTGCTCTTCCTTATCATTCTTGAGTAATGCCTGTTTCTTTTAGAGGCTGCAGCTCATTTCAGTAACTGTTTCCCAAACTGTCTGAAGTGGTTTTCCTCCATACGTTGTGGATAATTCGCATCTGAATTTCTGATGTTGTATCTTATGCTGCCTGTGGCATTGCTATATTTAGCTGTTTGTTTGGGGCAAACACTTTAATAACAAGACCAAAGAAAGTGATTAGAAAAATGGAAGAACGTTTGATGTCGAACGTTATCACCCTTTGCTCTTGCATGCTAATGGCAATATTTTAGAAAAGAAAGAAGTTAAACAGCTGCAAAGTGATGAAATACTATTCTACAACTGACATTAGATAATTGTATCATTATCTACCTCTACAGTGTGCTTCTGGGAAGGTGATTGTGGCCATGAAAACCATTGACACTAATGAACGGAAAAGCATTTTTCAAATATGATACAAAGCCTTTAATTGGCATTTTAGGTGTGCATATTTTTTAGGAATTAATGGTATCTGCATTAAGATATGGTAAAGAAAGTAAGCAATGTTGTCAGGATGTTCTTGTTACTCCCAGGAAAGCATTAAAACCCAGGGATTCAGGGTAGAGGTTGGGCGTACAAGACATACAAACAGCTCACAGAAATGTGCCGTGGTGACATACAAGCACTATTTTAACTCTGGTGTTACAGGAAGAGGTTAGAAGTATTGTATGAAAAGCCACTGGAAATTCTTACATTTAACACAGGTAAAGAGGAGAAAGAAATACTGGTGGGGCACCAATGCCAGACATGAATTGTTTTGTCGTTTGTTTTTTTAAAAGACCAATAAAAGTATTCCTCATTACGTTATAGTAAGTTGTTGTACAGAAGCTAAAGACATTCCATAAAGCATGGTTGAGAACTATAGTTTTAAGAAATCGTTAGGAATTGTTTCTACTTGTAATCTTAAGATGCTAGATTTCATTTTTCATGAGCAGAGTCGACACCTCTGAAAAACTGAATGTCCAAGGAGCTTTTTATTCTTACAAAAATTTACAGCGTATGATTGGGATGTATTTGTGAACTATGGCCTTTGTTTTCTAGAATTGCTTCATGGTTTTTTCATTGTAAGTGAGAAGAAATATCACATGCCAGAATAAGTTAGATTATCATTCTCCTTCTTGTGTTTTACATCCCTTTTCTTTATGTTGAGGCGTTCATTTTAATCTGGTGGGTTTGAGCTTCATATCCTTCCTTTCCACAGTCTGCAGATGATTTTCGCTCACTCTAACAGGAGACAGTTCACGAGGGTGCTTGATTTAGTGGAAGTATTTGACAAAAAGTGATACCTATAAAAGCAAAAGCAGTGGTAAGACTGGCTGACACCAATGATTCCATTCGCTGGAAGATGTAAAGTTCTAAAATTTGCTGATTTCCCTATTAATTAACTTCATGTGATTACATAGAAATTATTAAATGGAATTCAGCTGAGGGATTTTAGTAATGATGTTTCATTGCAGGATTAAAATCTGGCATTCCTTTTGTTCTCTTTTTCCTCCAAAAGTATTAATATGTGCTGTAGCAAGTTTTGCTTTATTAGCAAGAGAATCAAAACCACGTTGGAAATATCTAGTGTGATTCTAACAATTCTACAACCCCTCTCTGCCTCATTAAGTTGAAGCCTACAAATCATGCAAACCTTTACTCAGTATTTGACTCAGAGAAAACAGAGTACAATATATGCAAGATACTATTGTCCCCGATTTTTAGTTCACTGAGTGTATGGCTGCTCAAAGAATCCATTAGCTGGTGGATTTCTCCCTCGCTGAAATCAGATATGCCACTCAAATCTAACACATCAGTGAACTTTTCAGAGAGTTAAAACAGAGTTAAGATATATAAAGAGCCCTTTGTTAAACAGGTTTCCAGTTCACTAAAAACAGATTTACAACTCACGAGCAACCCATTATCTAACGTGTTTTTAGTTCACTGAGAACAGATTTACTACCCAGAAACAACCCATTATCTAACATGTTTCCAGTTCACTGACAACAGATTTACAACCCATACGCAAGCTATTATCTAACATAGTTCCGACTCACTGAATATTGATTTAGAATTCATAAACAACCCATTATCTGACAAATTTTCACCACACTGAGCAGATTTGCAACTCATAAACAGCCCATTAGCTAACACATTTTCAGCTCAGGGAAAGTAGATTTACAGCATATAAACAACTTTATCTAACTTGTTCCGGTTCACTAAAAACGGGTTCAAAATCCACCAAGAACCCAGTACCTGACCGGGTTTGGTCTTCAGCAGGAAGAAGCAATAACAACAAGAAACAGTATAGCATGTGCATTGTATGCCATGCCCTAACACTGTTGTTTTTTCTGCAGTGGATTCGTTCTTATCTCTGCAATCTGCTGATGACATGATCATTACCTCCTTTGGTCAGTCAATAGGGACTTTTTCTTTCTGATTTTTCTAAGTACCTTTATGGGGTTAATCTTTCTTGATTGCCAGTTTTTAAAAATTTACTTTGTTCTCGGCTGTGATCTTCCACAAATATTCTTCTGGTGATGAATTATTTAACCATTCAGTATTGCTCATGACTTTATTGCTATATCATCATGTACAATTTAATCCAGTCTGCAGACATCTTAAAAATTAACTTATATTTAAAATAAGTATTGTTGCATCGATGTTGTGACATGACTACCATGTATATCATTGGGTTGTGATCTTTCCTTCCAAGAAGTGTGTAAGTGCTTATATTTTATTGTCTTTCTTGCTTTAAGTACGCACTTTGAGATGTATTGGAGTATGAAGGGATGAGTAGGTACTTACTGTGGGGCTCCACCTGCTAATTTCTTTGTAACCTTCCACTTTGTAGTTGTAAAGATCAGCCTTGCAGGTTGCTTTACACAGACTAGACTGCATTTTCTTCTAACCTGTAACCTAAGCTGCTATGCATCCGTGTTCTTTTGGATCCCATTGCGTTGTAAAAGCTTCATGAACCTGGTAAGACAAAATGTTTGAGAACCTCCACAATGTTCCTATTTTTCATTGTCAATGTTAGTCCTTTGTAAAACAAAACACAGTCACAAGGGTTGTATTTGGAAAATTCTTTGTATGTATATATACACTTCCTCTGTTCCAGTTTGAGGAATTGTGCAAGATTCATGCTGCAAAAAGGAGCATTTTTTTTCACTTCCCATAAGCTTTCTAGAGCTTTTGATTGTGAGAACCAGCACCTCAACAAATCAACTCCTAATGCATTTGGTAGTCTAAGGGAGATCCAGGGAGATTACACACATTTTGGAAGTTATTTTTCAATTTTAGCTCCCAGTGGACCGTAGACTTCGTAGAAATCTGAAAGAAGGCATTAAATGCAAAAGGAGGTACAAAAGGTAACAAGTTTACATGGAAGTGACAGTGAGTTTGAATCAATATATTGGTCTGGCCATCTCCAATAATCTTTACGATTTCTGTTCAGCCCTACCAGAACTAGACCTTCTAACTCTTTCCAAGTCTCTCTGGGAGAATTTGTTACTGAAAACCTGGGGTGAAAGGAGCTAATGGAGCAGTGTACAGAAAGAAAGGGCAGAAATGACAGAATTATTTTGGTTGGAAGAGACACTTAGGTCCAACTGTTAACCCAGCACTGCCAGGACACCAAATCAGGAGCAGCTAAAGGCACGGAGTTACCGGAAGAGATCTTTGGAAAATGGGCTTGTTCAAAATTGCTGCAGGTGATCAGTTCCATGTGGAACAGTGACATCTATTCTCCTCGCAAAGGGAGCTCAGGGGAGAATGTTAATCTTTTCTTTGTCATTAATCACTTCCAGAGAGAACAACACTATTATTTAAAATTTCTGAACCACTTTCTGTAGTACTTAAACTGGAAGCCATTTGAAGGCACTCTGATAAACATATGTGGAGTACTTTATATCTTTATAGATCTATAGATCTTCCATCTGCAAGTAATTTTAAAGTAGATTGCAATGACTGAAAGTGAAAATGTTTGAGCAGAAGCAGACATCTATTCGATATATATCAGATTTTGAATATTATATGTTTATCCCTTCTCATACCACATCTACCATTGACTGTTGTTTGTTTTGTCAACAGATAGAGTGAGTTATCTTTGTTTTTAATGATGTGATCATCCGAATGGTAATTTTCCTTTACATGGAATTAAGAGGTCTCAGAGAAAGTCTGTGAAAGTTAGTATATTATTCACAAAGTAGATTCTTTGTGATTTTGATGGAGCAAACAACTAATGGGAACCCTAATTAAATTAAAATAATGAAGACAGGTATACTAAACTTTTTGTTTCCTATTACACAATTGCCACTGTGGATTGACCCATTAAGCCAAAAATACATTATAGTGGATGGGATAAACATATGGGTTTTTCTTTTATAATAGCCATGATTAAGCCTTAATTTGAAAACCATCTGCTAAATTTCTCTTCTTCACTTTGGCATCCTTCCTTCTCTGCCTGCCTAGAAGCGTGGTGCCAGAGGAGCGTCTGTTTTCCTTTTTCCTTCCCTGGTGTACATGACATTGTGTATCAGCAGCTCTAAAAAGGTCTAAGATTTTTATAAACTGCGTATGGAGAGAAGACGATCTTAAACCATCTGCGGGAGCTAGCTTCCTTCTCAGTATAAATGGAAATGAAGATTAGCTTTAGATGGTGGATGACATTCTAGTTGATGACAAATCTGCAGTGGGAAACAAGAAGCTGCCTCATAGCATTCCTGGAGACTGCTTTTGGTTGTCCTAAGTTGTTTCAAAGCTTATGTTTACACAAGGAAGACCTTTTTTTAAACTCAGTCCTGATTTCTAAGCTAAAGGTGCAGTCTCCTGGTTTTTTTTTCAGAAGTTTGAGGGAATACGTTCATTACCCAAAGCCTGTCTCAGTGTATCTGTAGAAAACAGAGCAGTGTTCAAGTAGGTTTAACGTAGTGGTACAACACTAGCCAGAAGAGCAGTGAAGAGATAGAAAGTAGAGAAGAGAGAGAAGGCAAACAGGGGGAGGAAAGGCAAAGGAAAGCAAATGAGAAAGAGGAACAAGTGTTAAGGTGAGCTACTCTCAGTGCGCTGGGGTTTGTTCCTAACTGAGTAAACACTGGCACAGAGATTTTACCAGCACAACATCTTTCGCAGCACAAAAGGAACTGAAAAAATGTTCCTTCTGTCTCGAACTTTAGGCACCAGTGTCTACAGAAGGCAAAAATCTTTTCACTGCTAACACAAAGTGTCAGAGCCTGTAATGTATTGTAAAGCTTTCTGCAGTCAGAATCTTTTAAAGGTGTTCCAGTGTGTGCTTCTATTCGTTCTAACTAAATGGGTCCAATTTAACTGTCAAAAAGGCATTTATGTTCCCATTTCTCTTACAGAGCATAAATTTGGTGCATTGTATGAGATCTCTTTAGTTTGGGAGCGTTCTTCTCCAGGAAAGAAATTTTTAATCTGTTAAAAATAAATAGTTTAGTATCGTTGCTTTTCATTTCATAAACTAATAGGATTAATTATAATTGTATTTGTGGAATATAAGTCCAGTGATTTTTCACTTTTTACAGGAGGGAAAGTTGGAGGCTATTGTTAAGCCTAGGACATTTAATTAGTAAAAGCTAAAATTTGTTATTACAACTGCAGTCTTGTTAGTGAAAAGCAAAGTGTCTGGTTTCTCACTGTATTTTGTTTCTGGATGTGCCTGGATATTATGATTAGTGGGTAAATCTTGAGCTGCTGCTATTGGTGGATAAAGTTTGCTAATTTATATTAAGCAGTTGTTATTCTAGAAATACGTATTTCTGCGCATTTCGTGCTTGATTTAGCTGTTCCTGGTTTGGACCTCTGAAATGTATTCATGATGGGAGCTGACGTGCACTGATCTTTTAGTTCAGTATGTCCTGAGCGTTCCCAACCTCAGTATTCAGGAAAGGTGCTTCTGCCTATTAAACTTCAGATTATTCATGAAGAATTAATAGTGTTTGTGACTGCTTCAACTTTCCACGTTGCACTTAAATTTTTATCGATGTAAATATTTGCCGCTGTAAATTTTTACATCAGCAGCTGCAGCTTAGTTGCATAAAATGCAGAACTGTATTTGGTGAATTGTCAGGAGAATGCTATACGGAGAAACATCTCTTGACTATGCTCCTTTGCTTTATTCTAGAGACTAATGTGATCCAGCAAATATTAGGAGGTTATTAGGCTATTCCACCATTAATGTTTCTAATATCTCTGTAGTGTTTGGTTTTACTTCAACAGTAACAGTAACAACATATGATTATACGTATTTAATAGAAGGCTTATTAGTCTTAGGGTAGTCGCTCTAGTGGCATTGATTTAAAGGTGTTAAAGCTGAGTTGCAATTTTTTTTTGAGACTCTACATGTAATGCATGAAAAAGATAATGTGGGCTCTTGTACTTAGGAAAGAAAATCTTCCATGACAATTGAGATTTGTAAAAACCTAATAAAACACTGTATGTTACCTTTCTTTTCTAAAATTCTTTCTGCTTTTAGAGCCTCTTTTACATGGATACTTTATTTTGAAATTATGATAATACTTGTTAACGAGTAATGATATACTGAAATGGTTACAGTTTACGGTTATACAAAATTCTACTCTTTTTCTAGATTGTTGCGTTCCATATATTTCCTTAAGTATATGATGTATCATTATTCCTTAGCTAGATTATTCCCCACTGACTCTTAAGACAGTTCCTAAACCTAATCAAGGAGTAAGTTAGATATCTACGATAATAGAGGACAGAATTTCTTCATGAAAAGCTGTTGGTTATTCCCACCTCCCATGATAAAAGGCCTAAATCATTCTTTGAAGAAATATTTTATGGTCCACAAGAATGTAGACATAGAATTAAATACATGATTGTCCTATTTAGTTGCATAAACCAGCCTTGATTTTTTTTTTTTTTTTTTTTTAAAGCTGATTATCCCAGCAAATTAGGATAGTGCTATCTACTGTGGCTTGACTAGTATGTTTTTTAAATGCTGTTAACTGGAGCCAAAAAGAAACCCAGCATTTATAGATATATAAATATTGTTCTGAAACAAGCTTCCTCTTTTCGCAGTAACTTGTTTCCTCGTTTTAGAGTTGATTACTTGTTCCATGTATACTCAGGTAAAACTGACCAAAAAGATGGTGGTGTTGTTTCTGTTCTCTCATTGTGAGTTTCTGAGCTCATCTGTTTTGATCCCACTCTATAATGAAATGTAGAAAAACCAACAGTGCTGGCAGAGGCAGGTAGGGGAAAAAAAAGACCTCAAATAATCTAAAATTGAAATGCTGCTATGTATTATCTCTTTCTTGGTGTGCAACTTTCACAGAGCTCTGCCGGAATAACTGAAAATGTTCATAAGTCTGAATAACTTATTTCTGTTAGTCTCCAAGCAAAATGTTCCAGAAACACTGCCCGACTGACTGCTCCTTTCTGTTGTCTCTGGCCATAAGTTATAACCCCGTGTTAGTGAGCATGCAGGTGTTCTCAGAGTGGTGATCTGTAGGTCACCTGCTCTGAAAGGTCCAGCTTTGCCTAAAGCTGCACCCCTGCCTTGTCTGGCTCCAAACTGGCTTTAGCAATGTGGTACCACAGGTACATTGAATCAGGGTCACTTCACTGCGCAGAAATATCATCCATCTATTATGTACTATTGAGATGGTCGGTTAGTTCATATGATTAAAGTCATCAGCTGCAGGTTAGGTTCATGGCCTTTTTTCGTGCTAAATTTTGATGTTTACCTACTCTGAGTAGTATCATCAGGTGTTTTGTACAGACCTTTATAAATTCACTGATGGACTATAAATATCCTACTGCTTTGGCATCTGCCTGCCTTTCACACTGCGTATTTCACAGATACGGTAATTACATACAATATTTTCTAGATCTTCATTGACATAGACTAAAGCAATGTCATCATCCAGAAAACTATTTCCTTGGTAGGTTTTTGGAGGTTTTTTTCTGAATGTATTAGAAGTGTTTCTTGAGCCATTTTCCAGTATTTGTATTTTCATTTTTATTTGCGCAATAGACTGTATTTTTAATTGTCATTAGGAAGACACCAAACATTCTGTTAGATGTGAGATGTCAGTATTATACTTTCTAAAGAAACAAAGAGTTGTTTTTTCTGGATTCTAAAATGATTTTACTTCTCTATAGATTATTCCCAACAAATGTTCATTCTGTCCAGTACTGGCTACTGCAGTAAATTTGAAGGAATAATAAGGTTACATCCATGGAGATGTTTACAGTATCTTGAACTTAAGCTAGTTATTGCCTTGAAGAACCCAAAATCTTTGTTTATTCTGTCTTACTCTTTAATAATCTTCTAATGTGTAATAGTATACAGCATGGTTTTATAGTTTGGAGATACAGAAATGTGATACAGGTGTTTGCTGGTTTATGGTAAAATTTTAGCAGACTTTACATGTGCTCTAAAAATAATATTCTTGGAGTAAATAGGGCAATGAAATCGTTATTACAGTTCAGAGTTGTTTATGCCATATTTAATATTTAAGATTTCCGTTACGATAGAATACGCGATGGCCTTGTTTTAGATGTGACTAACAGAAGCAATTTAGTTAAACCACCCTCTAATATTTGAGACAAATGGAACTCATCTTGCTTTTTTTTTATTACAACTTATTATGGTCTTAGAATTTTTCTTTTGCAGAAGGCTTCTTGCTTTATGGTACATGAGGAGCAAAGTAGAAGGATAAAGAATTATTTAAAGTTCTAATTGTGTGGTCAGTTACATATGGGAACATAAAACCTTTTCTTCAGGTGCTTATTGCTTCTGAGACATTCTTTTCATCTCATCAAGTGATGAGCACCTGAAATGTATCACCATGCTCTTACACAAACAGACTGACAGAAAGGAGCATCATCTCCTGTGACCAGTCCGGTATAACAATTCAGGGGCTGTATCCTGAAAGGCAAATTGTGAAAGCCAGTTCAGAATGAATAAAATCAAGCAGGTGTTTAATGTTAAGTACTGAACATTAAACCTTTCTCCGAAGCTCTGATAAAGAAGTGCTGCTTATGCTCAATTTCATTTCTCTGATGGCTTTTCAGTATTAAAAAAAGTATTATGTTGACAGTTGTTCTTGCTTTACAATTTTGGTAAAGCAGAGGAGTTGGCAACAATATGAAGTGAAAGGGAAAAGGTAATTGACCTGGTACAAGTGGAAAAGTTTTGACTGCAAAATTTCTGGAGAATTTTAAAAGTAGAAGATAGGAGATTTTTATCAGGAAACTCATAAATAGTATATACATTACTAGAAATCAGTGGCAACAACTATTGGATAATTTAAACTTTATGTCTTCTAGTATATTTATTCTCTGTTTGCAATAATGAGGGAGCTCTAATCTGAATTCTTCAGTTATTGATTTGTTGCTTGTCTCTTCCCTGGGAAAGTCAGATGAAGATCAGCATGACAATATTTATAGGCTGCATCTCATCTGTGGGATGCAATCCATCTTCGTTAAGTTCAGTAAAAGTGATAGATAGCATTTGGCAACGTAATGATGTGATCACTCTAGCATTGCCTTTGTAAATCATAAGCTGTTGCATTCTCTTGTGTAGATATTTAATCAGTTATACACCCCATTACTGATTTAATTCAGAATGTCAGTGGCAGGTGAATAATGTGAGTATTTGTATATTAATATCATATTGTATTAATGTTCTTTTCATTTAAGTATGCTATTCATGTGAAAATAATAAACTGTTGCTTCATGGCTAGAATAAATTTAATCAGTGCTGTAGGCATCTAATGCCATCAGTGTTTTAATTCAATATGTCAGTGAAACAAATGTGTTTCTTTTCATTTCTCATTTCTTTATGCTTTACTAATTCAGAATATTATATGATGCTGTGAAAATATGAAGCTGAGAGTAAACAAATTGCTAATTTTCTTCCTGCCAGTAGATTTTGGGACTGAATCCCCCAATTGCAGCACCAGATAGGCTGAGAACATATTTCTGATGTATCTTAAAGTACCTGAATATCTAATGGTAAATTAACTTTAAGGGAAAAAAAAAAAAAAAAAGACTCTAGAGTATTCCTTAAGGAAGTGCGAAACACTAAATAAAAATAATATCAATGCGAAGTGGTAATGATATAACACTAGAACTCAGTTGCTTTGGAATATTCTCCAGCATCCTATCTTTGGTAGCATGAAGTTGATAGAAAGTTTTAGTTTTAAGGAACCACCTGGAAGTGTCTGGAGGACCATTTCTAGGACCATTTGTGTCCTCAGTTGATACCTATTTTATCTCTGATAAAAGGATTTATATGAATTTGGGGAACAACATTATTATCTTTTGTCTAATACAGAAGAATTTTAGACTGTGCTGTATAAACAGTTTGCTTTCAAATTTATTGATGGAATTCAGACATGAAACAAAGCTAAAACTGATGGAAATTCAAGAGGTTACATGAGGGGAAATTAATTTCTTTTTTTTCTGATAGTCATCTGACAAATGAAGAGTATGATTAGCAGCAAATCTTAGTTAAATCCTCGCCTCCTATGTCTTTAACCACGAGGCAAAAACTTGATTTCATGTTTCTAAAAACTTCATATGAAGGTAAGGAAACACTCGACATTCACAGACATGAAAGGTAAAAGTGCAATAAATGCTCTGATGGTTTGTTCATTACAAATAGCAAGCAGAACTGGTCAGAAAATGTCAATGCATCTTCTGTCATTTTTAATAGAATCACAGAATATCCTGAGTTGGAGGAGACCCACAAGGATCATCGAGACCAAGTCCTACCTCCACACAGGGAAACATAAAGAGTTAAACCATGTATCTAAGAGCATTGTCCAGATTGTGTCTGAAAGTGTTAGGTTTAGTTTAGAGGATTGTAAGTAGTGGTAAATTGGGATTCATCATACAATTTTAATGGAAATTAGTAGATTAAGTTAAAATTGTCTTCCTGGCTCTGTATTTTAACATTGATCACACTCACTAAGTTTTCTTTTAATTTCACGGTTAGTGGAAGGTTTGCAGGAATTGACCAAGAAGTACATCTAAACTGTACAAACTTGTCCCCCTGGCAGTGTTCCCTGGCCCCAGACCAGAGAGCAGAGTGGTTCATGGATGCGCGGTTTGGCCTGGTGCCTCTAGGGTGATTTCCGCAGTCCAAGTTTACTTTGAAGCCTATGTTATGTTTTTCTGGCTCTGAGAAATTAGCATTAAATTTAGGATTTCTTCTGGCTCATGCAGTCTAAAATTGTGTGCTGGCCGTATGTCAGTCATAAGAGTGATACTTTGGCGTAACTATGTCAATGATATTTTTGGTATGTCACAGAATCACAGATTGAGTTTAAGCTGTGGAGATTTCAGTGGCTGGGAGGTCTCCGTAGGCAAAAAGGAACACAAACTGATGTGGTCTTGTTTATACTCCGCAGAGTGGTTCTATTTTCAGAAAGAGTAGAACGTTTTTGCTAGAACAACCCACGGGTTACATCTCAGAAGAAATTGTCTTGTTGCAGAAGGTTGCCCTGGTATAAAGTGGTGTTGGTGCTCAGGGGTGCAAAGACCTAAGATTGAAGCAACTGACTTTCTCAGTTCATACTATACAGAGACAAACCCAGAAACTGTGTAAACCGTAGCTGATAATCCTGCATTCAGGACTAGTTTTAAAATACTTCAGTAGGTGGTTGCACATCTCTGTCACAACATTTGAAAGAATTGTTGTCTTTGACTTCTGTTGCTGATTTCTGAAACAAAACACAAAACCTTGCTATATCTCAATGTTTATGATGCTTAGAGTTCAAAATAAATTAATAAAGAAACTAAATATTGCATTTGAAGAATATATGTAACCTATTCATCTTTTTGAAAACCAGAATTCTTATCAAAAGGGTCATCTTTGCAATGCTCAGAAGATTTATTTTTTTATAATTTTCAAGTTGCCTTCAATGCTGTTTTTAAACTCATTCACTTAAGTTACTTGTGAGCTGAAGATATTTTTTTTTTCATCAATTGTCCTTCATAAATAGAAAAATCCTTTTTAAATATATTCACCTCCCTTTAAGGAGTATCATCTAATTTACTTTTTCTGTTCATTCTTTAAGACAAGTTTCTGAGACTTCTCTACAGATATGTCATAAAAACATAGCCAGAAGATCTCCAAATGCTTTAGAAAGAGAAATATAAAAAAACCCTGATAAATAATTATTTGTCTCTTATTTTTGATTTATTCGCCTCATAGTTTTGGTTTAGTGTTTATCACTTTCAGTGTGACCAAACTTAATTTGGGATTTTCTGTTCTGGTATATGAATTGCATGGTAAAAATTACATCTTCCAGCCAGCCAAATGTAAATTCTAATAATCAACGTAATGTAATCCTTGTTATACTTCTAGATGTTTGCCTTCTGTAGCTCATTACTAAGCTGCATGAACCTTCTGTTCTAAAGTTATTTGTTTCTAACAAAATAATAAGTGAAGTCATCAACGTACATTTCTGTAGTAATTCAAAAATAATGGTAGGAAATAATTACTCCTATTTCTCACAGTCTGTCACTTTTATATATGGGAATCAGAAACAATTTGTCTTTTCTGGACGTTAAGTATATGCTTTAGCTGCTTGTTAATATTTGCTTTTGTTTCTAGCCTACAATTTTTATGTAGAATGAAAGAAAACGATTATTAAAATGATGTATTGATGTGGAGACCTTCGGAGTTGGTCTCTTTTCAGTATTTTTCAGGTGCTTAATAAAAGCCTATACAGTTAATAACAACAGGACACTTTGATCCCTATTAATGTAATGTCTATCTGTCTTAGAAAATAAGTTGAAAGATAATGCTAAATAATACAAGTAATTAGTGAAAACATGCCCAGGACTTGGCTTAAATGATGTTTGAAGTTGTGAATAATTATTGCTGTCTTAAATGCTTATTATTTCTAATGTATTATCTGGGGACACTGTAGTAAAAATATTAATTTAATGAGTCTTAGAATTGACAAATATAGTACAGGGATATTAATAATGATCTTGCTCTCTGTGTTTTTTTTTTTATTTTTATGAGAATAATAAGACTTTGTTACCAATAAAAAATAAACAGGTGAAATGATAAAAGAGTTGACAGTCAATAGACTGAAATGGTTGAACTCTCTGATTCTGCAGGATCAGCTCCAAGGAAAAAGAAAAAAATACATCTTGTTAGAAGGAGTTTTATTTTCTCTGTCTGTAACCATGTTTTTCAGATGTTGGGTCGGTGGAGGGACTTGCTTATCATAGAGCTTGGGACACTCTCTATTGGACCAGTTCAACCACATCCTCAATCACGAGACACACTGTTGACCAGAGACGTCGAGGAGCTTTTAACCGGGAAGCAGTAATAACCATGTCTGAAGATGATCATCCACACGTGTTAGCTCTAGACGAATGTCAGAAGTATGTATTATATCTTCCTTAACAGAGTTTAATTTTTGCCTAACATCAAGAACACAGCAGTACTTCTTTATTTCAGTCAACTAATACTGCTGAACCCTATGAAGGTTAAGTACATTCCTTTGTTCAGGAGCAAATGTTAGTATTAATTTTTTTTAAAGCAATTGCAGAATGAATTCTTTGTTTTTGTCAGCTGTGACTCTCTTTGCGTAAGTAAAAACAAAATTATTTTAAGCATTTACAAAAAAGAATCTGAGTTTCTAGTGTGGCAAATTGATAGGCCCATGTGTTTATCACAAAAATCAGCGTTCTATAAAATAGTTCAGGTACATAAAAACAGTGTTCTCTGTAAAAAGAGATGTGCAGTTCCAGACAACATCCTAGAAAGAAGTCTAATTTAGTTCCTTTCCTGCCACTCTCAAGAAGACTGTATGTCCTAGTAAGATAGTAGGAGGGTTCATGTTTCTACTTCAGCGTCTTGGTAGTAAGTGTCTTACAAATTTGAGTTACTTTCATCTTCTCTGTAAGTCTGGCAGAAAGGCAGCCTGCTTTTTCTGCTTCTTGTAGCTGTCTTGCCTTTGGGGAGGCAAGGCTGCGTTTCTGCCTTTTCAAGTTCTGGTTTTAGCTTGTGTTAGCTGAACATGCAATGGATAGTCAGGGAGGTTATTTGCATGTCTGACTTCACGCACAGTTTAGGCAAATTTATGCTATACTGTAAAATATGATTTATCTAAGTATCATAAATAAACCGAACAAATACTGCTGGAGTTTGCAGTGAGAGGATGGGCATGTTCCAATCAGTGTATAAATTCCATCCACAGCTCATTTCGTAACATTTTGTCCACCATTGTTTGTAAGAGTAGCAAGGGGCCAATTGAGCCTCCTCCTGTAGAGCCTATCAAGGTCACTTGATTCCCCATTATCAAATTAGATATTAGAAATAACTCAAATACTAATGTAATTGTTAAGAATTACACATCAGCAGAATTAAGTTTGTATTGTTACACAGCTTATATCTCTCCAGTGGTATATTAGTATAGAGCCATGATCAGAATTGAACAGACCTGTGAAGGGGCAAAAATCTGTATTCTTATACAAGTTAATGAACAAGGAAAGTGCGATAATTTATGGGATGCTGGCAGTTACTTTTTCTTATTCACCATTGATTATCACAATTACTTATGGATGCCATTCATAGTGGCACCTTCATTCAAATGAAGGTGTATGGGTTTTCTGTTGCTCGTTTCACAGAGAATTAAATTAGAAAATGTATCTTATGATTTTATTTGTTATTTTGATTTTAATACAGCTTAATGTTTTGGACTAATTGGAATGAGCAGCTCCCAAGCATCATGAGATCCACCCTCTCAGGCAAAAATGCGCAGGTTATCATCAGTACAGATATTCTGACACCAAACGGACTTACCATTGATCATAGGGCGGAGAAACTTTACTTTTCAGATGGCAGCTTGGGAAAAATTGAGAGGTGTGAATATGATGGTTCACAAAGATACGTAAGTAAAACAAAAATCCCAAACGTATTCATTGTAAATCTGTTTGCATTTGTTAGCATCTTTAAAATGAACGTGATACAGAAAGATCATTAATTGCCTAAGTTTTTTTCCAAATATTATTTCTATATTAGACTAAAAACTGAAAACACTTCTGAACTACAAGTAATGCTCTGTTTACTTAGCACATTCCAGTTTCCGGATGACCTTCTGAAGTTGCAGACCCTTACCATGAAATCTGTTTGCATTAGTATTCATTCTGAAGTATCACTGTCCTAAACAATCTGTATCAGCTTGAAAAAAATGTAGAGCTAACTTCAGTGGAAGAGGTAGAGAAATGTTCTGCTTTACTTAGGAGGATTATAATTTTCTTTCCAGTGCCAAACTTTTCTGAATGCACTAGAATTTCTTTTGTGTAATGCTTAAATGTTACTCTACAGATGTTGTTTTTTTTCTTTCTACTATACATTTTCGGATATATTCAACTGCACTCCATTGCTCTTGTATCATAATAGACTTTGGTCCTTGAGTGCTTAGTTTCAGCTCGGGTAGACCTTTTGTTTGGAATAAGCTGGAGGCAGTTGATGTGTCCTCACAATTTTGATGCTTGTTCAGCTCTACATGTCTCATATTTCACGGAGTCCTGCTTTTGGGTGTTTTGTACCTCCCAAAGTGCATGATAAAATGAACGAAGAGCATGTTCTGGCTTGTACTTTCAGTTCCAACCTCTGCAAGATAACGTTTGATACATCAGCTCACTTTTGTATACATTAATGTAAAAAAAAAAAAAAACCAAAAAAAAAAACCTCCTTCACATACTGTGTAAAAGCTTTGAAATCTCTTTGCATGTTAAATGAAAACTAGATGTTTTTTCTGGAATCTTATCCAGAAGTTCTACATACTTTGTTTACACAAAATTTCCTTATCAGAGCAAAATAAGAGAGCCAAGCTTATACCGCAGAACAGAAGTAAAATCAGCACAACTAGGCATATAGTTTTGTGTGTTGTTGCCTATCTCCTTTTGTTTTCATTTGTATAAATTAACCGCAGCTCACTAATGTTTCCAGATGCTGTAACTATATCAGAAAGTGGACAAACCAAAGCTATGTGGATTCTGAAATGTATGATATCTTGACTATATATTTACTGTGAAAATCTAATAACTTTTGGGGGTTTTTGCTCAGTGAATCCACCTGTGTGTCTGAGAATAACATGCAGAAGGCAGTTTGGTGATTTTCTTTGGGATTTTGTAACTTGGGAGATAAAAATGGAACTGCTGTCTTTCTCGCTTAAGGATGTATGTGAATAATTACATACGTGCCATTTTATTCCAATTATTTGCTTTACTTGAGCACGTTACCATTTCTATCTAGGAAGTTTTTTGTCTTTGTCATTACTATTTTTGTCACATTTATTAGGGAAAAGAGAAAAATCTCTCGTTTAGATCAGCAATAATAAATAATTTTTAAAAACATTTCCTTTACCTTCTATGCTTTCTTCAATAGTTTTCTTTGAAAATACCTCTTTCTAGATTTGATATTCTTTTGTTCCCCTTCTAGTTCAACAAGGATTCTTAAATTTAATTCTAACTGAAAAAAGTGTAAGAAAGCACTCCCCTCCCCACCCCCTTCTTTTTGGCTGCATTTCTACTTTCTGATGCATATATCTGTCTTGTACTGCTGTTTCTTTTCCTTTTTGCTATCATGTGTAGTTTTACTTTCTTGATCCTGTTTTAATCAAGGTTTTGAATATGCTGGCGGTCAAGTACAAGGTGATTAGTAGATTATGTGGAAACAGTTTTTCTTCATCTATGCACAGGGTGTACTGAAATACATGTCACAAGCGTGAAATGGGACATAATGATGCTTTTGGTTTGCATCAGCAGGAGAAACAGGTCATTCAGTTTTCTCAGCCATTGAACGTTGAAAATTCCATTTTTCCCAGTATATTGCCTCTTGGTTTGGCTTTCTGTCATTTTAACTCTTCTTCCCCATTACAGTAAACAAAAAAAAAAACCTCCTGAAATCAATACATAGAGGCCAGTGCACTCTTTTGAAGGCTTTTTGGAAGCTCTGGCATGTTACCTATACAAAGCTACACTACTATTAGCTGTCCTACCTCAATGCCTGTTTTGGGAGAATCAGCTAACTGTTGTCAAAAATATTGCTCTGAGTTCTCACATGCTATGAGCTTTGAAACAGAGTTGTCTGTGTTTCCTGGATTCTGAAGGCACTTTTCCTGCATTAGTTAGATGGGGATTGTCATACCACAAAAACATCCACCAGGCTATTACATTTCAATCTGCACTTAAACTGTGCTGGCCTCACCAGCAGCACTTCAGCAGAGTTGCTCATAACCACATAGATGCATTCTTACTCACACGAAAATGCCAGAATCCAAACAGGAAATCATATTATTGATCTAGGAAATGATATTTCCAGGGCAGTTGTAGGTTTTTGTTTTGGTTTTTTTTTTTTTTTTTTGCATTCGTACGCTGTCCAGCTTGACGAGATCTCTGAATTCCGTAACGTTAGAGTAATACAAGTAATAATCATTCTACCGTTCTGGTGATCTGAGATTCTTAGGGTGTTTCAGCAAGGTCCTGCCATCAACCACCCCTCAAAAACAATTTAAACATTTCCCTTTTCTCACTGTCTCTGCTTCATTGCTCTCTAGTTTCAGTTAGGTCAACAGAAGTAGAAATTGTATAGTACAACATGAAATGCTAATGGTAATGTAAAGAATTTTTTTCCAGATAGCAGCTTCTTTCTTCATTCTACTCACCACAATAATCTAGTTCAACGAATGGGTTGAATATAATTTAGCAGTATTGAATTGACTCTTTGAAGTGGATTGTTAGGAGTTTATTGATTTTCTGTTAAGCTGATATTTTAATATTACTATTTAGTTGCTGGAGTACTCTTTCAGGTTTGGAGGGTTTTGTTGTTGTTACTTCTGCTCCTTTTTACTACTTAGATATTCAGGTTTGTTTGTTTTTAAATATTTCTTGTGCTGCTTTATCAGACCTTTGTGTTTAAAAAAAAAAAGTGGAAGGTTTGTTTTTTTTCACTTCCCTTTTTGCTTCCATTTCATTCCTGCCCTTAGTTGGATTTCATATTGTGGCCATAGCTGTTTTTTAGCTGCTCACTGCTTTAATTATAACATTTTCTTCATGAACACAGAGACTGAGCCAATTGCAAATAAAGCTGATTTAATATTTTGGACTGATTTTCCAATAAATCGTGAGCTGTTTAGATTTTTTTTTTCCTTTTATCCTTTAGTGTTGAGTATTCTGTACTTTTTACGTATCAAGAAGCTAAAAATACAGTTAATTTCCCGTAAACAGAAGTCTGGTTATTTTCTAACATCCAGGTTGGAAAGTGTTGGTCTCAGATATGGGTTTGTGGGCCTACAGCTGTGATTGTTCAAATCGATATGGTTTTACAGGTGTCTCCAGTAATGACAATCTTCGTGTAATTGCAACCTTCCAGTAATTACAACTTTCAGTTTCTAGAATATATATTTTTATTCAGTTAGAATTCTGTATTATAAGCAATTAAACAGGTTCCGAAGTTGGTGTTCAACTTCTGTTCCCTTCAGAAACATTTTATCAGATCTGTCCTTCAATCTACTAAATACAGAAAGTTAAAGTTTTGGCTGTGCTTTCAGGAAAAAACTTGACTTGGTGATTGACATCTAAAATTACTTTTCAGACATGTCATTATATTTATTTGTATTACAAGTGTGATTGAGGACAGCAGATTGATTTTGGTCACTTCTTGGAAGTTATTCATGATGGTATCAACGCTACCTTGAGAAGCGGATGAATGACTCACTAAAGCAGGATAAAAGTGAGATCAGCCAAAGTAGCCAGAACAGAGATAAATCACGCAAAATATTAACAATAGAAATGGAGAGTGTCTAACCCCATTAAAATCAGAATGTGCTCAAAAGTCTTAGAGAATATTCTCACAGAGATCTGAATGTGAGCAGTTACAAAAAGATGCAGGTCCTGAGTGTGATTCTCAGTTGAAGAATCATAGTGCTATATTCTCTATGTACTAATAAATAATTGGATGTGAAAACTAACCGGAAGAAAAATAATGTGAAATAGAAGGGAGGTATTTTAATAAGCTTGGATGGTTATCTAGAAAAAAAAAAAAAATTGAGCCTACTCTCCATAGAGAAATTATTTCATCTGTTTCTACTGCTTCCTCGTGATTTTGTTGAACAGCACTAGAAGCAATAAGGGTAGACAAACAAGAAATGTTAGTAAAAATTGGTATTGTTAGCACAACATGCACAATTTCAACACTTGGACATTTAAGTTCATCATGTTTTGCCTCTCCTATTCCTCCTATTATGATAGTTTATTGTTAGGTTCTGGGCTTTTTAATCAATTTATTCTTTCAGTGTTTGAAAAGCAGCTAGAATCATGTAGATCGTCTTGGAAATTAATGGTACTAAAAGTGAAGTTGTGGTGGATTTTTTTTTTTTTTTCTGTTCAGGAATATAAATGTATTAGTTGTAGCAGGAACGTTCTATTTTTGATTCTTTTCTCTTGCAAATCCAATCAAAAAGAGCGTTTATTTCTCAACTTTCCAAATGTCCATGTTTCCCTTTAACATCTGTATGAAGAAGTCCAGAACCAACACAAAGAGTGAAATACCCCCCTGCTTAATTACTTGGTTTTTTAGGGAGTTCACCCCATTGACATTGATGATGCTAACATCTAAGATCAAACCTAATGAAGGTGATTCCCTAATGGCAATAAAATCCTCTAATCTGTGTGAGCTAGGTAGCTGGTTGACGCGGATCCAACACTTAATTTGGGACTATTTGCTGAAATATCTTGGTAAGACTATTTATTCTCAGGATCCCACGAAATTCTGTGAGTTTGAAATAAATATGACATTAGACAAAGTTTGTCGTTGTCATTTATGTTGTTGAAAATAAGTAATGTGTAATTAATACGCTTGTGGTTGCAAAGGAGTTGATTAATATAGTTGTAATTTACAGAGCTGTGCACTTTCCAGTGGAATGGCACTGAAAGGTACAGGTCTGCTATAAACAGCTGCTTAATATATTGTTCAACTGAACTGGAAATCTAAGTAGCAGATGGAACGCTGCAGATTTAGCATTGCAGTCTGGTTTTCAGTGTCTTAAACGTCCATTTCTAGTATGGAGAAAAAAACCCTGATTCTTGAAGAGGAGGCACTTCTGATTTGGTTACCTCACACTTGGACAGTTCTATGGAAACAGGATCTTCCTGTTCCTGGTACATGTGTTCTAGTACGTCCATGGTATCATTTGCTGTGTGATTGCAATTCAAGTTGTTATCAAGGTATTTTTTAAAGATACAGTAGAAGAAAATCCATGCACTGAAGATAAGACTGAAGAAAATACAGTCTTTATTCAGATCAGTCAACAAAAAGCACGGTTATTTTTAGTAGAGTATAGCAGTGATTAGCACTGCTCTTCCACAAAACCCAACGTAAACCTGGAGTTGAAATATTTAAAAGCAATTTCTATTTTAAGCTGATGCATTAATGTTATGCACTCATCTTTAAAAAAACAAAAAAGCACAAAATGAAACCCTGTCTCTCTATAAAAGTCAAGCATTGTCATGGTACTAATTGTTATTAGCTTGTCAATAAGAATTAGATTCATATTAGTGTTATATATATATATATATCTCATTCAAATCATAGTGTTCTGGCACAAATTCACGTTTACCTGACTGTCTTCTCCCCTTTTTCAGTCATGATTGTTTAGAAAAAAACCTGCTACACACACCTCAAATCTAGAGCAACTCTCTGTTAAAGCAAAAGCTGTCTGGAGAGCTCAGAACTTAAAAGGGAAAGGATCATAGTGAAAATTAAATTGCCCTGCTACTTGTGACATCCCTCCCCCAGTCTCCTTTTCTCCTGTTATTCGGAGCTCAAAGTACACGCTGCAGCTGAATGCCAGGATCATTCACTGCTAAAACATGTGGTGTACTCTGGGATGTGTCTGATGTCCACTGCTTCAGGTGGAAGGTGGTGGTAGGGGTGTCTGGTTCAGTTTTACTTAATGTTTTAAAATTGTACCTATATTGTTGCAATTTCTGGGATCAGTTTAGACTTATCATAGTAAGTCAAAACAGGGAGTTTATATGATTGATTTTATTTTTAAACAGTTCTTTAACAATATAAAACTTCTTACTGTAAAAAAAGAAATCCATTCTGTTCAGATCTTTGTGATGCAGAATGGCCTTTTTCAGTGGGCGCATTCATTCAGCACCACATTTCTCTCTTCTGTGACCAAAAATGTTGCTGATGACCACCCTGTGGCACAGGGTGCTTTTTGACAGTTTTTGTCCTTTCTAGAAAAGTTAGGTATTTATACTGTAGCGCAGTAGTTTGTGGGAGTGTGTGAGTGTGGTCTTTCTGAATTAAGTTGTAGTTACATTGTAGTCTATATCATGCTTGACTAAATTTGATGGTTGGTGTTGTACCTTCTAGTTCTCTTTACCTGAACATTGTCTTCAGAGGTTCGAAGGTTGTTCCATGTATGGTATTCTGTGTAATATAGATGCTGTTTCCTGGGGAACGTTGTCGTTTTTCCCTCTGACTCAGCTCTCTGATTCCAGCACAGTTTATGTTCCCTTAATTGAACCACAGGCAGCACATCCTGCACTTGTATGATTGCAGATTAACTGGGCGTTATGCTTGTGTTGATAATGTGCTTCCAGGTGGGATGTGTAAAGAGGTTTTTGCCTGTATTCTCATAAGTGGAGCACTTCGGATCATTTGTTCCTACACCGCCACCAATTTATATAAAACTTGCTATAAGATGATTACCATGGAGTTTTTACAATTTGAATTGATTTTTCTTATGATCGAATGGTGATCACTGATGCTGCGTTCCCTTTCTTCTCTGTGTTATTTATTTATCCTCATTTCCCTAGTAGCACCTAGATACATATGTACAGGGGTTTTTTTCCCTTTGGTTTTGGTTCGTTTTTTTTTCAAACCTGGAGGAAGAGAACTGTTCCCATTTTATATATAGACATAAATTACTCATTTTCGTAGAGAAATAAGGAAGAATATAATGCAATAAATATGTTTGGAATAGTATTTATTTCCATTATCTAACGGATAAATAATAACACCCTCCCAATAATTCTGTTCAGCCAAAATTTAATGTTCAACTAGAGAGCTGATCAAAGATGTGATCTATTCTCCAGAACAGGAGCTGTATGTGTTAAATTTTTAATTCTGATACACAGAAAGAACATGTATGAAATATTTTACAGGAGCTGTGAATTAGACTGGGATTAAATTGTATTTCTGCAGTTTCTTTCTAACTACTATATAGTGAACTGTAATTCAGTTTTTAAAGTGATCGTTGGAATGATGACTGGAGACTTTCTTTTTTTTTCAATTGGAAAACACTTAGAAAACATTGTCATGGATTCAACTTTCTAATGTGATCATATGGTGAACACTTTTCAGTTCTGAAACACGCTTCTTGCCTTGATTCATAAAGACTTCAGATTTCTAGACTTTCTGCCATGCTACAGTACCTCTTGTTCTCTTTTGAGTTATTAAGCAGGTAGTGTGTTGGGCAGGTATTTTTATAGGCACATTTAGATAAACCGTGTTTTCTTAATTGAGGAACAGATGCCTGGATTTCTGAAATCTGGACCCTTGTATCATCCCTTTAACACAGCCTAAGTGCTGTTATGTCATTTTCCAGGTGCTATAAGTACAGAAGAATTAAGTGTTTTGTCTAAAACTATAAAGTGATGTGAATCACAGTTTGCACTGTTAAAACTTCTTACTTAGCAACATTCCTTCTCATGTTTCTCTTCTGTACTTATGTATTGTAGGTAATTGTCAAATCGGGACCAGGTACCTTTCTCAGCCTGGCTGTATATGCTGATTATATCTTCTGGTCAGATGGGGTGAGGAGAGCTATTCTGCGTTCCAGTAAATATACAGGAGGAGATACTAAAGTTCTTCGCTCTGATATCCCACATCAGCCAATGGGCATTATTGCTGTAGCCAACGATACTAACAGTTGTAAGTTACAAAGCAAAATACACTGTTTATTAATTCTAGTATCGTTCATTTCAAGAATTTTAATTAGTTTTAGCCAAGTTAAAACATTTCATGGTGTTGCATAAATACTTTCTATTGCAAGAACTGTTAACAAAAGATGGGATATAACCTCTTCCCCAAGTAAATAAATATATTGAGTGACTGTTTTCTGCTATGGACATTGTGCTCATTTAGTAGCAGTTAAATCATTTCCTGTCAAATATCAGCAGTTTCGAATGTTGTGGGGTTTAAAATTATTGCATTCAAGGTAACTCTGTTTGTTTATCTTTTCACATGCTGGCATCTGAGGCATGCTGACATTTTCCTCTGACTGATAAAACTTGAATCAATTGCCCATGAACCTGAGATACGGTGATCTCTACTCTCTCAAAGACATTGGCCATTGAAGCAAATTTAATAAAGCAGAGTTCATCTTTTATCATTGTTTTTCAGGTGAGTTATCTCCCTGTGCACAAATGAATGGAGGTTGTCATGATTTATGCCTTCTGACTCCTGACGGACGCGTGAACTGCTCGTGTAGAGGGGACAGAATACTGATAGATGATAACAGATGTGTGAGTAAGTAATACTAGCTGATGCAATGCTTTTCTACAGTGTGATGCAGTTGGCTATCATAAGCAAAGACAGTTGGTCCAAACCATTAATTTTATTGCTTTTATATTTCTCTTCATTTCTTCCCGTACTTCCTCTAAATCAATATATCTCTTTACATGATTAAAAAAAATATAATTGTTTTCATAGTTCAGAAGTGGTTCACTCTATATGGTCATCCATTGCAGCTTCTTTAGATCACACTGTCCCTGTGCAGAATTGATGTGTATGAACAAGAAGTATGTGCTGGTAATTTGGAAGGATGTGATATATGTACACATTCTGCGCTCTTCCAGCTTTTCTAATAATTTGGAGAATCTCTGTCATTTTACTAATGATGTGCCTTGGCAGGAGTGAATTAACTGGAAAGCTGTGGGTTGTTTCCCCAGGGATGGCCCACATTCGTGATGTGGAACATGACTTTGTTCTCTCCTCAACAAGTATAGCTGGCTGGATTGGGAATGGAGGGAAAGGTGGGGGCGAGTGTGCAGTTCCTTATGTCTTTGTTAATGTCACTGTCTTACAGCTCTTCTTTCACACCTAGAGATCTCCTCCAAATTCCAGTGGTTTGTTGGACCTTTACCTCTGTAGAGCGGAAATCCCAACTCTTAGATCAAGTTCACTTCGGTGTTTATCTGGATGCCTGTTCAGTTTCTTGAGTTTCACAGCTTTGAGCCACCTGCTTTCTCTAAAACAACTTTTCCTGTTGTTGTTGTACAGTAGATAGACGCTAGAACATTCAAGAAAATTTGTATATAAGTTTTGTGTATGATTTAACAAGATTTACCATCCTGCTAGAAGCTTAGAGGGTTTACCTGCTTCAGACTCTTCTGTGGCAGACTGTTGGTCCTGAACAGCATAACAAGTGGCTTCTCTTGCTGATGCAGAGTCACTGTTAAAATGCTGCTGTGTATATGCAGAGCTGTGTTGGTGTGGGTTGTGAAGAGCCATAGCTCTTCATTAACGTACCTGTACTGGTTAATTTGCAAACCTCCTCCTTTGCTAACAGAGTTTATTTTGGTTATGCTACTGATATTCTTCATGCTATAATGATATTAAATTTTCCTGATACATCTGAATCAATACTATTTTCATATCAGTATTTTCATAGTAGGAACGAATACTGTTGCTTAATGAGCAGTTGAAGAGCAAGAAGTGTGCTTCTGCTAAGGGCAGTCTTTATTCTCTCTCCCATCGTATGCCTTTCATCAACAATAACAGTTTTGTAACAGAATGATGACTTAATTGAGTTGCTTGAGTGGGAATTAGGATTTTTTGTGTTTAAACCTAGTTTTGGTTGGATCAGCGAGCAGAGATCATTCAACTTGACACTGCAAGATCACTAGAGCCAGTTAAAGACAACTAGTGAGAACAGAAGGCTGTGGTGAGGTAAAGGGGAGAACTAGACTTTTAAGCATTGATGTGATTTTTTTTTAAATTGGCTCAAAGCATCCGTAGGGCTGGACCCCAGTTCTTTAGAATCAGATTCTTAGGCTTGGCAGCTCAGCTACAAGCTTTGCGAGGAGCCTGTAATTAGTTTTATACCATACCAAGCTAGTCGCTTGGTTATTGTATCTAGGCTTTTAATCCTAAGATTTTTTTTTTTTGCCATGTTTATTTTGGATCCACAGCTTTTGCTTAATTTCTTAAAATACTGCTGTTAAATGAACCAAATGCATGCTTTAATTATGCATATAAACAGTATAATCATACAGTAGGTACCAACATGTCTCAAACATGTGAACTGCTACAGTTTTATTCTGCACTTTCACACATGTCGTAGTTCACCTTCCTTTACCTTTGGCTCGCACATACATGTTAGTTGTTAACTATGTGTTTACGTAGTGCGGTATTAGATCACTGAGATTTCAAAGAAGGACCTGATTTTATAGTTAATTACGTGGAAGTATGAGGGTTATAACTCTTACCCTTCACAAGATGCAGCAGAAAAGTAGTGTACAACAAGCCTGTATTACCTTTACTGCTCTACCCAGAAACTGCTTTGTCTAGCTGCATAATTGAGCTACAATGAATTTTACAGATGATTTGCAAGGATAAAGATTTCAATTTAAACTGTAACACTGTTTCAGAACAGCAGAATCTAACAGAATCAGAACTAACAGAATCCAATGATCAATTGAGATTGTATGGACAGAAGTCTGATTATGAATGGTTCGAAGATATTAAGTAAGACTTCACTACAAAAAGATATTTTCCACTAGAGCCAAATGTTTCTGCTTCCTGCAGATGGAATATTACCAATAGTCTTCTATAACCACCTTACTTCACCCTCCCATGCTGTCAAGTTTTACTAATTTTGTTTATTCAAGAGACCACTTGGAGCTGTAAAATGTCCTTCCATTCTGTTGCCTACCAGTCTGCACTTGGTCTTGTGGGTCAGATCCATCACTTGCTCAGCTAGCATTCTCCCATCGCTTTACCCATGAGACAGAGTAAGATGAAGTACAGGAATTGCTAAAGACTTGGAATTAACTGCTGCCACCTTCTCTGAATCTGGCAAGTTTTTCCTTCATTGCTAGGCTGGCCAGAGCCTAATGGTTGGGTTTTGTTTTTGTTTTTTTTTACTTCCTCACAACAGAGCAGAAATCTCTTTGGTAAATAAAGAAGACAAGATCAAATTGTAGCAGGTTAAAAGTTTTTCAATGCTTGGTTAAGGTGTTTATGATATAAACATTTAAGTTTCCTAGATTAATTAGAATCAGAGAAAAACAAAGAAGAGTTGGAATTCTTAATGTCTGGAGCAGAAAGGAGACAATCTTTCACGGATCTTCATTTTACCTTCATTAAATGTAATGGATGTTATTTTTTTCATGTAGTGATTTAAACTTGTTGCATGAATGCAATAAAAGTCCTTGTCTGTTTGGAGGTAGGAAAGTAAGGTGGCTGCTGGCATCCCAAAGAGGTTGAAGTAAACTACAATCAAGATGAAAAAATATAACTGCTCTTAGAGGAGCAAGAAACTACTTAGTAATAGTTATGGTCTTTATGTATCCATCATAATTACTACTGAGATAGATAAAGTACCTATCCATTGGGTCTGTCTAGGGCAATATCAGATGAGTTACTGAAGGTGAACCTTAATTAAAGATTTGCTTGTTTCTTTACCTTGTGGAGGCAGTGAATAAGCTATGGAAGTGAAAGAGGATCAGGAGATAATTTAATAATTTATTTTATAATATTATATGGTATTTATGTTTTCCAAAAATGGTACAACTCTTAAAATTAGGTAAAACCATGTTCAAATGCTTATCTAGACCATGAGGTAAGATCCCATCTTCTAAATTATTTTGTAGAACGTTTGCAGGAAGTGTTTGTCTGAATTATTAATTAAAAAAAAGAAAGAAAGAAAGACTTAGATATTAAGCATGGGCTTACCTACTACAGGAAGGATGGAAACAAGACAGACTATAGCTGAGATCAAAAGTTTCTTCGTAACACAGTTGAAAGGGATACTCAATAAAATTGAAAATTAGCAATTCCAGATGAGGCAAGGAATTAACTCTCCTTTCAAAGTGTAATTAGGCTATAAAAGTTACTGCCAGTCAAGATTCTGGGACAAAGCTTCAGTTAAAATTCAAAGGAATTGGATGATTATATGAGTAATAAGACTGCCCAGACTACTTACTTCTCAACAAAGAAACAGTTTCAAAAGGCATTAACATATTTTGTTTCTGAAAGTTGGGTTTGAAGCAATCTTTACAAGGGTTCCAGTCAGCCTTTAACTAGACATACATTTTGATCTCCGCTCCCTGCCCCACCCCTGCATCTTTCTCTAAAGATTGCAGTCTAAGATGCGAACTAGATGAACTACAGAAGTAATTAAGAATCATGTTTCCTAAGAATTAAGTTCTTACAATGCTAAAAAATGGAGGGAAAAGAGGGAAAATTGCTGCAAAAAACTTGATTAAATTAAAGGACTATATAAATCACATTCAGATCAGATCTTACCTTGTCCAGAATCTGTATTTTCAGCACCTCTTTTATATTGTTCTTTGTCTGAATCAAATCCAGAAATGTTTTCAGTTTATACTGGCTTGACTTTTGCATTGTTTTTTTGACATGGGTTCTTCCTGAATTTGTGCTGAAGTAATTACAATGGAAAAAAAGAAAAGGACATACTAATTAAGTATCATTTCCCTATTATCTTGAGTTGTCCTCAAGGAAGTATAGGAGATGTATATCTTCTCCTTTCTCGTTTAGTATTTTGGTTAGAACCATACACATGAAGCAAATGCACCTGCTATTACAAAGTTCACGACCAAATTATTGGGTCAAATTTGTGATACTTTTTTAGTTTCTAACTGAATTAATAGAAGATCTTGCTTTTGGATGTGCTATATTGAACAGATTTTTTTTAAAGACCTATTAAGAAATGGTTTTTGTTCTTAGGTTTTCAAAAACTGTATAGAAGGTATTCTAAATGCAGCCAACATTTGTCTCGTTTTCACTAAGCTATTAAAAATTATGTGGTAATGTGATTTATTTTTAGCTAAAAATTCTACTTGCAACATTATTCTGAGTTTGAATGTGGAAATGGTGAATGCATAGATTATCAGCTGACGTGTGATGGCATTGCTCATTGTAAGGACAAGTCCGATGAAAAACTTTTCTACTGTGGTAAGTATTTCCAGAAGTTTCACCTTCACATTCTTTTTTTTGGTTTTTCCATGCTTGTATTGGTCCCTCTGTGACTTTTCTACTTATTCGTACCAACTGCTCGCCAAGATGCACAAGAAGAAAATGCGAACTTATACATCTAAAAACTCTCAACATAATATGGATAGAATTACTTTACGCTTGAACATATTTTCCTTGCAAACTGACATATATTTAATAAAAGGCGTCTCAAATGTTCTCATATTTCTGTCTCTAAAACACAAATAATGAAAACCACAGCTAGCTGATTTTGTGAGGACGAAAACTTCAGTATTTTCAGCTTTAATTTAGAATTGTTATTTAGTGTTCTATATTTAATATGATTTTCTCTGATTGTGACTAGAAAACACTAAAATAGAACTATTAAAAAATATGAAAATTACTGTGTAATAGTTACCCTTCCCACACAATTTTCTGTGTACAATACCGTTATTCTTCACACCAATCAGTCTGCATCTTGCAGCAAGTTAGACTCAAGGGTGTCCAATGACTACTTGAATAATTTTCCCAGGGGATTCTATCATTATCTATTTGCCCTAATAATCACTAACTGAATCACTTCCAGATTTGTGTCCAACTGACTTTGCCTGCTGCGGGGTCTAAACCACTACTCTTCAAATATTTTTCCTGTATCACTGAGTCACCTTAGTGAATTCTGCACGTTAAGTGAAGTCCTCCTTCGCTGTGTGTCTGTAACTCTTGGCCTCTATCTTGTTGTGTGTATCCATCTCACAGCCTTGGTATCTCTTCTGTCGTGTCATTCAAACCCACCCGTTATGTTTATACCTACCACCTCTGTACTTTTATGAAATGTCTGCTTTAATTCCTGCAGTTCACTTCTGCCATTTTTAATAGCCAAGGTTGACACTGAAGAAATGGAATAGCTTTCTTGTTTGTTTTTTTTCCAACTGAAATTAACAAAACAATCTGATATAGCAACTGATACTATGCTTTTTTTTTCGTTTTTCATCTTCAATTTATGTCCTGTTAGCTTTCAGACTTCTGTGTGATAATTGCTTTGATAGTGTCATGTAAACTAACTGTAACATTCCATCAGATCATCTATATTAGATAACTAAGGAGGCTGGTTTGCTTGATTCTGAAAAAGATAACACATCAGACAAGAAATAAGAATCTAGAATATGCAATACTCTGCTAGTTACCGGGACTGTCACTTGAATTACAAGTGACGCTTCAAAGCACTGAAAAGTACATGACTTATGTCTGTGAATTCCTTCTATAGGTTCCCTTACTAAGTATGTGTTGATATATTTCTATTTATGTATTGCTTAGACATGAGAAGTAGTTTAAAAAAAAAAGAGGCAAAAAACAATCAAACAAACAAAAAATCCAAAAAACCCCAAACACGGAAAAGGACACCACCACCAAAACACCCAGACAGCTCTATTTCTGTATGGATTTAACCTCTTCATCTTTACTATTTATTTGGTCATTTATTTCATTCATAGTTAATGGAAGAAAGATTAAAGTTTCATATAGTTTCCTTTACTTTGTTAGGAGAGTTAGGTTGAAGGAAAGGAAAGTGATCTGGGAACAAATAAGAAAGTTGTAGCTGGTGAAGAATCTCAAAATACTCTTTCTTGTCATTCCAGAGTAGTTTCTCATATGTCAGTAGACTGTTTGAGGTTTACTGAGCTGCTAAAAAATTATTATATTGTATTCTAGAATACTGAAAAATACAAATGCAAGATCCAACAATTTATCTTTCCATGGCTTTTCACATAATTTTTTTAAGGGCGCTATATAATTTGTAGTGTGGCAATGTACAATTTTGCCTGCTTTAAATCAACTGTGCGCAACTTTTTGCTACACATTGGAAAAAGCAGGAAGAACTGTGGTTCTGTCATGCACTGGGTCATACACAGTACGTTGTTTTCTGATCTGATCAAGTGCTGGACTCATTGATTAATGAACCCAATGAACGTTATTTATTTATTATTGTGCCATAACTTCTACAGTGGTTAGGGCTTCAGCAAATCAATCCTGAATTTTCAAACACATCAATGTATGTAAAATTCGCACATTTTTCAATAACACCTTCTCGCGCAGAACACTTACAGTACTGGTATTCAGAAATCCAGAAACTTTTTTGCTGCAATTTTTTGTTATTTTACACTCCATTTATTCCTAATTTGCTTTAGGGCGTATTTGGCGTGTTTCATTCTATATGATGGAGTTGCTGATGCTATATGCAAACACTGTCACATGTCTGACAAAAGTGTGTCGAAAGAAATGCATTTAGAGCACATGGTCTTTTTATACCACAAGATAATGAAACCAGGAATTAGGCTTTCCTTTTCAGTTTTATCATTATTTTGTTATTTTTGATCATGCTTTCATTCATTATCCTTTATCTGTTTATCAGACCAAGTTCATCTACTAGTCAGTAAATGGAAAAATTTCTAAAGTTTTTCCTGTAGCTTCAAATGCATTTTCATTTAAAAAGCTCTTCTGGAAACTCTGAGTTTAACCAAAGGCTATTATTATTATATATCAAACAACTAAATTAAATAATGTGCTTGTACTTAACTTTTCAGAAAACAGAGGCTGTCGGAAGGGATTCAAGCCGTGTTCTAACCGTCGCTGTGTTTCAAGTAACAAAGTATGTGATGGGGCAAATGACTGTGGTGACAACTCTGATGAATTTGACTGTAAAGGTAAATGACGCTTACTTCCAGGGTGATTTCGGAATATTGCTCTGTAAATACTTAGTATGTAAATAGAAGTAGCTGTAAAATGAGTATAATTTTATTGGAGTTGCAGGTGCTGGGATTTGTTTTGCTAGAATTATAAAACAAGCAGGTGCACCCTGGTATGTTTGACAAAGCATATATTGGGATTGAGGTGAGGACTGGTTTTGGTTTACACCTGCAGTCCTCTAGAAAGGAGAGTGGTTTTGGCTGTGGAAAACTCAGAAAATACATTTGCTGCTTCTGTGGGGTAAGAAATGAGTATCTTCGCTATGGACAGAGGAGTTGAAAGGTGGCTTTCTCTGCTTCTGCTGCACTGTTTCTCCTCTGATGTAGCTACTGTTCAATTTCTTTGCTTCTCCAATGCACGGCAAAGTCTGTGCCCTTTGCAAAACTTACTAGAATTGCTCTCCTTTTTCTGTCAGAATCGGTTTTATGTCTTAAAACACAAATATTTACCTGTGCATCAGCCAATGAATAAAGACGAGCTAGCAGACAGCACAAATCCTTGCTTACAATTCAGAAGGGGAAATTCATCCACAATATATAGCTAAAACCTGTGTAGCTATAGTGACTATTGTTTTTTTTTGAAAGCACTGCATGGTTTTAATCGTTTAGCTGAATGTGAGTAGAGGGAAAACACACAGGCAAAAAACCTGGTGTTACATTAAGGAAATCTGAGAGGTGCAGAGATGGTCCTGAAAGGGCTGCTTCCTTCCTCACATGGAGGTTATCTCAATTGAGTTGAATTATCTAGAGAGAGACTTTTTTGGCTAAAAAAATTAAAAAAATTTAAAAAATTAGAAACTTATGCTTTCAAGTTTTTAGACCTTGTGTTTCTACTGAATTTTTAGCTATGGAAGGTACAAGGTGTTCTGAAAGCTTCATTCTAAAAGGTAGAAGATTTAAATATAATTCATATAATATGCATCTGAAGAGTCTGTTCAGTGAACTAATTTACATCTTTTATAACCATATGTTCTAGATTCAACATGTGCTTCGACAGAATTCCGTTGTGCAGATGGGATTTGCATTGGAAAATCTTCACAGTGCAACCAGATCATTGATTGTGCAGATGCTTCAGATGAAAAAAACTGTAGTAAGTTTGTGTTTGTGCTTCGTCATAGCATCTGTTCCGTGGTTGCTCCTTGTTGTATGGCAGTTAATGCATAGTCATCGCTAGTTGGATGGCAGCAGCTGCGTGGTCTGCACGAACTCAGGCTAAACCTGAAAACCAAACTATAAGGCTCTCGATCTGTATGAGGTGTGATATAGTAATGCACTGTCTTGTTCCAGATAATACAAACTGTGCTTACTTCTATAAACTTGGAATAAAATCTTCCGGATTTATTAGCTGTAATTCAACTTCACTTTGCATACTGCCAGAATGGCTATGTGATGGATCTAACGACTGTGGAGATTATACTGATGAGCTAAAATGCCCAGGTAACTAAAAAAGAAAAAAAATAGAAAAAAATTATTTACTTTTCTGAAAAATATGTTCCTATATGTCTGTTTTTTTCTAATTGTGTTGGAAAATGTTTATTCAGTCAATACTGGATTATTTATTACAGAGATTAATATAACGCTGAACGCAGGTTTTTCACCAATCTTAATTTTGTGTTTCATTATATTATACAAATTGTTACTGCATTTCTCTGAAGAAATCTGTAATATCTAGCTTTCTGTTTCCTCCAGGTTAGGTCTGTCATTAATCTTTTTTATTTACATAACACATTAGTCATTAGTTTAGCAGATGATGCCTTCCCTCAGTGCGAATAGATTTTAAGTTTTTGTTTCTGTTTGTTTTCACAATTGGCTCACACTGGCATGTAATTGTCCTCCTGTGACCAATACTTCTCTCTTCTAAGAATTAATATTTATTAAAAGTACATATTTACTAATTAATAAATGTTATTAATCTGTAAAAATAAAACTTTTAATTTTGGGTAGCTAAATACCGTCCAATTTTTGCCAAGTAGTTAACGTTATCTGATGATTCCCATGTAGTATCCTGGTTTTCTGTGTGATAATCCCATCGTGTAACCAGAAGCCTCTGTTAAAATTCTCATATACTTTGTGCCTGCTTGATTTATGAAATTATTACCAGGATCCTGAAGGTACTTAGAACTTCAGCACTAATGTCAATCAACCTGACATTAAGAGCTTTCATCCTTCCTATAAGTCAGATGCACATTAAATTGTGCCATTCTAATCTCCATATTTTCCAGATTATCTCTCAATTCTTTAGAATTTGCTGTATATAACACTTCATTGAGCTCAAAATAGCTTAGAGTTACTGTATTTCCTTTGTCTATAGGGATTTTTTTCCACACCAAAGAAGATTTTGAGGGCAGTGTGCTATAGCTTCAGTAAACTAATGTTGCATAAGTAAACTAATGTTGCATTTTACTCCATCGTCCATTTATTTGTATTACTTTATTTTGTCTTTCCAATGTGTACCAAAAAGTTCCATCGTTTTAATGTGTGACTAATTGCTTGGATCATTCCTCCCTTTATTCAGAAGCGGTATCATTCCAATTCAACCCACATGTGCTTTCCTTGCCATTTCATTCAAAACCGTCCAACTTTGGCGCATTAAGGTTTTGAGTGTTGTTTCTATTATGAATATAATTAATAGTCTTTGTTCAGTGTCATTGTTCTTACAGAAAATTAAGGCAAAATATTTGTTCAGGGGTGGCTATACTTAGACAATCTTTAGTATCTACCCAGTCATCATAGACATCCCACTTCTTTCTTTCTTCCTTATTTTCTATTCATACAGCTGTAGAAGCCATAAATACGATAAATTTAACTTCTTTTTAAGAGAGAGAGGAAAAAACAAAACCAGTGTCAATAGCCCAAATACATTAAGGGAGTAATAGAATCCTTGGCAGGGAGCTTCAGTGATCTCCAAAGCTTGGAATGTGCCAGTTTTCCAGGCAAAGACCTTGGTTGAAGTTTTGAAAACAACCTGTGCCACGCATTAGGCTCATATTTGTGATTACATAATGAAATTAAATATCTGATGTTTTCTTTCCTCACATCTGTTTTCTAAGCATTCATAACAGTAACATCTTAAATGACTTTCACACTCTACAACTGAAAAGGGAAGGAAGAAGAACTTCAATTTGTGACAAAGTCTAAGTCTGTCTCCAGCGTCAGCGATATAGCTCCAGTTAGTCAGCACATGCATCAGATTTGTAGATTATCCTAAAGAATGTGAGAAAACCAGTGCCACAGTTAAGTTATCTGGTAGACGACAGCAGATAGATCAGAAGGGCTATTTCTTCAGCTGGTGTAAAACAGCAAGAAATGGTGATCTACGTGAGCTCTAAGCCTGTAAACTGAACCACTTCCCTCTGTAAGTCCTTTTAATTCAATTCGAAGCTGTGCTCTGATCCTTCTCTAAATGAATGAAGTATTTCAGCTCCCTAAATTACTTAGCTATCACTATTTTCTAAGTGTGTGAACACAATTAAATAATATAAATAGTATTTTTTTTGCATCTTTAGACATAAGCACTCTGTTGTCCATTAGCGCTCAGATATTTAGCAGAAATGTATTAGCTCCTAATCATACTAGTAGAGACCATTTTACATTACATTCTTTATTTTATCACAGTTCAAAACAAACCCACATGTGAAGAAAATTATTTTGGTTGTCCTAGTGGAAGATGTATTCTGACCACCTGGCTTTGTGATGGGCAGAAAGACTGTGAGGATGGAGTAGATGAATTGCACTGTGGTGAGCATTTTCTCTATTTGTATTTCCGTAGTCACTAACGCACTATGACAACAGGAAGAAGTGTGCATTTGTATCTCAGAGATTGAATGTAGAACTATATAAAAAGGTCTTTACTAGTATATTTCAGATTCAACTCTCTAATACTTCATGCTGCCAGTATCTTAAACCATATCCCGTGCCAGAATCATGCCCTATCAAATTTTTTTCTCCTAAAGATATGCTTGTATACATACTTCTCTATTGCTTTAATATTAACAATTCCATTAATCCTTCATAATTCCTCGTTAGGACAGTTTTATAGATAGAAACAGTTGTATCAGTATCTCAACCCCAACAGAAAATAAACAAAATATACCTCTGTGACATAAAAGTAGACATTCCTTTGCATCAGATGCGATTCCAGGTGTAATTATTTAAAGTACCAACAAAAGTGATGTGAGTAAAATACAGCATAACTGTGGGCCACGTTAAGACTCCATTCTGTCTCAGATCCTTAAGATTCTTCAACCTACCACGAGGAGCAATGCAGGCTGGTTTTGCTCATAGTGAGAAGCTGGTCTTTTAACATGAATTTGAATGTATTAACTGAATGGATTATTTCTGTAGTGAAATCATAGCAAAATAAAAAGCAGTATCAAGCTTTCCTATAAACCTGCAATTTTTATATTCTGGGGGGCTTTTTGCCAATTGCTGTTGGGGAAAGGGAAGGGATTTAGACAATTCTTTTTCCCTACTTATTGCTTTTACCCATTTTTGAGGGTACTGTTACTACTTCTAAATTCAGATTGCATTACAAAAATTCGTATTATTGTTAAGATTTGTTTTCATCAGTTAATTTTATTCTTAAATAAAGAAGTTTAGGAAAAGTGGATGGTTTGAAGTTTTTGGGAAAGGTCATAATTATAGCATTTGTTTTGAACAGTTGTGCAGACTGATCTTTGAAATGCAGAAGCATGACGTTATTTCCAATGTATACAACAGTGTAAATGGGACAACAGAATGCAAACACACAGCACTTTTTTGAGAGAAAAGAACATGAAGTATTTTAAAGCTGGAGTTAAATACTGCAATACCAAGAGAAAGGCTGTGTTGGAAAATTTGGGCTGTGCCATCTCTGCCCTACTACCAAAATAGAGCAGATAATAATGCCCATGTGAAATACACAAACCAGACCTATGTTTTTAAAGTGCTTGTCCTCGTCCCACTAGCAAAGTATTTAAAAATATTAGAATGTGTTTTGAATGTTTTACTCTTTGTATATTTGTTTTTATAAAAATATTGGTGAATGCAGACTCTTAAACAAACCGGTAACATCCTGAGTATCAAGACTAGGAACATACTGTGTTTGAGTGTTTTAATAGGGAGGCTAGAAAGGAGCAGTGTGAGTCCCAAACAGGGGACACAGTGCTGTTCTGAACCGAACAAATGCAGTGGCTGCTGTCGTTCCTAGATTCGTCTTGTTCATGGAATCAGTTTGCCTGCTCTGCAAACAAATGCATATCAAAGCAGTGGACTTGTGATGGTGAGGATGACTGTGGAGATGGTTTAGATGAGAGTGATGCTATTTGCGGTAAGTAGAATGATTTTAGTTCTGTATTGTGTCAGATCATACATGCTGAGAGAGACCAAGCGATCCAAGGTGGAAACAAGTACAATGTCTCCAAAGCATGTGTGCTTTAAGGATGGGGTATTGAAGGATGTCCTTCCCCAACCCTCTCCGACCAGCAGCTAGATACCTTTTTATGGGGCCTGTATGATTTTGGGTAGTGATCAGTGAAGATATGAATGGCACACCAGCACAGGTAAAAGGCGAAGCAAACTTTTTCCCAATTCCCATTCTTGAGGTTAAAAACCTGTTATTGCTATTTGAGTTCTACATTTCAATGATAGGTGCTTTGGAGAGTCTAAAATTGGGGGGGGGGGGGGGGCTATTCCCCATCTTTTTCTCCTATTCCCTTTAAAATGTTGTATATATGGTCATAAGCATTATTGCATAAAATTGCTCTCCAATTCCCAAACCCTTCAAACTCCATAAGGAATTTAAAAATTCACTTTCATTCTGGGCATCAGTTGATTGGAAATGTGTTAGTGAATTCTTTCAACAGAAAATCACATTGTGTCAAGTCATACTGTCAAAATTTCATGATATTTTATACATTTTTATACATCCTTATCTATGCTGTATTTAAGATTTCTTTTTAAAATTTCAAGTTTTAAAACTTGTTCCTTTAAAAATCCTCTACGTAATTCAAAAAAGAGTATTGTATTCCATATTCACGTGTGATACCACAGTAAAAGTAGTGTTGATAACTTACTGAAAGACTTTAGACAGAGAATAAATCTCTTCAGCTTATGTTCAGAGTTGTGGTTTGTTAAAGTATGTTTCTTAATCAAACAAAGATGTAGAAATACCAACAAGTGAAGGGGTCGAAGGTGGAGATTATACTGTTCTAATATGGCAAAGTGTGAATGAATTACTACATTAACTTCAAGTTGATATCCATCTACAATCCATTTTTGCGTGGTATTCAGGTCATGCTGAGGACTAGTGAGTTGGAGGCAACGTCTGTTTGAAAAGGACGATTTCTCCTCTGTCCCTCTTCCCTAGAAAAGGAAGACAAGCAACCTCGTCTGGGACTACTATAGAACAGTGTGCTACCCTAAGAAACATCAAGGCCTGAAGCTCCATAGGAAACTTAGAGCAGAAAATAGAAAAAGGGAGTGGAAAACAAGGCCAGCAAACAGCAAAGTGTTGCTACAACATACCTTTTTTTCTTTTAAGGTTGTTCAGAATTACTTCTTTTGATGACTTGCAATACATTGTAGATCTCTTATTAGAAGAAAGTCCAGCCATAAAATTGTAGACCATCTCTTGAAGAGAGAAAAATCCACACCAGTTATGAAGAGGGGAGAGTTAAGGCTGTATTTCTCCTTTGGAACTGGAGGCATATCTAAATTGCAAGAAGAAAACAGAGATCAAATGACTTCCAATTTTTCAGTCATTAAGAATCAGTATTTATTTAACATGAAGTTTAACTTCAGAAGTATCAAAAAATGGCAAATGAGTATAAGTGAACAAAGTTCTTCCTTGCATAAATAGTACCAAAACCTCAAATTTTTGTTTTAGTATTTTATTAATTTCTAGTTAAAATTAGTAGAAAATACACTGTCTCCTTTTTAATGAAGTATATTGAACATCTAAGAGAATACATTAAGTGATGAAGTGCACAGAAGTTTACTTCCCAATAGAGTAAAATCAATCCTAGCATATAATAGTCTTATCTGGGGAAAAAAAAAAAAGATAAATTAGTCAAATAAACAATATGTTGAGTTACTTATAGTAGAACTGTCAGGTATTTTCTTTCTCCCACTACTATTGTACTTGGTACACGTTGTTCTCTTCTACCTGGGCTGACTCATGCAAGTTCTGAATTCCTTCAGCCTCCTGCCGTAGAGGATTGTGTGATGGACTATGCGATTTCCAAGATTAGTTCCTTTGTTCAGTCAGTCCAAACATGCAGTCAAATGTCAGACCAAAAGTAGTCTGAAAAGTTATTCTACTGGATAGTTTCATGAAGGCTGATGAATTAATTTCCTTAAAGCAAGTTAAGCGACTGAGTAAACAAAAAGGATGGAAAGAAATAGCAGTGTTGAATGTTTACTGTAAAATACAGGTTTAGCCAGTATGTTTATCATACTGTGCAGAACAAAATCTTATTTCACTTCCATTGTGAAGTAAAAAATCCTTACTCAGTCATTACCCATTACCTTAAAAACATCAGTTAGGCACATTCAAGACTCATATGCAGTGTTTTTCCAGATTCAGTGACCTGTGCAGCAGATGCGTTCAGTTGCTTGGGCTCCCATGCCTGTGTTCCTCAGCACTGGCTCTGTGACGGTGAAAGAGACTGTCCCTGACGGGAGTGATGAGCTGTCGACAGCAGGCTGTGGTATGTTTGCACGCTAAAAATTTATAGATTTCTTTTCTTGCACTTTTGCCTTTACAATATCCAGATGCTATTGTGTCTGTAGTATCATACCCTTATACTGTCAAGACGGTTAGTAACGATTGATGGAGCAAACGTGGACATGCATACTAGGATCCTCCAATGCTTTAATCAGCTCAGCATCTTCAGGTTTTGTTAATACAGCTGAAGAGCAGTATGTGTGGCACAACCCTGGCATTGTACGGCATGTTTACTAATGAAAATTAGTGCATTATTGACTGGATTTTTACTGCTCTTCCTGAGGGTAAATGCTGCTGCATATCAGGGAGGTTGTGCATGAAGAAGGGAGATAGAGTTCTGTCTCCAATTTATTCTGGCTAATTGTTCAGATCTTGGACATCTCTTGCCCTATAAACTGTCATGCTAGGTTTCTGAGATACATTTGTATTAAACATGTCAGGAGGTCAATAGCAGTTCATTAGAGGGTTTTCTTTTACTAATGTATATGAACTGTTATAGGTTAAAAGTATTGAAATATGTTCTCTCCACTGTGATGCCATATTCTGTCACCATTTCGGAGCTGAGTTATATTTTGAGTATTCATGCATTTAAAGAGCTTTTGTTTAGGAGAAGAGTTACATGGGGAGGACTCTGTACCTCCCAAATGTTCTTTCCCTCAGAGGAAGACTTAGGAGAGTTTTAGACAGCATCAACTTCTGAAAGCCTTTTTGTCTTGCAATGACAAGAGATTTTAGCTATCCTGACTTCTTTAGCTATCACTGTGGGTGATGAGTAGCTATTTCTCTGCTATTGAATTGCGTGGTGCTCTTTCTATGACTCAGAAGTTACGGTTATTTCCATTGATCCACTCAGATTAACTACTACTCATCTCATCTTTCTGTAAGAAAATGGTTGTCTATCTTACTGTTCTCAATTTGTCTGTTTTTATGTACTGTATTTTCTGTAGCTCCTAATAAACACTTGTGACGAGAATGCTTTCCTGTGCCATAACAAAGTCTGCATTCCCAAGCAGTTTGTTTGTGACCATGATGATGACTGTGGAGATGGATCAGATGAATCTCTGGAATGTGGCAAGTATAACAACAGTAGAGTAAATAGAACAATTTCAGACCGTTAACTGTACCTTAGGCGGTTCTGCAAGGTCGCAGCTTTAAGCCACTGTTGACAAAGAAAGCCCTTTGCTTTTTAAATTTGTTTTAATGTTAACTTCTAAATAGTGCATTAAAGAATACAGCTTGGTATTAACTTGGAACTGGAGCCACAGTGACTAATCATTTGCTATAGTTTTGACTTACAGCTGATAACATTTAACAGGATTTAAAAATGTACAGGCTAGAATTCATTGTTCGTTATATATATCTTTTTTCTATTTGTCTCTATGCATATTTTTTCTATCAAATAATGAAACATCTCTATCATGACTATTGCTGCAGTTAAATTATTTCAACTAAAGCCATATGCAAATGTCTAATTTTAACCGTTTGTGTGAATTTAGGTTTTCTTATATTTTGTGAGTGTCTGCACAGTAAATCTAGGCCATACTCAAAAACATTCATCTCTAAATAATTTATGGAAAATATAGAGCAAATATTTTCTCCAACAAGACAAATTATTGATTATCATGCCTGGTTTTGTGCAGTTAAATTATATTTGCTGGTCATATAAAGAACAGATTTCATCAACATCACTGTGATGAACAGGACAGTCACTAGATTGTCCTTTCTCTTTCTATGCTCACCAGAAGTAGGCTGGTACTTAAGAGGCAGCATCCATTCCTGCCACATCGACATTAGATAGGTCAGATCAGGAGACAACCTCTGAAACGAATCTCCCTCACCCCCGCATACTGCTTTTTGGCTCACATGGAGCAGTGCCAAACTGACCGAACTGATAGGAAAAAACCCACAAAATACCTCTGAAGCTGAGACAGTGGATATACTTCGACCAGAAGTGGGCATGAAGTCCACAGAGCAGAAGAACTCAGGTGAAGTAAAATCCTGACATGCATCTCATGTGGATATTGGGTTCCCAGTACCAGCTGTGTTCTTCTTCTGTTCCTCCCTTCCTGCACCACAACACTTGCCATCGTAGACTTCTGGATCCTTGAGGAAAGAAGGGAACAAACACGCCCTTCCTTAGCAAACTCCATTTCCCTTTAACTTACGTAAACTACGTGGTGTTTTGAAAGGAGCAGTTTGTGACAATAAGCCGTTGTAGGGAAAAACTGCTTAGTTCATGTAGTTTAGAACATATCGGGATCAAAGCAGGTTAATGGTTTATTAATGACAGATAACTAATTGGGAATCAGTGATCTATACGTTCAGTATCAATAGCAGTAACACAGTGGATAAATGACACCTGCAAAACATTGATAGATCCTATGATAGACCCTGTTTTATAGTTAGGCTCCGAAGGTTCTGGACACACAGACATATACACAGAGCAGAATCATGTGCACCTTCTGCCCCAGCCCAGGACTCAGAGTTTCCAGCACACATGCCCACTAATCCACAGAGGGCTGCTCTCCATGAGGTCAGAGAGGTCACTCGACTTGTGGTACCCATCACAGAATCATTTTGGTTGGAAGACACCTTTAATTTCTTTTCTATAGCATCACACACATACATTTTCATATGGCACAGTGTCTTGAAATGCTGACAAGTAGTGATAGTTTGACAGAATTTTGGAAAGAGGCAGAAGGAGGAAACGCAACAGAAGTAGAGGATGTACAAGCTCCTGATCTAATTGTAGTGTGAACCTGCCTTCAGGCACTCCTTAATTTCTACTGAGTAAACTGAAATCTACAGCATCGTTTGTTACGTGTTGTACTGCTCCAATGCAATTTTCTGTTAGCTGGTACTCAAATAGACACCTCATGTGTGAGTGGTGTGGTAAACCATTTTACTGTAATCTTAGGAAAGTGTTACATTCTTTTATTAGAAAGGGAACTACTCGTAAAGAGTAAAATTCAAATTCCAAAACATACTTTTCAAGCTGTTGTCAGGATGTAAAAATAAACCGCATAATTCTCCAAGACTTTAAACCTGTGATTTCTGATTTGAAACTAGGTAGCCTGATCATAATTCTGTTGGATTCTAGAGCCACACCTTTGCATCTTGATATTTTAAAAAAAAAAACAAATCAACCAACCAACAACAACAACACAAAAAAACCAACTCCTCAGCAGCCACTCTACTGAATGGGATGAAATTTTGTTGGAAATATATTCCTAAAAGTTGAATTCAGGGAATCAAATTAAAAATCTAGGTGGGTTTCTTTTTTCCCATCTGAATCATTTAAAGGTTTATTTTCTTATTTTTTCTAGAGTATTATTCACATATAATATAAAAATGGGACTGGTGATTGGAGTAACCAGTTTTCACTTGTCTCAGAATTTGCATCTAAACGGATTTTGAAAGTTCAGAGTCATTCTAATACTTGAAAATGTCTTTGACACAAGATTTCATTCCACTGTCTAATCCTCTCTTTTAAATGAAATCTTAATACCAAATTACTTGCAAACAAAACAATAGCAATAATTAAAGCTGGAGAGAGCATGAGAACGAAGTACATTCTCCCTAATTGCATTTTTGCTGCTGCCAGAGCCAGAATACTGAGCTAGATGAGCCACTGTCTTGCCCTGTAAGGTATTTTTTCTGTTCTTGAAAATTATATAAAAAAACTTTAAGAAATCTATTTAAGAATATGAAATTTTGTCAAAGATGAAATACTTTATGTGGCTACTCCAGAACAACTACAGAATAGGAAGGATTTTCTAGTTTCAGTTTTCAGTTTCTGTATGTCCTGTCCTCCAGAGCAGAGGCAATATTTAAGCAGAATTCTTTGTTCTGTACATTTGTAATGACGTTTCTGATGTTGATGTACTTATGGAATGCTACAAACGTGAGGTAAAGCTGTTGGTCTGTTAAGTCTTGCACTCAAAGGTGTCTCAGACAACCGAAAAGCTTCACCTTCTTTCCATATCAAGCCAGCCTGTCTTCTTTCGAGCATGATCTCTGTAAAAAAAGACAAGAAAATCCACCTTCAGAAGAAAACAGAATTTTTGACTTCCAAGTAATGATTGTAATAGATGTATTAATATATTGCATTTCAAAAATAGTACATTAACCATTTCTAAATGACAACTAAAGAAAATAAGGGTATTAAAGCTCTTGATATAGAGGCATTAGCTCACTGCAGCCGGTCAAATGTTGTCTTCATCTGCTATCAGAACAAAGCTCCATAAATAGTAGAAAATGCAATAATTAGAAAAAAAAGAACAAATATTAACATTCCTCTTCTAGAGAGTAGAAAGTCATCAGTGATTGTTTCAGGTGTTCACAGTGTAAGTACTGAAATTAAAGCTTCAGCACTTACTATTTGGACGTATTTCTTGGAAGAATCAATATTTTGAAGTTAAAATCTAGAATTTTTTCAAGAGGAATAAATTTTTTTTCAAGAGCATAACTTGATTTTTTTTAAGGAAGTTGCAAAATCATTCTTCATAATCAGAATGATGCTGCTACATAATTCTTTCTTTATAATCATATTTACTTTTTTTCTTTTCTTGAGCTTTAAACTAAATCAAGACTTGACTTCAAAGCCCTTTAAAAGGACTACAGATTTTTGAGGCATAATTTTACACCTAGAATACAGGAAAAGTTACATTTTTCTTTCCCGAAGAGGAACACAAGTTTTTCGTTTTGGTTTTTTTTTTTTTTTTAGTAGTCAGTTTAGTGTAATGAGTCTGCCAAGTAAAACCTTACAAGTAGAAGGTGGGTTTTTTTTTTTTTTCCCCTCTGGGAATTTTTCAACTCTCAGGTTTCAAAACTGAATAGAAAAAACTAAATTTGTGCTGACTTTTCTGAATTTTCTCTACTGCTTTGTTGGTTTTGAATTCTAAGTTAAATAACTGTGTTCTAAGAAGCAAATGCCTGTCTTGGTTTCTTTTCTTCTATATACTATAGTTTTCTGTTAGAAATCCACTTTAACTTTGAAAATATGTACATTTTATATATAATGATTTTGTGACCATCTAGAAATGCATGTTTAGTGACTGATCAGTGTTCTGTATGTTTTAAAGGGAAAGCATATAGCAGTAAGCATATTGCAAAGTATTTGCTGGGTATAGTAATTGCCAAACGTGTGTTAGAAAGCTATTTCCTAATAATAGCAAAAAGTTAAATTACACCTAAAGGAAAATGTATTTATTATTGAAAGTGGAATAACTGTTTTACATTTGTGGAAATTTCATGACTGTACTGTGCTCCATAGGAGAATTCTGATTTCTGTCTTTGTTGGTAGACACTCATGTATAAGTGTATAATGCCTTGTATCTCGTTATAACTTTTACTTACGTGGCCTTGTATATGCAAAATTTTGTGTTGGAAGTATGAAGTCATTGATGGCTGTATTTCTAGGCTATCGTCGCTGTCGTCCTGGGGAGTTCACTTGTGCTGATGGAAGATGCCTGCTAAATTCCCAGTGGCAATGCGACGGTGATTTTGACTGCCCAGACCATTCTGATGAAGCGCCTATAAACTTAAAATGCAAAAGTTCAGGTTCGTATTTAATTATTTTAACAACAATGTGACCTTTCTTTTGGAAAGAATGGTTTAGGATTGGAGATAGGCAAATGTAGAACCTTGTAGTCTAAACCTCCAGTGCTTTCATGGAGATATTCCTTATGTCTCGCAAGGAGAATGTGTCGTCAGTCCTGAGCATCCAGGACCTCAGTTCACAAAGTTCAAACCTGTTCCTGTGGCATAAGCGGCGGCTAGTTCTTTAATACATACATTCTGTTAGTACTAGAATAAACGACGTTAATGTAATAATTGCCAAAGTTTCTACCTTGCCCTGAAAATGTTCACTGTATTTAATATACTTATCACACAGAAGTAGATCATGCAAAAGGAGACGTAAAGTGGTTCTTTTTATAAATAATAAATACTGGTATAGTTTTATTAGGAAATCACTGACCAAATATGATTGGTTTTATTGGTGTTTTCTACTGACGGGAAAAAGTTTACTGAGCTCTGGACTGGGTTTTGAGAGGTAATGAATCCTGGTCTGCATATGATGTTCTGTTATGTGGCTTTTTGAAAGATTAATTCTTCTGTCTAGATGTTGTGACTTTATTGCACAGTAGCCCAGTCCTTTCATCCGTTTTGATGGAAATCACTCGTTTGCTTTGAGGTAAGGCAACACACCTGCCTTATATTTAGGTGTTCTGATATGAAGAACCTGAATGTTGCCGAAGTGATGTATTCAAGATTACCAACGGGGAAAATACATGTAGGCTGTCCTTAGACAAGTGGTACATTAGAATTCAGTCAGCTGTGTTACTAAACACGTCAGCGTGCACAGGGAGTGAAGCCATGCTTTTTAACTTTTCCAAACTCGAGAGCTGCATCGTGCAGAGGTAGCGTAGAGAATTCTCATTATAAAACTCATAAATAAAAAAATAAAAAGAATACTAAAATGAAAACCAACGTGTAGGAGGGAGTAATAAGCTGAAGTTATCACACACTTTCCAGGAAAGGAACAACCTTTAAAGACACTGAAAAGTAAAATGGTATTATAATACTACCAGTAAGAAATGAGTATTCAATTTTTACACAGTTGTTTCATCTCATGTTGTTTCTTCAGTGCCCACATTGCAGCTGACCCGTGAGAAAATTCATTCCAAATACTATTAGACCACACCAAGTTGTGTTCTCTTTTTCCTTTCCAGAGCAGTCATGTAACAGCTCTTTTTTTATGTGCAAAAATGGCAAGTGTATTCCTCAAAGGGATGTTTGTGATAGCAAAGAAGATTGTAGCGACGGATCTGATGAGAAAAACTGCCATGTTAATGAATGCCTCAGTAAGAAAGTTAGTGGCTGTTCTCAGGATTGTCAGGATCTTCCTGTTGGATACAAGGTGAATAATTACAAAATGTGGCGTAATATAATGCAAATTCTTAATTCTTAACTGTGTCTTATCTCCTGTGTGATTATCATAAAACTCCAGTGTGTTGTACTTCCTTGTAGGGAAGTAGCTTGCCTGCTGTAGTAAGAACAGTGTTTATTTCCAGTAAGGCAACAATTGCCAGTTGTATAAAAACTTGGTACAATACATCCTTTAAAACTATGGAGAAGAACATACGATGCTTTAAATACAAGTGGTACTGATGCATACAGAGCACTGAAAATCAGGTGTGAAAAAGGAAAACATATAGGAGTGAATACGAGGAATAGCAGTTTTCTCCCATTTTTTTTCCAAGTCAGAGAGACTTAAATATTTAAAGCAAAATCACCATCACGTGCAGGCAACTTCCTGGGTATTAAGTAAACCCAAGGCACTGAATGCACTAACCTTTTAAATAAAAGCTGAGAATAGAAGCGAGATTTTCTTCAGGGTTTTAACTCTACACACCCAACGTTTCATCTCTTTAATAGAATATTGTCATACTGAGAGCTAAATAAAATCTGTCCAACATGGCTTAGCTCTCACAGTATTCAAAGCTCTGAAACTGCATTCTAGTTGAGAAACCATGGACTGGAGAGCTGGAGACTAGGTTGGGTACAGCAAAAACCTTGTTTAAGTAGCATTGTAGAGAAAGCATGTCATGGGTCTCTGCAGAGAATAATACAGAGAATACAGGAGGGGACATGGCACAGAATTTTCCATTGACGAAACTACGTCCCTGTATCAAAACCCTTCTGCCCAACTGTATTTTGCACCGTTCACATTGTGTGTGATAAGCTTGCCACTGTGATCATCAGATCCCAACAAAAATCATCTTGAAGAGTTCTCTTTCACTTTACAGCTTGTTACACAGAATGCTAGATGTTATCAATGCTGCAAGAAAAATGATGAAAAACTGTATATCTTTGCCAAAAAGCAAATGTGTACTAAAAAAAAGAGCTCCAGACGGTCCATCCGTCATGATTTTCATGAGAGAATCTTTCCATATTTTTGAAAAGGTGTGTTTTACTTTTTCTTCTGTTAAAGAAGAAAGAATAACTACTCTTTTTCCAGGGTTATTTGGGAGGGAATGGCACTTAGGATCACACCAGCAATAGTTGGAAAGAAATGTAGGCATGTTTGCCCCCAAATGGTATACACAGCAATGTAATTAAGATTGTTCTTGAAAAACTGAGACTACATGAAAACATTTATGATGTTAAAATATTTAGGAGAAAGTACGTAAGAAAACAAACAGAATCAGTGCGTAATTAGAAATGAATGTATTTGTTTTTCTTTCCCAGTGCAAATGCTGGCCTGGATTCCTGCTGAAGGATGATGGCAAAACGTGTGTAGATATTGATGAGTGTTCATCTGGATTTCCCTGTAGCCAGCAATGCATCAACACATATGGAACCTACAAATGTTTGTGTGCAGATGGGTATGAAATACAGCCTGATAATCTAAATGGCTGCAAATCCCTTTCAGGTACCACATTTTTCTTTAAATCCACAACTGTATATAAAATAATATGTGAATTGCCTTAGCCCTATGATCTGTGTTACCCTTTAATGCAAGACAGAGTTACTTTGAAGCTACTTCTTCAGTAAACAATAGGAATGTGATTCAATGTTTGAATGGAATAATAAGTTCTATTTTTAGTATGCGTTGTGCTCAAATCATTCGTACTGAATAGTTATAGCGGATTATGAAAGTTTGAATAACTTTATTAGAAAAAGAATTAGGAAAGTTAAAATACATCACTAAATTCTGCTTCTGAGTCACGTGATAATAGTGCGTTTATGACAAGTGATTAAAAGATTTGTGCTGGTTTATTTCATCAGCTTTAGAATATTAGAATATACTTCAAACTTCCTAGTGTGAAAACAAGGAACAGGAACAAGTAATAGAAATTGCAAAATCTGTTATTTCTATAGCATGTGAAATCCTCCACTCTTATATGTATTACCCAGTGAAGTTGAACGTTGGTTATTTCCTCACCCCTCTGACTATGCCACTGATGTTAGTTCTATGTGCTTGTGTTAGTGTGATTCATAGAAATGCAGAATGCTTTGGGTTGAAAGGGACCTTTGAAGGTCATCTAGTCCTACCTCCCTGCAGTGAGCAGGGACATCTTCAACTAGAATGGGTTGCTCGGAGCCCCAGGGTCCAACCTGACCTGGAGTATTTCCAGGGATGGGGCTTCTACCACCTCTCTGGGCAACCTGGGCCAGTGTCTCACCACCCTTTATTGTAAAGAACATCTTTCTTATCTGTGGTCTCAATCTCAAGACCCTCCTTTAGTTTAAAACCATTATCCCTTGTCCTCACAAAAGACCCTGCTAAAAAGATTGTCCCCATCTTTCTCAAGGCCCCTAACTCACTAGATCACTGAAAGGAAAAGCAAAATGTCAAAAGGAAAGAAAAAAAAAACCAACCACATTTCTTTTTAAATGACAGGAAGACTGGAGCTCTGTCTGCCTCGTATTCCTGTCTCAGGTGCTTCCTTGAGCAGTCAGAGGCAACCCAGGAGAGGGCAGAAATACAGTCTCTGGTTTTTGCTGTACTATCTCATGCCTTGTCATCCACTCACATTTAGAAGCCATAGATCACTCAAGTGAGAAGGGGAGCCGGAACACATCATAGGACAGTTTATCTGAGCTCTAATATATCACACTTCAAAAGTGATCGTGACAAAGCTGTTTGTGCTGTGGCAGGGATGGTCATGCTGCAGGAGTGCCAACATCTGCCTGTTTGGGCTAACGCTGATTCCTTGCATAAATTGCCTTGAACTCTTTACGACAGAGTAAGCTGAAAGTATGAGCAGTACATACCAGCTTGAATACATTTTAAATTACTCTTAGTAATTATTTATTTTTATTTTAGCTGGTTTTTTTCTTACTATTATGTACGTCAGTGTCAGAGATGTTTCAAAGTAAGTAATAGCACAAACGAGTATCTGAAGGAATATTTTTTGATAAATTAGAAAACGAGGGGTAAAAAAAGCCAAATCTGGCTTCAGCTCAAAATTAGAGGATCAAGGTTTGTCCAAATAGCTATTTCTTTATGTCTATACTGTTTGAAGTATTGAAATTTCAAAAAGCAATGGTCAAAACATGCTTGGTTTGCAACTGTGACAAATACTAGCCGTAGTGATAATTAGAAAGTGAATGTTAAAAATCAAATAAGTGGTATGAAATACATTTCAAATTTAATCTCTGACATTAATTTAGGATAAAATACAGTATGGTTCCCATATTACAAAGGCAAAAAATAAAATTACATTGAAAGATATACTAATGGATTGCTTTGTTCATTTTTATACTGCATCATTGATCTTTCTTGGAACATTTGAATGTTTTAAATATTTCTTTCATCCATAACATTGATCAGAGCATGTAACATTTATTTTTCAAACCATCTGTATTTCAGCATTGTATTCCTGATTTTCCATAAATTAACGTAAAAGCTAGTCTAATATATTCTTTCTCCCGGGGTTTAGATGAGGAACCTTTCTTAATTCTGGCTGATCATCATGAAATAAGAAAAATTAGCACTGATGGATCCAACTACACTTTGTTGAAACAGGTATAATCATAGTACCATGCTCTAAGTTTAACTCAGTACTTTTATTCTTTTCTAAAGTGTGCAACTGACAGAAACATCCTACAATTGGCGTTGTATGCACCATAGAACAACTGCAGCATCCTCAGAGTTTTTGTAATATTTTAAATTGACTATTTTATCTGAATTTGACATGATTAAAGCTCAGGCAGTTGTTTTGTCAGTCATTCTGATGTACTAAAAAAAAGATGTTATTTGTGATCCTACTCCATCACAATACGTTTTGCACAATTTGTGTATTTCAGTTTTCAAAAAAAACTCAAAAAACAAAACGAAAACTCAAAAAACTATTTGGGCTACCTACTGTCATAATCCAAATCTATTTTTTATTTAGACAGACAATTCCAAGATTTACAGTATGACAAACCATGAACTTATATCTTTGGCTAAATCTATTTTTTTAATAATTACTCTAAATTATTAAAACAGGAAAAAATAACTGTGAAAAAACCCTACAAAAAATAGAAAGTCACCCAGTAAATACAGAGCTGTCATTTTTAGCACTTTCTGCTTCTATGCTTCACCTAAGTGTAGTTACTTACCATAGACTAGAGTTCCAAAATATGTTTTCTTAAAAGCATCTATTTCCTTGAGTACTAATTAAACGATTGTAGAAAGACTAGAAAATCAGTTACTGCCAGTCGGTATTGTTAGGCTTTTCATGACTTCTTGTCCCACCCAGTGGTGCTCAGGTCTTCACAACAGTAAATACACGATTAACCATCTTGCATACACGTTGACTTTATTTGAGCATAGCAAGCTTTATGTTAAAATCTGTTTGTTCTGAAATCCTTCTGACTGCCTCTCATTTACATCCCACTGCCTCACTCCTCTTCTGCTGGTGTATCTGTCAATCAAGCCTGTGAAAAGAGGGAAGCAAATTTTCTTTATGGTTGGTGCTGACAGATTGTCTCAGAGATTCATCAGTCTTGAATTTAATGGACTTGTCTTCAGCACATTAGAATCCAGGTAGCTCCAGCCATTGAAGAAATCTGTATTTTCCATGTCACGTTAATTTGCTAGTCTAATAAATACCTCTGCCATTGAACTGACTGGCCTTTGATGCTACAAATATGGCATTTGATTTGATTTGAAAGCAAAAGGAGAAGTTATACCAGCAGAACAGATGGGCTATCTTCCACATAAGGACACATATTTGTCCTTGTAATGTTATGATGGATCGGCTCTTGCTTAGACATCTACCAGATGAAGGCAAATACCGGAGCAGCTCTGGCAAAGGAGCAAAACCACGTTTCTCTGAGTATTTGGTCTGTGCTTTGCCATTCTAACAGTTGTTCGTATAAACTCAGAGTAAAGGTCCTGAAAGGAGGAGTTCCTCCAGTCTTCTCTGAGTTGTTACGTGCCAACTTTTCCCTCTTTTCTTTTTTTCAAATATGCATAACCCGTACAACTGTTTGAATTGTGTCTCATGTATTTCTTTGCCTTCCATTTCCTTCACTCATAGTCATCAAAATCTTTAGGGTTTTTGTAGATAGAGTAGATAGAGAGAATCTTATTCCTCATTATTCGTGATTTTTACTTCCATGTTTTTTTTATTTGGGGCACCAAGGGAGTGCAAATCATGGCCGAGGATACCGTGAGCTGTGTGTAACAGAAATAAAGAAAACCGCGGGTTTAAGATGAGAAACTATACAGCTGATGCCGTTGGAAATCTTCCCTATTCCTTCTGAAAGCAGATTACACAAGAAATGGCAAAGTAGTGTTCTAGGAGGACTTAAAAGTGACATGTAGATCATGAAGAGGAGATGTTGTCTGGACAGACAGAGAACTCTTACTGCAGATGTACAGAAAGGATTTTACCCCGTTGATGTTCTGATAAATATTGAAAAAACTGACCCAAAAACCTACTTGAAACCAAAGACTTGCAGGCAGCCAATTCTCTTCATTAGTCTGGACACTAATGAAACTTCTACAGTGTTGTAGAAAATGTGGATATAAGGCTAATTTTTCACAAATTACTGACTTTGATGTTATAAATTTTGGCTAGTCTTTTGTATTCATTCACTTGTCTCCTTTTCTAAGAATTTGGGTTGGGGGTTTACCTGTAGATACTTTAAGTGAGTAGTGGAAAAAGAGACAGGAAAAGTGTTTTGCAGCAGTTATGGCTGACAGAGCTGCAGTTGGTTTTGTTAGAACACTGTGTGCATGAATATGTGATTCTTGAAAATGAGAGTGGTCCTCCAACACTGTATTGTTTCAGACTTTCATTAATGATGGTTTGTGCAGCCTAATCACTCTCTTCCTCCGCATTTTGATCAGAAGATAGATTAACGGAATTACACTGTAGTAGCTGGCAGATAAGCCATGTATCACTTTCTGTACAATTAAATATTGTTGTTTCTTAGCTGTTTGTTTTAGAGTTGGCTAGTCCAGCACATCCCTCTACAACTGTGAATTACGTTAATGAGGGAGGCTGCTGATCCACCTGAGAGTAGAATGTCATTGGGCTGATAAGGGAATTGATTAACTGATCTTGCGGGTTTAGGCATGCAGACTGCATCCGTTCTTTTTACCACTGCTGCTCCATCCTTGACAACATCTTTATATATTGAGGACAATTGTGATTTCACCTCATAGCAGAACGTTAAGCAGATCGTGAGCAAGGCTTTTCTATTGTCAGATAAGGAAATAGGAGCTATCACCTGAACGCAATGCCTCTCTTTCCTGTCTGCCGTTTGGGATGAAAAGTCACTATTACACAACTGCTCTTTCCAACCTGTAGCATTGCCTCAGATACAATCACCACTCTTTCTTATAATATATTGGCTTAGTAATTGGAGCCGTAGGAGACATCCAGATGCTTGCTGGATCTCCAACTCACACTTTATGTAAATACTACCCATGTCTGTATGTGTGTGCGTACACACACACACATATATCTATGTACTCTGTACCTACTACTCAGCATCTGATTTAAAACCTCCTTATTCAAGAATTTTTTGAACATCAAAATTTCGAATTTCTCATTAATTTATATTAATAATGGTATGTTTTCATTTAGTAAAGATAATAAATTTTATGCTATTTCTGGGTTTATTGTTATAAAATGAATGCTGTCTAGTGTGCCAAAGTAATGCCAAGGGTAGTAATTTACAGAGAAATTGAGCAAAAAGTGAAGTATTTACTGCTAAAGTTCATTTTAATATTTATTTCCATATTTCACCATATATTTCCGTACTTCCACCATCTTTATTTCTGTTACAATTTGTATCTTGTTCTGCTTGTTCACAAGTGATATATCAAAATGAGAGCTACTTCTGAATAAAACAAAATAAAGCATTTTGAATATTTACATGCAATGTATTTTGTGTTCTGAATGCTATCCAACAGTTCTATTCAAACATTTGAATAAATTGCCCTTTTTCCCCCCTGTTTTTAGGGGCTGAACAATGTGATTGCAATAGACTTCGACTATAGAGAAGAGTTCATATATTGGATTGATTCCAGCAGACCAAACGGCAGCCGCATAAACAGAATGTGTTTAAACGGAAGTGACATCAAGGTAACTGGGGATTAATAATGTCACTACTAGAATTAAATGTTTTGAGTATTTTGGAAAATGCTCCTTTATGCTTTTAACTCAGATTGTGAGGTTTTGGTATATACATATAAACACAGCATGAGCTAGCAAACCCTAGTAAAATTTAATTGCATTTATCTTACTTGAAGTAGAGGTGGGTACTACGAGGGCTGTATTTATGAGCTAAATTCATTATTAGTTAATTGACAGTTGACCAAATTGGCATTTCAGTGTGGGTTACAGGATGCCAAAGAAAACAGAGGTATCATTAGGTGTGAGTTGTGTAAATACGCTGATGTATTATTTCTTCATAGACAGTTTTCTGTGGTCTTGACTTTGGTTTTGACTCGCCTCCACTACACTGATAACGAAAGTAACTGAGTGTCTTTACTGTGAATAATCCAGTGCTCCCATTTCTGCATAGCCTGCCTGTTTTGCCTCTGTAGTGGAAAAAGTTCACAAACCCCCTTTAAGCACATTTGTTGACTTGAGTGAACATTTTTCAGAATTTGTGAGCAGTGAGGAATTCCTTTCCTTATTTTCGTGTCTCTGACCTTCTTAAACACAGAGCAAGTGAACACTAATGTGTCCTGGGAGTTCTGTTCCCTCATTGTACAATAAATTATGCAGGTAGAAAAGATTTCTATTTTTCATTTGCAGCTTGGTGCACAGACTGACACATCCTCAGAGCACACTGATTTTAGTCTTTTTGAGGGTTAAGGTTTAAAACTAACTGGCATCATTGAACCTTGTTTACATCCTTCGCACGGAAATAATTGTTCTTAGAAACTAAAAAAAAAAATGTGGATAAGGATAAGTTGTGGCACGTGGATTTAATTGGGGTAAAACTGAAATCCAGCACACACTCAAAAGTTAGAGCAAGTCTCGGCAAGGATTTTTCCTGAAAAAAAATAAAAAGGCAATGGGCAAGTATGGGGTTCAAAATCCATTAAATCATTGGATCATATTTATTGCCTTGAAAAATTTTACAATTTTACAGCTTCTTTTCCCTTCTGGACGAATCTGTATTTTGTTATTTTAGGGAGTGTTTTCAGGACTGAGGATAACCCTAGACTTTTTTCTTTCTTAACTATTTCAAGAAGAACAAAGAATTTTTCCCAGTGAAAAAGTTAATTGCAAGGTGGGAGAGTACAAAAACTCCCATTGCTTTCTAATGATGTAATAATTATTTCATTTTTAAGGAAAGGTTTCAGAAATTTGAACAAACAGTGGAAGAAATTTAGGTTGGGGTCATGGAGGGTATTTATTTTTTCCTTCATTAATATTCTGCCATTTACAAAATGGGTGTCATGTTAATGGAGATTTTACTCAAATAGGAAGCAAAAATTGTGAAAATAAGTGCATTTAATTTTCATAAGAATACTGGTCTTTTCACTGAAAAACTTGGCCCAGATGTGACCTCTTAAAGCTAAAACTGTGTGCAAAAATGTATCAGTAATTATGTATTGTAGCTCTCTGATACTCTGTCAGTAATCCTTTATCCAGTGCCAAATGATAACTTTGTCTCTTTGACTTAGATTTTAAGAGGTTACCATAGCACATATTTAATAATTAATGCTACAAATAATTAGTTTCCCAGCAAACATGTTAAAATGTTTTAATTTTTATGTCATGAAAGAGAGGTTTTACAGTTGACAACCTTTTTTTCCTTACATATGAAATTCTGATTTCCTTGATACTTCTTGTTTTAGTATTTACTGTAAATAAACACACCATTAGTGTAAATGGTATTATTTGATATATTACCTAGGATTTCCCTTTTAGAAGATAGCATCTTTTCATCAGCTCTAGCTTTCTTACTCTCAGAAACCTGATGGCATCTCACTTTTTCTTCCACATTTGATCACGGAGGAGATGTTTATGCAATTGAAGCAACAACTTTTTCACATAAATGTGTTGAAACATTAACACAGTGGTTTATGTATAGCTTTGAAGATTCAAATGAAATCTATTATTAGGAAATGCTGTAGCAAGCTGGACTGTGTACGTTAAACGTCACACTGGTGATCTCACTGACTGGAATAAGCTTTAAGGGACTCTCCAAAGAAAAAGTCATCAGAAAAAAGAGACTAATTACTTTGGCTGATGGTTCTACATAGTGTAGCTAAACCTCTATGTAAGTTTTCAGAGCTCTCCATTTCTACGTGAAATGTCCCATGTTACAGTGCAGTGGTTGCTGCAATCACACATGTAGAAAACAGCAAAGCTGGTAGTGCCAAGATGTTAGAAAAGAAAGTATTTTATTCATATTAAAAAGTTGGTGTATGCCTGGATTTAATTTTAAAAAGATTTTATGAGGTGATAAATAACTTAATAACCTTAAGGGTGCTTTTACATATTCATAACTATAAAATTGGTATAAAGTATCACACAGTAGCCCATCTTATCTTGAAGGCTTTTCAATATCTTCAAATTGTCAATAAAATTAAAAATAACAAATTCAGTTATACATAATCAGGTTTATGTGTAAAGTTTATACTGTATTGCACATGCTTTTAGTCATGAAGATGACAATAAATTAGAATGTACACTTCATTAATAAACCCATTATTAGGGCCTAAGAAATCTCAAATGTTTTCCAGTATTGCTCTGATTTTTTCTTTTTTCCCCCTTAAGTTGCAGTTGCAGACCTAATCAGGACCTAATCAGAAATAGAACAGGTCAGAATAGAATTCTATCAGGACTAGAATTTTTAAGCCTGGAAGAAGTTGGCCTTTAATGATTGGGAATATTCAAATGTCACTTAACATGAGGTTCTCTCAGCCAAGCAGGATTGAGTCATACAATCATCCTGAGATTTGTAATCATGTATACCTAGAGACATTTGTGCGTCTCAGAATTATTCAAGTCATCAAAAACGGTGGGAATAACACATCCCTGTCAGTAGAGCATAGGCTTTCCTGTAGGTCGCTAAATTGCTTCTGTCTCTTCTTAGTTTTTCTTAATAAGGTAGTCCTTTTGAAATTTAACTAATTCTTAGAAAGTTCCTCTTTTTCTGCCACATGAATGTTGGAAATAAGAGCACAGTGTTTACTTTCCAACTAGGTAATCTTTTTCTGTTTGCCTGAGTTGAGTGCCTGTATGGTCTATCTGTCATGATGACATATGGCACTACTGTATTAAAATGAATATATGCCGATGTAGACTGGTGAGAGAAATGGTGAGCTAATAAGCTGATGTGTTTGAGGGCACGCTATGGGGAGAGAAGCCTCACCTCCATTCAGTTCTGTGAAAAATAGAATAGTAAAGGTTTTGTTGGGGTTTTTTATTATTTTATAAAAATTAAGACAAAAATAAAAGCAGAAACTTCAGATGAAAAAAGAAAGATACAAAATTCTTAACAGTTAGTGAATAATGCAGGGAAGTTGGAAATGTGATATTTACATCATGGTATTCTTCATTCTTCCTTACTCGAAGGAAAATGTCACGTTGTCCTAGTTACTTAAGTAGTGTCAGTGTTTAACAGGGAATAATTCCTATTTTTCACATGCTACATGTCACTGCGTCATATATCCAACCTCTCAATAGTCTGATATTAGTATCTCTTGAATTGTTGTTCCTCTTCCTGGTATTTAGATGAATAATTTTTGTAATTTTTTCTTTTTGTAGGTAGTCCACAATACAGCTGTGCCCAATGCCCTGGCTGTCGATTGGATTGGGAAGAATCTCTATTGGTCTGACACTGAAAAAGAATTATTGAGGTGTCTAAACTCAATGGCTTATACCCTACCGTCCTTGTGAGCAAAAGAGTGAAGTTTCCTAGAGATCTGTCCTTAGATCCTCAAGCTGGGTATGAAGCAGCCATTTTGCAGTAATTCATGTCTAATCGTAATTTTATATTTAAATATTTTTTTATAAAACAAGAAGATAGAAGATACTAATTAGTTTTTTATTATCTAACTTGCAGCTGCACTGGATATCAGTACTCTAAAATGCATTACCAATGCTTACTTATATCACCATTACATATAAAATTGGTATAATAGAAAGATGAATGCAGGTACTAAACCATGTTTTGTTATATTTACTCCCCTGTAAATGTTTTCTTTTGATAGGAGGAAAGCAGATATTTCAAAAAATATTCCTATGTCTTTCTAAGAAGTTTGTTACCAAATAACAAAAAGTTCATGTTACCTGGAAGACAATTTTTACGTTTTGTTTCATATATTCACTGAAATGAACTGGCTTGCTAGAACTCTTTTCTGTGTTCACCAGTTTCCACATAATTAAGGCCGTTCAACTACGATATATGTGAAGACTTTTTTCTGACAGATTTGCATATTAATTGAAGAGTGAAAATGTTTAATTCCGCATAATTTGAAGATAGCTTTTGCCTTTTTTTACTCAAAAAAATGAAAGTTCTGATTTTTACACAAGTCTAATAACTGGACTGAGTAATTACTAGGATACAAGGGATTTATTTTAGGAGACAGTTTCTAACTTTAGTTTTCAGAAATTTGAAATTATCAATATGCTTGAAAAAAATTAGTGCAACAACACTGATAAGAACTGAGCCAATCAATGATTCTTTTCCATCCCTAAATCCTAAGGCTCAAGTAATCATCTCAAGTGCCAGTGACAGGACAAAATTGTTGAGTTGGTCTGGACTCTACCTAAACATAGAACAGCAGTGTATTTTCTAGCGAAGAAATATAACCCTTCTACTTTACTATTTTTAAGAGAAAAGCCATTTTCTACCAGATCTTAGAACTAGCACTGAATTTCCTTGTAACCATACCGTTTCTTCCCTGTAAAATTTGGCAGGGAGGATGTAGACATTTGTTAAATATATTCAAGACACCACTACATGGTATCTCTCTCTGGTTCCCTGTGAATGCAAAAATCAGCTCTAAAAAGTTTGTACAGAGAGTCCCAGTCTTCTGGGGAGGTTTAGATATACACAAGCATAATAACGTCTTGTGCCCCTGCTCAACAGACACTATGTAATTTTTAAATAAATATATTTATTTGTTTGTTTTGATTACAGAAAGCTGCTGGAAATAAAAACTGTGTTTGCATTGCAAAAACAGAATTATTCCTTGAAATATTATTAATTGGTGTTAGGTGTTTTACTCACGAATGAGAAACGCTAAATCAGCTGTATTGGTGATGCCCTACCAAAACCAAAGTTTTGTGTTGGAATCAGTGGAGAAAATCCCCTTTCTCTACTGCTTGTGTAGATCGGGCTCAGTGCCAGCCTGCTGCAGCTGTGTTTTGCAGGATACCTGTAGCTGGTCATGGGGCCGCCACTTTCTCCTGCACAGAAATCGCATCCCAGGTGGTTGTTAAGAACGTGAGCCGCATCTGGGTTTTTGAGAGCCTGTCCAAAACCTGTCGAGTAGAAGTGTATCAGCTTCCCAGCTGGAAAGATCTGTCCTGAGGTTCTAAGTAATGGCATACAACAGTAGCAACATGCATCCATGTACCAAATAATAGGACTTAAAATAAATAAATAAATGCTCTGTATTGTTGCTAAATAGCATATTGAAGAGAAAATTGCAACTCAGCTTTCCAACAGTCTTTCTCAGTGCTTTACCCATTTTTAAGCCCTTTATGTAAGAAACTTTCTAATGATTTGGAACTAGTACTTCTTGACTTAATATAATTCATATCATATTAACAACAAAACAAGGTTTTGTAATATGTGTTTTAAAAAAAAAAAAATATAGCTAATACAGTATTTGTCACAAGTTTAATAGTGAGGAAATTTTTGCAGGATAAGAGGTTGGCAGCATCCAATCTGGGCAGCACTTCAAATTCTAAGGTATCAAGACTAAGCAAATTGAATGTATTTACTACTAGTCTATAATTAATCTGATGAAATCACATCTAACATGAGGACTCTTCTATACAAACGCTTTACATTTAGCACGCTCATTTACAGACAAGTCTAGAAAAATCCTCAAATCTATCAGGAAAGGGGAACATTATGAAATAATTACTGAATTATTCTTGAGATCAAGTAAATTTATTATGTTACTGTTTCTGCATCTCTAAATGAAGCAGCTGTTGTGGTTTTGTTTGTAGATACTTATACTGGATTGATTGCTGTGAGTATCCTCACATTGGCCGTGTTGGTATGGATGGCTCCAGCCAAACAGTTGTCATAGAAACACAGATATCGAGACCTATGGCTCTCACAATAGATTATGTCAACCACAGACTGTATTGGGCTGATGAAAATCACATTGAGTTTTCTGACATGGATGGATCTCATCGACATAAAGGTGTCAACAGCTTTTTAAAAATTTTTCTTTATTTTTATAACTTTTAAATTGAGGGTGCATGTTTTGTGTAAGTTTGTTAAAACTGTACTTTAAAACATTTTGCAACATTCTTTCCTTTTTATCAATATTTTAAAAGTTGCTTTTGTATCCCTTCTCTGTTATGAATACGAATATTTCTAAACATGCAGTAATACCTGTCCATGGAAAAAACGTCAAATGAAAACAGAAGCTCTAGGAATGGACTCAGCAATCAGCATCTGTCTTGTCAATCTGTACTCGGTCTTGCAACACATGTTCTCGACCCAGTTGCAAAGCCACTGACAGCTGGCTGTTAGAAGTGGAAGGGATGTCTCCTGTGTGCCACGTGTCAGAATGGGGCTAAAAGCCTGAGAAAGGCTGGAAATGCCCATTGGTCTGCTCAGGGTGAGTCAGTAAGGGAGACCGGTATTGCAAATGTAACTCAGGGCTTTCTTGGTAAAACAATCACTTTTAAAATACTGATGTAGCGAAGTAACCTTTATCCTGGTGTTGTGCTTCTCACCTGACAGATAATTAAGAAGGTTACTATCTTTTTATCTATAAAGTGTGTTTTTTTGTTTTTTTTTTTTTTTTTTACACTATGATGGCAATTCTCATATTCCAAACAGTTTAATTGAAGATCTTTCACTTTAAATCAAATATATGAAATACCCAGTGTGCTGGGTTAGGGTTTTTTGTTTGTTTCTTTGTTTTTTGAGGTGAAACTGTTACTCGAGTTCCCTTCCACAAGCTTTACCCAAACCTCAGAACTGCTGCTATCCTGGTACAACAACTTCCTGCATTTGGGCTGTTTGTCTCGTACTGAGTGCCTCCAGCGTTTTTCCAAACTAGAGTTTCATGACATCATAACTACTTTATTTTTCAGATTGAAGCTGTGCTGTGAAAGTAGAACAAAGTTTTCTAGCCCTGGTGTTCATGTATAGTAAGTTATAATGATAATGAACAATTCCATGACAGTTATTTCAGATGCTCGATTGGAGACACTACAGCAATAGCTATAAGAGCTGTAAACATTCCCATTAATCTCAGCATTAACTTTCACAGTTTTTGTAAGGAACACAGGACAGTCGTAACCAGCTCACCTAAGCAGAACTTGCCCAGACATAACCCCAAGTGCCACCTGGAATCCCACTGATGGTTTATTTTTTTCTGACAGATGAAGTAAAGCTTCTTACTCCTCTTGATGTTATTCCCTGTGCTGCTATCCTGCTATTTTGTTCTCATACAATTATCTTCTTACTCTTCTTTCAGGATCTTTCAAGGAAAGTAGTAATAATAGCAATGTGTCTCTCTTAGCCCTCTCCCTAACTGCAATGGTCCAACCTTTCTCAATTTTTTTTTTCAACCTGAAAGTTTCAGAATTTTATTTCTCAAGAGATGTCCTCCTATCACTGAATTTCAGAAGATATCTGCAATATTTCAGTCATGCTGTCTTTGTGCCCGTTGCCTTGTTCTGCAGCCTGTGCCTTTCTCTTGCCCAGTGGGGAAGATCAGCTTCAGATGCTTTTATATTCACAGAGGTAATTCCTTCCCTGAGGACCTGTGAAGCTAGAGGAGGTGGCGCTTTGTCACAAAGCGACAGCTGGTACCAATGAAGAGCAGTGTTTCAGACACCAAATTCTCTTTCTCATTCAGCAGAGCACCACCACTGCTAGTTTTAAACAACAGTTCATGATATTGAAGGAGCATGTCTGACTGTCGGGTTAGAAGTCAAGTACTACCGGATGTCCTGTAGGCTTTCATGGCTGATAGCTGTACCATTTTCACTTGCAAATGAAATTTATTCAAGTTTGATACCAGTTAAATATCTGAGGTGAGCTCCAAAGTGACAGTGACTTTGTGTAAAACTGGTATCATACTACTTTTAAGGATGTGTCTGTTTTAAGATGATTCAAACAGTAGGAAACATGTTAGGAGAAAGACCCTGAGGTCATTTAAATCGTGGTGAAAGGAAGTATTTTCTCCTTATGTACTGCTGTTTGTCATTTTCTGTTGTCAGGAGCTTCACTTGAACTGTGGTTGTTGAACCAAAATCAAGTTGTAGAAAGTTTCTGTGAATTTAACAAGAAGTGATAGCATTCTTGGTGCCCAACATGGACGAAACATGCCTAGAGGTACCCCTAAGGGTGCTTTGAGAATTTTGCAAAGCTCCTACATAATAATAAACTTGTCCGTAATCAGAATCTTTCCTTGCCTCCCCTCATTCTCCTGGAACAAAGTACCACAATAAATTTTGCACGTCTTCATGTTTCAGCACAAGACTAGAAATATTTCTGGAAGATAAATTTAACCATGCAATTAATTGTCTTAATAAGGGAACTTCAGAGAAGTTCAGTGGTTGTGGTTTAGAGGAGGTGAAGCTGTGATCCCTCTACCCTTCTAATACGAGGACCTGCAATCCACATTGGTAGGCACTTAAATGAGACAGATCAGTTTCTGTCTTGTGATAACTGTTTCTTGAAGACATATGGTTCACAATGGATTTCATGGTCCATTTCCCTCTGTCATTTTGAGACACTTTGTATTGTCAAGGTTAGCTAAGGGATGGTTGAGTTTATTCTACTCTGTGTTTTCAAATGGATAAGGATAAAGGCACAGATATGATGACCATGGAGCAGGGAAAACTTCAAATGGGAAGTCATGAGTGATACAATCTGCGGGTGATACTTAGCTAAGTGTTTTTCACCTTTTTCTGTGACCTTGAGAATAAGGCAGCTTGCTGTGAGTTCTGAGAATATGCTTTTGGATCTTAAATTACAAATATATGAGGAAATGCCACAGAGATTTCAGAAGACCCAGCAAATGAGTATTTTGTCAGAATGGGTGCATCTTACATCACAAAGAGATTATTATGTATGAGATAGACTGCAGCGTTCTGTGCGCTGTGGCTTAATGCACGGCACAAACAGAGGACAAAGAGAACAATCTTAGGCTGATTATTGACGTGCTGTATGTTAAACCAAGGGGTGTTTGTTCCACGCAGTGAGACTTCACATGGAAATTTAGATCTTAGTATTAAAACTTTTCGCAACAAGTAATTTTTCTTTTTCTTTCTTCCTTATCTAAAGATTTTTCAGGGAAAAGTTATAATCTGCTGATTTTCTCTTGTAAAATTCCTCTGTGTCTTCAATAGAGAAATGAGCTTTTATAATTGTCAAGAGAGTCCTAGTAAGAACTTTGAAAAACACGCTACTAGGCCAGAAATCTTACCGTACTCGGGAGCTCTCCTTGGCACTAGGGGCAGCAGTGACCTTGCTTATCTGTTTGAAGTTTAATGCTTGATTATGTAAACTGTCTTTAGAGCTTAGCCAGTTTAGCACTGCGGCATTCACGAATGTTATACGCAGTAGATGATTAAGCAGGCATTGAAGCACTAATCTGGCTAAGCACTAAGCTGGTTTACTTCTGTGAGCTTTAAAAAAAATAAGGAATTTGTCAGACTTAGCTGCTTTTGGTTCCCACTGCCCAGAGGAGATGCAAGCTTCACCGTTCCCTAGGTGTCTGATTGCTTCATGCAGGTTTTCCTATCCTACAGAGCTCTTAAAACCCAGCGGTTGCTGTTTTTCCCGTTACGCTCTTTGAAGATGTGAGTTTTCGGTATAACGAACTGTAAAGTGGAATCTGATAGTCCAGTTTAGGCAGTACAGAGAATTCTCTGAGCTGAGATTAGTCCTTAACTATGTCAAGTTCTTTGACGTTTTATACTGTAAAAATAAAAGTTGAGCACTTTGTTGCTTCCTCTTACAGGGGCATGAAAATTAAGCGATGAGAAAATGTTGAGCCTTAAATGAATTAAGAGTTAATGACTTCTTAGCTGTAATACAGTTAAGCAAGAAACTTGCCTATAGTATGTCAATTTGAAAAAACATTTTCTTCAGAACTGGCTTCTGCCTGAGTGTTTACAGACCTCAGAATTGGTGCAGAATATATGCAAATTTTAAAGGATGTCAAGTATAAGTTTTTTGGAGATTATAACCTTTCTTCATTTTGACCACCTGTAATTTGAAAGAATTGCTAATTGCAAGGGCTTTGTAGGTAGAAAATGAGTATTTGTGTCTAATTCTGAACCTTGCCACCGGAGTTTTAGAAAAGAGTAAATCTGGTTATTATGCAATTGGCCTAATGTAAACATAATCTAAGAGACTACACAACCAGTTCCTTCCAGATTCATACTGCAGTTTTCATAGCTCAAAAATGTAGATGTCTGCAAGAGGGTTTCTCACAGCAGGTGAAAAATAAACAGTAGGTTCTGATAGGGCAACCACTTCTTTCCCAACTTTTGAGGATTCTATAGAATTACTCATTATAGCCCCATCTGATAGCACAGACTGATAATTCCTTTACCTCAACTACTGCATTCTAGATTCAGTTTTCGTAGTTGTTCAGATAAAATTCTCCAATTCATATGTCTTCCTAAATCCAATTATTTGTTTTATTGATTCTATCTCTTTTAAAGGGTAACATTCAGGAAAATACACAGATTGACCTATATTAAAGGCAGTTCACACAGTTACATTACTCGTAAGTTTCCACAGTCTCCAGTTTATGGAGCCCAGTTTATGAAGATTGCCAGCGGGTTGGTTTCTGTATCTTCCACTGTTCTTGTTATAATATGCCCGAATTTGATTAGATTATAAACATCTGAAAATAATTTTTCTACATACTCATTAAAACTTAGCAGGCATTAACTGTGTATTTCCGTATGAGCTGGACATGTGCCATCAAAATTTTAAAGGATGGGCGTTACTTTCCATGCGGTTGTTCCCATCAGAAAGCAGACAGAACAGGGAACATAAGACTACAGTTTTCCTTATGACACAAGGTCTCCCCCGTTCATATCTATGCAATCAAAAAGTGGAGGTTTGTCAGGAAGAAGGTTGCACAGAGTTGAACAGCTCTTAGAGTTCAATAGAAGGTAAATGAGTTCATGTCCTTATAGGCTGGATGATGGCAGGAGACAAACTGGGCAGGAGCACGGAGAGGCAAAAGTGAAGGAAGGAGTAGCTTGGGGGACAAAGTGGGGATGAATATTGAAACCAGCAGCAAGACACTAGTCTAAGGTGTAGGGGCTGATAAGCATGTAAATGATCTCTGTAAATCTGAAAAATAGTTTGAGTCTTTGAAACTCATTAGCACATTATGAGTCATTCTACTAGAATAGCGACTTGTATGTATTTGAGAATAATTTAATTACTGCTACAAGAGCATGCTATCTACTGCTGTGGGGTAACTGCCATACAAACAAGTGCTCACAGTGAAATTAAAAAGGCAATCAAACATTTCAAAGTGGGACAATAAAATATTTCAGTCCTAGATTTGATCAACTGATTTTATAGGCAGATTTTTGAAAAATTCTTTATCTCTTTTTATGGTATCATTAAAAGTCATACGTGATGTAGTCAGCTTTAATATCAAAGACACAACTGTGCCTCAAGATGTTTAGATATAAGTCTAAATTTCCTGCTTCTTTGGTGATAGTAGTTTTGGGGACGTATAACGATTCTTGTTTGAGCTGATTATACTGAAATATACTCAGTGTTCAGTATTTCAATTATATTTTCTGTCTGGAAAAATAGTCCTATCACTTAATGCTAGGACTTGAATCTTCCATACTTACCCAGTATGGTTGTGTGATGGATATATTACATTTGAGAAGAAATATGTATGTATACACATACATACGTTGTTATTAAAAGTATCAGTAATATCATCCTAAGAGTGTATTTATCTTTGTCTGTGAAACATGGCTTCAGTTACTGGAATTAATGTATATATTCTATGAATAATTTTTTTTCTGTTCATTGAGTTTGACAGGTTTGGGTTTTTAAAGTAATAGTCATTATAAAATATCTCATCTTTTAAAAAAAGTGTTTCAATGTAGCATACTTAGATGTAATTACATCTGTCAAATTGCATTAATTAAGCTTTTTCACAAGCTTAATAGACATAATCTTATGTCTTTATTCATTATTAATTTCATTGTCTAAGCACTTCAAATTCTTTATCAAAAGGAACAAGTACCAGGAGTAAGTCTATACAGAAATAAAGTGTTGACTGTTTCTCGAAGAGGTTTCAAGTTGAATGTAAAACAAGACAAAAGTGGTTACAAGGGGATTCAGATGAAAAACAGGACAGTATAGGCCAGTAATTGCCCCACAAGAGAAGATCAGCATTTCCAAGTTTGTTATTTTTGTAGGCATAATGGCTATTTTCTTAAGTGCCTTTGGAGGCTTGTAATTCTTACTACAAGTTTGTCACTGGTTTGATTTGGGTCAAGGTGTCAGTGGGCATTTTATTTATTGCAGTTCAGAAAATGAAGCATTTCAGAGTGGAATAATGTAGCCTGTTTTGCAAGGTTTTATCACCAACATGTATTTTCTGTGTTTGGGTGCCAAAACTCTTGAACAGAAAATGCTCTAATGCCACGGTGGGAGAAGAACGGAATTTCAAATGCTGCTTAACAGCAGCTAATGACCTTTAGCAGTTACTTGCAGCTGGAACTCTAGCTGGGTGAATTCATGTCAGGGAGGAGCATGACAGGAATCCTTCATTCTTTCTCTTCTTGTAGACTTTGCACAAGGGCATGACAAGATTGCAGACCCTTCTTTTTGGAAAGGGAGGGAACAGATATCTTGCTAGCTCAGAAGTGAAGTGATCAACCAGCTTCAGCTTGAACAGGAGCTGAGCACCAAAGATAACCTAACCTTGATGGACATGATACTGTACAGATATTTTTGTAGTGTTCATTGGTTAGAGTAAATCAGAATTTGTCCTAGCGCTCACAGAATTTGCTTTAAAAAAAAAAAAATTCCAATAAAAATGTACTTGAGTCAATGAACAGTTTTCTGAAATGCTATGCTCTAACTGTAGGATTTAACATTTTACACCACACGATTAAATAGGCTTCCCTGTTAATAAGGTGTAATGAGACAATTCAGAGAGGGTGTGTTCCTGTCCTGAGTCGTCTTCAGTTCATGAATATACAGTTTCCTCTGGATTCTGGTGTATGCATGATCTACTGCAGCCAGGATAAATTGTAAGGCAACCCCCAAACACATAGAGAAACAACAGTAAGCATTTGCTTGTACATCTATACTCAGGATATGGCATTTACTTGTAATTCCTGGGTGGTCAAAAGGAGGATGGCTGCTAGCTGTATTTTTATTGGTGGGCAATAATAAAAGTGACAAAGTCAAAATAATTTTTCTGTGTAAATCGTCTTCATGTGCATTAAGACTTCTACGTGCCTGTTAATTCTGATTTTAATCTTAACTGTGATTAGAATAAGAGAAAACCTACAAAGAAAAAAGCACATCAGTTTTAGTTGGACAGACTGGAGAGGTACCTTTGGCATTTGATAATTTGATATAAAAAATAGCAGCAAGGGTCGCATTTTACACAAACAAGTATTTTTCCAGAACTCAAGCAAAAGTAAAATAAATACCATTATGGATAGCTTCAGGGTTTAACTCAGAGTGGCAGTTTCTCTTTCTGCGTCTCCTGTCAGCCTGGTTTGTATTTCTCATTAGAAGCTGCCCTTTAAGTTCAGAGGGGAATTTCCTGCAGTTTTGCAGATGTACCTAAATTCCTGCTTGTTTTTTGATTTTTGTACTGTGCCACCATCATATGAGGTGGAAGTTACAAGAAAACTTTGAATAGCAAGTGTTTATAATCTGCCTAAATAAAAAGCGCTGAGTTTACTCTACTTCAGTCTCCATATATAAAGATAGCTCAGTGGATTGTGCCCACAGCTACTGAAATCCCACAGTAAATATAATAGCGCAATAAAGCAAGTGAATGGCTTAAATTCAGTGAAGGAACTAACTGGGCAGAGTGGCTGCAGAGCAAGTCAGAGAGTCAAGTTTTTCAGGGGTCTGCTGAGTATTGGCTAGTGATTCAAACCAAAAGCTGATTCTTTTACAGAACACGCATGTACACGGATGTTAATGAACTAATAAGTCATCATGGCTTGGCTTCGCGGACGAAGATTTGGGAAGGGCTTTGCCCACGCTTATTGCAAGCGCGTTGATGGCTGAAAAGGCAAGCGCGTTGATGGCTGAAAAGGCCAATGCGGGATAGGCAAGACCGGTTGCAAAGAGCACACCGGAGGGTCTCCTTGGGTGGTATAGTCGAGGCACGGTTCTTTCTGCGCTGTCTTTTCTCCTCGAGACTGATTCTACGCGTGCTCTCAAAGGAGACAGCAGCATTATGTATGGTGTGTCTCCAAATCTCCCGATTGGAGGCCAGGGTGGACCACTGATGGTGGTCAATATGGCCTAGGCTGAGGTGTTGTTTCAGGGAGTCCTTCTATCTCCTCTTTGGAGCTCTTCTCTTGCGGCAGCCGGTGGCAAGTTCACCATAGAACACGATCTTAGGGAGGCGGTGATCCGCCATCCTGGAGACGTGCCCTGCCCAACGCAGCTGCATTTTCAGCAACATGGCCTCAATACTGGTGACGTCTGCCTGGTCAAGGACAGCAACGTTAGTCACGTAGTCAGTCCAGTGGATGTTTAGGATTGTGCGGAGGCAGCGCTGATGGAAGCGTTCGAGGAGTCGCAGATGGTGGCGGTAGATGACCCATGATTCAGACCCGTACAGAAGAGTAGGCAGTACCATGGCTCTGTAGACACTGATCTTTGTACTTTTCTTCAGGTGTTTATTGCACCAGACTCTTTTATGGAGTTTTCCGAAAGCTCTGTTTGCCTTTGCTATTCTGTTGTCTATCTCTTTGTCGATCGTGACATCTGAGGAGATGATGCTACCCAGGTAGCTGAATTGCTGGACTGACTGAAGCTCTGACTCGCCAATGGTGATGTGGGGATGATGGTAATCATCTTGTGGTGCTGGTTGGTAGAGAACTACTGTCTTCTTCAAGCTGACTTCCAGCCCAAAAAGCTCAGCCGCCTCTGCAAAGCAGGATGTTAAGCGCTGCAGAGCTGCTTGTGTGTGGGCAACAAGGGCGGCATCGTCAGCAAAAAGCAGCTCGCGGACAAGGTGATTCGGGGTCTTGGTGTGGGCCTTCAGTCGCCTTAGGTTGAAAAGGCTCCCATCGGTTCGATATCGGATATAAATGCCGTCTTGTTCGTCGAGGTCTGCCGTGGCCCTTTGGAGCATCATGCTGAAGAAAACTGTGAATAAAGTTGGTGCGAGAACGCAACCTTGTTTCACACCGTTGGCTATTGGGAAGGGCTCAGAGAGTGCATCGCCATATCTGACTTGGCCGCGCTGCCTCTCATGTAACAGGATTATCATTTTGAGGAACTTGGGGGGACATCCTAATCGTTCCAAGATCTGCCACAGACCTTTTCTGCTCACAGTGTCAAAGGCTTTGGTGAGATCAACGAAAGTTACATAGAGACCCTTGTTCTGTTCCCTACACTTCTCTTGCAGTTGTCTGAGAACGAATACCATGTCTGTGGTGCTTCTGTTGGCTCTGAAACCACACTGACTTTCAGGTAGAAGTTCTTCTGCGATAGCAGGTACCAATCTGTTCAATAGTATTCTTGCGAGGATTTTTCCAGCAATGGAGAGCAGAGTTATGCCTCGGTAGTTTGAGCAGTCTGACTTAACTCCTTTTTTCTTGTACAGGGTGATGATGATTGCATCACGGAGATCTGGTGGTAGTTCGCCTTGTTCCCAACAGCGCACAACTAGCTCGTGAAATTTAGCATGGAGCGTTTGGCCTCCATGTTTCCAGATTTCAGGCGGGATTCCGTCGACCCCAGCTGCCTTGCCGGTTTTCATCTGCTGTATGGCCTTAAGGGTCTCTCCCATAGTAGGGGCTATATCCAATTCATTTTTCACCGTTTGTTTTGGGATGAGCTGGATTCCTGAGTCTTGGACTACACGGTTGGCACTGAAGAGAGTTTGAAAGTGTTCAGACCATCGATTCAGGATGGAGGTTTTATCTGTGAGAAGCGTTTGGCCATCTGCGCTGAGTAGGGGGCTTTGAACTTGGTGTGTGGGTCCGTACACTGCTTTCAGAGCCTCATAGAATCCTCTGTGGTCACCCAAATCTGCCCATAGTTGAGTCTTTTTTGCTAGGTTGAGCCACCACTTGTTCTGGATGTCTCGAAGTTTCTGTTGGAGTTTACTGCATGCAAGACGAAAGGCTGCTTTTCTTACATGGCAAGATGGCTGAGCGAGGTGTGCTTGGTGAGCAGATCTCTTCTTTGCCAGCAATTCCTGGATCTCTGGATTGTTTTCATCAAACCAGTCTTTGTTTTTCTTTGAGGAGAACCCTAAGAATTCTTCGGAGGACTGCAGGATGCTATTTTTAATATGTTGCCAAAGCGCTTCAGGAGAAGAGTCTATGGGACGGTCTTCAAGCCTAGTTTGAAGGTTTGCCTGGAAGCTGTCTCTCACTGCAGCTGTTTGAAGATTGTTAACTTTGAGCCTCCTCCTCAGAATGCCGCCCCTCTTAGGTTTGGGCTTAAAATGGAGGTTAAGTTTGCAGCGCACAAGGCAGTGGTCTGTTTGGCATTCTGCACTAGGCATCACTCGGGTGTGACAGACATCGCGAACATTTCTCTGGCGCACTAAGATATAGTCAATGAGGTGCCAGTGTTTAGATCGAGGATGCATCCAGGTTGTCTTCAGGCTGTCTTTCTGCTGGAAGATTGTGTTGGTGATGGTAAGCTGCTGCTCAGCACAAAACTCTAGCAAGAGGCGACCGTTGTCATTGCAGTTTCCAACTCCATGCTTGCCTAGTACTCCTTTCCAGGCTTCAGAGTTCTTACCTACTCGGGCGTTGAAGTCACCAAGGATTATGATCTTATCATCCGCAGGAACCTTTTGAGTAAGGCGGCGCAGATCGGTGTAGAATTTGTCTTTTTCTATAGGGTCAGCTTGGAGAGTTGGGGCATATATGCTGAAGAGAACAACATGTTGCTTGTTGTGTAGCGGGAGGCGTAAGGAGATAATGCGATCGGAATGACCTGTTGGCAAATTTTCAAGTTTAGAGGCGATGGAGTTTTTAATCATGAAGCCAACTCCGGAATGATGACTTTCGGTTTTGGGTTTGCCTGACCAATACAGTGTGTAGCCGGCACCATGTTCTTTAAGGCTGCCTTCCTCATGAAGGCGAACTTCACTGAGAGCAGCAATGTCGATGTTGAGTCGTGACAGTTCGTGAGCAATTATAGCAGAACGGCGTTCAGGACGCCCACTGTCAGCTGTATCGAGCATGGTTCTGATGTTCCAACATGCGAGTGTCAATCTGGACACACCTTTGGAGGCAGGTGTATGCCTTTGTCTCTTTGTCTTTGGTTGACCGCAGAAGAAGATGTCCGTTGGCCGCGGCTAGCCAACCGGATTGGAAGGGGAGATGAGCTTTGGTTAGGCCACCTTTTCTAGGCCCCTCTCCATGTGGAGCAAGCAGTGCTCTCCTTGAAAAAGGCTGCTCGGTCATTCAGGATGCTGCCGAACGAGACTGTCATCTCCCGGGTCAGTCTCAAGCGACCAATGTCCTGAACCGCCTGCATGCAGGGTTGGGTCTGCGGCTTCCAGTGACATCTTTCCACCTGCAGTTTCGTCCCTTGCCTGTCGCTACAGGGCTTTGCAAACGTGAGTACACCCTTCAAGCCTGCGCGGTGGATTTTTTAGGTGAGGCGCAGCGTGCGCGAGACTGGCCCCACCCTTTACACCTGAGGTTCATCTGCCAGGGCCTAGCAAGCTTGGACGGTGACAGCAAAGTCCTCAGGTCGTAGGTTTGGTTAGAGTATCCTTCTCTTAGATGGATGGCCTTACAGGGCTAAACGAGCTCCATCTGCCCGGGTTTGGAGTTAGAGGTGTCCTTCTCCTAGGATGGTTGCCTGAAGGCTAGTGAGCCCATCCTGCCCGTGGACACACTTTGTCTGACCCTTCAGTTGAGACCTGTCAGGCTTGGGAGACCCTACCGGAGGCATATGCCACCACCAGCATAGCTCTCAACTTCGCAAGGGCACGCAAGCTCTTTCCCCACGGCAAGGGGGTGCCCGTGAAAGAGGAACTAATAAGTAATTCAGAATTATAATTTCCTTTTTCCAAATGATATGAATGTGTAAATTCTATGCTTCCTTAATTAAATGCAGAAATCTCATAGTAAGCATATGATATGATAATTAGTATTCCCAATTAATAATTATGCTAAAGCTTTTTAAAGATCATTCACTTTTTTAAATTAAAATTAGAGATACAATCCTTTTCTGGAACGATGTTAAGTTGAATTCATCATTATCAAAGGTGTATGCAGAGCTTAAGGAATCTCTCAAGAAGATTCAAGGAAGATCACCCACATTAAGCAAAAAAACATTAAGAACAGTGCTGACTCAGATTAGACTGCTTGGGCTCAGCTGTGACTAGGTGAGGGGTTCATTTAACTGTTTGCAGTATTAGAGATCCCCACACACTCCATATTACATCTAGGGTGGAGCTGGGTACTGCTGTTCAGTCTGGAGCTTATTTTCCCCACCAAGGGAATTATTTTGTTCACTCCGGAGCAGAGTGGGGATAAAATTAACATGCCAGTAGTTGATCTGATTAGGTCTATAGGTCTTCTAGTGGACAGACAAACCCTCCTGTAGTCTTTGGGTGTTTTCCTGAGCTGAGGAGGTTTTTCTTGCAATTTATTCTGATAAATCCAGTGGCGAGAAATAAGGAAAAAAAGGAAAGAGGAAAAAGAATCAATATAATGGAAATACCTGCACATACAGCTTCTGTATTCTTGTTCTACTTGATTTGTTACTTTGCTGGCAAAATGAAAGGTAGTGGTTATTCCTGCCCTTGCTCAGAGGAACAGGTTAGCAACAATCGCCACAGGGAGTGATTCACTTCTGGTTTATAGACCCCCTTTTCACAATGTGATTCTAAAAATAAGGGAAACCTTAAGAGCATTTCTTGGGGGTACTATACTGTGTAAAGAACCATGCCAATGTCGTCTGCGTAGTAAGTGCCAAAGTCAGTGTGATGTTGCACTTCAGCTAATTTGTTCGTAATGTTACAAAGCTCTTTAAAAGAAAGAATGTCATATTGTTACTTCAGTATGATGGCTATGATGTGAGTAAGCATTCAAGAAGGG